>OY829537.1:62024951-63224951 GCA_963691705.1 Viola odorata | reverse complement strand
TTGTGTTGTGTTATTTACATTTTTTAGTGATTAGCCTAAACACATATTTTGTTGCGAGCGTGAGTGCAAACACAGTTTTCTTTTAATTTTAATTTTAATTTTATTTTTCTGCAAAGTCTTCTCTAATCGCTAGATTGCCCTCGAATGTGTACTACAGTACTCGGATTGACGTTCAAATTCTGCCTTGTGTTGTGTTATTTAAAATTTTGAGTGATTAGCCTAAACACATATTTTGTTGCGAGCGTGAGTGTAAACACATATCCAGGTGAGGACTACTAACAAACAGGCTTGGTTTGGGAAAGTCTGATTAATAAGGTCGTTATCCTATTAATCTGGTGCAGGTGCTTTTCTAGGGAAGGATATGTTTTGGTTGGGTGCAGCTTGTCGAATGAGTTGTTTATTCTGTGTATTAAGGGGCTAAGGATGTATGTCATAGCATGAGGTGGTTTTCAATTTTATTAATGCTCGAGGGCGAGCATTGGGCACTGTGGGGATGTTTGATAATGTGTTTCTTGGGCATAATTTTCTCCTCTATTTTAGCCTTTTCATGGGCATGATTCTGCTAAATGACCTCTATTTCCATCTTTATTGCAGATTCTGCTAAATGACCTCTATTTCCAAAAGGAGGAAATGAGCGAAAAGATGCATTTTTAAGGAATTATTGGGATTTCAAGCTTCAAGGCCTAGAAGATCAGAGTATCGTCGTGCCCTCGATGCTAACCAGACTAGTGAGCAGTCTCCTGCCCGCGATACCTCTGCATCCATTCTTAATCAAAAGCCCAAGAGAGGAATCTCCGATGATCCGCACGGGATTCCATGCGTTTCCAGAAGGTGTCAGGCGCTCCTAGAGATTCCAGAATATTCCCCTTGAAGGACATGTGTTGTCACGCTCCCCTTGGCTGTTTTGTCCCCTAGCGAGTTGTAGGGCTATTTAAGCATAGTTTTAGGGTTTTTGTAAAGGAGGCAGACATTGAAGACATCACTCCACTTTTACCTTAATTTTAGGGATCCGTTTTCTTGATATCGGAGCATGCCGCCGGTTTGTAAAAGGAGCAAGCTTTTCTCCTTTGATTTTATTGAATCTATCGGTTTATTCTAAACACTTTCGCTCTTCTATCTTTTAATTTACTTATGATAATTGTTATCTATTGTTCATATCTATTTATGAGTAGCTAAACTTCGTTATCTTAGCAAAGGGTGTTTCAAGGATTGTAAGGATTAGTTAAAAGGCCTAAGCGTGTTTAATACATCTATTATCATATTCGTTTGTTTGCCACTATCTTGTTATTTTCATTTGGGAGTGTTAAGAGCTTGATCAACTATTAGCGTTTCTTTGTGATTATTGTCATCTTAATGGTAATAACTGACGTGAGGCCATTAATAGTAGTAGACACCTAGAGCAGAGAAGTTGATACAGTGTGATTTCACCAATCTAGGGCAAACAGCCTATTAGGGTGCTGCCACGAGCTTGACAACCTGAGGGGTATCGTGCCCTAGACATGTCTTAGCTCCGCTTCATGGGCGTTTTGAGTATTGTCTCCCCGTATTCGTGCCTGGGGGGACGGCTAAACGTCAAGGCTACCTCATATGTGGAAACGGGGGGTAGCTTCTACCTACGGAGTTAAGCAGGGGGTTTGAGTGGAAACTCGACTCCTATAGCATGTCTATGGTATAAGGATGGAATATCATTGTGTCGTTGATTGACTGACCCTGGAAACAACACAAGAATACCCCTTGCTAAGATCCTATCCTATCTGAATCTATTTTTGTATTTACTTTCTCTTCTTGTTATCTTGCCTTTGCTAGTACTGTAGAATCTTGCCTCTGATTGTGTTTTACTTTTGTGCCCTTGATTTCTGTTTTAATTATTTATCTTGTTAGCTACCATATTTGCGTTGATTAATTGTATTAATCAACATAACCCCCCTTCCCCCAGTGTTACTCTTACGTTTGGCTGCATTTACTCTCTATCATACATTAAAATTGATTTATTATTCCTTCAGTCTCTGTGGTTCGACCCTGTCTTGCCCTTTACACATTTTATTTGTGCAATTAGTCATCAGGAAATATTATTACATTTGAGTGACGATCAACGCCCCAAAAGAAGATGACTCATATCCATTGGCACCACATCATATAATCGCTCCTCCTCATACCCTCCCATCTTGAAGTTCACAAGAACTTGCTCCCTGACGTTAACCTCTCCATCATCATTAAACCAATGAAGGGAATAAGGCTTGGGATGGGGTGTAGTTGGCAAACCCAACTTGTGCACTAAAATGTGACTTACAGCATCAACAACACTACCATTATCCACAATTATGGAGATGATCTTACCATGCACCTCATATCTAGAATGGAAGAGGTTCTCCCTTTGCTCAACACATGCATCTTCCAACTTGGTATGTGCACTCAAACTCCTCCTCACAACCAAGGTCATGGCCGAAGCCGGGCTAATTTCTTCCCCATCACTACTCATTACTTCTTCCTCTTCACTACAAACCTCCTCATTAATAACCTCATCTTCTTCACTATCCGTCTCATACACTCCCTCTCTAATAACAATCACCCTCCAGTTTGGGCATTTGGAATAGATGTGCCCTCTCCCACGACACTTGAAACATTCAATGTTGGAAGAGTGCTTTCTAGGTGGTGCATTGGAAGTGTTTTGGTTGTTTGGTGTTGTAGTAGGAGGTGGCTTAGTGTAAGGTGTGTAAGGCTTTGGTGTTGGGGAATTTGGTTCGGTATACGGTGGGTTTTTAGATTGGTCCTTTTGGTATGGTTTCCATGGTGTCTTGGAAGGATTTGAGTAGGTGTTGATGGTGTTGGTGTTTCGGCTAGGGAAATTCTTCCTTTTGGTGGTCTCATGTGCTTCTACCTTAAGTGCATAGTGTAACATAGGTTGCAAATTCATAAAATCACGCAATTCAAGTTTATATCTAATTTTCTCATGCACACCATTCAAAAAGCAGGCCATGGTTACCTCTTCGTCTTCTTGGGTGTTGGTTTGGGTAAGAAGAGCCTCAAGTTCATTGTAGTAGTCGCCCATGGATTTGGTTCCTTGTTTGAGCCCTTGTAACCGGTTTTGTAAGTCCCTTTTGTAGAAAGATGGCACAAATCTCTCCCGCATGACTTGTTTCATCTCTTCCCATATCCGGATAACCATTGCCATATACCTCTCCCTACAAACCTTCTCCCACCAACTCACCGCATATCCATCAAATTCTATTGCGGCAAGCTTTACCTTCTTGCTTTCCGAATATTGGTGGCAACTGAAAATGCGTTGGATCTTACCTTTCCACTTGATGTACTCCGAAGGGTCCGTAGTACCCTCAAAGATAGGGATTTGAACCTTGATGCTATTTAAATTTTCATCAACTCGGGGTTCTTAAAACCTTCCCCTCCTCACTCTATTCATTTGCACCCTCTCTTCATTATCATTAAAATAATCATTTTCTTCTTTATGAACTTCCTCATAAAACTCCCTATCATGATGAGGCATAGTACGACCTTGTACGTGAGGAACCAAGGCTTGGTGATGTACTTGTTGACCCCTAGGAAGTGGCACACTAGGAAATATTGGAGGTTGACCACTTGTGGTCAGATGGTTGGGGTGGAAAACATGGTGGTCACTATGATGTTGGGCAAGATGGCCTTGAGCTTAGAGATCCTTGAGCACATAAGCATGTGTCTTGGCATTGGAAAGACCTCTTCCCCTAGGACCCGTCGTAAGGGTGTGTGGAAAGCCTCGTTTGGCCTCCCCCATACTCCTTCCATACTCATCACCACTCTCATGTCCTTCCGACTCCATTTCACATGCCCCTTCCTTGTATGGCTCTTCTCGTGACTTAGATTTCGTGGTGCTAGAAAGTATGGCGGGCTTCCCTTGTTTCAACATAAAGGTTTGGAGCATCTCATTCAACCCATGGTGCCCCCGCTCTATAGCGTCAAATCTAGCCGATAAAGAAGGATCGACCCCATTGGACTTAATGCCATTGTTTCCTATGACACTTTCGACGGGCATCCTAGAAAATTTGGTACCTATGCAAGTAGCAAATGTTAGTGAAAATTCTCTCCCTCACGTGTTTACTCTCGTGTTTAAGCACTCGAAAAAGCTGTTCTCACAAAATCTCTAACTCCTTGTTCCCAACTTAGAGCTACAAGTTAGTCGACAATTCACTTATCAATCAATCTCTTCACCTTAAGTAATAACCACAAGACTCAACAAGAAAATGGTAAACAATTAAGAGACTCTAGGAGGCAAAAGAAAGAAAACCGAATGCAACAGAAACATGAGAATTGAAAGGCAAAAGACAAGTATTCAACTCATCTTCCCTTCTTTTCCTTTTGATTTTTTTTTTTGAATCTTCTCTTTTCACTCACAAGGAAATTTTTCCTTTTCTTTCCTTTTCTATAGCTCCTTTTTTATTTTTAAATGTAAATTCAACTTGCTTTGCAAGTCATAGTGCAGAAAATTGATGAAAATCTGCAACTATGTGTTTTCCTTCTATTTTTTTTGATTTTTGGTGTAAGTGAAGAGTATAAGGTCAAAATAAGGAAGGAGAATTTATGGATGCTGATTTTAAACACAAAATACAAGAGTTTGGATGACATGAATGGATCAAATGCAAGTTTTCTTCAGCTTGCTCAAGAACACTTGGGAAAATTTGTTTTCAACTTTCGGATTGGAAACAAACACAAAATCAGTTGTTCTTGACTTTAGACACTCAATATGACTCAGCACAACAAGATTCAACCAAGAAAGAAGAAGAAATTCGGTTGAAAAGGCAAAGAAATTTTGACAGCTAAAACATGACACCGAAAGCTGAAAAAATTGAAATCCTAGAATTGGTGGTCCAAATGACGTAATTCTTTCACCAAAAGTTCAGGAACTCAAGATAATCATAATGACACATTAGCCAAAGGTTTTTATCTAGCAATTTTTGTTCAATTTCAAATAGATGCAAAACTTTCGAAAATCTAGAAAAACTCAAGCAATTTGGCTCCGCTACCACTTGATGCGATCTGAGCTCTTTTTACCTAGTCGTATCGTGTCAGTAGATCTAGCTTGAGTTTACCAATAAAACTTGACCAAAATCATGTAAAGAAATACAAGGAAAATGGAGAATCGAAGTTGGAAAGATGGAGAAAAGTGCAGCAAAAAAATGATGAAATTTCTTGACAAATTGATGGATGATTTATGGTTGAAACTCAATTTGAAGTAATCAATAAACAAGAGAACAATCAATCTAACATATAATTAATCATCCTCTAATATGAGTCCAATAGATTCAAGCAATCAAATATTCCCAAAATATTTATTCAATTCGATACAAAATGAAATTAAAGGAATAGAGATTAAAAGGAGTTTTACTTGTAATGGATCAAGAAATCTCCAAGGCTTGATCCTCACAAGTTGAGTTCTTGGTGTTTAGAGGGAGGAGTGCTCTCAAACTCAGCAATAAACACTTAGGTTCATTGAGAGGGTCGATCTTGGAAAGAGATCCTTGTAGCTAAACGACAAGGTTGCCTAGACTTGATCTATGAGGGTTTGTCTTAGTGAACAAGTTACTCTCTTGTTTATTTCCATCAATCAAACATCTATCCAGTTACCTTTACCTTTGAATGAATTTCCTAACTTAGATGGTAAGGAGAAGGCAGCTATGGTGAAGAAATTGCATGAAAAGGCTAAGGCGCGCTTGGAAGCGTTGAATGCAAAGTTGGTGCTCAAATGCAATTAGGGTCGCCGCATCAAGTCCTTTGAAGTGGGAGAATGAGTTTGGCTTCACTTAAGGAAGGACAGATTTCTTCATCACTAGAAGGGCAAGTTTAGCCAATGTGGAGATGGACCATTCCTCATTGTGGAGAAGATTAACGATAATACTTATCGCCTTGATATTCCTTCATCTTTTGGCAATGTTAACCCCACCTTCAATGTGAATGATTTATCTCCTTACTTTGTAGGTGATGATGAGGAGCTTACGGACGAGGAGCGTATGGATTCGAGGTCGAATCCTCTCAAAGGGGGAGGGGATGATACGAGCGTAGGAGCACATGGCTACTTCACGAGGAGCAAAGGAATGGTGGCCTTACTCTTAAAGACCCTTAGAGTCGAGGAGAAAATCTTGGAGGCACGAGAACATTGGACGACATGTGTGCACGCCAATGCATACACCATCATGTTCAGCAAAGTCTCTACGGATTCTAAGATAGTCCTTAGCGGCATGCCACTAGTTACTAAAATTTAGGATGGTGTTGAAGCAAGTCGCTAGCTCCTTAGCGGCATGCCGCTAGTCTCTGGTTTTTAATGACTTTTCGGCTTGTTTTGTATTAAGTATAAATAGCTAGAGATAGACTCTTTTTAGACTGGTCTTGAACTTTATGAGTTATCTCCTTCAAAGACCATTCACCTTAAGTGAGGATTAGGGTTAGAACTTCATCTTCTCCAAACAGTTGGGTTGCTTAATATTGTTTATTGAGAGGGTCGATTGATTGAGCCATTATTGTAGTGGTTTTACCATTTATTTTCTTGTAATTTGGAATAATATTCCACTGAATTCTGCAGATATTCTTTGATTATTGCAAGAAATGACCTTGGTGAAGCTGGAACAGAAAAGGAGCAGAATAAGGTAACTTCTGGACCACTTTGGAACTTACCAATTCCCGACTGGTTGCTTGACTGAGCGCGCATTCCGTATTCTTGGCCAAGACAGATTAGCTTGGCCAATTCCGCTGTCGTTCAGGAATGTCACCTTCAGACGCGCTATTTTCGCACCCCGCCTTCCGAGTTTGTTTAAAACTCTATTTTGGGAAGGAGATCCCCCAGATACAATTTTGCTACAATTTAGCATTTGATTAGGATTTTAATTTTCTTTATTTTCGCCTTTCTTTATAGGGAGAGAGGGCTATTTATACTCTTCCTAGGGTTTTGAGAAAGGAGTTCACGATCTCTTTGGTTGGCGGCTCCTTCTCTGATTTTCGGACTGTGGTTTATATATTTTTCTGTTGCTTCGAAAATGAAGGATTTATATACTATTTTCAATTTATTGTTTATCTGCTTTTCAATTATGTGTATGAGTAACTAAACACATTCTTCTTAGTAGAGGCGTTTAAGCATGAGCATGAGATTGCATGAGACCTAACTGATCTTCTTAATCTTTGTATTTGTATTTAATTAATCTCGTGATTATTCTTAATGCATTTCTGTTTGATATTGAATCTGGCCAATTTAGTGTTTAACAGTCATTGCAGCAGTCATTCTTCTTGGTTGTGGATTATTGACCAAGAAGATCGAAGTAGACTCCTACGCGCTACTGGATATATCCAGAAAACAGTAGGGGGAAAGGTTAATCAGATCCAATCCCGATTGATGCCCGAGGATACTAGTCTGGAGTTGTCTTCCCCTAAGCCATTGAGGACAAACGCGCCGCAGAGGTGTAATCGACTCAAGCTAGTTGCCAACTCGATAAACTCTTTAACCAGCAATGTGCTGATTGGTAAGGCATCATCTGTAAGCGTACCTGAGGTGGTGTTGATACAGGAGGAAAGCAGGGGTCATAAGCGTACCTTGATCCCATAGCAACTCTGTGAATCTAAGATGAACAACCTTGAGTCGATGATTGTTGTCTCTTGTCTCATAGCTTGTCAGCCTTTACTAGGAATCATTCTCATATTTGATCTCTACTACTCAATATCATTGTCTTGATCAAAAACCCCATTCTTGACCAAGACAATTCCTTACTTATTTACTTTTCAGTTCAGCTTTATTACAACCACCCAAATCCCCATTAAAGTAGTGTTCTAGCGATTGCAAGATTTCACTAAGATTAGTACCATATTTTTCCCTGTGGATCGATCCTCTTACTCCTATCTACAAGCAATTTATTTTTAGTAGCGAGTTGTAATTTTTATTTATTTTTGATGAGTTCGACGCTCAATCATCGATCTTGGAAAGTAAGCCTTGTAGCTAAACGGCAAGGTTGCCTAGACTTGATCTAGGAGGGTTTGTCTTAGTGAATAAGTTACTTTCTTGTTTATTTCCATCAATCAAATATCTATCCATTTCCGCAAATACACTTTTGTTTCATCAACTCTTACCTTCATTCATCACTTTTCCATTTCCATAACTTCATCTTCGCTTCATCATCTTTTTCGTCGGTCATCAACACCAACCCCCAAACGAGGGCATGATCCAACCGTGGCCAAACTCTCAACCTTCATCCTTCCAATGGAACGAAGCTCTTATCATCCTAAGTGATGAATGCCACCGATTAAAGGTCTCTCTTCATCCTCGTGGAGGTTCACCACGCCGAAATTCAGGAAGATGATACCTGACCTTTTTAAATGGAGCTAAAAAACCTTCAGTTCGTCTATATTTTGCATCTACTAAATAATACTTCCCTGCATATAAATTTAGTATAGTTAAACTAGAAATATAATTGTATGCTAAAAATATTTATATCCATTGGAAATATTAAAAAGAAAATTTCCGATAACCATAATAGAAAGACAAAAAAACATATTTCAATGTGCATACCTTTTGGTGGTATTGGAACCTTATATAATGCATGGCTACTCATTACTTTATGAAAATACGTGAATCATGAGTTGATCCCTCCCATCCAGCTATCACGAATGTAAATTGTATGTCAAAACTAAATACAACTATAATATTTTGTGTAGGTAAACCTTTTCGCCCAATAAACCGTAGTTGGTCATCTTGAGACACACAAGCATACACATAAGTTCCATCATTTGCCCCAAAACAATTGTGGTAGAAAAGTAGGAAGTAAAATGAATTAAACAAAATTTAAAAAAATCTTATTTTTCCTTACTTTTAAATGAAAGGAAAAAATAGCTTACATTGAAATGAGGCCAATATCGCTCGTCATCTCTTATTTGTGGTGGAATATTTCAAAATCCTCGATCGTCAGCTCTTTCCATTACTTTCACTCACTCTTCATCGCATCCCACTTATTCTTTAATTGATCTTTGTTGCAGTTAGAATTATTTGTCTTGTTAAACAAGTTAACAATAAATTTCCAACCTTCAATACTAAAATGTGTAGTCGACCTCATTCTTTTTCTAATTGCCAAGACACATACTTCACAAAATGTGAGCATGTTACCTGTGTTCCAAATCGCCATACTAATTCTTTGGTTTTTCTTACATTGAGTTCCTTCTGATTCCATCCTACAATAGTTAAAAAGTTAGTGTTTAATTTGGTTCACCTTGAATATATTAGCAGTCCCTATAGAAACGTGAAGATTGACTTTGTGGTTTAATTGTAAAGGGAAAGAACCAATGGTTTATGTTTTAGTAGTATTTTTCATGGCCACTAAATGTACAATTCTATTAAAAAGTATGCTTATAAAAAAAAATTGTTGGATCAATTTTAACATCAAACAACAAACAAAAGATTCACGAGTATGAAAATAAAGTTCACAACACCATAAGCATATGAAAGAATCACTAGTGTGAAGATACGGTTCATAGAACAATAAGCATATGAAGGAATCGCGAGGAATAAGAATTCTTACCTTTGTTCTTAATCGAGTGAAACACAGAGTTCTGATGAAAGGTGGGGAGTCGAATGAAAGGACCAACTAGAGAAATAGGTGAACATGTTAACCAAAGAAAACCAAGAAATAGGTTACCTAATTAAATTAGGGATATGTTGGTAATTTTAAAATCAATAAGCAACCTTCCAATTTCAAAAGCATGTAAATCTCTACTTTCTAATGCAACGTTAGTTTTATCTAGAAAAAAACGGGCTGCTTTTTTAAAGTTAAGTAGGTAAAAACAGTATGTCTAACCAAACACCTTGTAACTACTTTTACGCAGTAAAAATCGGGGGCCAAACACGCACTTAGTTTCTAATGTACCACGAATAATATTGTGGTTATTTCTCTTTCTGGGAACATGATTGACAGAGGGAAAGACGCATATTTTCCCATAAAAAAATGTGTTACTGTGCTCATCAAACTATGGCATTGCAATAGCTGTTAGGAACATCTACAATTAACTTTTGCTATAAGAGTGAATAAGACAACGTTTTAGAGAAGATTCAAAATCGGGCTGATCAAGCGCAAATCAAATGCCATCAGTTGGTTCCTAAATCAGAAAAAACATACAACGTAGGTTAAATTTCTGTCTCAAAATGCTTAATCCAAATAACATTCCACACAATCCAAAGTTCACGTCAATGCATAATGTTATTCATATTGATGAGAAATAATTTTCGTTGACAAAGAAGAAAATTGAAACATAGAATGAAGAAGAACCTGTCAGAACATGTACAAGCAAGAATCTTGCTAAATGGTACATCTCTCATCTTTTATTAATCGATCTCGACTCTCTTCCTTCCACAATTCTTCACCCTTCTCATAGAATAGTCGTTATTGTCTGATTCCTTTACCCCTTTCCACAATCTCTGGATAGATCGAACGAGTACATTGAATTCGTTTGCGACTAATGTGGTTGTGTTTTTGAATAGTTTACCATCTCTGTTTTTTTGCAAAAGCATATTAGGAGCAGTCCTCATTTGTTCATTGTTCAATTCTTTTCTAGTTTGCACCACAATTGGCGGTTCAAGATTATCACCTTAAAAAGAACATATTTCAAATTAAAAACAAAACTTGGAGAACGAGGGTTGGATGTTTGAGGTAATAATTCACCTGCATGATCATTATTTTCTGGTTGATCATGTTTTTCAATGTCCGACCCTAGTTCATAATTCAAATCAATAATTTTAGGGGGATGACTTGAAGAACGAGGGTTGGATGTTTGAGGTAATTTGTTTAGATTAGGAAAAGTAAAAATCAATTGCAAATCCATTTAATTATCTCCAATGGTGTGAAATCTCTAAAAAATTAGAGTTATTAATAATAGAAATTTTCAAAATTAACATTGGTGGGAATTGAAAACCTGTTAAAGTTTTGAATTTTTTTTAAAGTTTAAATTTTTTAAAGAACATTGGTGTTTAATTTTAAATAAAATTTTAATTTGAAGTAATTGTCAATTATGTAAACGTGATTCTTAATTCACTGATATAGTGAAGTAAAACGGATTAGACAGCTAATTAATTCTATTTATTATACGATATAATAAATAATAAATAATTTTTTTATTCCTCGTGAAATCTTCTAAAACGTTGTAAAATTGAGGGAGTACTTTTTTCGAAGATGTCATTACCTTCTTTCACTTTGAGGGGTCAGAATCTGCATCTCTATCCAAGCAATAAAGCATTATAAACATTAATAAACACTGCAAATAGATATAAAGAAAGAAAGAAAGAAAGAGAGGAAAAAAGGCCATTAATGGATTCTTTTTCCAGTCTGGTGTTTGATAAATACCCACACACATCACCCAACAAGAAGACAAACCATACCCCACCTAAAAAGCCCCTTTCATCGATAGAAAAGAAAAGAAAAAACAAACCCCCTTTCAGATTTTACCCAAATACTTGAACCAAATTTAAAGGGAAAAACACTTTTTATTAATTTAATTCTTTCATCTTAAAAATGATAAAATAAGGTCAAGAACTAACCATCAACCACCAAAGTACAAAAGTAATAGGCTCATCGAACCTCATCAAACCAAAGATAATAATAGTATTAATTAAAAAAAGAAAAATCCATTCTTTTCTTCCCACTAACTCAAATTAAAACCTTTTTTCCTGGTTCCCTCTCTCTCACTTTCTCTCTCTTCCGCATTTCAACATTCCTCTCTCTTCAATCTTCATTCCATTTTGCACAAAATTGTTTAGATTTAAGATCATGCCAGTGTTTACAGAGTGCAGCAGCGGCACATCAGCAATAGCAGAGCAAGCCAAGGTCAGAAGGCCAGCTATGCTGCCCAGGACCTATTTCTTCCAACACCAGACATTTCCATCTCCAGAAACGGATACGGATACAGATCCAATTCCAATTCCAAATCTGAACCAAAACCCACAAGTCTCTCGCCCTTCCAAATCCAATACCATCTCCTCTCTCTTCCTCTCTCATTTCTCCAACACTTCTCCTCCGGAGCCCACAACTCTTCTCACCCCTAAGAAGAAGGGCACCGCCGCATTTAGAGGACTGGGATGCACTGCAGGGGCTGCGCAGCAGGTGTCCGTGCCGGCGGTGATACGGTCATCAGCGGAGTGGGAAGGGAAGAGGGTGAAGAAGAAAAAGAACCCACAACACCAGAAAAGGAAGAAAGAAAGCTTCAAGCTTGACAGTGAGAATGGAGTGGGTGAGAGCAGTAACAGCTATGGGAATAACGGTGATGGTAATTGCTTGGCTATGCCGGATGTTTGGTGTGGACCTGGAATTGGGTTTTATGCAGATGCAGTGGTTGGGTCTGTGGATTGCGTTGTGGCTTCCTCTGCTACCAGGAGGAATGCAGGTGGCATCAATGGCAGAGGGAAGATTGATGGAGAGAAAATTATAAACCCAAGAGAGAGAGAAAGAGAAAGAGAGGTATGTTTGCTTGTTTCTTTTTTTCTTTCTCCTTATGCAATTAGTCCAATTGTTTGTTTTATTAGCTTCAAAGTTCAGTACATAATTTTTTTGTAGGATCAATGTTTGATTGATTTTTTTTATGAGGGATTAAAGTTTAGATATGTGGTCTTCTCTTTCTGGGGATTGATAAGGTATCCAGACACAGAACAGATACCAAGTCCTTCCTCCGGTCAACTTCAGGACTTGTAATTTAGGACTAGCTTGGGCTGAAGAATTCACAACCCAAAGAAGAAAAAAAAGCAAAAGAAAAGAAAATGGGAAAGCAAATCATTTTAACAAAAAGCCTTGTCTTGAATCAAATAATGGTTAGGTTTCAGGTTTGGTTTGGTTTGGTTTGGTTAATCATTTGCTGGTTTCCCATCTTAGCAGTTCCGTTTTTGTTTTGTTATGATAAATTATGTTGGTTGTTGCTGAAATTCCTCAAGCTTTGCGGATTCCTATTCTGGATTTTCATTTTAACGTAAATAAGCTTGGGAGTCAACATGAAAATCTCTGACCATTTCTTTCTGTTTTGGTGCAAAGTACCTTCCTTTTTATTTTTACGTTTTTGGTTTGAATTTGGAAGTAAATATTGGCCCTTAATTACACATTAATCACGTCTCATGGAACCTAGGCACCGTTTACTACATATACATGTACCGTATCTTTTCGTTTCTCAAGAATGATTTATTGTTCCAAACTGAAAAAAAACAAAGTAAAAAAATTCAATGGTTTAATTGCTTGATTAATTATTGTGGACAAACCAAACCAAACCAAACCGGCAAAGAAGGAAATAAATAATAGTAGTCTGTACTGGTAAATATATTTTCGGGAAAAGAGGAAAAGAAATCTAGTCCATTCAGGAACCAAATATATGAAGATTAGTGAGGTGATTAACAATAACAACCTTTAGGGCGGAAGTGGTCAAAACTTGTATCTTCTTGCAAACAGAGCCCCAAACCAAAAAATAACACTTCTTGCTTCTTCAGTTCCTAACCCCTCAGTTGACACTTTTATGTATGTATATATGCCCCATGTCTTTTCTTCTGTTTTTTTTATTTTTTCTTCTCTAAAGGATGCTTGTTTAGGGTTTGGGTTTTTGGGACTTACTGGAGCACAAGAATTATTAGACGTGTGTTGTTTTCATTTGCTGATGTATATTATATATATATATAAAATCTTGCGGTTCTTATTAATTAAATTTCATTTTATTTTTCGTTCTTAATTAATTCATGAATTATTATGCGTGTACGTTACCATCTTCTACTTGGATGAATGGCCAAATTCGTGGACCCTACAAATTATGAGGAGTTAGCTATACGGCGCTTTGTGTTGTGATAAGCACCTTAGTTATTTATTTAGAGAAGGACACTCTTTTGATTGTTTTTTAACTGAATAGTAGTAATAGATTTATTTCTTCACTTTGTTTTTGTTTGTTTGTTTGTTTGGAGTTGGATTGACTGTGTTATACAAGAATCTATTCATTTTGATTCGCTGCCTTTGCTATCTCGTATGCCTCCCTTCTTCCTTGTTATTCACTGTACTTATGATTTTCTTTCTGCCTGTGATCTATTGGGTTTTCGTAATCTGTGACAGCGTCCTTCCTGTCCACCTAGAAGAGCGGCAGTGAACCCAGAAACTCTTTCTTTTCTGGACGCTGAGCTTGCCTTCTTGACATCTAGCCCTGAACCAGAAGTTTTTGAAACTCAGTATTGTCGCCATGTTCGACATCCTTCTGCTGATGGACTAGCTGAGGTGTGTACGTTTGATGGGATTTCTGTCTCGCTTACCAGCAATGGTGCTCTGACGCTTTGCTTTTGAGGGTTGGGCTTCATAATTATGTGCATATACTATTCATGCAGAAGTTTGGGTGAACGGCCATCATTTTCTAATACATAACTTTTTTTCAACCAAAACCTCCTCTGGAGTTGCTATGTGTGCATTTAGAAATAAGAAATATCTTGTTTTTTTAGAGCTGAGCAACTTTAGGTTTTTTTTTCCATGATCAGAAGTTTTTTTTGCTTTAGTTGATCCTCTGCTTGTTGAATTGATGGCTAAGCAAGGTTAGAAATGTGAAGCTCCTAACATCACAATATGGTATAAGCTTATACTGAAACTTTGGAAGTCCTTTATTGTTTATTTGTTTTGTTCTAAATCAGATTGTGCAAGTTTTATATTTTAAAAAGTTAAAGGGTCAATTTATATGGTTCCCGGTCATACATCTCAAACATGTGCTGTTTTCAAGGAGCCTATGAATGTGTTTCATGAAGCTTGGTCCATTTTTAGACTTTCCCCTTGGCTTTATATTGCTTTTTCGACTGGATGTACAGTATCATTATGTATAATGTTAGTCCTTTAGCGCCTTAGCTTATTGATCACTTGACAATTTGGTGTATGATATAATTCATTTTGTGCCATCCATCATTGAGCATGCTATTCTGCTTGTAGGTACCTATTTATTTAGGTGAATGTTCCTATGCAATGTGAGTCTTATGATGCATTTTATTCCTTGAATCCTGTATGAGAAATTATGTCGGGCATTTAGTAGTAATCAACCTGTATAATTGCAGATACTGATGCTACAAAATAGTTTCATGATGGGTGGAAGATTGGATCGATTTAGCAACTGGAGACTTGACATTGATCACATGTCCTACGAGGTGTGGCTTTGTTTTTAGAATTGTCACATTTTAGTTTTTATCATCTTTCTTCACTTGAGGTTCGAGTCATGACTCATGGGCTACCAAGAGGCATATATGTTGACTGAGTAGCTCTATAAAACCCTTGGTGGGTCATGTCTGGATTTCTTGCTGTGTTTGCCTCAGTTAATATTTGTGCAACCATTGGAGATGTACTTATATATTGTTTTGTGGTGGTGCAAACAGCAACTGCTTGAGCTGGGTGATGAAATTGGCTATGTGAATACTGGATTAAAAGAAAATGATTTGGGGCGTTGTGTCCAGAAAGTTAAGCTATCAATTCTGAATGAACTGGCCGTGCGTTCACTGATATCAGGGGACAAGAAGTGCAGCGTTTGCCAGGTGAATTGACTGCCTGATTTTCCCTGTTAGTCTCGTCACAAGACTACTTTGCTTTTAATCAACATTGTTTAATAATCATGAGTTTTTCATTTATGTCTGCAGGAAGAATACGGAGAAGATGACGAGTTGGGGTTACTGAAATGTGGTCATGGCTTCCACATACAGTGTATAAAGCAATGGCTTGCACAGAAGAATGCTTGCCCGGTCTGCAAGACGCCACCAGTGGCACGAGGCTAGAGATTGTGGTTCTGCTGCCTTTACATCTTGTATAGATTTCATTACTGATACATAATCAAGAATTCATTCTTTAGGTTTTAAGCTTCAAGCTTTATGTCATGGGCCTCCTTTTTTCTTCTCTCTTTTGCTGTCAATTCAGCTGCATTTTGCTGATTAAAACTATGGTACTGGGATTTGATGAATGGCACGGTTATATAGAAGTGTTTGCTCCAGTCTCAACTGTTGCCGGGTGATTTTGACTTCAAATTTTAAGTCGCAAGTTTTAGTTTGCCTATCAAGGTTTATTTTTTTTAGGCAATATTATTTTGGCACTCCACTTTTCTTCTCACTCTTGACTTGGCATACAATTTTTAAGTCGTTTTAAATTTGCGCCCAATTTTCTCTTCGTTACTCAAGTTGGCACTTAATTTTTACTCCAACATTCACTTTAATACCTGATCCCCTAAAGTTAACTTTAACTAATGTTATTAGTTAATAATATTTTTAGTCTTATATTTGCTAAACATAGATATTCTAGTTTTTCAATTTATTTATTTATTAAAAAAATATTTATGTATTTGCCTCTTTAATATTTTTTTGTCTAACTTCAAAATAAACTAAAATAATTCATAAAAAGTAAGGTAATTATGAGTGATGAATTTTAATATTATTTTTGTTGACGTGGAGTGATATTTACTAATTTATCATAATTATAGTTGTTAAACTACTTTCAAAAATTAAAATAAAAAATACCATTACTATTTTTGTCAATAGGACAGTAGTTATTATTCTCTCAATACTACTATAGACAATTTTTTTTAGCTGAAGTGAAATATTTAGCCCGGTTTACGAGTTTCATTTATCCAAAACTCATAAACCTTATTAAACTAAGGTTCATAAAGCCCAAATAGTCCGATTTCAAGCCAAAGTTCATCAATAAGTTCAAATTTGAATGAGACAAAACTCATATCATATTTACTTATTAATTTGATTAAATATCAAATTAGTTAATACTCCATCCGGACTCTATTAATTGACGCTTTTTAGGAGGGAGTAGTATCCCAATACATGTCGTTTTTCATTTTTTAATATATAATTTCATTTTTTTCTTCCTATTTGGCCTTCTCCTTCCTAACCAAAAGTTGCTCACTTTGTTGTCAAATCAATTAGGGGTTTTGTTGATTTGGGCGAAATTTGAGCTTGCCATGAAAATTGTTTTAGGATGGAATCTAAAATTTGAGGGTATTTTATTTCGTTATTGTCCTCCCCTTTCTCTTCCTTCTTCATTTTGTTCATCTCTCCCCTCTGCTCAAATTTCTTTTTTTACAATGGAGGGTCTCGTGGATTTTATTGGGACGATTCACAAAGAGAAAGTATTGTTGATTTCGATAAATCTATGAACATGGTTGTCGTGGATTCTACTGGAATAGAAGAAGACGCGGCTACAAAGGTAGCGGAGGACAAATTTGAAGTAGTAGCAGCTGGTAAAGTCATTTTGGACAGAATTAAAGAAGAAGAAGTCAACAACAACATGATAGTGGAAAAAACATATGATAGAGATGAAGTTATGATCTCGGTTGAAGAAGAATTGCAGGAAGTGTCTTCAGATCTTAAAGGTGCAGGTATGTCGAAGGGTTATATTAAGAAGAAATATTGTGAGGTCAAGGAATTGTTGGATCTTAGTCTACCTGTGGTTAGCCAATTGGAAGATGAAGTCATCATTTCCCCCAAAATCCCATTTGATTTCAAAATGAATGCACCTTAGATGAAGCACAACAATTGGCTGCAAATGAGATTGTAGATAATCATCTGAGTTTTATAAATTGCCTGTTTTTGTTCTGCTTACTTTGGATAAGCCATTAAGTGATAAGAATGAAGAAGGATGATGTGTAATCTTGTCCCTGCACCCTAGTAAGTGAAGTGGAATGACAATTTTTGGGTTTTGTGGGGTAGTAATTAAGTCTCATTTTGGTTTAGGTTAATTGTAATTAGGATGTGATGTGTGAAGAATATGAATGTAAGTTAAGGGCAATGGAACTAGTGTACAAAAATTTTCAATTTTTCTAGGAATTGTTTTGCAACTCTTAATGTTCACTCAGATACCGTTAACTTTAAGAATTTTGTAATCCAATTTCCAATTTCTCCTGAAAAAGTTCTGCTGGAATTTTTTTGCTTGTCTTTGTAATCCAATTTCTCGTTTCTTCATGGTAAAATTTGACAGATATCATAAACACATAGGGTTTTAATTAATTCACTTTCTTTGATACAATAATTGCTAGAGTTGTTCATTTTTTCAAATATATAATGTTCACTTCATTTGCTCTAAAGATTGCCAAATTCCTTTAGAGCAAACCAACAAATACATTAAGTAGCACTCATTCATAACATACTCCCACTACTCATCAAAAGTTAACACTAAACAAAATCTAATGAACTAAGGAAATTCCAAGCATGCCATTCTCAAACCTATTGAAAGCATCATTTGCAGAGCACCCCTCTTCTACTATAGTAGTGCAACTGCAATCCCCAGGTCTACAAGACAATCCCCAATGACATTTACAACTTCAAGAATTTCTTCATCCCCATCTTCTATGCAAGCTTATACTTTATTCAACCTTATGTTTTCAGCCCTTGCCTCTAGGCGATGGATGACTTGTTGAGTCTGCAAGATTTTATGCTCCAAGACTGCAACATCATCATATAGGTGGGCGCAAGATTGGAAAGTTAAAAAGTTGGTTTAGTTTCCTTTAGAGTTAGACTCTAACACATGTGAATAAGTGAACTATTTTCAGTAGGAATCTAATGTTAAACTCAGCCTAGCTTTAAGTAAAAGAAACTGTAGATTAGACTTCACAATTGCCCTTTTCATTAAAGGGAGACAATAACATATAAGGAATGACAATTCACAATGGAAAGCAACAAAAAATGGCAAGAGATAAATAAATAAATGTAGGGAGAAAATTGGGGGTGGAAATTCAAAACCTAAATTAATGCGATAAATGAAAAACATAATTTCATGTGAAACATATTAATTGATGACATGATGCATTTTATGTGTATTTTTCCTTCCTTTCCTAGCCCCTTTTAGATCTTGATGCCACTAATCTGCCATTGTTTCCTTACTATTTGCAGATCTAGACTTTTGGAGATGAAATATCAAAAGGATGCATTATTTGCTGGATTTTGGATGGATCTGACCAGCTAGGCCTTGCAGTTGCTTGTTCACGGGAGTTGTGGAGTCCGACGCAGGAAAGGAAAGCCCTCGATTGAAGGAAATCATAGATTCGGCCTTTATTCCAGATTTTGGCAAGAAGACGATTTAGGGAATCCACTCCAATAAATCTAGGATCTTCCTTTTTATTATTTTCGGAGTTTTTCCTTATTTGTAATTTCCCTTATAAGACCTTTTTAGATTTAGGTTTGGGGATGATCTTTTTCCATAGACGTTTTTTTCCCTTGGAACTTCTATCACCCTATCTCCGCCTCTGGTGTTTGCTATTTTGAATTCAATAAACCGGAGCTTTGCTCCGGCCGGTAATAATAAAGAGTTTCCCCCATTCCTCTTCTCTTATTTTATGCAATTTATTTATTTTAATTATTTTACTTTTAGCATGAGTAACTAAATCCCTTATTCTTGGTAGGAATCATCGAAGGTTGCTTAGGAAGTCGTGAGGTCTAATTGAGTTTAAAACATCTCTAGTTTGTATTTATTTGTTTAACAAATACTTGTCAATTCGCCTAGGACTGTTTACAAGCCTGATCAACTAGTAACTAGGCCTAGACGATTAAAGTCATCCTTGTAAGTAATAACTAACGTGAGGCTGCAGGGTAAAGTGGACAACTAGATCAGAGTCATCAGGTCGCTGGTCTAATCTGACTAGGTTAAATAAATAATTAGGGTAGTGCCTCGAACGTATTGAGTGTCTCGCCCTAGGTGTGCATGATAATCCTAAGTTTTTGCAAATGAAAAATGTGGTACATATTGATGAAAAATGGTTTGTAAAGACAAAAAAAGAGTCAAACTTATTACATTCTGCCAGGTGAAAAATAATTAGAAAGTACATGGTTGAAAAGATATTGCTTGTCATTAAAGAAAAATGGCCTAGGGATAGTATGATGGATCCAATTTTGTCAAGACAATTTTAGAGCCCATATAAATGGCAATGATAGTGTATTTTTACAAGCAGTTGAGGATTTTTTTTCTTTTTTCTTTTTCTTTTTTTTTTCTCCTTTTCCCTTTTTTTTTGATACAAACAGTGAGCAAGCACGACTTCTATCTTTTCTCTACTCTGGTCTTGGGCGAGGACCTTCGATTATTGCTCTCTTCGGGCTTCTGACGTTGATTGCTAGTGATCCCCTAAGGGCTTCCTTGTCATTCCCTTATTCGATGTGTATTTTCAACTCCAGTTTAGTGGTCCTAGTCGAGCACTACTCACTTGGTTAGGAAAAATAAAAGGTTTTTGGGTGGTTGATAGAGTTGTACAATGGTGTACAAAGATATGTGTTGAGAGTAAAAAAAAAGTTGAAAAATAAAAAATGTGGAAGAAGAACAAGAGCAAATTCCAATGTCATTTTACTGCTATTCCATGTCTATTGGTGTATGAACCCAGGATATTATACAAATTTAACTAGTGCTTAGCTTGGCATTTGCGCTCATGAAAAATATAAGGTATGAAGGCCCAAAGTGCTCACAGGGTTATGCTTGTGACTGCTCATGTCTAAGGCATACTGTGGATATAAGAGCTAGCAAACGAGATCATGCATGTCATATGATTTTTCTATGAATGTCCACATTATCCGTGATGCAATAAGGCGACGAACATGCTCAATTTTAGAGAAGGTTTGAAAATTATGAGGGCAGTGTGGATTTTTATCCAGCAAAACAAATTTTCCCAATCATATAGCTCAGAAATCTTTAGCAATTCTATAGACAGGATGTGGGGGCGTGACCGCTCACAAAATTTTTATGGAAAAATTTAAAAGGTTTCCCCTAGTGTAGAAAAAAGGAATGCATGATGAATGTATAATGGCTAAGCAAAAGGAAGGGAGGAAAATGAACTTCCCTGGATATGTGCCGCAAGCGGCAGCTAACAATCTAATAGGTTCACCAACGGGGAATAAGCTTCGTAATTCTAGGCCAGCATTCAGTCTTTACCCAAACTGGATAATAGTATTGCTGTAGACATTCCAAACGATTCCATCATCACAACATCTCGAAGAATGGCCATTAAGTTCTTGAATAGTGTTCTAGACTTAAACAATCTTCTAGATGATCAGACTTTTTGCTAGAAATTGAATGCACAATCTTCTTCTGTAGATTCCATCTTAGAAACAACTGAACTGATTCTGGGGTTGGTCAGGTTGCCAAGGAAAGATGAGTTCAGAATGAACCTTGAGACTGGTTGTTGCAATGCAGGATGCGTTGATTTCCATTTAAAGTTAGCACTTAGTGGTCCTCAAATTAGAGGATTGATCTTCGCAGTATGGTCATCATGTCTGTACACAGAGAGAGCTCGCAGTGAGTGTTTTATGCGTGATCAAACTCAAAGCATGAAAGATTTGACCATGGTTGAATTTTAAATTTGCAGTTGGGAGCTCTGTAGGGCGTAAATGTTGTTATATCACAGAACAAGAATGCATTATGTATGTTAATTGAGATTCTTGCTGCAGTGATGAATACAAAAGTAAGATGGATGCAAAGAGCTCCTTGTTGCGAATTATCGCTCTCTATGCTTTGCCCCCGGTAAAATGCGCTTTAACCATTGACATTTCCCAACACCTTCTTTTGGTCGTCATTTCACTCCCTTGCCCCCAAGTTTATAAGCCTTGCTGTACTTGAAATAAAGAGGGAGTTAAATAGTAAGTCCAGAGGGAAAAGATATCCCAAGATGCTGAATTTAAAATTAATGAAAAAATAGATATATTGAAAAGAACACGTGGGTTACCTCCCACAAGGCGCCCTTGTTTATAGTCATAGGCTCGACTATGGTGAAGCTGCCCTCCATACATTGGTTCTGCAAGTAGGAAATAAAAAGAAACTACTCAGTAGCATCTAGATCCAGAACAGACTGAGAATTAGAATAATGAGTTAATAAAAGTAATGACAGGACAAAAATTTAATAAATTGAAAGGATATGAAATAAAATCGCAGGGAAAGCAGAAAAAAATGGAGACAAATGGAAATAACGAAGTAAGTTGGAATATATACATGCGATCATGATGCATATGTTGGGGCTCTGACTTTGACTAATTTCTAACTAGCTGAAAGGCTCTCGGACGATACCATAAAAGTGGTCCCTCAGTAAATAAATATGAGAGCGTCAACCGACCCCTTTAGAGGAATCGGGCCACTTTTTAATACATGTAGGGGTACGAGTCCGAGTTAGGGTTCGTCAAAACTACCCAGGACACGTGTCCCGGGGCCTCACTACTACCAATCCTAATCTTATTTGGAAAATGACCCGGCTGCAGGGCATTATACGTGAAATGCGTATGACAGTTTATCAAAGCGAGTAACAAATAGCAATTACGAAAATAATTTATTAAAGTGAGTAAATAATAATAATAAAAAACAAACACCTTAAAAAAAAAAAAAAAACCCGGCTTCGACCCTATAAGTCCCCAGTGAAGTTGCCAAACTGTTGCACCCCCTTTTCGATGTTACGCGAGCTGGTTCGGGACGGATGTGAGACAAAACGGGCTATCTCACATAATGCAATGAAGTCGCCAACCTATTTTGTTTCTAAGGTTTAGGGAACCTAATGTCATGGCATAAAAATAAAAAGCTAAGGCAAAAAGGGTCTAAACCCAAGAACAACGGTTCAGTGTCGATTTATGGACTCGGGAAGGTGTTAGGCATCCAAGTCTCATCCTAAAAAGGTTACCGGTTAAAAAGAGAGGTGTTTAAATAAAATATTTTAAAACAAGTAATGGGTCCCTCAGAGGAACCGCCGCTTTAGTATTTTTCGTTGGGTCGGGACTGATTTTTAATGGAATTAACCGTTTAATCTTTACTAAAGCGGGCACCCTCTTTCATCATCGGGCCAATCCATACGAAGCAATATTTAAGATAAACGAGTAAATAAACCAAGTTATTTCTCATGAAAGAAAATTAATTCTAGCAAATCTAAACAGTCATGCATAGGAGTATATATATTCAGAAAAGCCTCGAATAAATAAAAGGGATAGAGAAAGTGTACTTGCAAGCGTGTATTTGATTTTTACCCTACAAGGTTGATATTAGTAATAGTTCGAATGATAATAAATAATAAACAAGCAAATAAACATTTAATTAATTTTAAACAAGCAAATAATTAATTACATAAATATTGCAAATAAAACAAACAAATTATTAATTATCGCATAAGAGCATACGAGCAATTAATAAATAATTAGCACAAAAATAATGCGGACTCGATTATACAAAAACAACCTAATGGGCTAGGAATGTGCCCGACCCACTTACCCAACCTTTCATGATTTTTAAAACTCAGCTTGGCTTGGAACAAAACCAAGCCCAGAATTTAATTTAAAATAGATGGTCTTGGACAAAGCCAGACCCATCAACTTACCGCGTCCTCCTTCTTCCTCTTCATCTTCTTCCTTGCATCGTCGGCGCCATTGCCGGCGACAAAGGAAGAACCAGACCCACAAAAATGCCCCCAAACAGACCCAATAAAATCAACAATACACCAACAACTCAATCAAACCAACACAGCAAGCAATTTAACTAAAAACAGTAGACATGTTCAACAAATTAAAAAATATGCGAATTAAAAGGGGTATTTATAGGGAGTGTGAGGGAGTGAGGCGGAGATGTGATGATGATGGGCGGCTGGTAGAGGGAGTGGTCGGCGGCCGTTCGGCGATGGCAGTGAGGTGATGATGATGAGGGTGCATTAATTGTTGATGGTAAGGGTTGATGGGGGTTGTCTTTGTACTTTTGGTTCGAGCCAACAATATGAGAAATCTCATTTGAAACCAATAAAAATTCAAACGAGAAAAAATGGAAATAAATAAAATAAGATGATATGAAACAAAAATGAGAGTAAAAAATATGATGGGAATTAAATAAATACTACCAAGTCAATAATAGAATGAATAAAAATGTGGTTATGAGGGACAACATTTATATTTTTTTGGTTCGAGCCAACGGTAGTAGAAATATCGTTTGAAACAAATAAAAACTGGAGACAACACGAAACAATAATAATAATAATAATAATAATAAAAATAATAAAAATAATAAATAAATAAATAATTATGTAAAATTAGAAAGTCGATGATAGAACGAATGATGAAAATAAATAAATAAAAAATGAGGGCATGCTATGTTAAATATAATAATGATGATTTAAATTACTTTGTGTCAGAATTTGGATAGGAACACATATCATTACATGATTTACTTTTCAATGACATTATTGCACAGTGATGGTTCCATTGCGATTACTAAGAAAAAAAACACGGATGACTCTGAGGAAGATGTTTGAACTAGAATGAGTATCAAATATATTATGTGGAGATGAAACTTGACTTTTGTGGTGTGACAATACAATAACTTTTGAGTTCACACTTTTGAGATAGTTGCTTATCAACCTACTATGCTTATCTAAAGTAGCATATGCATTAGCACTTCTCTGTAACAACAATAATTAGATGCAACAACACTTTGATCTCTAGTATAAATAGTACAAAACTGATATTATGAACAAATGTAATCAAGTACTCCCTCTGGTCCGAAATGTATGACTTCCTCGCATTCCAATATTCAGTAGGTAACGCATATCGAGGAGGTCGGATGACGCACTATTTGACCCCAAAAAATTTCGTACTTTTTTTCGAACGTACTTCCGAGAAAAAATTCGGGTCAAAATTGTCTCAAATAGTGACTGTTCCGACCGTCTTAAGATATGTTCCGGAACAGTAAAAGCAAATGCTAAAACGTCATACATTTCGGACCGGAGGGAGTATAAGACAATATATGATGTATTTTCTGTAAGTTTAATTCCTATCCCTCTAAGTTTATTCTATTTAAGCTACAACTTTCTCATGTCTTTCAACAAATAACGTTAAAGCATAATTTCAAATGTGTTTGATTAATATGCTTTCGGCGATATAACCAATAGTGACAACAAATGTCAATTAAATATCACCTAACAGTAACAAAAATAATCAGTAATTGGCATAATAAACAAACACTACTACTTCCTCATCCCGACTCAGCAACCACAAAAAAGTACAATTTATTTCCAAATAAAAGAAAGAACAAAAGTAAAATGGTCTAGCCTAACAACCACTTCTACTGACAATGTAAACAATTTATTATGGTTACTCTACATGCCTCATCCTCAACAACAGAAACACAATTGTCTACACAAAGTAAAATCAAGAAAACATGTTTACACACATGCAAAAGAGATGAAAACATGTGATATAAGCATGAGAGCGCGCGGACAGTAGCACAAGGCACTTGGGTCGGCGAGCCCTATGTGTTCTGTTTGCCCACCAACCCAAGTAGGGATGGCAATTTCTACCCGCGGGCATGGGTACCCGCCGAATACCCGCAATTGTGGGTGGGTATTACCCACAGTTTGTGGGTATTTTGCGGGTATGGGTTTACCCGCACCCGCAAAGTGAGGGTATGGGTGCGGGTATGGATAGTGCTTACCCGCACCGCAACCCGCACTAAATACCCGCAAAATGCGGGTATGAATACCCGCGCAAAATAAATATACATATCGTTAATATGCATCTGACAGGATTCGAACCTGGGTCTATTGCTTGGAAGGCAACATTCTTACCATTGGACTACAAACAACTTCTTGTCTCTCCTTGCACTAAAACTTAGATATATGGTAGTATTATCATTATTCCATTTTGTAGTTAGTTGCAAAATAATATTAATACTAAATTCAGCTATTTTAAAGAATTACAATACTTAATTTATCCTAATTAATTAAAAAAACATACTATCAATTAAAATTATAATTATATGCATAACATTTTATATAAGGAGAATAAGAAAAAAAACATACTACCAATTAAAATTAAAATTATAGGCATAACATTTTAATAAGAAGAATAATAGATTATGCTTGTCCATTTTAAATTATATGAATTTTATATGTTTTGTATCATAAAATGTAAAGATTTATCATAGTAAAATATGAAATATCGCTAGAATATGTTAGGCTCGTAAGTCATATTTGTTTAATGTACTCCTTATATGAAATAACGCTAGAATATGCATAACATTTTAAATAAGAAGAATAATAACATACTACCGATTACAATTAAAATTATATGCATAACATTTTAAATAAGGAGAATAAAGAAAAAAACATACTACCAATTACAATTTAAATTATATACATAACATATTATAAGGAGAATAAGGATAACTAATTTACTTTGAAACTCTAAATGTAAGTGATCAATACACATAACATAAGTCATATTCCATACTTTAATATTTGTTAAACGTACTACCAATTAAAATTAAAATTATATGCATAACATTTTAAATAAGAAGAATAAGGAAAAAATATACTACCAATTAAAGTTAAACGTACTCCTTATATGTTTTGTATCATTATCATAAAATGTAAAGATTTTTCATACTAAAATATGAAATATCGCTAGAATATGTTAGGCTCGTAAGACGTAAGTCATATTTGTTTAACGTACTCTTACATTTGAATATCTAATACTTCTATTTTTGTAAACATATACTAATTTTAATCTTTATATGTTTTGTATCATTATCATAAAATGTAAAGATTTTTCATACTAAAATATGAAATATCGCTAGAATATGTTAGGCTCGTAAGACGTAAGTCATATTTGTTTAACGTACTCTTACATTTGAATATCTAATACTTCTATTTTTGTAAATATATACTAATTTTAATCTTTATATGTTTTGTATCATTATCATAAAATGTAAAGATTTTTCATACTAAAATATGAAATATCGCTAGAATATGTTAGGCTCGTAAGACGTAAGTCATATTTGTTTAACGTACTCTTACATTTGAATATCTAATACTTCTATTTTTGCAAATATATACTAATTTTAATCTTTATATGTCTTGTATCATAAAATGTAAAGATTTATCATACCAATTAGGCTCGTAAGTCGTAACTCGTAAGTCATATTTGTTTAACGTACTCCTTACATTTGAATATTCTAATATTATCAAAACGGTGTGTTTAACACCAAAACGGCGTCGTTTTGATGTTAAACACGTCATTTTGCCAATCACCTCTCTACAAATATTAACACTTAAGTAAACACAAGTTTGTCTAACCCTAAAAATAAGCATAGCAGCAGCTACGCAGCAGGCAGCAACCGTCCTCCTCTCTACTCTCTAGTCTCCTCAAATCGACGTTCGAGGGGAGGAGGAGCAAGCAGAAAAGAAGAAGAAGAAGATGGCAATCGGAGTGCAGGCCCTCTCGTTGACATTCGTGGTTCACTTGCTTGGGGTCATTGGCGCTGTCATGGTATTGGTTTGGTGGATTCACTTTAGAGGTGGCTTAGCTTGGGAGGCCTCCAGTAAAGGCCCTCATCGTCAATGTCAGTACTCTCTTTCTCCCTTCTTTTCTCCGTTTTTTCCATTTGATTATGCTTCTGTCTTATGAAACAAACAGATCAACTTGTTGCTCTTTCAATTGTTTGACTTTCCTATTTTATTCTGGAATTTTGTGGTGATTGCATTTGTATTCAATATTCTGTTGATGATTCACTGATTTTGGTAGATTGCAAGTGGATTAGGTTTACTTGAAAAACTTGAAAAAGAAGGAAAATGAGAGAACAAAGAACAGCAGTTCCTGTGGTGTGGTCCTGTTTCCCAGGCTGCTTACCATATATATATCCAGGCGTCATGACGCCTTGAATGGGATGGTCCCAGGCGACATGACGCCTGGGTTGGGTTGATACTTTGCTTATTAAGGTGGGTGTTTTACTTAATCAAGTAATTTTGGTATAAATTGTGATCATGATCATGATTGTTGATGAAATAATTAATGTTTGGTTGATTGGGTGTAGTTCTTGTATCCAGATTTTTATGAATATGGGTGTAAGGTGTAGCTCCCCAACTCTAAACTCTGCAATATCTGATGTTGTCCCGGCTTTTACCTTCTTGATCGTCCTAATCTGCAGGTACTTGATTGCTTCTGTTGTTATTTATGTTTCTAATTATTGGGGCAAAGTTTAATTTCATCGCGGGCTGTTCCCGATTTAGTCTCATCCTATCGCTTTTAACTATACAACCCCAGACGTTTTCAATTCGTACCGATTTAGTCTTACCATTTTAGTGTGACTGATTTCAGGATGGAAAAGCTAGACTTGAAATTGAGAAGTAGTCAAGCAAAATCATTTGGGACCATGGTATCAATTGTGCAAACTTTTATTCATTGATTGATGAAATGCTTGTGAGGACTCACAAGCTCAGATCAATTGGTGTGGTTGTATGTTATAATGATTACTGGTTTTGCATAATTTGACACTTATTTTGGAGTATGCATGTTCTTGTATGTACAACAATTTTTAACAAGGAAGATAATATTGCGGGTATCAAATCTGCGGGTATCCGCGGGTATTACCCGCGGGTACAATTTGCATGCTTTTACCCGCCCCGCGCGGGTGTGGGCGCGGGTATGAATACTATCTTACCCGCCCCATACCCGCCCCATTGCCAACTCTAAACCCAAGGAACTATAAATAGATGGGGCAACCCTCATTTTACTCTTTAGTCTACATTTTGAATATCAAATTAAGTGCATATCCTCCTCATATTCAAAAACTCAATCATGGTGAATTGTTAGGTTAGGCAAGCCTTGTGATTAGTCAAGTAAAATAGCAACTTCCACCTCCCACTGGTTCATCATCTTAATTTTCTATTTTGGTGTTCTTAATCCATTCAAGTCCATCAAACTATTTTTTATGAACCGAGATTGTAGAAACAACTAAACAAAACCATAAAAATGCAGTCAACAACAATGACACACCAACAAGCCACTTCTTCGATGCCATTCATCAAGGAATGCATTGAAATGGAGACTTTCATTTCATGAGACATATTGAAGATTGGTGAGGACATCCGTATGGTGTAGGACAAGCAAGCTTATGTCACAATGATTTTCTACTACATGCATCAACGAGAAGACAACCACATATTATGTCGCTTTTAGGGAGGGAGGCGAATCCAAGGCAAGATTTCCAAAACTGAAACAAAACTTTAAAATGTATCTCGCCCTCGCGAAGGAAGCCAGGACCAGAACAGAAGCCCTGAAAACTGTTGCCAACTAGCTTCCATTAAATAATAAGATATGATCCGCTTTACACCATCTTTGGGGTGTATGACAGAATTAGTATTGTTCTTAATATTACTATTAGCAAATTACGCATGCATAATATTTATCTTAAGGCACTGTATCCTACAAAACACTAGGTTATCCACTTTTGCCCATAATCCTACTAATGCACTTGGTAGGATTCTCTTGGATATAATGCACTCAACAATAGTGTGAGATGGATGAGAATTCTTACCGTTCATAGCAACTATTAAAGCTATCTTAGAATTCTTACCATTCCATCAACATGTTACTTTCTTTACTTTTGTACAGGTTGGATGGGTATCTGTCGGGCATGGGTTATCGTCCTCAATACTGATGGAGCATGCCAACGATCTTTTTCTCGAGCGGTTGTTGGTGGATGCTTCAAAGATGGGGATTGTCAATGGCTTGGCGGTTATTCAACGTATCTTAGTGATTGTTGCCCAGTGAAGTTGCCAAACTGTCGCACCCCTTTTTTGGATTTTATCCTAATGCGGGTTTGGGACTAGATGTGAGACGAAATCGGACTCATCTCACACAATGTAATGAAGTCGCCACCCTAATTTTGTTTCTAGGTTTAGGGAACCTAAAGTCATGGCATAAAAAAAATGCTAAGGCGAAATGGGTCTAAACCCGAGAACAGTGGTTTGGGGTCGATTTATGGACTCGGGAAGGTGTTAGGCACCCGAGTCACATCCTAAAAAGGTTACCGAATAAAAGAGGTGTTTAAAATTGTGTTTGAAAAATAAAAAAAGTCCTAATTTAAGTGATCATGCCCAACGGATTAAAGTTTAACAATTCTAAATTATTCAAGCATATTTATAAGAAAAAGTGTGAGAAAGGTGAACATGTTTATTTGGAGGAAGGAACGGGTAGTCTTCCTTTCTTACGGTGAACATTTTGTGCATTAGTGATCGATATTATATGCGCAAAAATAATTATTTAAGTATACGAATTTTACAAACATTCAAACAATAATACAAGCACACAAATACACATTTATCATACGCAGGCAAAGTAATTAATTTTTCGATAACTAAATACGAGTAGAATAATTATTTAAATGTTTAAAAGCATGCAAAAGTAATTAAATACATGGTTCGAGCATGTGACTAATTGGTATCAAAATTATTAAATGACATAAATGACTTAACCATTAAACGTAAGCGAAATAATTAATTTAAACATGTGATAGCATGCAAATATAATTAATTACGGTATAAGCATACGATTAGTTGGCACGCGAAATGATGTATGCATGCGAAATAATTAATGTTGATGATTGAGCGCAAGCAGGATAATTAAACATGCGGGAGCATAATGAATAAACAATACAAGCATACAGGTATACAGAAAATAAATAAACAGTACGAGAACGAAAATAAATAAATAGTACATGGGTGCGAAAAAAATAAAATAAATAGATAGTACATGCAATGCGGGAAAACGATGGGCCAAAATTTTTGACTCGGCCCACTGGGCTGGGAATGGGCCATCAGCAGGGCCCAAGACTGTGCCGAGAGCCAAGCCCTCCTCTCCCACATGCTGGGCCTGCGCGACCCAGCTTTCCTCACGCTTGGCGCACAGCGCCAAGCTTTCTTCTCCTTTCTTTCCTTTGCTGGGCCAGCGACCCAGCTTTTCTTTTACTTGGGCCAACCGTGCACAGCCTATGACCAAATAGATGATGTTGTTCATCATCTTCTTCCTCCGACCTCCAACACAGTAGCAGTAGTGGAGCGCAGCATCGCAGCAGCTCCGGCGGTGACAACGGCAGCTCCGGCGGCAACCACCAGCAACAACAAGGCGAAGGCATCTCCGATGGCAACCACCAACAGCCGCAAGGCGACGACAATAACTCCAGGAGCAGCGGCAAGGGAACGAGGGGAAAAAATGCAAAAAGGAAAAATAAGGTAAAACACCTTAGAGCAAGGGATGGGTTTAAATGCCAGGAATAAAAGGGAAAAGGAATTTCTTGCCTTGGTGCTTGGTGGTTGCCGAGAAAGAGAATATGAGAATTGTTGTTGTGTGTATTTGTCTCTGTGTTGGTGCTAAGAAATGAGGAAGCTTGCTTACTATTTATAGGGAGTTAAGTCGGTGGTGAGCAAGGGAAAAAATAATCATGCAGATGAAGAGCAGCAGAAAAAACGCAAAATGGAGTGAGGTGGTGAAAAAAAGGCAAAACGAATATGCATTTGCATTTGGTGTCAGAGCCATGCATGCACCAAAGTGCTTAAATCCTTGGCCGTTGGATGAGGAGAAAAGAAAGGGTAAATTTTGATCAATGGTTGAGGTGGGTTGAGTTTTGAAATATATTTAATATTTATTTAATTAGTTCGAACTATCAACACGAGGAATCTCGCTTGAAATGAATTAAATCCCGAACCAAAAATACTAAAACATGCAATAAAATGAAATAAAATAAATAATAATCAGTAAATAAAGAAAAGTTTGATTTATGGTTCGAATTTACTTGCTCGAAATACTTAAAAGTTCGAACAAAAAATAAATGCTATAGCGAAGTAAATTGAATAAAACAAAATGAGATGGCGCGAACGAAAATAATAGTAGATAATTATCAATTACAAAAAGAATACGTTCGATCCACGACCTGATGAAATTTATTCAGGACCGATAGAAGTTCGAATGAAAAGACAATAAAAACTTGAAAAATTAAAAAGACACAAAATGGTATGAAATATTAAAATAAATAGCCAAAGATCGAAAATCGATAGAATTTCGATTTAAATGGGCTAATAATGCGATAAACATAAAGTGAGTGTGAGAAAGGTGAACATGTTTATTTGGAGGAAGGAACGGACAGTTTTCCTTTTTTACAATGAACATTTTGTGCATTAGTGACTGATATTATATGCGCAAAAATAATTATTTAAGTATACGGATTTTACAAACATTCGAACAATAATACAAGTGATCTTCAGTCAAATATACTTAAATTTATCCTGATGGCTAAATGCACAAATTAATGTGTACAGAGCAAGACAGGGTCGAACCACAGAGATTGAAGGAATGAATTGCTAGTGAGTATGTATGACAAGGCAATACACAATAGATCTAACCAAAGTAACAGTAAAGGGGGGGGGGGGGGGGGTTATGTTGATTAATAAATTAATCAACGCAGAGTATGGGAGCTAACAAAACAAAATTGGAAAGTACTTATCTAGGGCATGAAAGTAAATCGTAATCCAGGGCAAGAGATGGAAATTGTAACTCAGACCAAGAGATGTAAACAGATCGAATGCAAGAAAAGTAATGAAAAGGATATTAATCAAATAGGACGAGATCTTAGCGAAAGGTGCTCCCTTGGGTTATTTTCTAGGTCGGCTAGTCATCGGTGCAGAGGTTTTCCAGACTCATGTGCAGATCTGCTATAGGGATCGCGTTTCCACACCGCATCCCCTGCTTACCTTCGTAGATAAAAGTCACCCTCCGTTTCCACATATGAGGGTGACCTTGACGTTCAACCATCCTCCCAGCTACCTCCCTTGTCATCAAAAGGTAGCCTTGACCGTCCGGCCTGTCACGGGCTCGAAGTAGGGAGGCTAAATTCAGAACGTCCATGAAGGAGAGGTAAGACAGATCTAGGGCGCGATAGCTCAGCTTGTCAGACTCGCATCGCATACCCTAGATAGCTGTTTACCCCTAGGTGAGGCCTCTCGCGCTGCCTCCCCTAGGTGTCTGCTCAAACTCCAGGGCTTCGCGTCAGTTATAACCCTGGAATATGACGTTACTCATGCAGAAATACTAAAAGATGATCAAGCTCTTAACATTTCTAGACAAGCATGTAATTAAATCGGTAAACAGTTATGTGCCACAAGAGAATATGTTAAGCATGCATTAGACCTCTTAGCCGAACCCTACAACCCGTGGAACACCCTTCACCAAGAAAGGGGTATTTAGCTACTCATACTATAATATAAAAAGTAGGTAGATAGAATCATACAATGATAAAACAAAGAAAGTAAAAAGGGAGTAGAGGGAACCGATAGATTAATTAATAATCGAAGAGGAAAGTTGTTGACAATGACTGCTCTTGATCAAGAAGAGGAGATGATCCCCAGAAAATAAATGCTGAAACTAATGTAAGAAATTATCCTTGGAACAACCGTCCTTACAAAAACCCTAAAACTATGCTTATATAGCCTAAACTAGCTAGGAGATAAAAACAGCTAAGGGCAATGAGGGCGTGACAACACATGTCCTTGCAAAAGGAATATTCTAGGATTCCTGAGACGCCTGGTGCCTTCTGGAAACGCCTGGGATTCCATGCGGATCTCAGAAGATGCTTTCTTTGGAAGAAGGCTCAGAACTGTCGAGGCCTTGAGACAACGTACTGGTCTGGTTCGCGTCGGGGTCTTGACGACATTCTTTCTTCTAGGCCTGGAAAATGGAAGTCCTCAGAAATGCCCTAAGATCGCCTTTTTTCGGTCTTTTTCCTCCTTTGATGCTAATCTGTAAGTAAGATTGAAATGAGGGTCAAATGTCAACATCGAGCCCCCGAAAGGGCTAGAAAGGAGGGTAAAACCGAGAGTATGAAACGTGCTATCAACAAGTACGCAAATACACATTTATCATACGTAGGCAAAGTAATTAATTTTTTGATAACTAAATGCGAGTAGAATAATTATTTAAATATTTAAAAGCATGCAAAAGTAATTAATTACATGGTTCGAGCATGTGACTAATTGATATCAAAATTATTAAACGACATAAATGACTTAACCATTAAACTTAAGCGAAATAATTAATTTAAACATGTGATAGCATGCAAATATAATTAATTACGGTATAAGCATACGATTAGTTGGCACGCGAAATGATGTATGCATGCGAAATAATTAATGTTGATGATTGAGCGCAAGTAGGATAATTAAACATACAGGAGCATAATGAATAAACAATAAAAGCATACAGGTATACAAAAAATAAATAAACAGTACGAGAACGAAAATAAATAAATAGTACATGGGTGCAAAAAAAAAAAAAAAAAATAAATAGTACACGCAATGCGGGAAACGATGGGCCAGAAAATTTGACCCAAGCCACTGGGCTGGGAATGGGCCATCAGCAGGGCCCAAGACTGGGCCGAGAGCTAAGCCCTCCTCTCCCACACGCTGTGCGCCAAGCTTTCTTCTCCTTTCTTTCTAGCCCAGCTTTTCTTTTACTTGGGCCAACCGTGCACAACCCATGACTAAATAGATGATGTTGTTCATCATCTTCTTCCTCCGACCTCCAACACAGTAGCAGTAGTGGAGCGCAGCAGCTCCGGTGGTGACAGCGGCAGCTCCGGCGGCAATCACCAGCGGCAGCAAGGCGAAGGCAGCTCCGGCGGCAACCACCAGCAGCAGCAAGGCGACGACAATAACTCTGGTAGCAGCGGCAAGGGAATGAGGGAAAGAAATGCAAAAAGGAAAAATAAGGTAAAACACCTTAGAGCAAGCGATGGGTTTAAATGTCAGGAATAAAAGGGAAAAGGAATTGCTTGCCTTGGTGCTTGGTGGTTGCCGAGAGAGAGAACATGAGAATTTTTGTTGTGTGTATTTGTCTCTGTGTTGGTGCCGAGAAATGAGGAAGCTTGCTTACTATTTATAGGGAGTTAAGTCGGTGGTGAGCAAGGGAAAAAATAATCATGTAGATGAAGAGCAGTAGAAAAAACGCAAAATGGAGTGAGGTGGTGAAAAAAAGGCAAAACGAATATGCATTTGCATTTGGTGTCAGAGCCATTCATGCACCAAAGTGCTTAAATCCTTGGCCATTGGATGAGGCGAAAAGAAAGGGTCAATTTTGATCAATGGTTGAGGTGGGTTGAGTTTTGAAATATATTTAATATTTATTTAATTGGTTCGAACTATCAACACGAGGAATCTCGCTTGAAATGAATTAAATCCCGAACCAAAAATACTAAAACATGCAATAAAATGAAACAAAATAAATAATAATCAGTAAATAAAGAAAAGTTCGATTTATGGTTTTAATTTACTCGCTCGAAACACTTAAAAGTTCGAACAAAAAATAAATGCTATAGCGATGTAAATTGAATAAAACAAAATGAGATGACGCGAACGAAAATAATAGTAGATAATCATCAACTACATAAAGAATACGTTCGATCCACGACCCGATGAAATTTATTCAGGACCGATAGAAGTTCGAACGAAAAGACAATAAAAACTTGAAAATTTAAAAAGACACAAAATGGTACGAAATATTAAAATAAATAGCCAAAGATCGAAAATCGATAGAATTTCGATTTAAATGGGCTAATAATGCGATTAACATAAAGTGAGTCAAAAATCGGGTAGCAACACATATTGAGTAGAGTTGTGGGGAATCTTCTTAGGCTTCCAAAAGGCACCTAAGCGAGGTTGGCATCAGATTCAGGTCCAAACAAATAATCTTAGTGTTGCATGCGCTTAAGCATGGCCGTGTAGCTCTTGCTGTTAGTATGAACTTGCTTAGTAGGATCAGGCTTTTTCTTGCAGTTAGATGAGTAGTATACCAACTGCAAAAATATCTATCGGAAAACTAATTCGGTGATGGATGGGCTAACTCGAATAGTTTTTTTCAACGACCAGTTTTATTTTATTTTATACTAATGTATCACTATCTTGCATTTTTTATATAGCGACACGATAGTGGTCGTCAATTCTCCTCTTGTTAGAATATAATTTGTTTTAGCTCCTTTGTTTCTATATGACTACAAAATACACTAAACAATAGTGTGAGACGGTCTACAAAGATCAAGATTTTGTTACGAAACGTATATTTCAATTTTGTACAAAGACCTGAGAAGTAACCTAGATTTCTAATATGTTGTGTTCAGTGTAATCTATGACCAAAGATGTAATATAGGTCACTACTGTAATATATAAACATACATCTAAGGGAGTAGAGGTTTTTCTAAAATTACCTCTTTACCCATGGAAAGTAAAATTACAAGTTTAACTAATATAATTGTATTAGTTAAATGGGACACATGCTTGGTGAGTATACTAATTGTATTAGGTAGATGGACACTTGCGCTTGGTGAGTAATTTGCATGTAAATAAAAAAATAAAACCAAAGCTTCCAACAGAAGCTAGACTCATCTTCCCCACCCTCCCCACTTTGCAGCCACCTCTCCCTCTTCCTTCTCACTACAACAACCATGATCATCGGAACGAGGAAGACTTGAACGATGGAAATGATGACAATTTTGATGAAAACGAGCGTGGATTACGACGCGAGTTCGATGAGGAGGCTGTGGTGGTCGATGAAAACCCTGATTTTTTCAACTTCCAAATAATTGTTTCCATGTATACATGAATAAATATCTCACCCTCTACCATACTTCACCAAATATAACATTTCAAATATGCCTTCAGAAAATCAATTTTTTTTAGGTATTTTCACCTAGATTCTAAAAGAGAGGCAGATGAAGAAAAAATTAACATGAAAGAAACTCCAGAGTTGAATGCGTCTGACAGGCCTCGTGAACAGTTTGAACATTTTGGGCGATAAGATTGATGATGAGAGGGTGGTAAAGAAGTTTCTTCACGTGGTTGCCCCAAGGTATACGCAGGTTGCCATCTCCATCGAGACGTTAGTCGATCTCAAGATACTTACTCTGGAGGAGCTCACAGTGACACTGGCGGCATGGGCAGTCACCTTCTCTTCACCGAGGAGGAATGGCTTGTGTGAAAAGAAAGGAGAGAATATGGTGAGTGCTCTTTTGAGGATGAGAAAAACACTAGTAGTGGCATTGACAATCGATGTCATGTCAAGCAACGTGGTCGTTGGCGCAGCAATGACGACCTCTACAGGAAGGACATTGTAGTTTCAAGAGGCAGCCACAACATGACTAAGGTTAAGTGCTACAACTGCAACAATTACGGGCACTACTCCAAGGAGTGCCGAAAACCACGTCACGAGCGCAAGGAAGCGGTGAAGTTAACGCAAGTGCAAGACGACAAGCCAACACTTCTAATGGCTAAGCATTATGAACACATATAGGTGGCTGTAGACACGCCACAGACGATGTTCCTCAATGAGGAGAATGTGTACCCAGTAGACAGTGGCAACGATGTGTGGTACCTCGACACAAGAGCCAACAATCACATGCCAAGCAGATGTTTGCATCACTTGATGAGCCAGTGAATGATATGTCACTTGAGGAAGACACAGAGTACAACAGACTCTGTCTTATAGCTGCTGAGGAGCCTACAAGCATCCAGCAGACGCTGAAGTAGATATCCCGATGAAGGTACTAGGTCGCGTCAAATTTATCAAGTTGAGGAGAAAGATTGGCGTGGTCGAAGTAAAGACGGTGCGTCATGTTTAAGGGGGTGATTTATTGGACTTAATCATGCCGCACTTGTAGAATCCATGAAGATAGGATTAAGACAAACTTGAAACAACAGTTGTAACTACTGGAAGTTTTTTCTTTCTAATCTAGAATAGCAGTTGTAACTGTTTGTATTTCCTTTTCTATAAATAGTGAATAAAGTGTGGCAGAAATAGTGTGGAGTTCCCCTTCATCTTTGTTTTGATGTCCTTGTAATCTTATACAATAAGTAATTAGGTTACAAAACTTACGTACCTGCTAAGAGATTAAGTTCCAACCTAGGAATACCAAGAAGCCTCCGGTAGATTTTCTATCAAAAGAGTCACTAGCCCCAATTAGCATCAGAATAAATTTTCAAACCAGTACCACTACTACTCAACAAAATGCCCATATGTTGTGTCCCTTAGAGATAGCGTAAAACCTTTTTAACGAGTTCCCAATATGCTTTAGTGGATATCTGCATATACTGGCAGATCTGATTAATAGTGTTGCATCCATAAATACTTTAGGATTTATAATTCCAGTATTCTTCTTTTCTTGCTTCTGCTAATGTGTAAAACTGCTTTTTAGTCTATTTGGCCTCAAAACTAATGGGCCTGCTAACTAGAAACACGTGACTCGTCGTTCGTGTTCCTTCTTGTAATCACTTAAGTACCAACAACATGTAAGGAGAAGCATAAGACGTATTTAACCAGAATCATTCTCTTACTCTCTAATCCTAGAAATCCAAATACAGTTAATTAGTTTTGGGTTTTGTAATTAAAATCCTAACAATGGTGCGGTGAGCATTTCTACCATTAGAGATCATTGTCTTCTTTGATCCTTAAGGAAGATGACAAACAATGTTGTTCTAACTCGCGCGTGATACAGGTTGAGGAATTTTCCAAGGAGACCAGGCGAGATACAGATCAACTTCGAGCGGAGTTGGTGGCGTTATTTCCTTTGTACTTTTTCTTCATTCTTTGTGGTGAAGCTATGGATAGGGTTCGTTCATTTGCTAGGTTTCGTGATAAAAGTTCTGAGTTTGGTGTGTATTGGCTGGCGCGAGGGAGTCCAAAGGGACCAAAGAAGTTGGGATGCAACGAATTTGCAGTTTTATCACCATCTACATGGAGGAATCCTTTCCCAAATCCTTTTCAAGGTTATCCAAGAGCTAAAATATAGGATAGTTCTCACAGTAGGTCAGAGAATCGTGATAAGGGGAGTAATTCTCATGATCGTCATGATTCTAGTCTGGTCACTCTAGCATTTGAATATGCAAGAGATTCATTTGGCACATCTTTGTATCCAAGTGTTAGACAAAATGCCACAATCAGGGATAATTGATATTCCTCAACCCGGGGTAAGGACGATTCTGAGATCTCGTATGGTGATGTGGACTGGTCTTGTTGGTATTTATAGCCTAACCCCATGAGTTACCCTAGACACGTGTCGTGCTGGGTTTGATTGGCCATTACCGCTACCTCCCCTTAACCGATAGCTTCCCGTATAACTTATGTAGGTAGTACTTACTTGGTGAAGCAACTCTAGTTTGGTAGAGTACCGAGACTGCATTCAGTGGGACCCCTCCGTTGATGGCGAAAAGTCAAATATACCCTTGAGATATTACTTTATATTATTAGAGGCCCAACCAGAAATTAGCCCGAGTGTTTACCAAGGGCTTTCATTATCATTCTTCCGTTACTTCCCTTTATTATTTTTCCTAGACTTGATTTCTTGATTTGATGGCGCATTAAATGCTATAAAAACCGCCATAAATGTTGTGGCAATAGTGATGATTGTCCTTGGGATACGTCATCCACGTGGTCTTTTCTCGTCCTATTATGGCCAAAGTAACCGTTGGAAGTTGGTGCGACAAAATGCTTCGCATCCTGCAAAAGCTGGAACATGAAGTTGAAGAGTTGGTATAACAAACATGAGCTAGATACATTAATAACCGTAGGTTGCCACGTGCCCGATTCTTATTGGTAGCATGACATACGTTATCTTCCGATAGGGTACCCATACGGTACCGGAGTGCTTCTTGGTCATATAAATATTTCTTCTTTCTCTTCTTTTTACTTTTTCCCTTTCTTCATCATCTATAATCAAAATACCTTTGATATTCCTCTCTCCCTCAACTATCTTTCTTGCAATCTCTAGGTATTCTCCGATCATATTTCGACCTCTATTCATCGTCTTTCTCACAAGGTATTTGTGGCCATTCATGGACTTTTTCACTCAACCCTTTCTTCCTTGCAAATATATTTGTAGCCATGCCTCGTGCTACCCTGATAACATTCGGGCTTGATTGGAAGGATTGAAGTCGTGTTGTTCTTGGAGCTTCCGGATCTGGTCTCCTTTAGGAGATTGATGAACTCTTGAGGGCGGATTGAGTGCGGAATATTTGGATGTTTAGGGAGTATTTAGGCAATGGAATATATGAAGGAATTGTAGAAGGGAATTTATGGAAAACAATATATAAACTTGTAATCAAACGTTTACAAGGATCTCTTAATCGTGCTCACCCTTACTTGATCATGAAATGATCAACCCGATGAGATTGACAAGAGGAAAGAAAACTGGTTTTAAGAACCCTAAGGCTTAAGCCAACTAAATGGTCTTGAATGGAGATAAACTCACTTAAAATCAAAGATAAGGTATAAAAGAGGCTAAGCTCTTCTATTTATACCTTGGGACTTATTACAAAAGGAAAGCCCTAAACTACCCTACACTTGCAGACTAGGCCGCGGGCTTGGAACGATGGGCCTTGAAGGCTGCTGCTTGGTGCGCGGATGGCTTGGAGGCAAGGGTGAGCGTGCGTTGGTCATGGGCCGCGCGCTCCTCGCTTTGCCTTGGTTGTGTCTCGGTGTTTGGCCAAAGCCGAGGCCTTTCTTCTCGGATGGCGCGAGTGTCTTAATGGTTTTCTAGGGCTGGTGCGGGAGTTGTCATGGCTTGTGCAGCCCACTCGTGAGAGAGTGCGCCTAGAGCACCTGTGCTTGTATCATCCCCTCCCGGACGCCGGACGAGGTTTTCTCTCTCTCTCTCTCTCTTCGACTCTTCTCTCCCGCTGAACCTTTGGCGCCACCACTGCCTTCGGCACTCTTGCTTTTCTCTCCAATAAACCGGAGCAGTTGCTCCAGCTGATATTAAATAGAATTTCTTCTTCATCTTCTCTTCTATTTTAATTATGCAATTTAATTATTTATTTGTCTTTACTTTTAATATGAGCGGCTAAGTCTTCTTGTTCTTGGTAAGAGTCGATTGAAGGTTGCAAGGGAAGCCGTGAGGTCAAATTGTACTTCATAAATTCTGTGTTGATATCTTCTTGTTCAATAATTAACTGTCAATTTACCTAGGTTAATTATTAGCTTGATCACCTATTAATTGAACTAGAGTAATTACTATCGTCCTTGTAGTTATACCTAACGCGAAGCTGCAGGGTGGAGCAGATAACCATACTGGTCCTGACTGGAAACCTGGTATCCCCCAGTTGGATTGAACAAGTCGTTAGGGTAGAGCCTCGAGCGTACTGAGTGTCTCGCCCTAGACGCATCTTACCTCTTCTTCATGGGCATCCGAGTGTTGCCTCCATAAGCGTACCTTGGAGGACGGCAGACTGTCAAGGTTAACCCATAAGCGTGCCTTGGGATAGCTTCTATTACGAAGGTAAGTAGGGGACCTAAGCGTACCTGGTCCCTAAAGTGCGTCTATCAGCTCGGGGTAGACAATGCTTGCACCAATGACCGGCTGACCATAATTGCAACTGGATACAGACTCTTACTAGGAACTCTCTTCTCTACTGGTTTCTTATTACCTCTATTACTCTTTTCTACTAGTTGTTATTATTTTCGTAGTCAATAATTAGATTAATCAAACAACCATTCAAAACTCCCCTTTTGGTTACTTATTGCTTGGATTGCTTAGTTTGTCAGATTGAATTGAGTGTTGATCCCTTAATCCCTGTGTTCGATCCTGTTACCATTATACACAATTTATTGTGCACATTGACTACAGGTTTTATTATTATTTTTGACGGGTTCGACAACCGATCAATAACTACTGGAGTACTAGTTTGGATGATATAAATACTTCGGTGTGGATGTTGTCATCAAATTTGATTAAAGTGGGATATCGACTTTGGCTTTCCGATCATCATGGGGTTGCCTTGGGATTTCAAGAAAAGGAAGAGATCTTTAGCAATTCATTTATGACTAAGTTTGAAGTTCAATATTATGCTAGCAATGATCATTTCAGTTCTTGTGCTTGCTATTGCTTATGGGGCACTCTTTTAAACTTTATTTTCCACTTTGGTTCATTGATTGCTGCACTTTACCTATTGCTTCAGAATTAGCTCTTGGATTACTTTTTTTCTACACTTCGTACAAGTTACTTGGGCCAATGAAGGAAGGGAGGATTTAATGCAAATTGGTCTATTTTTGTTCATTTGGCTGCTAGGATTTGTTCATTGCCGTAAAGGTTACTGCTTGGAATTATTTTTGGCTAGACCTTGGAGCAAGATTATGACTTTTTGTGCATGTGAAAGAGATTCTAGTGTTTGCTCCAGTTGTTGAAGTTTTAGGCAGAAAAAATGACCAAATTTCAAAGTAGAGCGAAGTTGTATGGTTGATTAAGTGGCAAGGAATTTCACCTAATGATGCTTAGGTAGCGTTTGGTTGGTGGAATTAAGGAGGAAAGTGATTCGGGAATCTGAGATTCCGAGCTTTATTGCATTTGGTTGCGACAAGGAATCACTCTCCCCTGGAATCTAAATTTCCTTGACCGCCTTGACTTTCCCAAAAATTGGGGAAATTGAATCCTTGGCTAGGGGGTGTGGAGAGTGATTCCCCCTTACAAGGAAAGTTAATTTTTTTTGTTAAATGACATATTTGTCCAAAACTAATTTTAAAAAATAACCTAATAAAGCGTCTTTTTCCTTCTCTGTTTTCTAAAACTTCGACAAATTATATTAATTACACAAAAAATATATTAATTACATAAAAATTATAATTAATTACATTAAAATTATAATAATTACATAAAAATTAGAATAATTACATCAAAATTATAATAATCACATAAAAATTACATAGTAATGATGTAAATAATAATAGGTAGAAGAAAATACGGTTAGGAACGGGAACAAATCATCTAAGAAATCCCGATCCTAGACTTGTCTATTGTTGCAGTTATGTTTTTTTGCATTGCTAGAACAATATGTGTCATACTTTGTTATAATTTTCAAGGACTCTAATACGAAGGTTATGTCATTTGTCATTTTCTTTAACTTGCAAAAATCCATAGTTATAAAGCAAACTCATTTGATATTTTGATTGTTGAAAGATAGACAATTAAATAGAGAGAAAGTCTAACATGTTTAGAGGAAAGTGTGTAGCATAGTTGTCGCACCCTTTTTTTTTGTTGAAAACGAGTTTAAGGTTCGGGACGGATGCTAAGCATAAATGGATGCTTCACATAATGCAATGAAGTCGCCACCCTATTTTCTAAGGTTCAGGGAACCTAATGTCATGGCATAAAATAAAAAACACTAAGGCACATTGTGGTCTAAACCAAAGAACGAAGGTTCGAGGTCGTATTATGGACTTGGGAAGGTGTTAGGCACCCAAGTCGCATCCTTAAAAATGTTACCAGTTATAGAGTGAGAAGGTGTTACTATGTTTAATTCTTGACACGAAAATGAATAATCGAAGCATGTCAACTAATCCCGTGCACGGAAACGGGCCACTTTCCAATTATCTACATAGGCCAATGATCGAAGCATGACAACCGCATTCATTTACAGAATCAGGCCACTTTCCGATTATTTAAACATTTTTGAGATGATTTGGGCCCTCAAAGGTGACGTTACATCTTAGCATTTTCGTAGGGATATATTATTTCCGATCGGGACACGAAGGACGGGGTTACCGTTTGTTCGTTATGCTAGAGTGGACGTTCCCCCCTTTTTACCATCGGGCCATGCATGAGTAATAAATGAGAAAAGCGCATGCAAACATTTACTTAATTTGACAAATAAATATTTAATATACATGATAAACAAATAAATATTTTATTTCATGCCAAGTAAATAAATAATTAAACATAAGAAACAAGTAAGCAATTAATTAACATGGCAAACAAGTAATCAATTAGTTCATTTATTTCACATGAGCAATTTTAAACATGGCGTAATTAATATTCGATTTATTTATAACATGAAAGCATATTAATTATTTCACAATAATTTAAACATGGCATATGGTATTCTTATCATGTGAACATACAAGCATTTCATGCGATTTAAATAAAGCATTTAAACACATGAACATTTTTAACATCATTTAAACACGAAAATAAATAGCATACGAGTATTTCAATTAATTTAAACATGTTACAAAAGCATACGAATAATTTTTTTATCATTTAAACATATTATATAAGCATACGAACGTTTTACATAATTTTGACAAAAAATAAAATAAACGAGTCCCACGTTGGAAATTTGGACATTAAAAAATGGGCTTGGCACAAGCCAAGCCCAAATTTTAATTTAAAACAAAGATGGGCCTAAGCCCACCACCTTTCTTCTTACCTTTCCCGCCCAACTCACCTTCTTCTTCTTCTTCACGTCGCCGACCACCATGGCCGGCGACTCAAGCATAACAACTCAATAAAACATACTCAAAACAAACCCAATAATTTCAGCAATACAACAGTAGATCATGCCAAGCAAAACAGTAAGCAAAACAACTCCAAAACAGTAGCAATTTTACATGGAAAGATTTAGTTTATTTACCATGAATAAGTGGTTATTAATTAGCTAGTGCATCATGCAATTAAATTGAGGCAAGGGAAGCATAACTAACATGAAAAATAAGCATATTAGGCAAGTTTTAACAATTTATTCATGCATTACAAGTGAAAACGAAAATTAAAGAAACCAGAGAGAGAGGGAACTTACTTGTCCGAGAGAGCAATTTTATCGAAGAAGGTAGTGCAAGAAATAGAGGTTAAGAGGAGGATTTGGTGCCCTTCCTTTATTGCTAGAACCATGCTATTTATAGAGGAAGGAAAAAATTGAAGTCGGTTTGCATGTGTGGCTGCAAACCGACGGGAAGAAAAGGTGGTAGGTGATGATGGTGGCTAGGTCGGAATAGTGAGCTAGGAGGGGTTTCTTGTGGCCTTGGTTGATCGGATGGGACATGGTGATGATCTAGGCGAGCTGCAGTCGAGGTGGAGGGTGAGAACGAATTAATTGGCATGAATGTGGTATTTATCCCATTTTTTGGTACGAACGGGATATTTTTGGCACGAGCGAAATCTTCTTATAGTTTGTTTAATATAAGTCGAGAAAACTAGTATACAGTGAAGAAATGAAAAACTAGATTTAACGCATTTATTTTCTCTTTCAGAAATGTTAAAAGTTCGGACGCAAAATAAATGTCCTTACGACAAAAAGTGAATGAAACCAAACTCGATGGCGTGAAAGAGAAAAATAGTACGTAATTATCAATTCAAGAAATTACGCGTTCGACCCACGGTCCGAGGAAACTTACTCGGGACCGAGAAAAGTTTGTGAAAAGACAGTTAAAAATACGAAAAAACATAAAAAAACACGAAATGGCACGAAATATTAAACAAACTAGCCTAGGACCAAGAATCGACAGAAATTTGACCTAGACGAGCTATTAATGCGATAAACGCTAAAATACGTAAAAGTGATGACGCGAAAAATCCAAAATCGGGTAGCAACAGTTGCCCCCTCTTTACTGTCTGATCAAAAATACAGTGTAACTGAAATTTTTGATAAGCAGTAAAGACAATTGCCCCAAGTATTTACCACGTTTTGACGATACATAATGATATGTTTTGAAAAGGGTGTAACTGGAATGCAGGTCTTACCTCGAACCTACCGTGTGAACTGGAATAGAGAGTGGTTGAAGGTGGGCGACCAAGTCGCCGTATGAAATGAAGAGGAAGTGGGTGAGGAAATCATCGCACGACACAACTGAGAAAGTGTACGACCAAGTCGTCACACTACATAACTGAAAACATGGGTAACCAACTCACCACACGACAGAACTGAGAAAGTGTACGACCAAGTCGTCACACGACATAACTGAAAATGTGGGTAACCAAGTCACCACACGATACAACTTGAGAAAGTGTACGACCAAGTCGTCACACGACATAACTGAAAATGTGGGTAACCAAGTCACCACACGACACAAATGAGAAAGTGTACGACCAAGTCGTCACACGACATAACTGAAAACGTGGGTAACCAAGTCACCACACGATACAAATGAGAAAGTGTACGACCAAGTCGTCACACGACATAACTAAAAACATGGGTAACCAAGTCACCACATGACACAACTGAGAAAGTGTACGACCAAGTCGTCACATGACATAACTAAAAATGTGGGTAACCAAGTCACCACACGACACAACTGAGAAAGTGTACGACCAAGTCATCACACCAACGTGAATGACCAAGTCATCGCACAACATAGGAAGAAAAGTGGACGCTCAATGAGGGGTATTTAAATGGGAAAGTAGTCGCTCAAGGAGGAGAATTTGAGTAGACTTGATTTGGAAAATATAGTCGCTCAAGGAGGAGTATTTAGATATGCAGAAAAGTAGTCGCTCAAGGAGGAGTATTTGGTTTGGCAGAAAAGTAGTCGCTCAAGGAGGAGTATTTGGTCTGCAGAAAAGTAGTCACTCAAGGAGGACATAATAATTATGCAGAAATGTAGAATTATGCAAAGTAAGGGTAACACTCACACTTCATATGTTTTGACAGAAAAGTAAATGAGAGTTGGAACGTACCTTTGGTTCAAAGCAACGTACCTTTGCTTGAGCATTCTGACGGCTCAACGTGAATTTATGAGTGGTGATTTTGGACGACCAATCCACTCTTCACAACTTAATTTGGACTTTGTTTGACGAAATTCGTGGTGAGGGTATTACAATGACGTTCCATCAAAAACCCAATTTGAGGAGTGGTAACGTTCTCCATTCGAATGATTGGATTTCGACAAAGATCCATGATGGCGAGGGCTTTACAACGATTTCTCTATCAAAGACCCACGGTTGAGGAGTGGTAACGTTCTCCATTCGGTGGTGATCGGATTTTTTCCCCAAAATCCAAGACGGCGAGGGCTTTACAACGATGTTGTCATCGAAGACCCATTTGGTGGCATGATTCTACTGAAACATATCTGTATCCTGCAAGTAGGAAGGAAGTAAACACGAAGCAACAATAGATAAAAAGAGAGAGAGAAAATGACCTATGTGAGAAATATCAAATATTCCTACATTTAACCCATGGCTTGCCCCCAAGTTTTTTGTTTGGAATGAAAATGATTTCTTTGTTTAAAAAAATAAATTCAAGCATTTTTTTTGGAAAAAAGTTCGTTCAAATTTTGTTATAAAAACATGATTGATTCAAGTCTAGGTAACATCTACGTCTTGTTCAGGAAATAACGACCTCAAGAACAAGACTTTCCCATGACATATAAACGTAAGCAATCCTCACCAGATATTAGTGTTTGCGCTCCCGCTCAGAAAACTAGGCTATGTGTTTACACTCCTAAAAATGCAATAAACATAGCACAAAAATTAAATTTGCAATGTCAATCCGAGTGAAAGATGCACATGCATGGGTCTGCTAATAATCGAAAGGACTTTGCGAGGGAGGAAAAAAGTAGGATTTTGTAGAAAAAAAGGAAAAGTGTTGTGTTTTGTTTTTTTTTGCGGAAGGCTTTTATGAGTTTGTGCTCGATGACTGATTGTGATGAGGACAAATTGCAGTGAACGTTGTTCGACGATCCGATTGTGACAAGGGCAAAGTGCACAAACTGTTGAATCTTTGCTTGAGATGTTCCTTCTGGATCGTTTTGAGGGCACTGTGCCCAAGTTCTTGAATATTCACGGGGAATGATTTCTTTTCCTTTTGTTGTTTGATCTTTGATCATTTTTGTTTCGTACTTACTTAAACTATTGTTTTGTTGATTGTGTTCTTCGAACACTTTTTTTTAACAAGAAAAACAAGTATAACTTTTGTTTTGTCTGTCATCCTTTGTCTTTGGCAGAAGCCTCCAAGTCTTGTTTTGTTTGGCCTTCTTTTGACATTGGTTTGTCAGCGATCCTCCAAGGGCTTCTTTGTCATTCCCTTGCTTGACGTGTAACTCCAATTTAACGGTCCCAGCCGAGCACTAACTCACTTGGTTAAAAGGCTTTTGGGTGTTTGATAGAGTTGTACATGGCGTACAAAATATGTGTTTTGAGGAAAAAAGGTTAAAGCTGAAAATGTGGAAGAAGAGCAAAGAAAAATCCAATGTCATCTTACCGTTATCCCATGTCTGATGCTTCATATACCTTGGATATTATGCAAATCTAACTAGCACCTAGCTTACCATTTACACTCATGAAAGAAACAAGGTGTGAAGGCCCAAAATACTCACAGGGATATGTTTGTGATTGCTTACATGTAAACATGTCATGGATATAAGAGCCAACAGATAAAATCTCGTATGTTCATACAATTTCTAATGAACCCAAATTTTTTTTTTTTATGATGAAGGTGCTTGATACAAAATGTTCAAAAAAACGTGGGATTTTTTTGTTTTCCTTCTTTTTAGCCCAAGTAGTACATGTACAAAAAAAGATTTTTGTGAAAACTAAGGATTTTAGCAAACATAACATGCGCATATTTATAACGACGTAGATCATAGGAATCTCTAAAATTACGACAATGTAAGTGGCGAAAATATAACTTTAAAAGGATATTGCGAAAAGGTAAAGGAATACTTCCCTGACATTGAGGCGTGCGGAGAGCCAACAATCTAATTGGTTCACTTGTGCAGAGCGAGCCTTGTGCTTTGAGCTAGCATTTAGTCCTTACTCAAACTGAATAATAGTATTGTTGTAGACATTTCTAATGGTTCTATCATAGCATCTTGAAGAATGACCATTAAGTTCTTGAATAGTATTCTGGATGTAAATGGCCTCTTCACCATTTCTCGTGCGTATGGATAAAACATTGTATGTTAGAATGTATGAGAGCACACATCTATCATTGTTAAGCACCTGCAAAACTTAATCATTGATCAGTGGGGGTTAGCTCAAATGCGTTTCTTATAACCCTAACTATTCCACGGTGCCGCCGACACCACCCTTCCCTTCGTCATTACAAACTTAAAGGATTTGATACGTAAGTTTTATGAAAGAGTTCTCATTTTATTGATTTAGGATAAACATTAAGTGGTTTGGTTGAGAAGAACACTATGTCTCTTTAATCGACGACATACGAGCTACAAATTCCTATGCAAAATACATCTTAACGGCATCCGTGTTCACTGGTCTTGGGAGATCGTCTCCATCCATTTTGGTGAGCATCAAAGCACCTCCCGCGAATACGCTCTTGATTATATATGGGCCTTCGTACCTTAGGGCCCACTTCCCTTGACTTTCTTCTTGATGCGGGAGGACTTTTTTCAACACTAAGTCCCCGATTTTGAACTTACGAGGCCGCACCTTCTTGTTATATGCATTAGCCGTCCTTTGTTGATACAATTGTGCATGGAACATCGCGGCCAAGCGTTTCTCCGAGATGAGATTCAATTACTCATACCTCACTCTCGCCCAATCCGATTCTTTTACCTCTGATTCGGCCAAGACTCTAAGGGAGGGAATTTCTACCTCAAGTGGTATTACTGCTTCCATACTGTCGCGCCCCACAAAAATTAACAGAGGAATGCTAATTCACGAGTGTGCAACGAAATTCGGGACCTTACAATGCTCAGCGTAGATGGACGCCTCGCAGCATGCAATGAAGTCGCCACCCTAATTTGGTTGCTAGGCTTAGGGAACCCTAATCGTCATGGCATAGGAAATATAATAAGTAAAAAACTAAAGGCACAAAAAAGGGGTCTGGACCCCAGACAAAGGTTCGGGGTCGTATTATGGTCTCGGGAAGGTGTTAGGCACCCGAGACACATCCGAAAATGGTTACCGGTTGATGAGAGAGGTGTTTAAAAAGGTGTTTGAGAAATGCGTTTTGAAAAAGGGGGCCCTCAGAGGAATCGTCACTTTAGTCTTTATTATGATCGTGATGGGACTGAATTTTCCGTAAGACTGAATGAGCGCCCTCTTTTTTCATCATCGGGCCATGCATGCTTAGATTAGTTACTACGTGATCCTAACATGGATTGCTAACAGAGTACCATTTTAAATGATGGATTTAAAACGATAGTTTGCTGTGGGATCGAAAGTCCCCATGTACATGCAGTCAATATAAGCGAGAAGTAAAATCACATGAACGCGGCATTTTAAGAAAGTCTTTAAACACGTTGTGCATGTGGGTTGATTTTAGTTCTAGCAGTTCTATATATCATGCATACGATGGATATTTGCAGAAAGCATCGAATAAATAAAAAGGAATCGAAAGGCGTACTTTCGAGCGAAGCTTGAAACTAAAACCTGCAAAATGAGAGTGTTAGCGATAACTCGAGAAATAAATAAGCAATTTAAGACTGCAAGAATTTAAATGACAGTTGATTGTATACGAGAAATGATGGATTTCACGCATACGAAATGAGATGCTGAGTTTGGTTGTATGCGAAAAATGATTGATTTTAAGCATACGAGAATTTATCGCTAGGTGATTGCATACGAAAAATGATGGATTTTTCGTATGTGAAAATTTAAATGCTAGTTGATTGCATACGAAAAATGATGGATTTTACGCATGTGAGAATTAAAATGCTAGTTGATTGCATGCGAAAAATGATGGATTTTACGCATGTGAGAATTAAAATGCTAGTTGATTATATGCGAAAAATGATGGATTTTACGCATGTGAGAATTAAAATGCTAGTTGATTGCATGCGAAAAATGATGGATTTTACGCATGTGAGAATTAAAATGCTAGTTGATTGCATGCGAAAAATGATGGATTTTACGCATGTGAGAATTAAAATGCTAGTTGATTGCATGCGAAAAATGATGGATTTTACGCATATGAGAATTAAAATGCTAGTTAATTGCATGCGAAAAATGATGGATTTTACGCATAGGAAAATGAAATACTGAGTTGATTGCGTGCGAAAAATGATTGATTTTAAGCACACGAGAATTTAAATGCTGTGTTGATTGCATGCGAAAAATGATTGATTTTACGCATACGAGAATTTAAATGCTAGGTTGATTGCATGCGAAAAATGATTGATTTTACGCATGCGAGAATTTAAATGCTGGGTTGATTGCATGCGAAAAATGATTGATTTTAAGCACACGAGAATTTAAATGCTGTGTTGATTGCATGCGAAAAATGATTGATTTTACGCATACGAGAATTTAAATGCTAGGTTGATTGCATGCGAAAAATGATTGATTTTACGCATGCGAGAATTTAAATGCTGGGTTGATTGCATGCGAAAAATGATGGATTTTACGCATACGAAAATGAAATGTTGTTTTGATTGCATGCGAAAAATGATTGATTTTACGCATACGAGAATTTAAATGCTGGGTTGATTGCATGCGAAAAATGATGGATTTTACGCATGCGAGAATTTAAATGCTGGGTTGATTGCATGCGAAAAATGATTGATTTTAAGCACACGAGAATTTAAATGCTGTGTTGATTGCATGCGAAAAATGATTGATTTTACGCATACGAGAATTTAAATGCTAGGTTGATTGCATGCGAAAAATGATTGATTTTACGCATGCGAGAATTTAAATGCTGGGTTGATTGCATGCGAAAAATGATGGATTTTACGCATACGAAAATGAAATGTTGTTTTGATTGCATGCGAAAAATGATTGATTTTACGCATACGAGAATTTAAATGCTGGGTTGATTGCATGCGAAAAATGATGGATTTTACGCATACGAAAATGAAATGTTGTTTTGATTGCATGCGAAAAATGATTGATTTTACGCATACGAGAATTTAAATGCTAGGTTGATTGCATGCGAAAAATGATTGATTTTACGCATACGAGAATTTAAATGCTGGGTTGATTGCATGCGAAAAATGATGGATTTTACGCATACGAAAATGAAATGCTGTTTTGATAAGTGCAGAAAAATTAAATGATATTGGCGATTTACAGGGAAGAAAAAAAGTTTAATGATTTGCAGAAAATAAAACAGGTTGATGATGCAGGGAATAAACAGTTGGATATTTGCAGAAAATAAACAGTTGATATTGCGACCGACCATGTAGGCGGTATTGAATTTAAATTGCTGAAAGTAAATTGCTGAAATTTAAAGTGCGGGAAAGTAAAGTGCGGAAAAGTAAACAGTTGATAATTTGCGGAAGGATTTCCAGCAGTTTTGCGAAAAATTAAAGCAGTTGATATTGCAGAAAATAAACAGTTGATATTGCGACCGACCATGTAGGCGGTATTGAATTTAAATTGCTGAAAGTAAATTGCTGAAATTTAAAGTGCGGAAAAGTAAAGTGCGGAAAAGTAAACAGTTGATAATTTGCGGAAGGATTTCCAGCAGTTTTGCGAAAAATTAAAGCAGTTGATATTGCAGAAAATAAACAGTTGATATTGCGACCGACCATGTAGGCGGTATTGAATTTAAATTGCTGAAAGTAAATTGCTGGAATTTAAAGTGCGGAAAATTAAGCAGTTGATAAGTGCGACCGACCATGTAGGCGGTATTGAATTTAAATTGCTGAAAGTAAATTGCTGGAATTTAAAGTGCGGAAAAGTAAGTAGTTGATAAGTGCGACCGACCATGTAGGCGGTATTGAATTTAAATTGCTGAAAGTAAATTGCTGGAATTTAAAGTGCGGAAAAGTAAGCAGTTGATAAGTGCGATCGACCATGTAGGCGGTATTGAATTTAAATTGCTGAAAGTAAATTGCTGGAATTTAAAGTGCGGAAAAGTAAACAGTTGATAATTTGCGGAAGGATTTCCAGCAGTTTGCGAAAAATTAAAGCAGTTGAATATTTACGAAAATAAAAAAAAACGACCGACCATAAAGGCGGTATTTTAAATGACTGAATTTAAACAGTTAGATATGAATGACTGAGGTTAGATAACATGACAATAAATATTATGATAAAGAATGAGCAATTCACATATAAACAATTCAATAAACAACTTGATAAAATAAAAAGCCTACGAAATATTTTACGAAAAAAGTGATTTAAACAATTCATGTATAAAATAAAATCAAAAGCGCATATCACAAATAATAATCATACGAACCATGTGAGCATTTTGCGTAAAAAAATGACGAATCGAAGGCTCGAAAAAAATGCAAATGGGCTGGTCCCTACTTAAAATTTGGAAGAAATGGGCCAGGAATAGTTCCTGGCCCAAGGAAGTTCATTTAAATGGTGATGGGCCGAGCCCATCACCTTTCTTCCTTTCCTTGCCCGAAGGGCCATGCGGCCCGTGATTCATCTTCTTCCTCACGTCGCCGGAGCCACTGCCGGCGACGGAGATGGCGAACCAGGCGACGGATTCGCCTGGTTCTTGGCCCAAAATGCTCGTCTCCCTTCCCTCAATGCAGCCGTGCAGTCACAGCAAGGAACGAAGGCAAAAACAGTGGGATATTCAAAGGAAACGAGGAGATGTATATTTACATTAATTGACGAAACAATTAATCTAAGCCACAACAATTTAAACTACTGTTCGCATGATGAAATTAAGCTGAAAACCAAGTGTTTGCAGCAAGTTTTAAGGCTCAACTAATTAACTAAGTGTTAAACGAAAAAATAAAAAAACGAGAGCGAAATGCTCACCGTGGTGCTGCTCCGGCGAACGACGGCGAGGAGTGGGCTTGAGGGTGCGGAAGGTGGTCCAAGTGTATGTGAATTGGCTAGGAAAAATGGAGAGGGAGTGTGTTGTTTTCTTCCGAAATTTCTGCCCTTTTTGCCGTTGGGAACGACGGCTATTTATAGCCGAAGGCAGCCGCGTGGTGGCCGGACGCGGGCTGCGCGTGGAGGAAGGGCCGGTTGTGATGATGGCGGAGCTAGGGGCTACGGCTAGGGGCTCGGACGAAGACGTGGCTGTGATGAGAGCAGTTGGCTCGGGCGGGCTCGTGGCTGAGAATTCTCTTGGCACTGTTCACATGCATTATGCATGTTAATTCAAGGGCCATTGATCTGGTTGACTTTCCTTGGTTGACCAGATCAATGGCCATGATCAAATGGCCTTTCATCTGATTTAAATAGCCTCGAGCCGGATCCGGCGAGCAAACGTTCCGACTTTTCGAGCCGAAGGTACTGGCGCGTAGAGAAAAATACGACGGTTTTAACCGTCTATAGCGAACGATGAGAACTTCTCGTTTAACGCGTTTATTTTAGTGTTCAAAGGCGCGAAACGCGGGAACGAAAAAAATAAAGCGTTACACCGAAAATTACACGAAACGCTGTAGACCGTTGCGACCAGAAAAAAATCTAGCAACTAGTTGATGGAAAACATTTTAAAGTCGAGCTATTGTCCGAGCGAACTTACTCGGGTCCAATAAAAGCTCGAACGAAAATAATAATAAAAAATAAAAATACTAAAAAATGTGCGAAAATATAAAAAATCCTAAAATTCGTGTGATGACCTAAAACGAAGAATAATTTAAGAAACGACTGCCGGATAATTAAAAATGTGATTTTTAAGGCTAAAAATAATAATGATAATAATAATGAAAATACATGCCGAAAAATTAAAAATGTGATTTCGAAAGCTGACGATGCTGATGATGATGCAAAAATGCAACGAAACACCTAAAAAAGCTAGCGACATTAAATCAACTGAAAATGACCGTAAATTAACTAAATAACGGAAATGCTAAAATTAAATAAAAATGGCGTCAAAATTCGGGTATCAACAGTTGCCCCCTCTTTACTGTCTTATCGAAGTATTTGATAAGCAGTAAAGACAGTTGCCCCTAGATATCCGAATTTTGGCGACACGGCAGGTCTTACCTGAAACTTACAATGATGATGTCGCTCTGGGAGGAGGTAGTTGATTGATGTCACTCTGGGAGGAGATAGGTTGTTGATCCTGCAAAGATATATATAAATTTAGATCTATTCGGATATCGAGAGAAACATAAGTTGCAGGGAATGTAAATGACAACTACTCTACCGGGGATGGAAAGTAATTTTACGAAAATGTAAACGGCAGCCCCACTAGGGGGATGATCACTTGACAGGTGACTGATGTTGCTTCGGAAGATAATGCGCGATTCGTAGAAGTATGAATGATTTGTCCTAATGATGTCACTCTAGGAGGAGGAAAATAATTATGCAGAAATGTAGACTTGTATGAATGATGTTGCTCTGGGAGGGGAAGAAATGCTAAGGTTGACAAAGGTAGAACTACGCTATGCTATCACTCTGGGAGGAGAAGAAATGCTAAGGTTGACAAAGGTAGAACTACGCTATGCTATCACTCTGGGAGGAGAAGAAATGCTATGCAGGAAACTAAATGCTGTCACTCTGGGAGGAGGAGAAATGCTAATGCTGAAAATTTAAACAACGCCGATTCCCGTAGGAGAAGGTGCGAGATGCGGAATTTAAACTAAGGTCGCTCTGGGAGGAGAAGAATGCTAAGTGCTGTCGCTCTGGGAGGAGAAGAATGCTAAGGCAGAAAATTTAAACAACGCCGATTCCCGTAGGAGAAGGCGCGAGACGCGGAAATTAAACTAAGGTCACTCTGGGAGGAGAAGAATGCTAAATGCTGTCGCTCTGGGAGGAGGAGATGCTAATGCTGAAAAGTAAGACAATGTCAATTCCCGTAGGAGAAGACGCGACATGAGGAAGCTAAACTAAGGTCACTCTGGGAGGAGGAGATGCTAATGCTGAAGAATAAACTATGATGTCACTCTGGGAGGAGAAGAAGGCTGATGCTGAAAACTAAATGTTGTCACTCTGGGAGGAGAAGAAAGCTATCGCCAGCGGCCTTGATACGAACCTAGAATGCGCCTGCATCCTGCTCAGGAGGTAACGACCCCAAGAACAAGACTTTCCCACAATTTGCAGCCGTAAGCAGTCCTCACCTGATATTAGTGTTTGCACTCACGCTCTGAAACAAGGCTAAGTGTTTAACGCTCATAAAGATGCAACTAACATGATACATAATTTACAGTTCGCAATGTCAATCCGAGTGAATAGACTTCGACTGAAGATGCACATGCATAGGCATTCTAATAATCGATGGGACTTTTACGAAAAAGAATGAAAGGACATGAAAAGTCCGGAAAGGAATTTGTTTTGGGAGAGCTTGCTTTGCTGGGGAGGCTTTTGATGAAGGTGATGTTTTGCTGATTGTCCCGGATGTGGGCAATGTCTTGCTAAGTGGCCCTGATGTGGGCGAGGTATGCGAACTTCTTCGTGCTTTGCTGAGGATGCCTTCTTGATAGAGTGCATGAGCTCTGGGATCCTTGCTAGGGGTGCTTTTCGTTCGGCTAGGGGCCCTGTTCTTGAGTCTTCATTGGGGAGTGTTGTCGCTGCTCTTTTTGCGACTCACTACCTGAGTTGGCCTGGAGCCCTTTTCTTCTCGTGTCCTTACTAGGGAGGCTTGCTTTGAGATTTCTCGAGTTAGCCTTGGGCCTCTTTTGCTTGACTTCCTGGGGAAGGATGCTTTGAGCTTTCTCGAGTTGGCCTCGGGCCTCTTTCTCTCGAGTCCACTGGGGAGGTTTTCTTCGAGATTTCTCGAATTGAGTTGTCCCCAGGCTGTGCTTGCTTTGGCTCTTCGATTGTTCAAAGATCTCTGAGCATTTTCTTTCTTTTCTTTTCTTTTCCCTTTTTCCCCTCTCTCCTTTTTCTTTTTCCTCTTTTATTTTTTTTAATTTTTTTTTTAATTTTTTTAATTTTTATTTTTTATATATATCCCTCCCCTTTTTGACTTGATTTGAAATGCAACAGAGCAGAGCAAGCACAACCTTTATCTTGATCTCTTCCCCTTTTGTCTTGAGGCCTCGGCCTTCGTCGTTGCTGCTTCTTCGGTGATAGTCCTTAGCGATCTCCTGGTGACCTTTTTCGTCTCCTTTGTCGTGAACTTGAACTTGGCGTGCTTTTACTTCCGGCTGGCAATTTTAGCTGAAACTGCTCTTTGGCTCCCGGGGTATGAGTGATAGCGAAGGTTTGGGGGAGTGATGACATTTATGGTGTAAAGAGGGAAGAAACGAAAAGAGTGGAGAAAATCGTAAAAGTCCCATGTCATTTTATAGCTATCCCATGTCTAATTGCGCATGTACCCTGGATATTATGCGAACTCAACTAGTATCTAGTCAGGCTCTTACACTCGTGAAGGATAAGGCGCGTTGGCTAAAAAATGCTTACCGGGATTTGTCTATGACTGCTTACGTCGGAGCAAACCACGGATATAAGAGCATACAGGTCACATCATGCATGGCATGTAACTTAGATGGATGTTTTTTTTTGGAAAATGGGATTGAAAATTCTCGATCTATGCAATGCATGAAAACGCTTATGAGAGTAGTATGCTTTTCGTTTTAGCTGGGCTAAAAAGGGATTTGGATTGATTTTTTGATTTTGACTGATCGATGGTTTGACTACTGGATAACTTGATTGTTAGATGTTTGATTGCTAAGACGTGGGGGACGGCTTATTTGCAAGAGTCTAACGACGACCTAAGGTTGCCCCCAGTGGGTCAGACGACCGTACTCGAATTAAAGCTAATAAAGCGAGCCGGAATGAAAATAAAACTAAATAGGGGAAAGAAAGATAGACTCCCCTGAGATGTGCAGCGGGGCTGCAAGGGCGTCTTCGACAAGCTTTATGAGGATGACAATGAGCTGATTCGTGTCCGCGGTCATTGTCGGACCTATGTTGATTGGCTTCTTGATTGCTTGGGGATAAAGGGGAAAACCCTCTGTCTCCAAAAGGTGCAGCGGGGCTACAAGGGCGTATGCTTACCGTTCCTATGCAGGCAATGAATGGGGGTAACCTGGTTCTTGAAACAGGCAAGGTGATGACAAATGAGGAGTAAATGCAAGACAATTTTTTAGTGAAAGTGATACGATGGATAAGTTTTTAAGCTCTCCCTTTTGGAGGGGCTATCCGTGGGTCATTGCGGTGTGACTTGTGTCGGATGTTTGCTGATGATGGCTTTGCTCTAGAGGCCTGATCACAACTCTTATCTTTGCTCGGGTGATATCGTCGGTCAGCCGCTGGCGGCCCACAAATTAGGGGATTGACCTTCCTCGTGCTGATTCCGTTGAGGAGCTTCTTGAACAAGACCGCATCATGTATGTTAATTGTGATCCTAGGGGGATAGGCTTTCATCGCGCTTCTTTTCTGGTAGTTCTGCTTGCGAAGGTGCGCTGGGCGACACTGGCGTTTTGGTGATGGGCTCCTCTGAATTGGTGACAGAGATGGGAGCCAATGTTGCTAATGTTTTGACAGCTCAGTCGGCGTTGGATGGACTTTGTGACTTTGGTCCAGCATTCAGTCCTTTGAGACCGGTGGTTTGCGGTGCCGGTTGTACTGGTAGCACTGCGGGACAAAGAAACTTTGCTTTAGAGGGCGATGGTTTGCATTAAAATCTTTCCTGATTCGCTCTTGAAGGGGGCTTGCTGTAGCAATTCGCGAGCTGCCACGAGCGGAACTCCCTGATTCTATCATGATGACAAACTGAGGCATGAGAGCTTACATCCCTGCAAAACTTAAAATTGATTAGTGGCGTTAGTCTAAGTGCCGTGCCTTGAGCTACTCCTGGGGAGCCATCTATGCCATGCTTCCTTTTGTCCTCTCACGAGTTTTAAGAAAGAAGAAAATGGACACAAATTTTTAAAAGAACAAGCATCTCTTGAAAAAAACTTGTTTTATTAATCTCAGGACAAATGTTTGTGCTAGATTGCCATGATAAAACCCTATGTCCTTGGTCTGGTCGGATGGCGGTTCGCGACGCTTCAGGCGTAGTAGGTCTTGACTGCATCGGCGTTTACCGGTCTTAGGAGATCGTCTCCATCCATGTTGGTTAGCACTAGGGCACCCCCTAAGAATGCACTTTTGACCAGGTACGGACCCTCGTACCTTGGGGCCCACTTTCCTTGGCTAGCCTCCTGATGAGGGAGAATCTTCTTTAGCACTAAATCCCCAGTCTTGAACTGGCGAGGTCGCACTTTCTTGTTATAAGCATTGGCCATTCTTTGTTGATACAGTTGTGCATGACAGATAGCGGTCAAGCGCTTTTCGGGAAGGAGGTTCAGCTGCTCGTACCTCACTCTTGCCCAATCTGATTCTTCTACTTCAGACTCTGCCAGGATTCTGAGAGAAGGAATTTCTACCTCGAGGGGAATTACGGCTTCCATGCCGTAAACTAATGAGTAGGGAGTTCCCCCTGTGGACGTACGGGTTGCTATCCGATAAGCATGTAGTGCGAAGGGAAGCATGTCGTGCCAGTCTTTGTGAGTGATTACCCTCTTTTGGATGATCCTCTTCAGGTTCTTGTTTGCTGCTTCGACTGCGCCATTCATCTTTGGTCGATATGGCGACGAGTTCCGGTGCTTTACCTTCCAACGTTGGCAAAGACTGTCGATCAATTTTCCATTGAGGTTAGTGCCATTGTCCGTGATGATGGTTTCTGGGACCCCATGACGGCAAATGATGTTTCTCTCAATGAATCGCATGGTCGTTTTCTGGGTGATGCTGGAGTAAGAGGTGACCTCTACCCACTTAGTGAAGTAGTCGATTGCTACAAGGATGAAGCGATGGCCATTAGAGGCTGTGGGATGAATTTGGCCGATGATGTCGATTCCCCACATCGCAAAAGGCCAAGGCGATGTCATGCTGAAGAGTGGGGCTGGAGGGACATGGAGATGATCCGCATAGATTTGACACTTGTGGCACTTCCGGAAATAGCCGATGCAATCGCGCTCGATGGTGAGCCAAAAATAGCCTTGCCTCATGATCTGTCTGGCCATCATGTGCCCACTTGCGTGAGTGGAACAGACTCCTTCGTGGATCTCTGCTATGATTTTCTTCGCTTCGGTCATGGTGACGCAACGAAGCAAAGCTCCATCCGCTCTCCTCTTATATAGAACCTCGCCATCGAGGTAGAAGTCTAGTGCCAAGCGCTGAAGGGTCTTCTTGCTAACTCGGCTTGCCCCCGGTGGGTATTCCCGATTTCTGATGAATTGTACCAAGTCGTAGAACCATGGCTTCCCATCGGGTTCTTCTTCTAGGATGACACAGCAAGCCGGAGTTTCTTTGACTTCCACTCTCAATGGCTGAAGCATTATCCCGCACTCTAACTTGAACATTGATGCCAATGTGGCCAATGCGTCTGCGAAGCGGTTCTTTTCTCGGTCGACTCGGTCGAACTTGGTTTCTTCGAATTCTCGCGTGAGCTGAGTGAGCAACTTTTGATAAGGGATGAGCTTAGAATCCCGTGTCTGCCATAGATCCTGGGCTTGATAGATGACGAGTGCTGAAGCGCCGAAGATTCGGAGCTTCTTTACTTTTAAGTCGATGGCTGCTGTCAGACCACTGATGCATGCCTCATACTCGGCGACGTTATTGGTGCATGGGAAGTTCAATTTGCATGCTATGGGGAATTGACGGCCATCTGGGGCTATGACCACGGCTCCCACTCCCTTGCCCGAGAGGTTCACCGCACCGTCGAAGAACATGGTCCACCAATCGTCTTCTCGGAGATTTTCTGTGATCTCATCTTCAATCATTATGATGTCCTCATCGGGGAAGTCGAAGCTCAACGACTCGTACTCGTCCGAGGCATGATCGGCCAAGTGATCGGCGAGGGCGCTTGCTTTAACCGCTTTCTGAGTCACATAGATGATCTCGTGCTCAGCTAATAAGACTTGACAGGTACGGCTTTTCGAAAATGTATTTCAAGGGGTCCATGCGAGAGATTAGCCAAGTCGTGTAATACAACATGTACTGCCGGAGCCTTCGGGCGCACCATGCTAGGGCGCAACAAGTTCGTTCCAACATGGAGTAGCGCATCTCGCACTCGTTGAATTTTTTGCTGAGGTAGTAGATGGCTTGTTCACGCCTTCCTGATTCGTCGTGCTGTCCCAAAACGCACCCCATGGCGCTGGCTGTGACCGTCATGTACATGAGCAGGGGTCGTCCTGGCTTTGGGGGAACCAGTACTGGTGAGTTTTGCAGATATGTTTTGATTTTCTCAAAGGCTTGCTGGCAGTCTTCGTCCCATTCGGCTTCTCCGTGTTTCCTTAGCATTTTGAACATCGGCTCGCAAGTGAGTGTTAACTGGCTGATAAAGCGAGCGATGTAGTTGATACGTCCTAAGAAGCTTCGTACTTCTGTTTCGGTGCTGGGAGCGGGTAGTTCTTGTATTGCTTTTATTTTATCAGGATCCACCTCTATGCCCCTGTTGCTGACGATGAATCCTAACAGTTTTCCGGAGGTAACCCCAAAGGTGCACTTAGCTGGGTTTAGCCGTAGCTGAAACTGCCTTAGCCTTTCGAATACCTTCTTCAAGATGTCCACATGATCTTGCGTTCCACGGGACTTGGCTATCATGTCATCGACATATATCTCCAATTCCTTATACATCATGTCGTGGAAAAGGGTGACGGCAGCACGTTGATAAGTGGCTCCTGCGTTCTTTAATCCGAAGGGCATTACTTTGTAGCAGAAGGTTCCCCAGGGCGTGATGAAGGTTGTCTTCTCACTGTCTTCGGGTGCCATCTTGATTTGATTATATCCCGAAAATCCGTCCATGAAGGAAAACATGTCATTTCTGGCGGCACTATCTACCAAGATGTCGATGTGGGGAAGTGGGAAGTCATCTTTGGGGCTGGCTCGGTTTAGATCCCGAAAGTCCACGCACATGCGGACCTTCCCATCTTTCTTAGGTACCGGCACTATGTTGGCGATCCACTCGGGGTACTCGGCAACTCTCAAGAAACCCGCATCTAGCTGCTTGGTAACTTCTTCTTTGATTTTCAAAAGGATGTCCGGATGCATCCTCCGAAGTTTTTGCTTGACAGGTTTGTACTCAGGCTTCAAGGGGATGCGATGCTCGACTATCCCAGGATCAAGACCTGGCATATCGGCGTACGACCATGCGAATATGTCTGAGTAGTCTTTGAGGAGAGAAATCAACCTTTCTCTCTGAACTGCGTCCAAGGTAGTTCCGATCTTGACCAACTTCTGATTCTCTTTGCTTGCCCCCAGGTTTACTTCGTCCAATTCCTCCTGGTGAGGAGTTATTTCCTTTTCTGAACTTTCTAGTAAACGGGCTAACTCGTTGGGGATTTCGGCTTGGTCTTCGGTTGTAGCGACGATTTCTTTGTCGGTAAAGACATAGGTTTTATCAAGACAATCTGAATTAACACTCATCCTGAAATTAAAAATGTGAAAAGAAGAGATGCGTAAAATGAAAATTGCATATATATTGATTTTTAACAAAAAAGGGAACATGAGTCCCTACAAAAAGGTCTACGTAAGAAGACGTGCAAAAACATATGTATATTTTTCGAAAGGAGTGATTACGGAGAGACATCTGGAAGCATGGCGATGGTCCAGTTGCGCACAGACTCCCCTGACTTCTTTACGAAAATGACTGAACTGAGCGACGACTCTTCTTCACCCAGAGTGCAGATACGGAGGTCTGATACCCTGGTTGGATTTTCATTGATGGTTTCGGCTGCGAAGGGGAACGTGGTTCTGATATGGGGAACTTGCATTTTGCTATTTGGCGCAGAACGTCCAAATAGCTTAGCTAGTTGCTTTGCTTTCTTTTCTTGGGCAATCCTGGCGAAATCGGCCTTGCTGGGTTGGTACCCTAACCCGAAGCGATCTCCGAAGCTTTTCGGAGGTGCCCAGCCTCTTGCTCCTTGCAGCTCGGCCCCTAGCCGCTTTCCCAGTCGGAAACTTCCTTCTAGGGTTGACTTAGTTGTTGCTTCGGCTACCTCAGATTTTGAGGTTTTGCAGATGGGGGATCCTTCTTCGATCCAATCTGCGTTGACAATTTCGAAGGCTTGGAAAGAACTTTCCAAGATCTCAGCAGTTTCGATGTAAGGCACGGATGCATGCTTGGCCAAGATCAAGGCCTCTTCTGCCTTGATTGTGACAAGGGCGTTATCTTTGACGTATTTGAGGCACTGATGCAGGGAAGATGGGACAGCTCCTGCTGAATGAATCCATGGCCGTCCTAGAAGCATGCTGTAGGCGGGTTGGATCTCCATGATCTGGAACGTCAAGGCGAAAGTGTGGGGTCCGATGACCATGTCCAACTCAAAGTTTCCGAGGATCTCTCGAGTGGTACCATCGAAAGCCCTAGCCATCATTCCGCTAGGCTTCATGCGAGAGAGATCGACTGGTAGTTGTTCGAGGACATGCCTGGGCATGACATTCAGTGCTGACCCATTGTCGATTAGGGCTTTTGCTATGACATGCCCCTTACATTGCACCGTGATGTATAGGGCCTTGTTGTGATCTCTTCCTGCGGGGTCTATCTCTCCTTCAGAGAAGGAAATGCTACTTAAGGCTTGAATCCTCCCAACGAGGTTCTCCACCCCTTCCGTGGTGATATCTTTAGTCACAAAGGCTTGCTTCAGGACTTTCAAGAGAGCTTGGCGATGAGGCTCTGAGGTGAGGATCAACTCCATGATGGAGATGCGAGCTGGAGTTTTCTTTAGCTGTTCGATGATGCTGAACTCGCTCTGTTTCATGATCTTGAGGAACTCGGCTATCTCGTCCTCAGCTACTGGTTTGCTCAAACCTTGAGTCTCCTCTGTCATCTCTTCGCGAATCACAGGGTTTTTCCCTTTGGCTTGTCTTTGTTTTTCTACCTCCTCCGATATGTAGCATCTCCCTGTACGGGTCATGCCCCCGATATGAGAGGTTTCGCCGATAGTCAGCTCTGTTGGTGCGATTGCAGGAGGGGTAGTGACCACCGTGTATCCGTAGTTAAATGGGACTGCATGCAAGTCTCGACTAGGGGTATTCACAGCCAATGTGAATACTACCTTGCGAGGGGTTGTAGCTGCACCCCCGGTTTGGGCCGTGTATTCGAAGGAGTACGATGCTGGAGGATTATCTTCGATGGCGTTGATTGCTCCTCGGGTTGCCCCTTCAGTTTGGATGATCCCGAATGTCGTGAGTTGCTTGACTTTCTTCCGAAACAGTCCGCAGTCCTGGATGTCGTGCTTGCTCTCCCCTTGGCAGAATAGGCATTGGGCCTGATCATTTCCTGGGAATGGCAGATAAGCATTGTTGGCTAACGTGAAGAATAATTCTTCGCTGGGTGTTTCCTCTATTGAAGGGGGAGGAACGCCGATTCCCATGGAAGCAATGTCGCTCTTCCCAGGCTTATGGTGTGGCGGAGGGCTGGTTGTTGCATCAAGACCCCTCACCAGACCTCTGGAGGAGACTCGTCCTTGTCGGGTCAGATGCTCGACCTTCTCTCTAAAGGCGTAACAATCCTCCAGGGAGTGTCCTCGGGTTCCGGCGTGATATTCGCAGCTAACATTCGGATCATACCAGCTAGGGTAGGGAGTTGATTGAGGTGAGATTGGGGACGGTGTGATCTGCCCATCTGCCAAGAGGCTTGCGTAAATTTCCTTCAACAGAAATGGAGGAAACGACCATGTCGGTGAAGGGTATGACTCGGAGTCTGAGGATTCCCAAGAGGGTAGTAAGGGCACTGTGCTAGAATAGGAGGGTGGTGCCGAATACTTGACGAGGTAGTCGAACCTCCCGGAAGGTTGGCCCAAGGTGTCAATCTCGCGGTCTCCCTCATCGCGACGCCTGGAGAACCGTTTACCCGACGAGGTTGATCCTTTCTTTTGGATGTTTTGGAGTGGGGTTCTCTTGGCGTTATGTGGGATAGGAACCCCTTCTCCGATGGTGTGGATGGATCCTTCCTCGTGTGTTACTTTCTGGGTTTGAATTACTCCGAGGCTCGAGAGTTGTCTCACCTTTTCTGCGAACAGACCGCAGCTTTGGATCTTGTGACCGTTGCTTCCCTTGCAGTACATGCAATGACCTGGGTTGTTTTCCGAGCATGGCACATATCCTCCTCGAGCTAAGGCCAGGAAAAGTTGTTCCTGTGGCCAGTCTGATGCTGAAGAAAATAGGTCGTTGCTCTCTCTTGCTGAGATGGCGTTCACCCCTCCCTTTCCTTGGGAATGATCGGGGAGAGGGTTGGTGGAGGTGTTGGGTCCTTTTGCTGCCCCTTCGAAAGATACCCATCCACTTTTGATCAAATGATGGACTTTCGTTTTGAATGCGAAGCAATTTTCCAGAGTGTGTCCTGGGGCTCTGGCGTGATACTCGCATCGTGCGTTAAGATCATACCACTTCGGGTAAGGAGGCAACTGAGGCTGCGCTGGAACTGGTACGATCTGTCCGGCTGCTAGGAGATGCTTGTAGATTTCTCCCGCAGGGAGGGGGAGAGGAGGCAAAGGCTCTCGGTTCCACCGATTGTTCGATGTGTTTTGGTTATTCGGGTATTTTGGTGGGTTATATGGCTTGGGTTGCATGGGTTGTGATGCTTGTACCGGAGGCGGCGAGAAATGTGTAGGATTTTGAGGCGCGGTATTAGCAACAGGCGGTGATGTGAAAGGAAAGTAGGTGGGTTGATATAGCGATGGCAAAGGGTAGGGCGATGGCGATAGATAAGGTGGAGGTGATGGAAATGGCTGCCCACGATTAGCTTGGGGAGCAACAAACCCAACATCTTTCTTTGCGATGGATGCCTTCTTGGGTGCAGACTCTGGTGCCGAAGGCGAGATTCGTCCAGATTTAATCCCTTGCTCGACTCTTTCGGCGATTAGGACCATGTCGGAGAAGCTATTTGAAGGATTCGAGATCAGGTAGGTGTAGTAGGGAGCCTTGAAGGTGTGTAGAAAGATCGATAAGAGTTCCTTGTCGCTTAAAGGTGGAGAGATCCTAGAAGCCAGCTCTCTCCATCTCTGAGCGTAGGTCTTAACGGACTCGCCGACTTTCTTTTCCAAATTTTGTAGGTCGGCCCGGTCGGGAGCTACCTCCATGTTAAACTTATATTGCCGGTAGAAGGCATCAGACAGGTCTCTCCATGTCCTGATTCTGGCTTTGTCTAGACCCATGTACCAAGTTAGGGCATGCTTAGTCAAGCTTTCCCGGAATAGATGGATCAACAACGGCTCGTTGTGGATCATCTCTGCCATTTTGTTGCAATATGCTCTGAGGTGGGTCTTTGGGCACTCGACCCCAGTGTATTTCTCGAAGTCGGGGATTTTGTACTTTGGTGGTACGATGATCCCGGGGACCATACACATATCGGCAGGGCCGGTAGGGTCGAAAGGATCAACACCTTCAATCGCTCGGAGCCTTTCCTCAAGCAAATTCAGTCGGTCGCTTTTCGGTTGCTCGACTCCGAGGGGGTTATACCCGCAGGGTAGCATTGGTTCTGAGGAGAACTGGGGTTGTGCTGGATTGAAAGTGAGGAGCTGAGTTCCCACAGGTCCGGGAATTGTGCTCGGAGGAATAGGAGGGAGATACAAAGCCTCGAGGTGAGCCTGGCTTTTATTGGGGTCCACAGCAGGATTGATTGAAAGGTGCTGAAGTGACGAGGAGATCTCTTCACCCGCCTTAACCGTAGAATTTGCAGCGGTGGGTACAGTGAAGGGACTGACCCATCTCCATTGGCCCGGGGGTCCAGAAAGTAGTGGGGGTACGGAAGGTCCTGCGACGGTGAGCGAAGAGGGAGGTCCTCTTGCTTGAGGGGGATCGAAACCCGGTGGGAATTCGGTGGTAGCTTCATCCCTTTCCTTTTCGGCCCTGGCGGCCCTTTCTGTAGTAATCCGAACTTGCTCCTCTAGTTCGACGATTCTAGCCGTTAGTACTTCGTCAGCCTTAGCTTGTTCAGTCATTTTTCGTTTTTGAAGTCTAGTTAGGGGGAGCCTGTGCGGAGTAGCGCGCTTCCGAGGAGCTATCGCGAACCTGAAAAGAAAAAGAAAAGCACAAAAAGGGTGAGTACAAAGTCATACACAGGTGGTGTGCAATCCCGAGGTCCCCACATTTGCTCATTCACTTTCCGGCTGCGCTTTCATTTGATATTTCCAGGGCGGTTGGAGAGGCGAGGAATCCCAGTTGTCGACAAGATACGAAGGAAGCCTCTATACATTCCAACGATATGAAGTAAATCTGAGATGCTAACGGCGAAACCGAACTCCGCAGGGGCAACCAATGCCACCATGCTAAGAAGATCTCTTTTACCCTATGCTTTTGACGATGCGAGGCCTGATGCCTGGTGAACCCTGCCAAGGGGAGAGACGATGATCTATGCTATGAACTTGGAGTGTTTTGTGATAAGCTAAGAGGATATGGCCATGAGTGAACGCTACTTGGCTGTTTTGAATACTTGTTCTGATTTTTCAGAATTTCGGTGAGATGATTGTGTTTTACCCCGGGGGAATTTTATTTTAATTTTTTTTTTTATTTTTTTTTTTTTTAGTTTGTATTGAAGGGATAGTTGATATGGAAAAGATGAGTCGATTTAATAAATATCCGAAAGAGTACGACTTTATTAAAAAGCGTTTACAAAATATGGTAAACTTGCCAACTTCCTAAATTCATAAAAAATGCCTAGGATAAATGAAATTAGGGGTCCTAGCTAAAAAGAACAGATGGGCCGATCTCCGAGCCTTTCCCTGAAGGTGTCATTCCTGGGCGTCCGAGTCCTGCTGCCAAAGGTACTCCATCGAAGCCAACTCCCCTTTCTTCATCTCTAACTCAGCCTCTAAGGCGGCAATTCGGCTTTGCAGTACTTGGTTGTTCCTTTCTCCCAAGTCTGCGCGAGTAGTCAAAACCCTTATCGTTGAATCCCTGTCTTCAATTATGGCACTTGATGCTTCTCTTTTGCGGGTTTCACTGCTCAAGCGTTCCTTAAAGTCCCTGAGGGCCACATTCTTTTGTACTGTTTGTACGCGGACGAAATCCTTGTGCTGCCTGTCCAGTTCATTCATCTGGACCTCTAAGCCACATTGACGAGCTTGGGCCATATCCCTTTCCTCTACCATCAGATCTCGTTCTTCTTGTGCTGCTAGCATCTGTTCTACCACTTGAGCGTAAGCCATGACATCCATTCCTTCGCTCACTTGCGATTCCCCTTCTTCTTCCATCAGTTTTTGATTTTCTGGGCGAGGTAAGACATTACCATTAACTCGTCTCGACCTCCACTGTGGATATTCTGGTATTGTGGTTGCAGAGATGCCGTGCCCTTTGAGGCAGAAAGGGTGGGCCCAGTCATGGGCGTACAGCTGAATGTTCTGATCTTCTTCAGCGTGTGGCAGGTCTGATTTCGTCATGCCAAAAGTTACTGGAATGATTTGGGTGATGCGAAACTGTCTGAGGACGAGGGCCGGACAATAGTGAACGCATCCCCATGCTCCGATCAAAGGAACCCAAGGTAAGTGTCCGCAGCAGACAATGGGATTGGAAGTCTGCAGCCACTTGGCGTGCCAACAGAAGTCTTCTTCTGAGAGATTTATGAATCGGTGGATCCAGACATCCTTATTTTCCATCTCCCATCTATCCGTGGTCATTGCATTGATAACCCTGAGAAGAGGACATGACCTTATGTAACTTGCGAAGAAAATGGTCTGATTAGGAATCTGCTTGAAGTGGCTGACCAACCATACTGTCAACAATTGGGTGCAACATGTAAGTCTCCCTTTCCCTTTTCTTCGACACGAGTCCAAGGAGCGAAAGGTCTCGGCTAGAATGGTTGTTGTAGGATTGATGGCATTTGTTTCCATCTCATAAAAGATGTTGGCTGCTGCAAAGTCGATGACATTCCTCATTTTCGGAAAGAGTACAAATCCTACAATGGCGAAGGCCAAAATCCTTAAGCGTTTCTTTCCGTTGGACAATCGAAAGCGTGCCTCAATATCTGACCAGCACCAGAAGTAGTCCCCCTCTCTGACACGAGTAGTGATTCCTAACAGCTTATCGAGCCTTATTTTGACACTTGAGGAATCGAGTCGAACATTCTGGTATATGGCCGATATAGGAGAGGTGAAGCACATCAGAGCTGAGTACTCCTCTAGCGTAGGGGTCAAGTCTACCTCTTTGTCGAAAGAGAAGCACCGATAATAGGGATCCCAGAATTTTAGGGCTGCCCGGATGCAACCCCAATCAGTCTTTACGTCGACTAGGGTCAGTAGCTTTCCATAAATACCCTCAAACTGTGTCTCCTCGTCTTCAGTCAGCTCATTTCTCAACATCCGGATCCTAGTTAAGTCAAAGTCTACGACTTCTACTTTGATCTTAGTGGTGATGTCAGGGGTGAACCCACGTTCCAACAGATCTCCTTGTGCGATCTGATCGTCGAAACTTCGTCCCCCGAAAATATTAAATGAAAGTAGTGTAGGTGCTGACATGTCGAATGAGCAAAATGGGTCCTATGGGACAAAAATAAAATTTTAAATGCAAAGCAACCTGCATGGGTAAGAAATTTACAGTTCGTGTAAAAGAAAGAAAAATCATGTCAATATGCCAACAAGACAAATAGAGCCACGACAAACAGGTATAATCATGATGCACATGCTGGGGCTCTGATTCCGACACCTCTAACTGGCTTGAATGGTTCCCGGATGATACCATGAAAAGGTCCCTAAAGTGTCGTCCAGTCGCCCGATTTCTTGCGAAATCGTATAACCTTTCGACTGGCTTTAGGGGTTCATCCGAGTTGGGATTGGTGAACACTACCTGGGACATGTGTCCTAGGGCGTCACTACTACCCTCCTATTTTGGTAATTGTCCCCTGGGTGTAGGGCGCTATGAAATGCATATGACAATTGGTAAAGCAAATAAATAAACAGACCAGCAATTGATCAAAGCAAATAAATAAACAAACAAAACACCTCTCTAAAAGATAAAACCGGCTCCGACCCTTTTATCCCCAGTGAAGTCGCCAAACTGTCGCGCCCCACGAAAATTAACAGAGGAATGCTAATTCACGAGTGTGCAACGAAATTCGGGACCTTACAATGCTCAGCGTAGATGGACGCCTCGCAGCATGCAATGAAGTCGCCACCCTAATTTGGTTGCTAGGCTTAGGGAACCCTAATCGTCATGGCATAGGAAATATAATAAGTAAAAAACTAAAGGCACAAAAAAGGGGTCTGGACCCCAGACAAAGGTTCGGGGTCGTATTATGGTCTCGGGAAGGTGTTAGGCACCCGAGACACATCCGAAAACGGTTACCGGTTGATGAGAGAGGTGTTTAAAAAGGTGTTTGAGAAATGCGTTTTGAAAAAGGGGGCCCTCAGAGGAATCGTCACTTTAGTCTTTATTATGATCGTGATGGGACTGAATTTTCCGTAAGACTGAATGAGCGCCCTCTTTTTTCATCATCGGGCCATGCATGCTTAGATTAGTTACTACGTGATCCTAACATGGATTGCTAACAGAGTACCATTTTAAATGATGGATTTAAAACGATAGTTTGCTGTGGGATCGAAAGTCCCCATGTACATGCAGTCAATATAAGCGAGAAGTAAAATCACATGAACGCGGCATTTTAAGAAAGTCTTTAAACACGTTGTGCATGTGGGTTGATTTTAGTTCTAGCAGTTCTATATATCATGCATACGATGGATATTTGCAGAAAGCATCGAATAAATAAAAAGGAATCGAAAGGCGTACTTTCGAGCGAAGCTTGAAACTAAAACCTGCAAAATGAGAGTGTTAGCGATAACTCGAGAAATAAATAAGCAATTTATGAGTGCAAGAATTTAAATGACAGTTGATTGTATACGAGAAATGATGGATTTCACGCATACGAAATGAGATGCTGAGTTTGGTTGTATGCGAAAAATGATTGATTTTAAGCATACGAGAATTTATCGCTAGGTGATTGCATACGAAAAATGATGGATTTTTCGTATGTGAGAATTTAAATGCTAGTTGATTGCATGCGAAAAATGATGGATTTTACGCATGTGAGAATTAAAATGCTAGTTGATTGCATGCGAAAAATGATGGATTTTACGCATGTGAGAATTAAAATGCTAGTTGATTGCATGCGAAAAATGATAGATTTTACGCATGTGAGAATTAAAATGCTAGTTGATTGCATGCGAAAAATGATGGATTTTACGCATGTGAGAATTAAAATGCTATTTGATTGCATGCGAAAAATGATGGATTTTACGCATACGAAAATGAAATACTGAGTTGATTGCGTGCGAAAAATGATTGATTTTAAGCACACGAGAATTTAAATGCTGTGTTGATTGCATGCGAAAAATGATTGATTTTACGCATACGAGAATTTAAATGCTAGGTTGATTGCATGCGAAAAATGATTGATTTTACGCATGCGAGAATTTAAATGCTGGGTTGATTGCATGCGAAAAATGATTGATTTTAAGCACACGAGAATTTAAATGCTGTGTTGATTGCATGCGAAAAATGATTGATTTTACGCATACGAGAATTTAAATGCTAGGTTGATTGCATGCGAAAAATGATTGATTTTACGCATGCGAGAATTTAAATGCTGGGTTGATTGCATGCGAAAAATGATGGATTTTACGCATACGAAAATGAAATGTTGTTTTGATTGCATGCGAAAAATGATTGATTTTACGCATACGAGAATTTAAATGCTGGGTTGATTGCATGCGAAAAATGATGGATTTTACGCATACGAAAATGAAATGTTGTTTTGATTGCATGCGAAAAATGATTGATTTTACGCATACGAGAATTTAAATGCTAGGTTGATTGCATGTGAAAAATGATTGATTTTACGCATACGAGAATTTAAATGCTGGGTTGATTGCATGCGAAAAATGATGGATTTTACGCATACGAAAATGAAATGCTGTTTTGATAAGTGCAGAAAAATTAAATGATATTGGCGATTTACAGGGAAGAAAAAAAGTTTAATGATTTGCAGAAAATAAAACAGGTTGATAATGCAGGGAATAAACAGTTGGATATTTGCAGAAAATAAACAGTTGATATTGCGACCGACCATGTAGGCGGTATTGAATTTAAATTGCTGAAAGTAAATTGCTGAAATTTAAAGTGCAGGAAAGTAAAGTACGGAAAAGTAAACAGTTGATAATTTGCGGAAGGATTTCCAGCAGTTTTGCGAAAAATTAAAGCAGTTGATATTGCAGAAAATAAACAGTTGATATTGCGACCGACCATGTAGGCGGTATTGAATTTAAATTGCTGAAAGTAAATTGCTGAAATTTAAAGTGCGGAAAAGTAAAGTGCGGAAAAGTAAACAGTTGATAATTTGCGGAAGGATTTCCAGCAGTTTTGCGAATAATTAAAGCAGTTGATATTGCAGAAAATAAACAGTTGATATTGCGACCGACCATGTAGGCGGTATTGAATTTAAATTGCTGAAAGTAAATTGCTGGAATTTAAAGTGCGGAAAATTAAGCAGTTGATAAGTGCGACCGACCATGTAAGCGGTATTGAATTTAAATTGCTGAAAGTAAATTGCTGGAATTTAAAGTGCGGAAAAGTAAGCAGTTGATAAGTGCGACCGACCATGTAGGCGGTATTGAATTTAAATTGCTGAAAGTAAATTGCTGGAATTTAAAGTGCGGAAAAGTAAGCAGTTGATAAGTGCGACCGACCATGTAGGCGGTATTGAATTTAAATTGCTGAAAGTAAATTGCTGGAATTTAAAGTGCGGAAAAGTAAACAGTTGATAATTTGCGGAAGGATTTCCAGCAGTTTGCGAAAAATTAAAGCAGTTGAATATTTACGAAAATAAAAAAAAACGACCGACCATAAAGGCGGTATTTTAAATGACTGAATTTAAACAGTTAGATATGAATGACTGAGGTTAGATAACATGACAATAAATATTATGATAAAGAATGAGCAATTCACATATAAACAATTCAATAAACAACTTGATAAAATAAAAAGCCTACGAAATATTTTACGAAAAAAGTGATTTAAACAATTCATGTATAAAATAAAATCAAAAGCGCATATCACAAATAATAATCATACAAAGCATGTGAGCATTTTGCGTAAAAAAATGACGAATCGAAGGCTCGAAAAAAATGCAAATGGGCTGGTCCCTACTTAAAATTTGGAAGAAATGGGCCAGGAACAGTTCCTGGCCCAAGGAAGTTCATTTAAATGGTGATGGGCCGAGCCCATCACCTTTCTTCCTTTCCTTGCCCGAAGGGCCATGCGGCCCGTGATTCATCTTCTTCCTCACGTCGCCGGAGCCACTACCGGCGACGGAGGTGGCGAACCAGGCGACGGATTCGCCTGGTTCTTGGCCCAAAATGCTCGTCTCCCTTCCCTCAATGCAGCCGTGCAGTCACAGCAAGGAACGAAGGCAAAAACAGTGGGATATTCAAAGGAAACGAGGAGATGTATATTTACATTAATTGACGAAACAATTAATCTAAGCCACAACAATTTAAACTACTGTTCGCATGATGAAATTAAGCTGAAAACCAAGTGTTTGCAGCAAGTTTTAAGGCTCAACTAATTAACTAAGTGTTAAACGAAAAAATAAAAAAACGAGAGCGAAATGCTCACCGTGGTGCTGCTCCGGCGAACGACGGCGAGGAGTGGGCTTGAGGGTGCGGAAGGTGGTCCAAGTGTATGTGAATTGGCTAGGAAAAATGGAGAGGGAGTGTGTTGTTTTCTTCCGAAATTTCTGCCCTTTTTGCCGTTGGGAACGACGGCTATTTATAGCCGAAAGCAGCCGCATGGTGGCCGGACGTGGGCTGCACGTGGAGGAAGGGCCGGTTGTGATGATGGCGGAGCTAGGGGCTACGGCTAGGGGCTCGGACGAAGACGTGGCTGTGATGAGAGCAGTTGGCTCGGGCGGGCTCGTGGCTGAGAATTCTCTTGGCACTGTTCACATGCATTATGCATGTTAATTCAAGGGCCATTGATCTGGTTGACTTTCCTTGGTTGACCAGATCAATGGCCATGATCAAATGGCCTTTCATTTGATTTAAATAGCCTCGAGCCGGATCCGGCGAGCAAACGTTCCGAATTTTCGAGCCGAAGGTACTGGCGCGTAGAGAAAAATACGACGGTTTTAACCGTCTATAGCGAACGATGAGAACTTCTCGTTTAACGCGTTTATTTTAGTGTTCAAAGGCGCGAAACGCGGGAACGAAAAAAATAAAGCGTTACACCGAAAATTACACGAAACGCTGTAGACCGTTGCGACCGGAAAAAAATCTAGCAACTAGTTGATGGAAAACATTTTAAAGTCGAGCTATTGTCCGAGCGAACTTACTCGGGTCCAATAAAAGCTCGAACGAAAATAATAATAAAAAATAAAAATACTAAAAAATGTGCGAAAATATAAAAAATCCTAAAATTCGTGTGATGACCTAAAACGAAGAATAATTTAAGAAACGACTGCTGGATAATTAAAAATGTGATTTTTAAGGCTAAAAATAATAATGATAATAATAATGAAAATACATGCCGAAAAATTAAAAATGTGATTTCGAAAGCTGACGATGCTGATGATGATGCAAAAATGCAACGAAACACCTAAAAAAGCTAGCGACATTAAATCAACTGAAAATGACCGTAAATTAACTAAATAACGAAAATGCTAAAATTAAATAAAAATGGCGTCAAAATTCGGGTATCAACACATACCATAGACTAATGAGTAAGAGGTCGCTCCCGTGGAAGTGCGAATTGTGATCGGATAAGCGTGTAGAGCGAAAGGAAGCATGTCGTGCCAATCTCTGTGGGTGACCACCATTTTCTGAATGTTTTTCTTCAAATTCTTGTTTGCGGCTTCAACCGCACCATTCATCTTTGGGCGGTAGGGCGAGGAGTTGCGGTGTTTTATTTTACATTGTTGGAAAAGATCATTGATCATCTTTCCATTAAGGTTAGTGTCGTTGTCCATAATGATCGTTTTGGGGAATCCATAACGGCAAATGATGTTCTTCTCGACAAACCGCATGGTGGTCTTTTGAGTGATGTTCGAGTAAGAGGCGGCTTCCACCCACTTAGTGAAGTAGTCGATTGCTACTAGGATGAAGCGATGGCCATTAGAGGCTTTTGGATGAATTTGGCCGATGATGTCAATTCCCCACATTGCGAAGGGCCAAGGTGACGTCATGCTAAAAAGAGGAGCCAGAGGGACGTGGAGGTGATCCGCGTAGATTTGACATTTGTGGCACTTTCAAAAATAGTCGATGCAATCCCGTTCAACGGTGAGCCAAAAATAACCTTGCCTCATTATTTGTCTTGCCATCATGTGCCCACTAGCATGCGTGGAGCAAACCCCTTCATGGATTTCGATCATGATCTTCTTGGCTTCGGGAGCGGCTACACAACGAACTAAGGCTCCATCCGCCCTTCTCTTATACAAAATCTCACCGTCGAGGTAGAAACCCAAGGCCAAACGGTGAAGGGTTCTCTTGGTACCTTGGCTTGCCCCCAATGGGTACTCCCGGCTTCTGATAAATCATACTAAATCGTAGAACCATGGTCGCCCGTCGGGTTCACTTTCTAGTGTAGCGCAGCATGCAGGTGTTTCTTTTACTTCTACCCTCAATGGTTGGAGCATCACCCCGTATACTAATTTGAACATTGAGGCCAACGTGGCCAATGCGTCTGCGAAGCGATTTTTGTCCCGATCAATTCGATCAAACTTGGTCTTCTCGAATTCTCCCGTGAGTTGGGTGAGTAACGTTTGATAAGGTATAAGCTTGGAATCTCGGGTTTGCCACAAATCTTGAGCTTGATAGATGACGAGGGCTGAGTCCCAGAAGATTTTTAACTTCTTCACTTTTAGGTCGAGTGCCGCCATCAAGCCACTAACACATGCTTCGTATTCGGCGATGTTGTTGGTGCATGGGAAATTCAGCTTGCACGCTGTGGGGAATTGACGACCATCAGGGGATATGACCACGTCGCCTACTCCTTTTCCTGAGAGGTTTACTGCACCATCGAAGAACATAGTCCACCAATCATCTTCTTCTAGGTCTTCGGCAGTTTCGTCGTCAATTGCCATGATATCCTCATCGGGGAAGTCAAATTTTATAGCCTCGTATTCTTCCATGGCATGATCGACCAAGTGGTCGGCGAGAGCACTTACTTTGACCGCTTTTCGGGTCACATATATGATCTCGTATTCGGCCAATAACACTTGCCATCTATAAATTTGACTTGATAGATACGGTTTCTCGAAGATGTACTTCAAAGGATCCATGCGAGAAATCAGCCATGTTGTGTAGTACAACATATATTGTCTGAACCTTAGGGCACTCCATGCTAAGGCGCAACAAGTTTGCTCCAACGCTGAGTAGCGCATCTCGCATTCGTTAAACCTTTTGCTCAAGTAGTAGATAGCTTGCTCGCGCCTTCCGATCTTGTCGTGTTGACCTAGAACACATCCCATGGCGCTAGCCGTGACCGTCAAGTAGATCAGCAAAGGGCGCCCCGGGGTAGGAGGGACCAACACTGGTGGGTTTTGTAGATACGTCTTGATTCTTTCAAAGGCCTTTTGGCAATCTTTATCCCATTCGGCATCTCCATTTTTCCTTAACATTTTGAACATCGGCTCATAGGTGAGGGTCAATTGACTGATAAAATGGGCGATATAGTTGATACGCCCAAGGAAACTCCGCACTTCCCTTTCGGTCTTGGGGGAAGGTAGCTCTCAGATGGCTTTCACCTTGTCGGGGTCCACCTCTATGCCTTTGTTGCTGACGATGAACCCTAGCAATTTTTCAGATGTCACCCCGAAGGTGCACTTGGCGGGATTCAAGCGTAGTTGAAATTGCCGCAATCTTTTGAAGATTTTCCTTAGGACGTCTACATGATCCTTTTCTCCTTGAGATTTGGCGATCATATCGTCGACGTAAATCTCGACCTCCTTATGCATCATGTCATGGAAAAGGGTGACCGCGGCACGTTGGTACGTGGCACCTACGTTCTTCAACCCAAAGGGCATCACCTTGTAGCAAAAGGTGCCCCAAGGCGTAATGAAAGTAGTTTTCTTGCTATCTTCTAGAGCCATTTTGATCTGATTGTATCATGAAAACCCATCCATGAAGGAGAACATGTCGTTGCGCGCAGCGCTGTCCACTAATATGTCAATGTGAGGGAGTGGGAAGTCGTCTTTGGGGCTTGCTCGATTAAGGTCTCGAAAATCCACACACATGCGGACTTTCCCGTCTTTCTTGGGCACGGGCACAATGTTGGCGATCCATTCGGGGTATTCGGTGACTCTTAAGAAACCCGCGGCAAGTTGCTTTGTAACCTCTTCTTTTAGTTTTAAAAGGACGTCAGGGTACATCCTTCGAAGTTTTTGCTTTACGGGTTTGGACTCGAGTTTTAGTGGGATACAGTGCTCGACTATGTTGGGGTCGAGACCGGGCATGTCATCATATGACCAAGCAAACACGTCCGAGTATTCTCCAAGGAGGGAAATCATTCTGTCTCTCTGATTAGAGTCTAAGGTGGTCCCAATTTTGACGATTTTTTGACCTTCATTGCTCGCCTCTAAGTTTATTTCTTCCAATTCCTCCTGACGGGGGACTATTTCTTCCTCTGAGCTCGAGACTAAATGGGCCAATTCACGTGGGACCTCTTCTTCATTTTCCGATGCGGCGATAATTTCTTTGTCGATAAAGGCATAGGGCTTATCACAACCAAGCGGCTTAACATTTATCCTGAAAGTAAAAAAAAAAATAACAATAAAAGTCATTTGGAAAAAGGTTAAATATATACTTCTTTATACATATATTGTATCTCTTTATTGTTTTTTTTTTTAAACCGAAGGGGAACACAAGTTCCTATAAAAGACAACAAGACACGCATATATTAACTTTTTTTTTTGTTTGTTTCTTTTTTTAACCGAAGGGGAACACAAGTTCCTATAAAAGACAATAAAACATGCATATGTTAACTTGGTTTTTTTAATCTTTTTAATCGAAGGGGAACACAAGTTCCTATAAAAGACAACAAAACACGCATAATTTAACTTTGTTTTTTTTTTATCCTTTTAACCGAAGGGGAACACAAGTTCCTATAAAAGACAACAAAACACGCATATATTAACATTGTTTTTTTTATCCTTTTAACCGAAGGGAAACACAAGTTCCTATAAAAGATAATAAAACACGCATATATTTACGAGTGGACATCAAGAAGTGTGACGGCGGTCCAATTGCGCGCGGGCCCCTCAGACGTCCTCACGAAAATGGGCAAGCCTTGAGACAGTGCTTCTTCTCCGAGAGCGCAAACATGGATATCGGAGGCTATACCAACTGTGGTTGAATCTGAGTTGACAACTTCGGCCGCGAAAGGGAAAGTGGCCTTAATGTGTGGGATATTCATGCCATAGGAAGGCGTAGGGTGCCCAAACATCTTGGCTAGATGCCTCTCTTTACTTTCCTTAGAGACCCTCACGAGATCAGTCTTGGTTGGTTGATACCCCAATTCGAAGAGGTCTCCAAAATTCTTAGGCGGCGCTAGGCTCTTCGCTCCCTATAGCATGGCTCCTAGCCTTTTCCCTAGCTGAGAGCCGTCTTTCAATGTCACATGGGTAACTAGCACGACTTCCTTGGGAGCTTGGGTTTTGATGATGGGCGATCCCTCCTTTATCCATTCCGCATTAACTATTTCGAAGGCTTGGAATGAGCTTTCCAAGGTTTCGACGGCCTCGACGTACGACACCGATGAATGTTTTGCTAGGATCAGAGCCTCCTCCGCTCTTATGGTAACGAGGATGCCATCCTTTACATACTTGAGGCATTGATATAAAGAGGAGGGAACAACCCCTACCGCATGGATCCAAGGTCGTCCCAAGAGCATGCTGTAGGCGGGTTGTGATACGATCCCAAGATGTATCACGCGGTTCCATAGCCAAAAGCGTCAAGACGAGGCAGAACTAGAAAGACGCGTAGCTGGAACCATATTCGTGAAATGACACTTGCCCGTTTCACCCCGAAATGGCACTTGGCCGTTTCGCCTCAAAACGGACCTTGGCCGATTCATCTGTCAGCTTCACGTGGCCGATCTCTCCAACGCATGTCCGATTGTTATTAACGACTTCCTGTTACCGTTTCTCCTGTTCTTCACAAGGAAGGCGTTAACCCGTTTCGTACTCTTGCCGTTTCTTGCTAGAACGGCGCTTGTCCGATGTGAAGGAAACGGTGTCTGGCCGATAGAGCTCATTGGGGACCCTTGTCCGATGAGCAAGCCTTGGCGTCCACCCGATGCAGGAGAAACGGCTCTTGTCCGTTTCAATGGACCGACCGATTGTCTCAAAATGGCACTTGTCCGTTTTGCTTATCGTTACCGATTGCATATGCCAGTCCGCGCCTGTCTGCTCTTGTTGAAAACGGCTCATGCCGTCGGCACCTGTCCGTTCCACCAGATCAGTAGCTGGCGCGCGTCTTTATCTGTTTTATTTACTTTAGCTTAATTAATTAATTAGACACATTTAATTAATTAGTTAAGTATCTACTTTATGTAATATTCCTCTTTGGGAATTAGGGTTATCTTGTAACCTATATAAGGAGCCTCTTGGCCTCCTTAGAGGGAGGCTGTTATTTGATAAATTGAGTTAATCTCTTCAATCTCCACCCCTTGTTCAAGTTGGTTGAACCTTGTTATTCTTGAGTCCGCAATACTTGAGTCTTATACAAGTAAATCTTGGAATTGCATTATTGTCTCGTTTATCTTAGTGTGATTCTCACATTGTTGAGTCTAGTCCTAAGAACCCGATTCAAGACCCTTGACTTGAAATCGATTAGGGCACTTAGCACAGGTTAGCTAGTGGTCTAAGCTCGTACTTGTCGAGTTATCTATCAGTTCTATCTATTCCGCAGGAAATCCATCTTTGAACAAAGATCACAGTTGGTGTTACGCATCCTAAGGAACCAGGATCGTATCAGTTGGTAGCAGAGCTTAAGGCGTTCAAAGATTGGTAAGTATCGTTCTTTGTTTCAAGTTTTCATCGTTGAAATCGGTAAATCTTTCTACTCCATTCTAAAACCGATTTCTTTGCTGTGCTTGGTTAGTAAATGTGCAAATTCTGGTCAGTTGTCAAAATTGTTTTAACATATCAGTTGGTAGCAAGATCTCTAAAATTAATCTCTAAAATTACTTGAGTTTTCTACCCACAAAGAGGTCATGAAACACAAAAGAAAAATCTGTTCAGTTTCAGTTGTCAAAATTGTATGTTTAAACATAGCTACTGAAGTCCGATTTGAGTGAAACTGGTCTTGTTAGAAAGCTGTGTTTGTTGGGCGTCCAAATCTGAAAGAATCAGTTGATTCGGAGTTAAGGATTAAAAGTTATGATCGAAACAGTACACGGTGTTCATCTTCAATTGTTGATTTGATTTGATTTTCTCCATAAAAGGAAATTCGGATTTTTATCAATTAGTGGAGAACATTGCCGTGGGAATATTTCAACGTTTTGTTTGGGAATATTGCTTTCTTGTCTTCCACTAGACATTGCCTTTTGTCTCCCACTAAAAACAATTAGAATATTCCTTTTGTCCATAACTTTTGGTAAATTAATTCAAAGGAGGAATCTTCCACCTATTCTTGCCTCCACTAGCCCAAAAGTGTGCCTTCCACTCACTTAATTAATTAAATTGAAACAAATTGAAGTGAGTCATTTCCAAGTCAATTTGTCTCTTTTCTTTGATTCTTTAATTTGATTTCTTTTCCACTTGTTATTTGTTTAATTGGTTGCTATTGCAATTATTCGAGTAACAAGTATCACCTTTTGTTCGAAGCTAGTTGTCTTTGAGAGTCTTCTTGGAAGCTTTTCTTGGAAATCTAGAGTCTCACTAACACTTGAACATTGCAGGATTTATTGTGTGATTTATTGGTGAGATTATTAGAGATATCTAAACACGAGAGTAAACACGTGAGGGAGTGCTAAGTTTAGTACAATTTTATGTCTGTTTGCTAGTGTTGTGAATTTACAGGAATTACAGCATGTCTTCCTCACAATGGTCCGAAAGGCGTGAAAGGAGTTTGAGGACTAAGGCCGAAACATGTAACGGACTTCCACCGTTTGCTGTAATGTATAGTCCGCAAGTTTATTTGGATTGGGAGCGAGATGTACAATCTATCTTTCGCTGCCATGATTTTTCAGAAAGGCAGAAAGTCAGGTTAGCAGTGGCTGCCTTTACTGGGGACGTTTCACATTGGTGGAATCAGCTCAATCACCAGAGAAGGGCTGTTTATGCTGAACCGATTGTTGAGTGGGGAGAGATGAAAAGGGTCATGAGGAATCAGTTTGTTCCTACTAACTTCAATAGGGAGCCGCTCCGACAGTTGAAGACCTTGACACAAGGAATTAAGAGTGTTGAGGAATACTTTAATGAGATGGAGATTGCCTTAGAGAGAGCACAAGTCGAGAAGACCGAACGGAAGTCGATGGAACGATTCTTCAAAGGTCTCAATCGGGAGCTAGCCGATCTGCTCCAGTATGTTGAATTCTTCTCCTTAGAGGATATGTTTCAAACGGCGATCAGCGTGGAGAAGCACCGGAGACAACGGCATCCTTATCATCGTTGCAGACCTACTGAGCCGACGGTGAGGAGGGAGCCGCTTGGGCAGAAAGCTGATATCGGTTTGAGTCCGATTCCAATCACAGATGTGCAACCGGCAACTGAGGTGAAAGAGGAAGAACTAAAACGGTTTCTGAAAACTGAGTCCGATTCGCAAATCCCCGAGGATATGGAGAGAAACAGAGAGGAGATCGGGCATGAACCGATTCTTGAGATTCAAGTCGCTGAGGTGCCTGCTGTTACTGAAATTGTTCTCACTGACATCGAGCAAGATTCGAGGGCGAATCTTCTTGAAGAAAGGGAGAATGATATGGGTTCCAAAACGGAAATTTCTACGGAAATTTCTATAATCAAAGTTCAAGCATCCGACTTCTATGAAGACAAGTTCCTTATTCAAGAAGAGAAGTCCAATACTTATCTGGTGTTGGAACGAGAGCAAGATGTTTTGACAAGGACAGAGTTGTCTCCGTTGCAACAACCAGAGTTGGTTGCCATGGGTAATCCCGTTCCTCCATGTGTTTCCGTTCTTGATTCTAACAGAATTGTTGTCTTAAAAGAATCAGATTCAAGGACGAATCTTTCTTAAGGGAGAGGGAATGATGTGAATCCTCCTCCGAACAATCCTAGCACATCGGCCTGGAAGCGCAAGAGATGGCGCGAGCATATCATGAGAGAACTTTCCTGGACAAACTATGCTGAGCAAGATTCGAGGACGAATCTTTCCGAAGAAGAAGGGAATGATACGATCCCAAGATGTATCACGCGGTTCCATAGCCAAAAGCGTCAAGACGAGGCAGAACTAGAAAGACGCGTAGCTGGAACCATATTCGTGAAATGGCACTTGCCCGTTTCACCCCGAAACGGCACTTGGCCGTTTCGCCTCAAAACGGACCTTGGCCGATTCATCTGTCAGCTTCACGTGGCCGATCTCTCCAACGCATGTCCGATTGTTATTAACGACTTCCTGTTACCGTTTCTCCTGTTCCTCACAAGGAAGGCGTTAACCCGTTTCGTACTCTTGCCGTTTCTTGCTAGAACGGCGCTTGTCCGATGTGAAGGAAACGGTGTCTGGCCGATAGAGCTCGTTGGGGACCCTTGTCCGATGAGCAAGCCTTGGCGTCCACCCGATGCAGCAGAAACGGCTCTTGTCCGTTTCAATGGACCGACCGATTGTCTCAAAATGGCACTTGTCCGTTTTGCTTATCGTTACCGATTGCATATGCCAGTCTGCGCCTGTCTGCTCTTGTTGAAAACGGCTCATGCCGTCGGCACCTGTCCGTTCCACCAGATCAGTAGCTGGCGCGCGTCTTTATCTGTTTTATTTACTTTAGCTTAATTAATTAATTAGACACATTTAATTAATTAGTTAAGTATCTACTTTATGTAATATTCCTCTTTGGGAATTAGGGTTATCTTGTAACCTATATAAGGAGCCTCTTGGCCTCCTTAGAGGGAGGCTGTTATTTGATAAATTGAGTTAATCTCTTCAATCTCCGCCCCTTGTTCAAGTTGGTTGAACCTTGTTATTCTTGAGTCCGCAATACTTGAGTCTTATACAAGTAAATCTTGGAATTGCATTATTGTCTCGTTTATCTTAGTGTGATTCTCACATTGTTGAGTCTAGTCCTAAGAACCCGATTCAAGACCCTTGACTTGAAATCGATTAGGGCACTTAGCACAGGTTAGCTAGTGGTCTAAGCTCGTACTTGTCGAGTTATCTATCAGTTCTATCTATTCCGCAGGAAATCCATCTTTGAACAAAGATCACAGTTGGTGTTACGCATCCTAAGGAACCAGGATCGTATCAGGTTGGATTTCCATGATTTGGAACGTTAGGGCGAAGGTGTGGGGCCCGATTACCATGTCTAATTCAAGGTTCCCGATGATCTCTCGGATGGTTCCGTCGAAGGCTCGGGCCATCATTCCACTTGGCTTTAAGAGAGCTATGTCAATTGGCAATTGCTCGAGGACATGTTTGGGCATGACATTCAATGCAGACCAATTGTCAATTAAGGCCTTTGCTATGACGTGGCCTTTACACTCCACTGTTATGTAGAGGGCCTTGTTGTGACTTGTTCCCGCGGGATCAATTTCTCCCTCGGAGAAGGTGATGGTACTTAAGGCTTGGATTCTCCTGACGAGGTTTTCCACCCCTTCTATAGTGATGTCCTTGGTTAGGAAACCCTCATTTAAGACTTTCAAGAGAGATAGGCAATGGGGTTCGAATGTGAGGATTAATTCCATGATGAAGATGCGAGCTAGGGTTTTCTTTAATTGCTCAATGACATTGAACTCGCTCCTCTTCATGATTTTTAGGAATTCGGCTGTGTCACCTTCAGTCACGGGTTCGTTCACCCCTTACATTTTTTCTACTACCTCTTCGGGAATTAACGGGTCTTTACCCTTAGCTAGCCTTTGCTTTTCAACCTCCTCTGAAATATAGCACCTCCCGGTGTGATTCATGCCCCCAATATTGAAAGTCTCGGCCATTGGCATAGCGGAGGAAGGAGTCGTGACGATCGTGTATCCGTAGTTAAATGGGACGGCGTGCAAGTCTCGGCTAGGAGTGTTCTGAGCAAACTTGAAGACTAGCTTGAGTGGCGTTGTGATAGGGGTCTCTGCTTGGGCTACGCATTTGAATGTATAAGGAGCTGAAGGTCCCTCTCCGCTAGCGCAAACTTCCTCTTCCTTTCGGACTCTCTTTTCAATTTGAAAAACTCCGAAAGCCACGAGTTGGTTTACTTTTTCTAGGAAAACCCTGAAATTTTAGATCTCGTGGTTACTTGCTTGTTGGCAGAATGAGCAAGTACCCAATCCTTCTTGTGAGCGTGCTAGGTGACCACTTTTCACATTTTGCATTGGGGTCATACCACTTGGGGTAAGGCGGTAGCATGGGTTGGGGTGGAATTGGCACAATTTGCCCTGCTTCTAGGAGGTGCTTGTAAATTTCCCCCGCAGGAAGAGGAAGGGGCAGTGGTGATTCTTTACTCCAATGACTAACTTGAGTTGCTTGGTTGCTAGGGTTCTTTGGTGGGTTATATGGTCTAGGTTGTGCAGGTGGAGGTATTCATGGTGGGGGAAATGGGCATCGGTGGAGAAAAGAAAGGCGATGGGTATGGTGATGGGGCGAAAGATAGTCTGAAGTTGGGTTGGTGGGATACAAAGCCAACTTCTTTCTTTATAGGAGGTACCCTTCTTGGCGTGGCCTCGGGGGTAGGAATGACAATTTTTCCCATTTTTATCCCTTGCTCGACTCTTTCCGCTATTAAGACCATGTCGGAGAAGTTATTCGTTGGGTTGGATATGAGGTAAGTGTAGTAAGGGGTTTTGAATGTATTGACAAAGATGGCTATGAGTTCTTTGTCGTTTAGCGGAGGTGAAATCCTGGCCGCTAACTCCCTCCATCTTTGGGCGTAGGTCTTTACGGATTCGTCAATTTCCTTCTCTAAGTTTTGGAGGTCGGAGCGGTCCGGTGCTACCTCCATGTTGAACTTGTATTGTTTGAAGAAAGCGTCGGATAAATCTCTCCAAGTCTTAATCTTGGCCCTGTCTAGGCTCATGTACCAAGTCAATGCGTGCTTGGCCAAGCTTTCCCTAAATAGGTGGATCAAGAGAGGCTCGTTGTGTATCATTTCAGTCATTTTATTGCAATAGGCCTTGAGGTGAGTCCTTGGGCATTCGACTCCCGTATACTTCTCGAAATCCAGAACTTTGTACTTTGGAGGCATTATGATCCCGGGGACCATGCACATGTCGGCCGGGCCGATGGGGTCAAAGGGATATGTTCCTTCCATGGCCCTGAGCCTTTCTTCTAGTAAGCTCAATCTATCCGTGCTTGGTCTCTCTGTGACGACTGTGTTAGGAGCAAGGGGTCGTAAGGGTGTTGAAGTAAATGATGGTTGCATTGGATTGACGAAAGGAGGCCTAAATCCCGTAGGGTTGGGAACCACAATTTGAGTAGAGTGGCCTTGAGGAGGGCGAAAGCCATGAGATTCTTGGTGAATCGGATTTTGATCTGGGTCCAAAGTAAGGTTTACCAAAGAATGTTGCAGGGTTGTAGTAGTTTCTCCCAGTGTTATCAAAACCGGACCGGACAGAGAACCGGAAATGAAAATTTGGTGGTTCAACCGGGTTGAACCGGGTTCGACCGGATTGTAGTTGCTGGTCCGTCCGGAACCGTTCACACATTAAACCGGCAAATCTTAGACTAAAAAACCGGATTGAACCGGCTGGTTTTTTTCCTGTAGCATTTTATAATATATAAAAATAAAATTCTAATATATCAAAATAAAGTATATCAAGTAGATCAAAAGTTGAAAATAAAGAAACTATTTAACATTCAAATGAAACTTAAATATTCCAATTACAAAATAAAGAAACAATCCAACATTCAAACACTTAAATATTCATACACACTTAATTATCCAAATTACAAAATAAAGAGACAATCCAACATTCAAATGAAATCATTCTCAAAGTTTAAACACCAAAATATTCAAATTACAACAAAATTAATTCCATGGATTGGTTTCAGGTTGAGAGGTCGAGCCACTAATGTTGTCGAAAATGTCTTAAACAAAAAATCCGCTTTCATTTCCTTCATCTTTATCATGACTGCTACCACCTTTATTATCTTTCTTCTGACGATACTGCTGAAGCTGATGGTGTGAAACTAAAATTAGAATTTACCCTCAACTCACAATCACTGCTAACAAACCAAATAAAGCCAATGTTCTCCCTTTGTACAGGACAAACAGTAACACCAAAAGAAAATGATAACAATACTCAAGCAGCAACGCAACTGGGAAACAAAAACAAGCTCATTTCCTAGCTTCCTAAATTTAAGTGCATTCGTTCCCCTTCCCTATTAATAATAGCAAACTGCAAGGATCAACGTAGAGAGAGAGCATGAATAGTATACCTTCTTACGACCAGCAGCGAGCAGATCGATACGGCTCTTGTTCTTGTCCATCCGATCCACTCTGACTTTGTTTCCCACCCTGAACCTTCAACAATCACCTCCTCCGCCTCAGCATGTCAACAACCAAATGGAGACCCTTGTAGACCTAAATCCAGTAATTATAGACCAGAGGAAAAGAGAAAAAAGAAATGCAGCTCAGTTAAAATTAAACTTGAAGTTGCTAGACACAACACTTTTTATTCACTCTGCTTCAGTAGAGTAGAGTGGTCAACCATCTCTTAACCCAAAAAGCATGAGCTAAAAGAAAGAGACTTTAGCACAAATACCGTGAAATTATTATTGTCTTCTTAAACCCAAAATTCCATTTTCAAGCACAAATACCGCTACTGCCATAAACTCCATTTTCAAGCTCCATTTCCAAAAAAAACTCTCATCTCAACTCACAAAATAAAATTATTATCGTCTTCTTAAACCCAAAATTCAAACGAGAAAAAAATAAATAAATAGAACAACACTTTCAGGTGAGAATCAGATCTAATCTCCCTTATAATGAAACGAAATCTTTGTTTACAATTGAAGAGAGGGACAGCGAGAGAGAGAGGAGAGCATATAATTAAATTTAATTCTTTGCATATATATATTTTACGACAACAATATAAAAACAAGGAAAAAGAAATAAATTCGCTAAAGAGAACGGACCTGTCGCCGTCGCCGTCGCCTGCAGCCGCTGTCGCCGCTCACCGCCTGTCGCCGCCTGCCATCGCTGCTCTAGGGTTTGGGTAATTGGTTCTTGGTTGTTGTTGCTGTCTTTCAAAAGAAAGGAATTCAAAACACAGGGAAGGGAAAAGAGTTCGTTTTCGCGAAAGAGAGGAGGGACTTAAGTGAAATGCAAAACGACGGCGTTTTCTAGCCTCTGATGGGCTCAAGGCCCGTGCCAAAACGGCGTCGTTTGGGCCCATGGGCCGTATCAAAACGACGCCGTTTTGACAAGTGATCAAACCGGACAGGTTGGCACAAAACCGGCCGGTTCTCCGGTTGGTAAAAAACCGACCGGTTCGTCCGGTCCGACCCGGGTCAGAGGGCAATCCGGTCCGAAAGCTGAATCGGACCGGAAACGTGAAAATGGCCTGTTGAACCTGACAGACCGGCCGGTCCGGTCCGGTTCTGATAACCAGGGTTTCTCCTCCTGCGTTAACTACTGGGCTTGCGGTGATGGGTACTGTGAAAGGATTAGCCCATTTCCATTGGCCCCCAGGAACAGAAAATGATTGGGGTCCTGATGATCCAGCAACGACGGAAGAGGAAGGTCCCACTAGTTGACCCGGATCAAAACCAGGTGGGAATTCGGTGGTTGCTTCATCACGCTCTCTCTCGGCCCAAGCAACCCTTTCTGTAGTAATTCTAACTTGTTCTTCCAGTTCCGTGATCCTAGCAGCCAATCTCTCTTCTGTTTTATCTTGTTCGGCCATTTTCGGTGCTCGAAGCCTAGTTACGGGGAGCCTTGGTGGAGTAGTTTTCCTTCGAAGAGCTATGGTTAACCTGAAAAGTAAACGAAGAGAAGAGAAATAAGTATAAGCAATAATGTGCGTATTATGTGCAACCTCGAGGCCTCCACGCTGCTTATTCAATCTTCCGACCTTCCTTTCACTTGATACTTTTGGGAGGGGGGGGAGGGGAGCGAAGAACGGGCGTATCTGGGATTGGCGTCTTTGGTGGGGATACGAAAGAAGTTTTCATTCATTCTAATGATGCAATGTGACTTCGGATGTTATCAACAGAACCCTCAAAACAAACCCGTGCGGACGATTAGTGTTATCATGCTAGGACACTTTCTTTTCGTGACGGGTTAATGAGTTTATTCTTTATTTGAAGAGCGAGGTTGTCATGCCGAGAGGTTTTGCTGAAAACCATGTTTGTGATGAGCATGGATGATAAAACTTAGCCGGAAAGCACTTAGAGCGACGCTCGGAGACCGAAAAGGACTTTGGAGGAATTTGGGGCCGAGACTGGTGGGGTGCCGCTAGAGACAGACTCAGGAGCCAATCGTGGCTTTCTGTGGGCCTTCCTTGGGACTATGATGCGCTGCCCCAAGAATTCTGAAATTTGGTGTGGGCAATCTTCAAACCGTTACCAACATCTTTCGTGTTTCAGCCAAGTGGAAATTCCGAGCCAATCGTGTCGATAAGGGCCAAAACAAAATAGTGCGTAGCTGAAGCAGACGAGGAGAGCGGCCATCTTCATGTCTAAATTATTTGTGCGAGATGTATTGCCCAGAACTTTCTGAAATTTTTCATGGGTAACACTCAGTCTGTTATCAACATCTTTCATGTTTTGGCCGAGTGGAAACTCCGAGCCAATCGTGTCGATAAGGGCCAAACAAAAATAGCGCGCAGCTTAGGCAGACGAAAGCAGTTGTCCTTGCATTTCGGATTTTTGTTTTGAGAGATTGGCTACCCAGAAAATTATAAAATTTGGCGTGGGTATACTTCAACCTGTCAGCAATATACTTCATGTTCTGGCCGGATGGAAACTCCGAGTAAATCATCTCCATTTTGGCTGAGACAAAAGATTGCGCGACTGAGGCTGAGAAGGTACAAACTGCCCTTGCGTTCCGAATTTTTTTGTGAGCGTTTGGCTGCCCAGAAAATTATGAAATTTTATATGGTTAAATCTCAACCTGTTTTCGACGTCTTTCATGTTTTGACCGGACGGAAACTCCGAGCAAGTCATCTCCATTTTGGCCGAGACAAAAGATTACGCGGCTGAGGCCGAGAAGGTGCAAACTACCCTTGCGTTCCGAATATTTTGTGAGAGTTTGGCTGCCTAGAAAATTATGAAATTTGGTATGGTTAACTGTCAACCTGTTGCCGACATCTTTCATGTTTTGACCGAATGGAAAATCCGAGCACATCATCTCCATTTTGTCCGAGACCAAAGATTGCGCAGCTGAGGCCGAGAAGGTGCAAACTGCCCTTGCGTTCTGAATTTTATGTGAGAGTTTGGCTTCCCAGAACTTTATGAAATTTGGTGAGGGTGAGATTCAATGTTTTATGAACGTCTTTTGTGTTTTAGTAAAGTGGAAAATCCAGGAAAATCATATCCATTTTGGCCAAGACAAAAGATCGCGCAGCTGAGCTCATGACAACTATTTCTTGCGTTTTAAAATTTTCTTTTGTGAGTGTGCTTTTATTTCCAAGGTCAGTCCTTTGTGCTGGTGTTTTTTTTTTCTTCGGGTATTATTTTGATTTTAAGGAGAGTTATATATTCAGGAGTAATGGCCTTTCAATATTTTTTTGCGTAAAACAAGAGAACGTACATAATTTATCCGAATAATTTACAAGCTTTGTCATTGATGATTTTTTCAAAAAAAAGGACGCAACCAATATATGTTGGATCCACTATCTAGATTCATACAAAAGCTAGTAGCCAAAGTCTAAAAGTTACATTGGGCAAAAAACAAAATTTTAGGGTGCCGGATGCATGCTTCTTTCTTTTGAAGGCGTCAACCTCGGAAGTCAGGGTCCGCTTTCTCACCCAAAAAGTATTTTAGCGATGCCATTTCTCCCTTTTTCATCATCACTTCAGCTTCTAATGCGGCCACTCGTGCTTGTAAGGTTTGTCTTCCCCCATTCTTCTCCTTCGCATGAGTTGTCAAAACTTTTATTACCGCATCCTTATCTTTGATTATTGCACTCGATGCTTCCGTCTTGCGTACTTCCTCTACCATGTGCTTCTTGAAGTCGTCGAATGCCAACCTTTGATTTGCCAAACCCAAACGGACATTGTCTTCGTGGCGCCTTTTCCATTCGCGCACCTTGAGCTCTAGGCCCGTTCTCTCCGCCATCAAGCTCTCCCTTTCCGAGGCAAAATGATTTCTCTCTTCTGTCATCGTGTGTAGCTGACTTGCCATTTGGGCGCGGGCCATGACCTCAAGTCCTTCAACGGTGCGGGACTCGCCTTCCTCTTCCATAGGCTTGTGATTTTCCAAGTGGGACAAGATATTGCCGTTGGCTCGGTTCCTCCTCCATTGCGGGTATTCCATCATCGGTAAGGTGGGGGTGACATGGCCTTCAAGGCAAAAAGGGTAAGCCCAATCGAGAGCGTATTGGACGCGATTCAAATGCTCCGTAGCATGGGGTAGACTAGATGTGGTCATGCCAAATGTCGCAGGGACTATTTGCATGATGCAAAACTGTCTCAAGGTGAGGGTGGGCAATAATGGATGCAAGCTCGTGCTCCGATTAATGGAACCCAAGGCAAAGGCCCGCAGCAAACGATGGGATTGATGGCCCGTAGCCACTTAGCATGCCACATGAAATCTTCTTCTGAGAGGTTGACAAATCTTTCGACCCAAACATCCTTGTCTTCTATTTTCCAAATGTTTGCGGCCATCACATCAATGACTTTGGAAAAAGGGGTCAAACCCAAGTAGTTCGCGGAGAAGAGGGATTGATCGGGTATTTGCTTGAAGTGACTGATCATCCATATAGTCAGCAATTGCGTGCAACATGTAAGCTTTCCTTTCCCTTTCCTTCGGCAAAAGTCTAAGGAACGGAAAGTTTCGGCTAGAATGGTTGCCGTGGGGTTGATAGCATTGGCTTCCATTTCGTAGAAGACGTTGGCGGCCTCAAAATCAACCACGTCCTTCATTTTTGGAAACAACACAAGTCCTACCACCGCAAAAGCTAGAACCCTTAAGCGCCTCTTCCCTTGAGACCTCTGAAACTGACTTTCGATGTCTGACCAGCACCACACATAGTCTCCCTCTCTCACTCAAGTGGTGATCCCTAACCATTTTTCAAGTCTCAACTTGACGCTGGAGGAGTCAAGGCGGACATTCTGGTATATGGTTGAAATGGGTGAAGTGAAGCACAGTAGAGTGGCATATTCTTCTAACGTAGGAGTCAAGTCTACTCCTCCGTTAAAAGAAAAACAACAGTAGTATGTGTCCTAGAATTTTAGGGTTGCCCGGATGCAACGCCAATCTACTCTCACGTCCATCATCGTTAGTAGTTTTCCATAACTACTTTCAAACTGCTTCTCTTCGTTCGGGGTCAATTCATTCCATAATTTCCTAATTTTGACCACGTCAAAGTTTGAAACCTCCAACTTAAATTTGGTTGTGATATCAGGAATAAAACCGGTTACTAACAGATCTCCTCTGGCGGCTTGATTTTTGAAACTCCTTGCCCCAAAAGTATCGAGCGAAAGTAACACGGGCACTGGCATCTTGATAAGCAGGATGGGTTTCTGGAAAAAATAAAATAGAGTTATAGTATTAGTAATTTGCGCAAGATGTGCTACTAGTTTCTTTACATGTATTACTAAAAATGGTGCGGAAGGGAGGAAAAACATAGAAAACATGGTAAACCAAGCCACGATAAAACAAGTATGATGCACGTGATGAGGGCTTTTGTCGTCGACTAGACTCTAACGGCCGAAAGCTCCCGGACAATACCATAGAATGGTCCCTAAAGTGTCGGCAAGCGTCAACCAATTCCTTGCGAAACCAGGACACCTTTCGGCTAGCTTTAAGGGTTTGTCCGAGTGGAGTTTGTGAACACTACCTGGGACATGAGTCCCGGGGCGTCACTACTATCCTTTCTAACTTATTTGGTATGGCGACCCCTGGGTGGAGGGCATATGCATGCAATGCGTGTGACAGTTGATCAAAGCATATAACAAATAGTTACGAAAGCAGTTTATTAAAGCAAGTACATAAATAAAAAAACAAACACCTTTTAAAAAAACCGGCTTCGACCCTACTAGTCCCTAATGGAGTGGCCAAACTGTCGCACCCCCTTTTTTCGTTGAAAATGAGTTTAAGGTTCGGGATGGATGCTAAGCATAAATGGATGCTTCGCATAATGCAATGAAGTCGTCACCCTATTTTCTAAGGTTTAGGGAACCTAATGTCATGGCATAAAATAAAAAAACTAAGGCACATTGTGGTCTAAACCAAAGAACGAAGGTTCGAGGTCGTATTATGGACTTGGGAAGGTGTTAGGAACCCAAGTCACATCCTTAAAAAGGTTACCGGTTATAGTGTGAGAAGGTGTTACTATGTTTAATTCTTGACAAGAAAACGAATAATCGAAGCATGTCAACCAATCCCGTGCACGGAAACGGGCCACTTTCCAATCATCTACATAGGCCAATGATCAAAGCATGACAACCGAATTCGTTTACAGAATCAAGCCACTTTCCGATTATTTAAACATTTTTGACATGATTTGGGCCTTCAAAGGTGACGTTACATCTTAGCATTTTCGTAGGGACATATTATTTTCGATCGGGACACGAAGGACGGGGTTACTATTTGTTTGTTATGCTAGAGCGGGCGTTCCCCCCTTTTTATCATCGGGCCATGCATGAGTAATTAATTAGGTGATCCTATCATGGATAAATACTAACATCGTACCATTTTTCGTGATTACAAATAACCGAGTGGGATTCGAAGCCACCATACTCAATTATCAAATAGCAATTAATTTCATGGCTTAAACAAAGCAAGTGATTTAAACACATAAGCATATGAGTTGATTTTAATCATGCATACAATTATAAGTTTTTTTACATTTTTAAATAACATATATGAAAATAATATTTGCAAAAAAGACATTAAATAAATAAAAGAGACTATAGAGAACGTACTCGCGTTGCGTGATCTTGATCTTCCTTGCAAAATGAGGGTGTTAGCGATGTTTTTGAAAATAAATAAATGAGAAAAGCGCATGCAAACATTTACTTAATTTGACAAATAAATATTTAAAATACATGATAAACAAATAAACATTTTATTTCATGCCAAGTAAATAAATAATTAAACATAAGAAACAAGTAAGCAATTAATTAACATGGCAAACAAGTAATCAATTAGTTCATTTATTTCACATGAGCAATTTTTAACATGGCGTAATTAATATTCGATTTATTTATAACATGAAAGCATATTAATTATTTCACAATAATTTAAAAATGGCATATGGTATTCTTATCATGTGAACATACAAGCATTTCATGCGATTTAAATAAAGCATTTAAACACATGAACATTTTTAACATCATTTAAACACGAAAATAAATAGCATACGAATATTTTTTTTATCATTTAAACATATTATATAAGCATACGAACGTTTTACATAATTTTGACGAAAAATAAAATAAACGGCAGGTTGGAAATTTGGACATTAAAAAATGGGTTTGGCACAAGCCAAGCCCAAATTTTAATTTAAAACAAAGATGGGCCTAAGCCCACTACCTTTCTTCTTACCTTTCCCGCCCAACTCACCTTCTTCTTCTTCACGTCGCCGACCACCATGGCCGGTGACTCAAGCATAACAACTCAATAAAACATACTCAAAATAGACCCAATAATTTCAGCAATACAACAGTAGATCATGCCAAGCAAAACAGTAAGCAAAACATCTCCAAAACAGTAGCAATTTTACACGGAAAGATTTGGTTTATTTACTATGCATAAGTGGTTATTAATTAGCTAGTGCATCATGCAATTAAATTGAGGCAAGGGAAGCATAAATAACATGAAAACTAAGCATATTAGGCAAGTTTTAACAATTTATTCATGCATTACAAGTGAAAACAAAAATTAAAGAAACTAGAGAGGGAGGGAACTTACTTGTCCAGGAGAGCAATTTTATCCAAGAAGTTAGTGCAAGAAATAGAGGTTAAGAGGAGGATTTGGTGCCCTTAATTTATTGCTAGAACCATGCTATTTATAGAGGAAGGAAAAAATTGAAGTCGGTTTGCATGTGTGGCTGCAAACCGACGGGAAGAAAAGGTGGTAGGTGATGATGGTGGCTAGGTCGGAATAGTGAGCTAGGAGGGGTTTCTTGTGGCCTTGGTTGATTGGATGAGACATGGTGATGATCTAGGCGAGCTGCAGTCGAGGTGGAGGGTGAGAACGAATTAATTGGCATTAATGTGGTATTTATCCCATTTTTTGGTACGAACGGGATATTTTTAGCACCAGCGAAATCGTCCAAAAATGAAAATAAATCGAGCCTAGGTAACCACGACGTGTAGAAAAATAAGACGAGAAAACTAGTATACAGTGAAGAAATGCAAAACTTGATTTAATGCATTTATTTTCTCTTTCAGAAATGTTAAAAGTTCGGACGCAAAATAAATGTCCTTACGACAAAAAGTGAACGAAACCAAACTCGATGGCGTGAAAGAGAAAAATAGTACGTAATTATCAATTAAAGAAATTACGCGTTCGACCCACGGTCCGAGGAAACTTACTAGGGACCAAGAAAAGTTCGCGAAAAGACAATTAAAATACGAAAAAATAAAAAGACACGAAATGGCACGGAATATGAAACAAACTAGCCTAGGACCAAGAATTGACAGAAATTTGACCTAGACGAGCTATTAATGCGATAAACGCTAAAATACGTAAAAGTGATGACGCGAAAAATCCAAAATCGGGTAGCAACAATAGTATATATAGAAAAGAATAATTATACACCTAACAAGATAACAAAAGACACCTAACAAGATAACAAAGACACAAATATAGAAAAAAATAAAGTTATTATTTTTCTTACTTTCCTCGAGGATTTCTAAGTACAAAACAAATACAATAATGTTACTTTCTTTTGGAATCTTAAATCCCAACCAAACACAAAAAACTTTAAGATTTATAATTCCAATATTTTTCTTTTCTCGCTGCTACTAATTTGTAAAACCACTTATTAGTCTATTGGGCCACAGGAATAATGGGCCTGCTAACTAGCAACACGTGACTCGTCGTTCGTGTTCCTTCTTGTAATCACTTAATTACCAACAACATGTAAGGAGAAGCATAACACGCAGTCACGCATTTTACTAGAATCATTCTCTTGCTCTTTAATCCCAGAAATCCAAATACAGTTAGGTAGTTAGGGCTTTCATAATTGAAATCCTAACAAATAGAGAAGTCAATGTCAAATCGTGTCATTCCAAGGTAAATTGGAGAGCCGATGACAGCCGATGACACTACGATACAGATTCGGATCAAAGAATGCGATGTTATCATGATTCAAATGTTTGATGACTGAAGGAGTGCTTGTGGACTTAGCACCCTCCATGCCATCCCATTTTATCAGATCACTAACATATTTCTGCTGGTTTAAAAATAGCCGAGTAGAAGTACGGACAACCTCAACGCCCAAAAAGTAATGTAAATCGCCAAGATCGCACATGCTAAATTCCAAGGTCAATTCGCCAATAACAATAGAGATAGAAGAATTGGAGCAACCCATGATGATAATATCATCAGCATAAACCAACAAATAAATGTAAGATTGAGTTTTCCCCCAAATAAACAACGAAGGATCGTATTGAGAATGGACAAAACCAATATGAACACGATAAAAAGCCAACCTAGAATTCAATGCCCGAGAAGCATGCACACATGGTTAGGTCTTTCTCTATCTTTAAAACCGGAAGGTTTCTCAAAAAAAAAAAAATTCTGATAAATACCCATTCATAAATGCATTCTGAATATCCAACTGCTTGACAACCCAGCTATTGGAGATGGCTAATGAGAGAAAGATGTGGACATTGGTTTGCCGCAGGACTAAAAGTCTCCTCATCATCGATCCCTTGCTGCTAATGGTATCCTTTTGCGACCAAGCGCGCTTTATAGCGCTCAATACTACTATCAAATTGTCGTTTGATTTTGTAAATCCACCGACAAACCACAATATTCATGTTTGCAGAGTAGAGGACCAACTTCCAAGTTCCGGTTCATTGGAGCGCCTTAAACTCATCGGTCATAGCCTGTTGCCACTGTGGGAGTTTCTGGGCAATGCTAAACAATGACGATTCCTCTTCGTTAGAGATGGTAAGAGAGGCGGAGGGATGGTGTTTAGAGTTCAGTTTCAGGTTGGGGCGGAGGTTCATGTTAGTGTTCATCGATTTGGGGGATCAGGGATTGGAGATGGTGAAAGACTGTTGTGATGGTGACTGTGTAGTAGATGGGGTGTAGTTGTTTGTTGGTATGGTGATGGAATTAGGATTACTTAGAGGAGGAGCAAATGTGTCGGGTTGCTGAGATATCTTTGTTGGGCCATGGTTTTTTGAAGGCCCTGAGTGAGTCGTAGGGATGGATCTCCATCTCCAGTCAACCTTACTAGGATGATATTTTCCTTAAACTATGGTATCATCTCCAAGGCAGCACTTGGCAAGGTACCCAAAGAGCAAGAAGCAAAATTCATTGAAGTAGTCGAGGGGATCTCAAAGGTGGTATCAGGTCTGTCTTTGCCAGATCTTTTCCCTTCCATTAAATTACCTGAGAAGGTAAGCGGGATGTGGTCAAGATTGGAAAAGTTGCACCAACAAGCAGATGAAGTACTTGAAAACATCATCAAAGATCATAAAAGTCACAAAGTTATGGCCGAGAATGGTGATGAGCTTGAAGTGGTTGACTTTGTAGATGTTCTTTTGGATGTACAGGAGCAGAACAAGCTTGAATTCCCCTTGAAAACTCACACAATAAAAGCAGTCATTATGGTAAATTCTTTTCTAATGTTTCGTCTCTCTTTATCTATTTACTCCGTCCTGAGAGATAGATAGTAAACCTTCATGTCGAAGATTATTGTTGTGATTGATTTTGGTTTCAGAATATTTTCAAGAGCACTTTTAGATTAGGCAATGTCAGAGCTATTGAGGCATCCAAAAGTGATGGAAAAAGCACAAGCAGAGATGAGACAAGTTTTTGAGACATAAGCAGGAGTGAGAAAAGACAACCATTGCAAAAAAACTGCCCCATTCTGATGGAAAGTTTTCGATGGAGACAACTTCGTCGCAAATTTTAACAAATTTTGATGGAATTTCTGTCAGGAAATAGAAAATATTTTTTTTTTACATAAATAGACTTTTAGTGACCAAAAATGTGAAGAAAAGAAACCGGCAGAAAAGAAGCCGGAAGAAATGAACACAGAGCTTCGTAGGGGAAGGCCAAAGGGTTTCCACTCCATTATTGATACCCATAATGGAGATCTTGACCATAATAGAAGATAAAAAATTGCCAATCCAGTATCCACCTTTTAAGCCTGGTGTGATAATGGGAGTGCGCCGAAATTTATTTTGTCATTTTCATAAGGCGCGAAGGCATGATACAGAAATATGTATGCTGCTAAAATTGGCCATTGAACAGTTGATCAAGGAGGGATATTTAGGTGAATATGCCGTAAAGGCCAGAGTGCAAGGTTCTGAGGACTGATTGATTGCAATCGGGAAGGTAATGCGGCAACTGGACCTTCCAGACCACTAATGGAAGAAACACGAAGGGGTACTAGTAAGGAGGTATTGATGGCATATGGGGATGATTTCCCGACAGTTAATTTAAATCCTTGAGGGACATAGTCCTTGGATGAACCATCAATCAAAGGAAAGAGAAAGCGAGAAGAATCCTCGCAGGAGAAAGTGGTTTTGGGTCCACTCGATCAGATGACCATTTTCTTTTCAGAAGAAGATGAGCAAGGGGTAGTATACCCCCAAAATGAAGCACTTGTTGTGACATCTATTATCGGTAATCACAGGATCAGAAGAACTCTGGTAGATAACGGTAGTGCCATAAACTTGTTCCCTTTTAAGGCATACTAGCAACTGGATCGACCAGAAGCAAAACTGATTTCCTATCCAAAGCCCATTATCGGAGTTGATGGAGTACCCATCTCGATAGTTGGGATCACATTTTTACCGATACTCTTTACGGAAGATAGTTCTACAAGAACGGAGTAGCAATTTTTTATGGTGGTGGATTTGAATCTGTCATACAATGTAATTCTGGGACGACCTTTCCTCAACACTTTTGAAGCTATCATTTCGCAAAAGCACTTGAAGATGAAGTATCCCTATTGGGATGGTGTTGTCGCCATTAGAGGTGATCAAAAGCTGGCAGCTGAGTGTTATCTTACTATAACTAACGAACATTGTGACGGTTACGTTTGTGTAGCTGATGACTCTTCAGAGGGAAGAGATGAAATACGTACCCAACCGGTAGAAAAAATGGTACCGGTTTTGGTAGAAGGAGTTCCAACAGGAAGTTTCTTGGTTAGTGAAAAGTTAAACTAAGAAGAGTGCAAACAGTTAACCCGTTTGCTCAATAAGTGTAATGGAGAATTTGCATGGGTTCCATCAAATCTCTAGAGAGATGGTCGAACATAGACTGAATGTGGACCTAGAAGTAAAATCGATTCAACAAAAGCGACGGTTTTTTTCCAAAGAGAAAGCAGAGCCGATTGATAGAGAAGTGGCCAAGCTTTTAAAAGCAAACTTCATTCGCGAGGTGCAATATCCTTCATGGCCGGCGAACCCGGTAGTGGTCCCAAACCCAACAGGAAGTGGAGAATGTGTATTGACTTCACTGATCTTAATGAGGCCTGCCCCAAGGATTGTTACTCGTTACCTCGCATTAAGCAATTGGTGGACCTGACGGGGGGTGATGGGTATTTGAGTTCGTTGGATGCAAACTCAGGATACCACCAGATACCGACGGCAACGAAAGATGAGGAGAAAATGACTTTAATCACTCCGAAAGCCACATATTACTATAGGGCTATGCCGTTTGGTTTGAAGAAAACAGGGGCCACATTTCAAAAAGTTGCTAATGAAATGTTTGAGGCCCAGATTGGCGAGAATATGGAAGTATATGTGGATGATATGCTAGTAAAGAGTAAAAGCTTTGAGGGTCATCCGTCGAATTTGGAGGAAGCTTTCGGAGTCCTGTGACGATATGGTATGAAAATCAATCCTAAGAAGTGCTTATTTGCATTTCAAACTGGAAAATTTCTTGGATATATTGTGAGTGTGAAGGGAATTCAACTTGTAAAAACAAATCGGAAGTGCGATTTGTTTGAGTCTTTTACTTATGAAAAAGAGTCACAAAAATTAGTCCCCAAAGTGTCAAAATAGAGTCACAAAAATTAGTTCCCCAAAGTGTCTTTTGTTTTGATTTTTATTATTATTAAGAGTCATGTTGAAAAGTCGTGCGTATCATGTGCGTTGGCATGAGAAACAATGTTATAAGGATTATGCCTATAGGAGGTGGGGGAAGAATGGATGAAAGACGGCCTAGATTTGAGAACAAAGATCATGCCAATCTAGGAAAAATAAAGATGAAATTTCCGCATTTTAAAGGAACGGAAAGCCCGGATGAGTACTTAGCATGGGAGAGGAAGGTTCAATACATCTTCCTTTACCATAATTATTCCAAGGATAAGTTGGTGGAGTTGGCTTCGGCTGAATTCAGTGGGTATGCACTTTATTGGTGGAATGAGTTGAATAAAATAAGGAAGAGAGTTATGGTCGACCCAGTTCCAACTTGGGATGGGATGAAGAGACTAATGAGGCAACGATTTCTACCCGCCCACTTTCAAGATGAGTTTCACCAACAACTGCAAGCTTTAACCCAAGGGAGTAGACTTGTTAGTGAGTACTATAAGGAGATGAAGATCGTCATCGCAAAAGAACAAGTCGTTGAAGACATGGAAACGACTATGGCTAGATTTTTCAATGGTCTAAACCGAGAGATAAGCAGCCAAATGGAGTTGAATCATTACAATTCCATGGAGGATATTTTGCATATGGCCATGAAGATAGAGGGTCATGTGATTCTTGCAAAGATGTCTTCTTTTGTTGTGCCAAGCAAGCCGACGGTTTGGCAGGAGTCAACTTGTGCGAAGAAAGGAAAGAGTGCGAGACCGATTCCTAAGGTGCTTCCTTATGATTATGGAATTACGCGTGCAATTTCAAGTGTACATAAAGGGAGTCCGAGCATTGGTGATGATTGTGAGTCTAAAGTGCCTAAGTGTGAGAGGATTGTGAGGAGTAGTGAGTTGGATGATGGCGAGGTTATGGCTGCCGAGACTACTAATCCACAATATGCTCTTAGTAAAGATGATGAGACGAAGGAGAGTCAGTTGGCCACTTTGAGTAGTAGTGTTTCTAGTGTACAAGGTGCTACGGTAATGATTGTGGAGCACATTAGTCAGTAGAGGGCATAAGATTTAAGCCAGATTGTCGCAAAGGTTGACAATGCTAAGAGTGTTAAGTGTCACAAGTGAAACAACGCTCTCTCGATTAAGGCATGAATAAGGATGGGGTCATGGGCAAGATAACCTTAGGTGCGCATTGAACCAATCTCTTCAAACCAATGAGATTGATCTATACTTTGATCAAGTTCATGGATGGTTTGATGACAGATCTGCCAAGGTTGGCCATGGTCCGACGGTTGCTCTAGTTGAGTGCATGGATTAGTCAATATGCCATGGTACATTTTTTATTGGAGAAGCATATACTATTTATATGGGTGTTGACTATGGTGTTCCATTGATGATTGTGTGCCTGGATATGATCACGCCCAAAATAGAGGAGGGGAGTAATTCTAGACGACGCTTGATGTGATCACGCCAACGAATTTACTAGATTTCGTCATAATGGGATTTAGTGCGCTCCGACTTCAGAGATTGCACCAGAGACCATGCCAGCTGTGCAGAGATGTATTTTAATTAATTAAATTAGTTTAATTAATTAGACGTTAAATTAGAAGTAGGACTTGTAAGGTAAGTCTAACTCTAGTAGGATTTAGGGTTTTCCTATTTAAAGGAGCCACCCTTTTCATTGTAAATAAGACCCTTTTATATAAATCAAACACAGAGATGTTTCTGTCAATTGCTCATGCGTTAGCCTTGTTCCAATCTTTAGTCCGGAAAGCTAGGATTGCTTGTAAGTAAAACCCGAAGTTTTGAACCCCATTGATTTCGTTTCCCTTATCCACCAACTGATTTTCCGCTTCTTTTGGAAATCCCTCAAAAAATGGCTTTAGTCATTGTCCATTCACCTTGAACACGACTCTTGTCTTCTCATTCTTGATATCAACTGCACCATGTGGATAAACATTAATAACAGAATAAGGTCCTTTCGATTTTGTTCTGAGTTTTCCAGGAAATAGCTTAAATCTTGAATTATAAAAAAAGACCTTCTCCCCTGTGTGGAGAGGTTTTTCAATAATTCTTTTATCATGATATTCCTTCATCCTGGTTGTCATATGTGATAGAGTGTTTATTGTGCGTAATTCCTCCCTCTTTTATATGCCTTTTTAGATCATGATGCTGCTAATGGTGCTGTATTTCTTCACGTTTTACAGATCTTGGCTATTTAGGAGGGAAATCCAAAAATAAGTGCTTTCTATCACTTTATGGAAGGAATGTAGCAGCTAGACCATGCAGCTGAACGTTCGCAGAGGGCAGCGGAGTTCTAGTGCAAAAAGGAAACTGTCATAAGCAAGGAAACACGCGATCTGCTAATTAATTCCTCCAAGCATCCTAATCTCAGTAGAAGACCATTGAGGAATATAATTCTAGTGGTTCTCTGCTTGCGCTAGCCCCCGTGGATGCCAAAGTTCTCTTGGAACTTATGGCAAAAAATGCAGTACCTTTGGACCAATTCGTCCCTATCACCCACGACGCCCGAGCAGCTGCTATGGAAAATCAACTTACCACCATTACTGGAATGCTTCAGAACATGTCTACCGGCTAGCCCGTGCAGATCAAGGCATGTGGTTTTTGTAACTTCATTGACCACCCCACGGACGCCTGCCCATACATCCCAGACGAGATAGATATGAATGCTATAGGGAATTACAATGGAGCCCCCAGGAAGTATGACTCCTACACCCAGAATTACAATAATGGCTGGCGTCACCCGAATTTGAGCTACGGTAACAACCAACATCAACATCCTGGTCCGAACCAAGTACAGCCACAAAATCCATTCCATAATCAGCAGCAGCCGCCTTTCAACCTCCAGAATTTCAAACCCCGGCCCAACTACTCCAACAATCAGCAGTACCAGTACCAAGCTCCGCAAGGACACATAGGGCCCACACCCCAAGCTGCTGAGGTACCAAATTTACACACTCTTGTTCTTGATATTCAAAAACAATTGGGTATTTTATCTGCAGAGGTAAAAGAGATGAAGAATGGAGGACGATTGCCACCCCAACTAGAGGTCAATCCTAAACACGGAGCCTATGCTATGACACTTCGTAGTGGCGTGCATTTACCTGACCGCGAGCCGCTCACCCGAGAAGTTGAACTCCTGGACCCCACGCCTGTCGCTGACGATATAGAAGTCACTGCCGAAAAAAAAAAGAAAATATACACCTCCAGGAAACCAGGTACACCAATTAAACTTGATGAGAAGTCCGAATTCTATGAAGACTTCATCATTAAAGTCCTTGAGCCTCCGTTCCCGCGCAGGTTAGTCAAAAAGAAAAAAGATAAAGAGGAAAAAGAAATTCTTGACTTATTCAGCAAGGTTCAAATTAACATTCCACTTTTGCAGGCTATTAAAAACGTTCCACGTTATGCTAAGTTTCTGAAATCTTTATGCATTAACAAAAGCAAATTGGCAGGCGTGAACAAAATTAGCGTGGGTGTTAATGTCTCCGCTGTTATTCAAAGAAAAATCCCTCCAAAGTGTGCAGACCCAGGGATGTTTACCATCCCTTGCAAACTTGGGGGCATTGACATTGGAAAAGCTATGTGTGACTTAAGGTGCAGGTATCAACGTCTTACCCTTGACGATCTTCGCCAGACTAGGCCTCAGACCACTGAAGCCAACAGGAGTCGTCATCCAATTGGCGGATCGGTCAGTAATCTATCCGGAAGGCATCATTGAAGACGTCCTCGTCCAAGTTGGCAGCCTCCTCTTCTCGGCCGATTTCTACATGATCAGCATGGAAGACGAGCAGGGTACCAAACATTCTGATGTTCTCCTAGATCGACCCTTCCTCAGGACTGCCCGTGCCAAGATCGACATCCACGATGCTTCCATTACCCTCGAGTTTGACGGACATATCATCCGATTCAGCATGCTTGATCCATGCGTTTCCCTTCTGAGTTCTCGAGTCTTAATTTTATTGATATCATTGATCCAGATGTTGAGGAGCTTGCTGACTTATTTTCTATTTCGTAGCCATGGATCACCTTGAGTCCAAATTCATCACCCCTCCCGACTTGCGCGAGATCGTCACTGTTTTGGAAACCACTCCTCATCCCCTCTTCAAAATGGTGGTAACTCCTCTACCTTCTGAATACACTAAGATTCCCACTTCCATTATGCAGGCTCCGAATTTAGAACTCAAAGTCTTGCCCACGCACCTGAAGTATGCCTACCTTGGAGGCAATGATTCTCTGCCCGTGATCATCTCCAGCAAACTGGACACTGACGAAGAGACAACCCTCATCACCTTACTGAAGGAGTTTAAGAAAGCTATTGGGTGGAAAATTGCAGACATCAAAGGACTATCTCCAGCCTTGTGCACTCATCGGATGCACCTAGACGATGCTAGCAGGTCCGTTTGCCAACCACAACGCCATCTTAACCCTCCAATGACGGAGGTCGTTAAGAAGGAAATACTGAACCTACTTGACGCTGGTGTGATCTACCCTATCTCAGACAGTACATGGGTCAGCCCCGTCCAAGTCATCCCGAAGAAGATAGGTATCACAATCACAATAGGACAGAATGGTGAACAGATTCCCACCCGCATTCAGAACGGATGACGCGTTTGTATCGATTACCGTCGATTGAATGTTGCCACGAGAAAGGACCACTTCCCCTTACCGTTCATTGATCAGATGAATGCCTAGCTAGGAAGACACACTACTGCTGCCTCGATGGTTACTCAGGATTTCATCAGATACCGGTTGCCCTAGACGATCAAGACAAGACAACCTTCACTTGTCCCTTCAGCACATTCACTTATAGAAGGATGCCTTTCGGTCTTTGCAACGTCCCTGCCACATTCCAGCGTCGCATGGTCAGTATCTTCTCCGAGATCGTTGAACACGACATTGAGTTATTTATGGATGATTTCAACGTCTACGGTAACTCTTTTCCCGAATGTTTACTCACTTTACGAAAAGTTTTACAGAGATGTGTAGAAACTAATCTTGTCTTGAATTTTGTGAAGTGCCATTTATGGTAGACTAGGGACTGATTTTAGGCCACATTGTATCCCACAAAGGCATTGAAGTGGATAAGGCCAAAATCGAGGTAATCGAATCTCTTCCATACCCTACTTGTGTACGCGAAGTATGTTCTTTTCTTGGTCATGCAGGGTTCTACAGGAGGTTCATCAAGGATTTCTCCAAGATCACACAGCCGATGTGCCAGCTACTACAGCGAGACGTTGAGTTCATCTTCGATGATAATTGTAAAACCGCATTCGACCTCCTCAAACAGAAGCTAATCTCAGCTCCCATTATTCACGTACCAGATTGGACACTCCCGTTCAAAATTATATGCGATGTGAGTAACAATGCTTCGAGAGTGGTGTTGGAACAGAAGAAAGACCGAGAGGTTTATGTCATCTACTACGCCTCCAAACTTATGGATCCAGTCCAGCGAAACTACACGACTACCGAGAAGGAACTCCTCGCCGTGGTCTTTGTGTTAGACAAATTCTGTCAGTACCTTTTGGGAACAAAGGTGACTGTCTTTTCAGATCACACCGCCCTCTCGTGCCTCTTGACCAAGCTGGACGCCAAGCCTCGCCTCATTTGATGGATACTCTTGCTTCAGGAGTTCAATCTCGAAATCAAAGACAAGAAAGGAACTGAGAATTCGGTCGCTGATCATCTGAGCCGTCTGTCTGCCCAGACGGATGATTCACTGGTTCCTATTCGCGATACTTTCGCTGATGAGAAACTATATCTTGCCCAAACCGTTGAATACCCTTGGTTTACTGATATCGCTAATTTTTGTGCCTCAGGTCACTTTCCCGCTGATTCGTCTCCATCGGAACAGAAGCGTATCAGAAGACAAGCCAGGTCGTATATATGGGACAACCCCTATCTTTGGAAGTTCTGCTCGGACCAAATCATTCGAAGATGCATTACCACCGATGAGATTCCTTCCATCCTCAAATTCTGTCACTCCTCCACCGAAGGAGGACACTTTGCAGCTAAGAAGACAGCCATGAAAGTTCTGGAGGCAGGACTCTACTGGCCCTCAATTTTCAATGACAGTTACATGTTCTGTGTAGCTTGCCCGCGCTGTCAGAGTATAGGTAATATTGGTGCCCGGAACCAGATGCCGCTCACAGGTATTATTGTTTGTGAAATTTTTGATATTTGAGGCATTGATTTTATGGGTCCCTTCCCCAATTCGTTTGGAAACATGTACATCCTACTCGCGGTAGACTATGTTTCTAAATGGGTTGAGGCTAAGGCGATCAGAACTGATGATTCCAAAGTGGTTGCAGCCTTTCTTCGCTCTCGTATTTTTAGTAGGTTTGGAACCCAACGCGCCCTCATCAGCGATCGTGGAACCCACTTCTGCAACCGGGTCATCAGCGGCTTGCTCAATAAATATGGAGTTACACATCGCGTCTCCACAGCTTACCACCCGCAGACCAACGGCCAGGCTGAGGTGTCTAACCGTGAGATCAAGTCAATTTTGGAGAAGACTGTCAACCAATCCCGCAAGGACTGGAGTTTGAAGCTTGACGATGCTCTATGGGCCTATCGGACAACGTTCAAGACTCCCATTGGCATGACCCCCTATCGACTTATCTACGACAAACCTTGCCACTTACCCGTTGAAATCGAGCATAAAGCCTTTTGGGCCATTCAAAAGGCCAATTTCAACCTTGACGAAGCTGGACAACATCGTAGATTGTAAATCCAGGAGTTAGAAGAGCTCCGTGATGACGCCTACGAGAATGCCCTCATCTACAAGGGCAAGATGAAGGCCTACCACGATAAACTTCTCTCTCATAAATCTTTCACTATCGGACAGAAAGTCCTGTTAAATAACTCTCGTCTGAGGTTGTTTTCAGGAAAGTTGAAGTCTAAGTGGACGGGTCCATATGTTGTCAGAGCCGTTTATGACCATGGCGCCGTTGAAATCCGAAGTTTGGACACTGGAGTCACCTTCAAGGTCAATGGACACAGACTCAAAGCATTTTACGAGGGGTTCAAGCCATTCATCGAAGAGGAGATAGATGTCGCTGACCCACCCGACTAACTCTGATACTGGTCACCAACGTCTAGGCCGAGATGCTAACGACGACGCTTGTGGGAGACAACCCACGTTTCTAACCCTTCTCGTTATTTTCTTTAATTTTATTTTAATCTTTAATTTTATTCCTTGATTTTCTCCATCCCTGAATCTATTCCCATTTCTCCCTCATTTATTTTCATTTATTTCCTTTTATTTCTCTATTTTATTTTAATTCCCCTTTCCTTATCTCCCTTAATTCCAAAATTTAAATTTCTTGATCAAGATAGTGACGGAAGCGTGACAGTTGGGATTTGCAGTGGGGATTTGATGGGCCCCAATCACTAGCCGCCACATCCGCACGTGAGCAACGGCTAGCAGCTGGCAGCCATAAAGGGAGAACACTTTCTTCTCTTTTCTTTTCACTTTCCACTTTACCTTCCATCTTCTTCCCCTTGCTTTTTCAGCTTTCTCTCCCTTCACGAAACCTCTGCAACTTCTCCAATGGCTCACTCCAAGAAAAGCGTTAGACGCTCCGACCGTCCATCTGGTCGTCGTTCCCAAGGCACTCCAACAGCCACCACTGTCGTCCCCCCTGCTGCAGCCGGCGTCTCTACCGTTGCTGGTACTCCACCCACCACCACCACCACAGCAACAACCCACTCCTCTCCCTTCACCAAAGCAACCGCAACCGACCACTACCATCGCTGTTACTACCCCAGTTGCTCCGGCCACCACCACTATCGCGACCACTACTTCCACCACCAAAAAGCCACCGTCCACCCTAAAGGCCGCAAAGACACCAGCGTCCAGACCCATCCTCACTTCACCTTCAAAACTCACCCCTCTATCACCAAAACTCACTGATAGCACGTTTCATAGCCTCAGTTTTACCCTCTTTTCTAGCCCTTTTGGGGGCTTGATGTTGCTATTTGACCCTAATTCCAATCTTATTTGCAGATCAGTATCAAAAGAGGGAAAAGATAAAAAAGAAACGATTTTAGAGCAATTCTGAGGAATTCCAGTTTCCAAGCCTAGAAGAAAGAACATCGTCAAGACCTCGACGCGAACCAGACCAGTGCGCCGTCTCAAGGCCTCGACAGTTCTGCATCGTCCACCAAAGAAAAGCATCTTCAAAGATTCGCACGGAATCCCAGACCCTTCCAGAAGGCATCAGGCGTGTCAGGAATCCCAGAATATTCCTTTTGCAAGGACATGTGCTGTCACGCCCTCATTGCCCTTAGCTGTTTTTGTCTCCTAGCTAGTATTAGGCTATATAAGCATAGTTTTAGGGTTTTTGTAAGGACGACTGTGTAAGGATATTTTCTTACATTAATTTCAGCACATATTTTCTGGGGATCTTCTCCTCTTGTCATCAAGAACAACCTTTGTTGCAACTTTCCTCTTCGATTATTAATTAATCTACCGGTTTCCTCTACTCCCTTTTTACTTTCTTTGTTATTGTATGATCCTATATACCTACTGTTTATATTATAGTATGAGTAGCTAAATACCCCCTTCTTAGTGAAGGGTGTTTCAAGGGTTGTAGTGTTCGGCTAAGAGGTCAAATGCATGCTTAATATATTCTCTTGTTGCACATAATTGCTTACCGATTTAATTCCATGCTTGTCTAGAAATGTTAAGAGCTTGATCACCTGTTAGCATTTCTGCATGAGTAACGTCATAATCCAGGGTTATACCTGACGCGAAGCCCTGGAATTTTAGCTGACACCTAAGGGAGGCACCGCGAGAGGCCTCACCTAGGGGTAAACAGTTATCTAGGGTATGTGATAATAATCCGTCTAACGACAAGGGCATTTTCGTCTCTTACCCCATACGGAAAGGAAAGAGTTACTGTTCCTACCGCCACGGTAGTTCCAAGGCTGTCATAACCCTTTAAGAGACTGACGCCAGGAGGGTTGACGTCACGCAGGAAGCTCCCACCTGGAACTTCTAGACGGCTAGAGGTGCTATCTCACCCTAGTAAAAATCGCACGTTAGAGGGAACGCACTAACCGTTACATTGCCTAGGTAACAACTACCCCCCACACCTACCGCCACGACGGCATATCATAACATGGGCAAGCCCGGCCCCTGACGGTACCGGTTGCCCCCCAGCGATCCCACTCGCGCAGAAATGCTTATTTCATCTATAAATACCTCCCCCATGAAGGAGGAAGGTAAGCAATATTCACTGGCCCAAGCTCTGCCAATTTCACCACAAATACTAACTTAAGCATCGGAGTGTTTCCGCCGGAAACCCCCTCCGGCGTCTTGCAGGTACAACGGACCCCCGTGGACACTGAATTGGAGGAGCCCTTTCCCCTTCTATCCTTCGGCCGAAGACAAATTCTTATCAAATTGGTGCTCTCGTTGAGAGCTTTGGTTCTATTAAGTGAGCATCCTTAATAACCAAGCTCCATTCTTCCCGAAGCTAGGAGGATTATGGCTTCAGAGTCAGATCCCGCGCTGTCCCAAGCCTCCAGCATCCCGTATAACACTCGCCGACGACTTTTCGCTTTTGCTACCTCCGACATCTCTACCTCAGTGAAGAAGTCACTGCGGGAGGATCAGATCCTCCCTCTGGGCAAATGACAGAAGCAACAGTATTCCAGATTTGTTCCCCTTTTTCCCACATAGCGGGAACCAGCTATTCTACTCCCCAAGCGAGGGGATCTGTGGTCGCTGATGCAGACAACCCTTTCGCGAACTCTATAGCGGCCCTTCAAGCCCAACTGGATCAGTTGACAGAGTTGGCTGCTGGGTTTACGCCTCATACCTCAGGACCTGGCATGTCCTCCCAGATAGTTTTCACTCCATCTATTGTCCATGAGCGACCGTTGTCGCCCCGACAATCAAGAGGGCTTCCATTTTCTCTACCCTTGTCATCGGTCCCCATGAACGTCTCACAGCTTGCACGCGGACCTGTGGACCTCCTTGGGAAATACAGGGGAGAAGTCCCTATCCCTGAAGAAGGCCGCCGACACGACGAATATAGAGAGCATTGGGATGATAGGCGCGGCGAAATGTTCAGAGAACCATCCCCTAGATACAGTGAGAGATCTAGTAGCAGAGGGCGACGAACTCGAACTCCGAGAAGCCGCAGCCGATCTCCCAGGCGGCATCATGAATATGACCCTCAGAACCCCAGATATGATGTCAAAATTCCACCCCCTCATCGCCCTCGTAGAGTCCCTGATGGCAATACTAGCCACCCGTTCAGTTATCGTGTGAGGCATCACAGGGTCCATCGACACGTGAAACTCCCTGCCGAATTGTATGATGGCACGAAATACCCTATCTCTCACCTTAACAAGGTGAAAGACTTTGTGCAGTTTTAAACCCGTAGTGATGCCGCACTGTGCCAAATTTTTGTCATGACACTATCAGGAGTGGCACGTCTCTAGTTCGAGGGATTCCTAGCTGGATCCATTGATAACTTCTCCCAGCTAGAAGAGAAGTTCAGAAGTCGGTTCAGCGCCGCAATCCCTATCAGAAAGTCAGCGGCTGCGCTATTTGATATCCATCGGGGACCGCAGGAATCATTGAATGGATTCTTAGGTCGATTTGATCTCAAAATGTCCTTGACACCGGGGGTAACCAACGATTTCGCAGTAGAAGCCCTTAAGCGTAACTGCCGTTACGGGAAATTGAGAGACGCATTAATGGTGGACCCACCATTGACCTTGGATGCGCTAAGACTAAAAGCGCATAATTATGCGAGGATGGAAGAAGAGGAAAATAGAGAACGAATGCGGGACATACCGACAGACCCATACCTGGCCCCTAACTGTTAAGGTCTAAGCTCGTCCAGGGCATGTTCACGCCCATGGCCGCTTAACCTTAACGAGAGCTTACAGATAATCTTTGTATTCGGGTTGGGGGAGTGAGTAATCAGTCCCTTTATGCTTTGGGCTCGGTTATTCATTGGAAGGCGTTGAGTCGGCCTTTGTGCGGGCGGCCCCCTTGTCTGCGACCTTTTGGCCCTTGTCTGTAATCGTATGCTTATTCTATGAAGTGATGTCTTTCATGATTGTATGCCCTATGGTCTATGTGCTTGCCTTATGTTATTCCTATGATAACCTATAACGGCCCTATTACGGCCCTAACCCTATGTTCCCTGGTGATGCAGGTCTAAGGTGTGTGTGAAAGGCTGGTTCCGTAGAGAGAGTGCGTGAACGCCGCACGAACTCAATCCCTTGGGCTTCCAAAGGATTAGTCCGTGACACTAACGCTCCGTATAGGCAATTTTTTGAAAGGGAAACTCGGAGGGTCCCCCACTCGGAAACCGGCAGATCCACCAAAGGGCCGGATATATGACCCTGACCTTCCTTCCCTCATACTCCCAAGGGCGGAAATCCTAGCGGTAGTTCAGCAGCGAAATCTGCCCATCCGTTACCCAGCTCCTGTGAAACCCGGAGTAGTCATGGGAGGAAGAGAGAATGCATATTGCAAGTTCTACAAGGTCAAAGGACACTCGACCGATGTGTGTAGAGAACTAAAGCTGGCCATAGAACGGTTAGATGAGGAAGGCTTCCTCGGAGAATTTGCCACCAAGACAAGAGAAGGAGCTAGGAATAACCCAACTGAAGTAATAACTGATCATAGGCAAACGCCTTCCCGCGCAACGGGGGCTAACGCAATCCCCCTCGGGCAAAATAGAGAAGCTTTCATTGTTCACAGCGATCAGATGCCTATGATTAATATCATTGCAGGAGGAACGCCTTACTTCGAGGAATCTATGCAACAAACGCTCAGTCCCGGGGAAAAGCGCAAAAGAGAAAGCGTGCAGGTAAAGATTGAGGCAATAAGCGCTTTAGACAGGATGGTATTGTCCTTCTCAGAAGAAGACGAAAAAGGCGTTGTCTTCCCGCACAATGACGCGTTGGTAGTGACACCCGTCATCGGCAACCACGGAGTGAAAAGAACCCTTATCGATAACGGGAGCCCGGTAAACTTATTTTCGCTAGAAGCATACAACCCGATGAAACGTCCTGATGGCGAGTTGGCGCCTTGCAAAAGGCCAATTGTTGGGATTGATGGGGTACCGATCCTGGTAGCGGGAATCACGTCATTGTCAGTATATTTCCGAGAAGACACATCCAAACGCTCCGAGGAGCTATTATTTCTGGTCGTAGACCTAACGCTGCCTTATAATGCCATACTAGGGCGACCGTTCCTCAATCACTTTGGGGCCGCAATATCCCAAAAACATATGCGGATGAAATACCCCTCGTGGGACGGCGTGGTCTCAATCAAAGGAGACCAGAAGCTAGCCACTGAATGCTACCTGCTCATGACTCAAAGGAGTTGCGACCGTTACGTGTGCGTGGCAGACGATCCCTTCGACGATAAAGAAGAAAAACGCACTCAGCCGCTGGATCAGATGATGTCAATACCAATCGGTGAGGACAGCGAAGCGAACCTCCTGATCAGTGAGAAACTAAGTCCCGAAGAGAATGTGTAATTAACCCGACTGCTAAGAAAATGTAAAGGAGAATTCGCGTGGAAACCGGCAGACATGCCTGGAATTTCGCGAGAAATCGCGGAACACCGATTAAACGTTAGCCCTGACGCTAAGCCTATTCAACAAAAGCGGCGCGCTTTCTCACCGAAAAAGATAGCAACCATCGAAAAGGAGGTACTAAAGCTCACAGACGCGGGGTTCGTCCGAGAAGTCCAATACCTAACCTGGCTAGCTAACCCTGTGTTGGTTCCAAAGCCTAACGGGGATTGGCGCATGTGCATCGATTTCACTGACCTGAACAACGCCTGCCCCAAAGATTGCTATCCCCTCCCTCGAATCGATCAGTTGGTCGACCAAACCGCTGGATACGCCTACCTAAGCTCCCTAGATGCTAACTCCGGATATCATCAAATTCCCATGGCCAGGGAAGATGAAGAAAAAACCTCCTTCATCACTCCGAGGGCTACTCACTGTTACACTGCAATGCCGTTTGGGCTGAAAAACGCCAGGGCAACGTTCCAATGCATGGCGAATAAGGTTTTCCAAAAGCAAATCGGGAGAAATGTAGAAGCTTACGTGGACGACATCCTAGTCAAAAGTCGAAGCTTTAAGGACCACCTAACCGACTTGGAAGAAGTCTTCAGTGTGATGAAAGAATACAAAATGAAGCTGAATCCGAGGAAATGCATGTTCGCGTTCCAAACGGGCAAATTCTTGGGCTACGTGATTAGCCGGAAAGGTATCCAGCCCAACCCTTCAAAGATAAAGGCCATCCAGGATATGATACCCCCTCGGACTGTCAAAGAAATATAGAAGCTCACAGGGCGCATCATCGCATTGGGACTATTCATATCTAAACAGGGTGAGAGATGCTTACCTTTCTTCAAAGTCATTCGAAACAAGGCCCCCTTCGGATAGAAAGAGGAATGTGAGAAAGCGTTTGCAGGGCTAAAAGCTTACCTGTCATCCGACCTAGTGTTAACGAGGCCTGAATTCGGCGATGAGCTATACCTATACCTGGGCGTCGCTGACGAGGTAGTTAGTGCCGTCCTCGTACGAAGTGAAGGGCACAAACATCCTCCTGTATTTTTCGTCAGCCACATATTGAAAGATGCTGAGCTGCGATACGCCCGCATCGAGAAGATAGCGCTTGCCCTAATACAGGCAACGCGAAAGATGGCCCGATACTTCTAAGCCCACCCCGTCACCGTACTCACTGATCAGCCATTGAGGAAAATCTTTAGAAAGCCAGAGTCCTCGGGGAGAATGTTGATTTGGGCAATCGAGCTCGAACAATATGGGCTGCAGTACAAAGCTAGACCGGCTATCAAAGCCCAAGCGTTAGCAGACTTCATAGCGGAATGCACATTCACAAAAGTCGCGTTGACTGAATTGTCAGAAATAGAATCAGAGGATTTATGTCTCCCGTCCCCGGAAACGTACGCAGATTCATGGGTTATCCACGTGGATGGAGCGAAAAATCAAGAATTAGCAGGCGCAGGTGTTTTCCTAGTTGGACCAAACGGCATGGAGATACGATACGCCATCAGAATCCTGCAACCCTTGTCCAACAATGCAGCGGAATACGAAGCGTTGTTAGCAGGACTCAGAATAGGAAACAACTTCTCCGTTGAAGCTACACCCGTCTCGGAAGCGGAACACGGCCTGCGCTTAAAGATACGTGGGGACTCTAAACTAGTAATGGATCAAGTTCTGGGGAACTCTCAAGCTAGAGAGCCCATCATGATTCAATACTTGGCCAAAGTAAAGCGTGAGCTGTCGAAGATGCAGGAAAAAAGCACTCAGGTCACCTTTGAACATATCCCTAGGGAAAGCAACAAAGAGGCTGACAGTCTCGCCAAGATGGTAGCCAATTTAGAAGCCCCCATACCCAATGACGTGTGCTACGGAGAATTATCCATACCTTCTTTCATGGAAGAACAAGCGTCGCTTTGTGTGGAAGAAATAGAAGGCGACTGGAGAACCCTAGTGATAGAATATCTGAAACATGATAAGTTACCGGAGGAGAACGTGGAAAGGAGGAAAATCCTGAAACGGGCGGCGCGATGCACATATTACAATGGAGAGTTAATACGGAGGTGTTTCTCCCATCCTGCCGCTAAGTGCATAACAGAGCAAGAAGGCCTACATGTACTACGAGAAATTCATGAAGGGATATATGGCATGCACATCGCTAGCGACACTTTGGCATCTCAAGTCTTTTGGTCAGGGTTCTACTGGCCCACCATTCGGAGAGATTGCCATAACTTCGTGAAAACCTGTCAGAAATGTCAGGAATATGCCAAGATCCCTCGAAAACCAGCCGTGCAGATTTCAGAGATAGTCGCTCCATGCCCGTTTGCTAAATGGGGCATCGACATTTTGGGCCTGTTTCCGAAGGCCAGATCTCAGTTAAAATTCGTGGTCGTGGCGGTAGATTATTTCACAAAATGGGCTGAAGCCGAGGCGTTAGCCACCATCACCACCGAGAAAATCTGGCATTTCTTCAAACACCAAGTCATTATGCGATTCGGGGTACCGCACATACTGGTTAGGGACAATGGAACATAGTTTACAAGCCAATTCTTCAGGGATCAGTGCGCGGAATTTCAGATTGAACAAAGGTTCTCTTCTGTGGCACACCCCCAAACTAATGGCCAGGCCAAAGTGACCAACCGCAGCATTCTTAGTGGCATCAAAAGAAACCTGGAAGGTTCCAAAAAGAAATGGCCAGACGAACTGCCATATGTATTATGGGCCTACCGTATGACTGTCAAAGTCAGCACAGGAGAGGCTCCTTTCGCATTGGCCTACGGAACAGAAGCTGTCACACCGGTAGAAATCGGCACCGTTAGCCTTCGGGTGGCACATTTCAAAGAAGAAACTAATGAAGAAAGGTTACGTGCTAACCTTGACGCACTGCCAGAAAAACATGAGGAAACTCTCCTAAAAATCCTGCACTACAAAAGGAAAATGGCACAATACCACAACAGGCAGGTGAGAGAACGATTGCTTAAAGCCGGAGATTTAGTGCTCAGAGATAAACGAGCGGCAGGGCAACGTATGGGAAAAGTTAGTCCAAACTGGGATGGACCGTATCGCGTCACCCGTGTTGTGGGGAGAGGAGCCTACCATTTGGAAACACTCGAAGGAATGCCCCTGCAGAATTCTTGGAACATAGCTCGGCTGAAGCTATATCACGCTCGAAACTAGCCTATCCTATCTGGTAATATCAACGTTATGCTAACAGATGAATTAGATATGTTCTCCGTGCATTTGCTATTGAAAATATGCAGGTAGTGAAGAATGCCAGGAGTGAAAATCCTATCATTGTGATGGCTGGTCCTGATCAGACAGCTCACTAAGACGAGGCACGCCCTGGCATAACAAAGCGTTGGCAGTGAAAATCCTATCCTTGTGGTAACCGTGCTCACATAGACGACCCATTAAGACGAGGCACGATCCCAGCGCCCCCGGGAGTGAAAATCCTATCCTTATGGCAACCGTGCTCACATAGACGGCCCATTAAGATGAGGCACGCCCCGGCATCCTTGGGAGTAAAAATCCTATCCTTGTGGCAACCGTGCTCACATAGACAGCCCACTAAGATGAGGCACGCCCCGAGGAGAGACCAACTCCGTCCTGGAAGTGAAAATTCTATCCTTGTGGTAACCGTGCTCACATAGACGGCCCATTAAGACGAGGCACGATCCAGAGATACGAGGTTTCAACGCTTGGGAGTGAAAATTCTATCCTTGTGATGTCCGGTCCTGATTAGACGGCTCATTAAGACGAGGCACGCCCCAAGCCAATCTTTGACGTACGGAAAGAAAGGATACCCCAGCTAGTAACCAAGCGGTTGATACCCGGTGAAGTAAAGGTGGAAAAATATCCATACCGCAACAACACCGTCGCGGCAGGCCTAGCAAGACTAGAGGGCTCCCCCTAACAACAAAGGGTGGCATGAAGTTGAGAGCAACACGGGCAAAAGTAACGCAACAAACGCCATGGGTGAACAATTGAACAAGCAGTATTATGAAACAAGGCAGATAGCTAAATTCCATTCCAAAGCAGCGGTTGAATCAAAGAAAAGAAGTGATATTGTCAACATTACAAAATAAAGGGAGGTACATCAGCCACAAAAATCAAAAGACATATGAAGAATGATGCCTAAGGAGCGGGTGGTGCATTGCCTCCTCCTTGCTGAGCAGATCTCCAGCGATAGAACTCCTCATCAGTGACGTCGAGGACCTTCTCATCAAAATACTCAACAAGAACCTCAATGTCAAGGTTCTCTACCCCATACTTACGCATAAAAGCGTCCGACATGATGACTCCACCTTTCCTCAAATACCAACGACTCTTCTCAGCAGAAAGAGCAAGCTCGACAGATAGCTCAGCATTTCTCTGTCTTTCCTGACGAAGCCCGTTCTCCTCTTGAGAAAGGCGTTCACTTAGGGCAGCACTCTTATGTTTTTCCTCCTCCAGAGCACGCCTGACAACCTCCATCTCTTGCTTAACAGTTGTTGCCTCCTGCGCAGCAACTGCGGCCCCCCGTCTGGCAGTCTCCGACTCCTGATTGGCAACGGCAAGGGCATCCACGTAACCCTGACGCTCAGACAGTAGCCTATTTATCTCCCCCTGCCCGTTTGCCGCCACTCTGGCATTTTCCTCATCCATGTAATGAAGATGGCAAAACGTAGAAAACACTTGGTAGCGAAGAAAGTTTATGCATTCCTGCTGGCTCCTAGCCACGAAAGCATCTCTCTCCCTTGGAAGAGACATAATCTCGGTTGCCAGATAGGAGGTGGACGCGAGGACAGCATCATGATCAGCATCCTCGGGAAACTGCAAATAGTTATCCCGAAAGGAGCGCAAACTAAGCTGATGAGTAGGAAGGAGATGAGGAATGTATGAAGAAGCGCCAGCCGTCAAGCTGGGAGCAGGACCACCTCTCGCGGCAATAGGAGGAGACATCGGAACAAAAAGCAAAGTAGCAGGAGAAGGGGGTCGACTGCTGGAACCTTCCGCGTTAGGTACAGAAGACCCATCTCCCCCAAGTGCTTCAAGATTAAGGACACTTGGATTAGAAAAGATTAGGGAATCACTTAAAACGTGAGGACCACCGCCGAAATTAGCACCTTGCGACTGCTCAACAACCATACCTCCACCCCCAAGGGCCGCTAGAGAAGGATTAGCAGCAGACGACGAGGGGCTATGTTGAAGCTCATAGCGGGCCTTCTTCTGACACTCTCGAAGAGATTCCGCGATAGACATGTCACCTTGAGAGGACGAATGAGCAGAAACAGTGGTGGCTTCCTAGATAACACAAAACATAATAAGAAAGTTGCGCGAGAAGAAAAGAAAACTGTAAGAGGAGATAAATACATACCTGAGTGCCTAAAGAAGCTAGAGGAATTCCAGTGGGGATCGGGTTAGCCGTTGCCTCTGGAGAGATGGCAGTCTGGGAGGAAACGGGATGCGTAGCACGCGCTTTCCTAGCCCTCTTCTTTACAACACGAGTACGAGGAGGCGATTGGGCAATGTCCGGAGTGGTAGTGGTGGTCTCCCCTTCAGTAACAGTAGCCGCAGCGGCCGCGGCAGCTCTGGCTTCGGCTTCAGCCTTCTTCTTCTGCTCCCGTTTCCTTTTCCTCCGGAAATATTCAGGCTCCCAACCGGGCGGAGGCACTGCATAGTTACAAAACGTTAGCATCTTCTCCATGTCCAACCCGTTAGCTACTTTACGGGCGTCAACACTGAAGTCTAGTTGAAGCAGCGTCTTCAACCAACCGTCCTCCGGGTCAGAAAGGGGTTTCTGATTACCCCAAGCCCCATCTTTAATATCCTTATTAAAGCCGGCCCTCCATAAAGGCTCGGGCAGATCAACAATAAAAAATTCTTCTTTCCAGTGAGGAACAGAAGACTCGATGCCCATGATTTTCCAAGTAAATGGCTTTAACGAGCCATCCTCATAACGGGGGGATATTGATATAACCCCCTTGCGAGAATACAGCTGGAAAATATCATGAAGCAATGCCAAAGTGGGAGAAGCAATCCCTTTGAAACGGCACAAAGCGGCAAATGCGCTAACAACGCAAATCGCGTTGGGGCTCAACTGAGCCGGAGCCAAGTCATAATCAGCCAACAGTAATTTTACAAGCGGGTCAAGGGGAAGACAAAACCCGTAATCAAATAACTTAGCATACAACATTCTACTATTATCAGGCAAAACGTTGTTCAGACGAAGTGATTCAGAAGCAGCACGCACGGGATAATCTTTGGGAAATCGAGCCTTAGACCCGGCAAGCTTGCGATGAACTAAGGGCAATGTATAAAGGGAAGTGGGTGTACTATCAATTTTTTCTTCCCCAGCAGACCTGCGAGGATCCCCTTCCTCGGCGGGTTTCTCAGAATGAGTTGTAGCCATAACTAACAAAGGAGAAAGGAGGAGGAAAGAAAAGGGTGTGTACCTTGGCAAAAGAGAACACCAGGAGTCTCAGACCAGGAAAGAAGAAGCGGCGCGGGTTATTTGTCTAGAAGGCAACAACGTGCAAAAAAGGAGGATAAAAAAGAAAAGAGAAGGTAGGGAAAACATTATATATAACCCTGAAAGGGCACGACCAATTAGCAACTGACACACGGCGAAGCAGCGCGTCAAAAAGAAAGGCACGCGCGAGAAGGTTTAAGTTTAAAACAATGATGAAACGCTTCAGCATTCGCGTCTCCCTAGAAGACCCTTGCTTCAAACGCCTCTCCATGAAAGGACACGTGTCCCACTTCATCATTACTTTTAAAATCACATCAAATGGGGGGACTGCGGCATTTAATGACCTAAAAAGCAGTGTTAGCCTCACCAAACGGCATGACGCGACAATACAAGGAAGATAATGAAGAAACAACGGTAGCATCACAATGAATCAAACGACGCAATAAGGGTTACATAACGTCAGCATTATTACAGAAGGAATAATGTCAAATGATCTTTAAAAAAGAATAAAAAAAAATAGATAGCAATGAGAATAGCAACAAAGGAGGACCTAGAAATCCGTGGCGGAATTTGAGGCACCCGTCGAAGGAAAAAGTCACGCACCACCGTTATCGTCAGCCCCTTTCCCCCTCTGGGGCAGAAGAACCGTTCCCACCTTTGCTAACCTCATCCATCACGGTAGAGATATAGTCAGCAACCTGGGCTGGATTAGAAGAATCACCCTTGAAATGGGCTGCAAATCTAGAAGTAAAGGCCTCCAAGACCCTCTTTTTCCACAACTCCTCCTTTAATGGTGCCCTGACAGACTCCTCATCTCGAGCCAACATCTCTTTGCGGAGAAGGAGATTTCTCTTCCTTTCCAGCGCTAACTCTGCTTCCAGAACCTCTATTTTCGCTTTCCCGGCAGACCTCTCTCTGTTCAGTTCCTTTTGTGACTCGTCATGAAGACGCGTTAGCAGTCTCACATGGTCCGCCGATTTTTGAAGCTGCACCTTTTGAACACACATCGCGCTAGAGAAATTTTGTGACTCGTGATCATGAATTTCGAACAGATAGTTCAGATAACGGAAGGTATCCAGAGAGTCATTCATAACATGTCGGAGACGGGCCGTTGGAGGAAGTTGAAGAAATTTCTCTTTCTCTGCCCGGGAGCCCATCATCTCCCTTATCAAGGGCGTGGTAAACTCATCTCTAGAAAAAGGTTGGGGAACCCCGAGAGCGCGGAGACCGTCAAAGCAGAAACCCGCCAAGTTCATGCGATAGGCTGGGGACTCGTTAGGCCCACCGTAAGAAAGATTGATTGACAAACTGGGAGAAGAATCCTCAGTACGAACATTCGAGATAGGAGTAAAAAATAGCTGTGGAAGGGCTTTAGGCGGCAGCCTAGCAGCTGAGTCCGCAGCGGAAGATGTGGTCACTATGTCAGGGATACAGTGAGAAATCGGGGAATCAGGAGCGTTAGCTGTAGGAAGAGGACATGCGGTCGTAGGGGCCTCCGCCTCGGTAGAGCAGGTAGTAGCCGACACCTCAGTAATCTTCACTGGCTGAGAAGTCCTTGCCTCAGGCGAAACGATAGGTGTAGAAGCAGTCGCCGCATCAGCAAAAGATACCCCGGTAGCCTGCTCACTTGCATCCTCTCGAAGTCTTTTCCGACGCAAAGAAGAAGCATGGCAAAGGTCTGGCTTAGCTTCCATATCCTCGTCGTCACTATCAATCACCCTTGTTGCGGTTCGACTAGAGTCGGTTCCCTTGCAAAGATCCGGTAGCCAATTTTCCACGAAACGAGAAGCTCGGACAGAGCCGCCGAGCCTTCGCCCTCCCCGGGCAACCGTCTTGGTTCTCCTCCTAGGGGGTCGAACGCTTTTCCGATTAGAGCCTTCGGCAGAATGGGAGGCTGGTAAAGTTTGGAGCGGTGCTACATTCAAAGGAACGCCAGTATCACCTGGAAATCAACCGTTAGCATCCTCTATAAAAGAAACGGGCAAGGACGAATGAAAAAGAAAGAAAGAAAGTATGAAAAGAGGCAGACCCACCCATAACGCACTCCTCTAGAGGCTTGAACAAAGCAAAATCACGGATGCGATAGTAGGTGCCCTCGTCTAACAAAACGTTAGCCTGCTCCAACTCAGCTCTAGTCAGTACCGCGGGATTCGTCCAAATGGGGCCTATGAGCTCCTGGTTGAAATTAATGCGCCACAAACGGGACGGTAGCTCGAGAACAAAGAAACTACTCTTCCAATCAGCCACACCCTTCTCAAAGCCGCGAAACCGCTGCCAGAACGACTGCACGAATGCGTCATCCCATCGAGGAGTGATTTCGATTAAACAATTATGACAATTCATACTAAAGAATTTTTGAAATAAATTGAGAGATGGGGTGAAAATGTTCCTCAACTCGCAAGCGCGAAGAAAAGCATAAACCGCACACCAAGAAGAGGGAGTTATCTGGGCAGGATTAAGGTTGTGCTCCCGCAGCAGTGTTAGTATTGATTCATGAAAGGGAAAGCAGAAACCATAAAGGAACATCTTAAAATAAAGTAGCCTACAGAAACCCCACGCCGGATTGTGAAGCCGCATATGACCTTCAGGAATAAAGGGTTCATACCTGGGAGGAAAGGTGATACCGTGTTCCTCCAGCTCGGCTTTTAGAACCACATCGCATGTAAAAGTACTAGGTGATTACGCGACTTCCGGATCCATGGGTCTCCAGATAACCTGGTGAGGCCTATTCCTAACCATAATAAACCAGCAAATAGGAAATCTGAGAAGGATTAAAGGGGTACCTTAGAAGGGAAGATTTACGGGAGAATCGGCGGACGATGGTAGGCGACCAGAAAGTTATTCGGAGAAGAAGACGAAGGGAAAAACTCGAAGCGAAGGCAAAAGTTGTGGAAAGAGAAAATGGTCCTTTTCAAAGGAGTAAAATGCCACCGCATTAATTCAGCCACCAATCATGCTGGGACGGGTGTAAAAAGAAATTGGCCACGTGGAAAGCATTAAAAGAATAAGAAAAGAGAAGTTAGTCGTCGTGCTTCCCCAGAAGGGCGACAAAGTTGACCCAGTCAAAATAACCACGAAATGGTTGTCTCAGCAAGGCTAATCCCTCGCGTTACCTATCAACACGACCAACTGCTGACGGAAAGATAACGACAAAGAGAAAAGATAGAAAGCATCATTTTATTCATAAAATGCCCAGGGGCATGTACAATGTGCCTAACGTAAAGACGCTACTCCTCATCAGGCCAGTAAATGCCGTGGTGGTAAACCCTGTCGTCATCCAGGAATGGCAACTTTCCGTCAGCAGTCGGGGCAGGTTCGTCCACTTCCCTCCCTAAGCAGGACCTTGACGGTCCTGACTTTCCCTTGACACCTGACCCTGCCAATCCAACACCGGCATCGGTAGAGGAAATTTTCTCCAACGAACAGGCAGATAAAGGAAAGTGTCTGCCGCCCTCTTGGGTAGTGGAACCAAAAGAATCTAAAGTCACGACGGACACCTTGGAAGTTCTTTCCCTTTGCCTCTTGCGACCCTTTCGGCGGACCAGAGGCCTCCACGACGGCGACAGAGGAGGGTGATCTGAGTCCGGCGAAGTCGGAGGGGTTGGCAAGGAGTCGCGGTCTGTGGAACTCAAAAAGTAGAAATTTGCCATTCGACCTGCAAAAAAGTACAAGAGAAGGAAGAGGATGAAGATGAACAGGAAGAAGGGGAAAGCAACTCCCTTAAATAGCCAAGGTAGCGCTCCGATCCTCGCGCAGGCCCCTGAAAAACAATTAAGGCGCCTGGGAAAAGTAACCGTAATTGCAGAATCCGATCAGGCACAGGCGTACCCGCTAGATTAAATGCGCCAATCAAAAGGCACCAAATAACCACCCAACCGTCTACCCTTGGAAAAATGGCCCTGGAAACAGTTGAGACAGAACATTCATTGCTAATTCCCGAAGCACAACCACTACAAGGGCTATGTTCCGAGGAAGACGCATTTTCAGTTGGGCTTATAACTAATACTCCCAACCAAAGCATCAAGAAATCAAACAAGAAAAAGAAGACTTGATAATAGCAGAAACAACCATTTATTTATGGCCCAAGCGGCCTAGCGTCCAGATATGTACAAGAAAGCATAAAACAAAGCAACAAGAGGAAGCGAAGACAGTGGTCAAGCGTTAAACCCAGCATCATCTTCTCCGGGCACGACGGGAACCTCCCTCAAGGCATCAGCAACGGAGGTCAGCTTGGTAGAGCAGGCCCTCATACCCTTCAAGCAGCAGGCCAGTAAGTCCTTCCTCTGCTGCAGCATTGAAGCAACCACATCAAGGTGAGAGGTAGTGGTGGCTAGCTTCGCCAAACTCTCCAGGGGGCTAAAGTCCTCCAAAGATATCCCCAGCTGCTTAGACAAAATATGGGTCAGTATCCCCTGCAGTTCCAGAACATCCTCTGAGGTCTTGAGGATCATCCTCTCCAGGAAGCCAATGTCGCCCTCAATAAGGTTCTTCAGGGTCAAAGTTTTGGAGATCAGGAAATTTCTAGTCAGCTCATCCATGGTGAAATATGAAAAGAAAGGACGAAAAGGTGTAAAGAAATTTGCGCAAAGGAAAGCTTCAATTTATAGCTTCTGGACAAGTACGGTTTGGGTCAGCCCACCTCCTGACAAAGAGCCGCTCCGGTATATAGGAGACTGGTGCGTGAAGAGGGGGTGTTAGCCCTTGGTAAACACTCGGGCTCATTTTCAGTTGGGTTTATGATAACAATCCGTCTAACGACAAGGGCATTTTCGTCTCTTACCCCATACGGAAAGGAAAGAGTTACTGTTCCTACCGCCACGGTAGGTCCAAGGCTGTCATCTCCCTTTAAGAGACTGACGCCAGGAGGGTTGACGTCACGCAGGAAGCTCCCACCTGGAACTTCTAGACGGCCAGAGGTGCTATCTCACCCCAGTGAAAACCGCACGTTAGAGGGAACGCACTAACCGTTACCTTGCCTAGGTAACAACTACCCCCCACACCTACCGCCACGACGGCATATGATAACATGGGCAAGCCGGGCCCCTGACGGTACCGGTTGCCCCCCAGCGATCCCACTCGCGCAGAAATGCTTATTTCATCTATAAATACCTCCCCCACGAAGGAGGAAGGTAAGCAATATTCACTGGCCCAAGCTCTGCCAATTTCACCACAAATACTAACTTAAGCATCGGAGTGTTTCCGCCGGAGATCCCCTCCGGCGTCTTGCAGGTACAACGGACCCCCGTGGACACTGAACTGGAGGAGCCCTTTCCCCTTCTATCCTTCGGCCGAAGACAAATTCTTATCAGTATGTGATACGGGTTTTGACATGCCGAGCTGTCGCGCCCTAGATCTGTCTTACCTCCCCTTCATAGGCGTTCTGAATTTAGCTTCCCTACTTCGTACCCATGACAGGTCGAAGTGTCAAGGCTGCCTCTTGATGACAAGAGAGGTAGCTGGGAGGATGGCGGAATGTCATGTTCACCTCATATGTGGAAACGGGGGGTGACTTTTATCTAAGAAGGTAAACAGGGGATGCGGTGTGGAAACGCGGTCCCTATAGCAGATCTGTACTTGAGTCTAGAATATTTTTGTACCAATGACTAGCCAACCTAGAAAACAAACCAAGGAAGCACCTTTCGCTAAGATCTCGTCTCATTTGGTTAATATCTTCTTTATTACTTTTCCTGCACCCGAACTGTTTATATTTCTAGCCCTAGATCACATTTTACTTTCGCACCCTAGATAAGTACTTTACAATTCTGTTTTGTTAGCTCCCATACTCTGCATTGATTAACTCGTTAATCAACATAAAACCCCCCCAGTAGTTTTACTTTGGTTAGATCTGTTGCATATTGCCTTGTCATACATCTTCATTAGCAATTTACTCCTTCAATCTCTACGGTTCGACCCTGTTTTGCCCTGTACACATTAATTTGTGCATCTAGGCACCAGGAAAATATTAGTATATTTGAGTGACGATCAAATTTTGGCGCCGTTGCCGGGGATTGAACGGTACTAATTTTGTTTCTATTTTTCTTGTATGACCAGGAGATCTGCCCCCTATCTACTCCCTCTAGACCTCGAGTTGACCAGAACAGAAAGAGGACTTTGTTGGCAAGCTCAAGGAATATCCGCTCATCGTAGAGTAATCCCACATCCTGCCCTCGACGTTTCCCCCTCCAATCTGGCTGATCAGGAACACCAGCTTTTCGTGGACCTGACCTTTCTCCATCGTAACCCCGAAAACCCCATACCAGACCATTTTAATTTTCCAGCAATGGATGATCTAGCCAACAATGATAACTGTAACAACCGTGAGAACCGCGAAGATCAACCAGCACCCAGACCAACAAACCATCGACAATTTCCATGCAACCCCCGATATGGCAAGTAGCTGCATTGACTGGCCCAACGTCCCTCATGACTGGACTCTGAAGTCAGTCGTACTTCATCATCTGCCTACTTTTTGAGGGGTAGCCAAGGAAAATGCTCTTCGCCATCTTCAACAGCTCCACTCTATTTGCGAGGCTATGAAACCCGCCAACGTTAGTATTGAGCAAGCCAAGCTCCGCGCATTCCAGTGGTCTCTCAAAGATGATGCCCTAGACTGGTATTACGACCTTCCCGTAAGATCTATTCGTTCTTGGGCAGACATGTCAAAAATCTTCACTGAGAAGTACTACCCGACTTCTATCTCCAACACCACGCGCAAGCAACTCATCTCCATTGTTCAGAAGAAAGAGGAGACTCTAGCCCAGTATTATGAGAGGTTCCAGAAGATGCAATCTAGCTGTCCAGCTCACAACCTTACCGAGCACGCTCTTATTCAATATTTTTGTGAAGGCCTCAAAGCTCATGATAAGGCGTTACTTAATGCAGCTGCCAATGGATCCCTGACTGCTCTAACTCCAAGAGCCACTCGAGCAACAATAGAGCTCATGGCCAAGAATGTTTCTGACGACCTTGCCAACAATCCAGGCCAGGATGTCCAAGTAGCTGCCCTTCAGAACTAGATATCATCCCTTCTAGGAATGTCCCAGAATTTCATAACCGAACAACCCGCACCTGTCAAGGCCTGCCAGATATGCAATTTCGTGGATCACCCCACTGATGCATGTCCCCATATTCCGGAGGAAATACAAGTGAATGTTGTTGGCCAATTTATTCCAGTCTCTTACGCTCAGACTTACAACCAAGGCTGGAAACAACCAAACCCAGGATGGGTCCCAAACACTCAGCTTTCGGGGCCTAGCCATCAACCACACCAGAACCCCTATGGAAACCCCCTCCTAACATGCCAAATTTCAGACCCCGACCCACATTCCATCAGAACTAGTATCAACGCCAACCTCCTCAGGATCAGACCTTTGTCCATCCTCTAGACCAGACTTTTGTCCAGGCCCCGACTACTGAAATGCCTAAGAATCCCGAGCAGCAGAAAGAAATAGATGAACTTAAGAGGCTAATGAGTGTCATGATTGCCAAAATGCAAGAATTAACAAACCATGGCAGACTGCCACCCCAGACCGAAACAAACCCAAAGCACAATGTCTGCACAGTAACTTTGCGTAGCGGAACGACCTTGAACCCACCTGAGCTTCCAGCCCAAGATATTAAAAATTCTCTAGAGGCCGAAATCCGGCCTAAACCTAGAACAAAGCTCCCCAAAGTCCCTAGATTGGTGGAAGTCAAAGAGGACAGAATCCGCTCCCCCAAGTCCCTAGATTGGTGGAAGTCAAAGAGGACAGAACCCCAACCCACCAGAATTTACTCAAGAGTACATTCATAAGATTCTCGAGCCCCCGTTCCCTCACAGATTGGTCAAGGCCAAGAAAGACAAGGAGGATCGAGATATCTTTGACATGTTCAGTAAAGTGGTTGTTAACATCCCTCTTCTCTAGGCCGTGAAGAATGTCCCTCGCTATGCTAAATTCTTGAAGCAATTATGCACGAACAAAAACAAGTTCGCCGAAGTTAACAAGATCAGCGTAGGGGCCAACGCTTCTGCCCATATCCAGCGTCGAATCCCTCCAAAATGCAAAGACCAAGGCATGTTCATTATCCCTTGTCGAATCGGAACAGTCGATATTGGCAAGGCCATGTGTGACCTAGGAGCAGGAATTAATGTCATGCCCTTGATAATTTACCACAGTCTAGGCCTCGAGCCTCTCGTGCCCACAAACCTCGCCATCCAGCTTGCTGACCGCTCTATCATCTACCCCGAGGGGATAATCAAGGATGTCTTAGTCCAAGTGGGAGAATTCTTGTTCCCTGTAGATTTCTATGTGATTGCAATGGAGAACGAAGACTCCACCAAATCTACAGATGTTCTTCTAGGCCGCCCATTCCTGGACACAACCCGAGCAAAGATTGATGTTCATAATGCCACCATCTCCCTCGAATTTGATGGAGAGATCATCAAATTCAATATGCTAGAAGCCATGCGATACCCCTCTGAATTTTCTAGTATGAATTATGTTGATATTGTAGACCCCATTATAGGGGAGATTGATGACATATATTCTACTGATCCCTTGCTATTTGCCCTTGACAAGAGTCTGACACCCGCTCTTCTAGATGTCGTGGCCTCGACACTTCCTATTCCACCTGAATTACACCCTATCGTCGCTGCCCTAGAAGAATGCGTTGTTGCTCAGCATGAGTCTCCAAAGCAGTCTCCTGAATATCCAGGCCATGTTAAGTTATTTCCCTCTATTGATCAGGCTCCAGCCCTCGATCTGAAGCCATTGCCTACCCATTTGAAATATGCTTATCTAGGCCCCGATAACTCTCTGCTTGTCATTATCTCCAACAAGCTCAAAGACCCTGAGGAGTCCGAGCTAGTTTCCTTGCTAAGGAACTTCAGACAAGCCATAGGGTGGACCATTACGGACATTAAGGGCTTGTCCCCAGCATTATGCACTCATCACATCCACCTAGAAGACGCGAGCAAGACCATTCGCCAACCCCAGCGGCGACTTAATCCGCCTATGATGGAAGTGGTAAAGAAAGAGATTCTCAAGTTGCTAGATGCGGGAGTTATCTACCCCATCTCAGATAGCCCTTGGGTCAGCCCTATCCAGGTCGTGCCCAAGAAAATAGGCATAACCATCACTATCGGTCAAGATGGCAAATCCATTCCTACCCGGATCCAGAATGGGTGGAGAGTGTGTATTGACTACCGCCGATTGAACTCCGCTACCAGAAAAGATCATTTTCCCTTGCCCTTCATCGATCAGATGCTAGAATGCCTCGCCGGTAAAACCCACTATTGCTGTCTCGACGGTTACTCCGGATTCCATCAGATCCCAGTTGCTCCTGAAGACCAGGAAAAGACCACCTTTACCTGCCCTTTCGGGACCTTCGCGTATAGACGCATGCCTTTCGGTCTGTGTAACGCCCCTGCCACTTTCCAACGTTGTATGGTCAGCATTTTCTCTGAACTAGTTGAGGATGGAATCGAGGTCTTCATGGACGACTTCACCGTCTATGGGAATTCTTTTGAGGAATGCATGAACAATCTGAAGAGGTGCCTAGAGCGCTACATAGAGACGGATCTTGTCCTGAATTTTGAAAAATGTCACTTCATGGTGGATCGAGCCCTAGTGCTTGGTCATGTTATCTCGGCCCAGTGAATTGAGGTTGACAAAGCCAAGATAGAAGTAATAGAATCCTTGCCCTACCCCTCCTGTGTCCGCGATGTGCGATCTTTTCTAGGCCACGCTGGTTTCTACCGACGGTTCATTAAAGATTTTTCCAAGATTGCTCAACCAATGTGTCACTTGCTCCAGAAGGACGTATCCTTTGATTTCAGTGAAGCCTGCAAAACCGCTTTTGAACTTCTCAAGAACAAACTTATCTCGGCCCCGATTATTCGTGCCCCCGATTGGACACTACCTTTCGAGGTCATGTGTGATGCCAATAATCAGGCCCTTGGTGCCGTTTTGGGTCAGAAGAAGGATAAAGAGACCCATGTCATCTATTATGCTTCCAAGCTACTAGACCCGTCCCAGCAGAACTACACTACCACAGAGAAAGAACTCCTGGCCGTAGTTTATGCCCTAGACAAGTTCAGGCAATATCTGCTAGGCACTCATGTCCTCGTCTACTCAGACCATTCTGCCCTTCGGTGTTTGTTGACCAAAGTCGATGCCAAACCTCGGCTTATTCGTTGGATCCTGCTCCTACAAGAATTTTATATCGCTATCAAAGATAAGGCAGGAAAAGAAAACCTTGTGGTAGATCACTTGAGTAGACTTCCAGCCCAAGAAGATAATTCGCTTGAGCCAATCCGAGATACTTTTCCAGACGAGCAATTATGTCTAGCCCAAGCTGTTTATTCCCCATGGTTTTCTGACATTGCAAACTTCTGTGCTACTGGCACCTACCCAGCTAATGCCGCTCCGTTTGAATGCAATAAGATCAGAAGGCAAGCAAAATACTACATTTGGGAAAGCCCCTACCTGTGGAAGCACTGTTTGGATCAAATAATTCGTAGATGTGTAACCATGGACAAGGTGCCCTCGATCCTTAAATTCTGCCATTTGGAGGGAGGCCATTTCGCGGCCAAGAAAACTGCCCTAAAGGTCCTAGAAGCTGGTCTGTACTGGCGCACCGTTTTCAAGGATAGTTACATATTTTGCGCTTCGTGCCCCCGATGTCAGGCCACTGGAAATATCGGGGCCAGGAATCAGATGCCCTTGACAAACATTATTGCTTGCGAGATCTTTGCCATCTGGGGTATAGATTTTATGGGCCCTTTTCCCAATTCCTTTGGCAACATCTACATCCTTCTGGCCGTCGATTATGTTTCCAAATGGGTCGAGCCCAAGGCTACTCGAACGGATGATTCCAACGTGGTCGTGAATTTTCTCCGCACCAATATCTTTAACCGGTTCGGTACACCTAGAGTGCTCATCAGCGATAGGGGTACCCACTTCTACAACCGTGTCGTGACCTCGCTTTTGACAAAGTATGGAGTCCACCATAGAACATCCACCGCTTATCACCCTCAGACTAATGGCCAAGCCGAGCTCTCGAACCGTGAGATCAAATACATCCTTGAGAAGACCGTTAACCAGTCCAGGAAAGATTGGAGTCTGAAATTGGATGATGCTCTCTAGGCCTATCGTACAACATTCAAGACCCCAATCGGAATGACTCCCTACAGACTTGTCTATGGCAAGCCATGCCATCTTCCAGTGGAGATAGAGCACAAGGCTTTTTGGGCCATCAGGAAAGTGAATACAGATCTAGGCCTCGCTAATCAACACAGGCGTTTGCAAATCCAAGAGCTAGAGGAATTGAGGGACAATGCCTATGAGAATGCCATGCTCTATAAGGGCAAGACAAAAGCTTACCATGACCGACACCTTCGATCCAAAACATTCTCGGTCGGACAGCAAGTCTTATTGTACAATTCACGCCTGCGACTCTTTGCCGGAAAGCTGAAATCTAAATGGTCAGGACTTTCGTGGTCACGACAGTCTACAACCATGGGGCAGTTGAGATTCAGAGCCCAGTCACAGGAATCATCTTCAAGGTCAGTGGCCAGAGACTGAAACCCTTTTATGAAGGTTTCCAGCCCTCGATAGTTGAGGAGGCCATGGTGGATGTCCCACCTCTCCAGACCTAGAGTATCAACGCACGTCGAGGTCCCGATGAGTAAACAGACCACACTGGAGGCATTTGACATGCCGTCTGCATCCTTTCTCTCTCCTTTATCTTCTCTGCATCTTTTCGGATTCTCTGATTTTTATTTGATTTTATTTCCATGTTTTATTGTTTGTATATATCCCTGAACTTTCCTTTTCCCCTATGATTTTATTCCTTTTATTTAGCATTAACTCACCTTTATTCTCTCTTTTTGTCCGTATCTTATATTAACTAACTACCTTTTTGAAATTTAAAAGTTGTTCTCCTTTTTAGGCAGTTGAGATATGCGTGGGCCGTCGTGCTCCACGCCCAGGGTGCCACGTGGCCTAGCAAGCGCAGAAAAAGCAGGCCTCATCAATGAAAAAGTTGTGCCATTAAATGCCAGCTGTGACTACCACTCTCTCTCCCACGCTCCCATTTCGTTTCACTCATATCAATTTCAAACACATCACTTTCACCTCTCTCCTTGACCAAATACGCAACCCTATCCTCTCTCCACTCCCATCTCCATCTCCATTACTGCCATCTCTTCCCAAACCATCAATGGCACCAAAAACAAAAAGACCAGCCTGCAAGAACGCTTCTGGACCTAAGCCGGTGGACACTTCCAGCCCCGTTCCTTCCAAATCCAGATCGCAATCCGCTACCCCAAACTCGGCTTCATTCAAAATAGCCACACCACCGTCTTCCACCCCACTTCCCATTCCCTCTCCTACGACGGTCTCACCAACAACCACAGAGCAGATCCGAGAGTTCACCCCGGTGGACGATGACCTAGAGGTCACAGGCTCTATTCCCCCTACCTCGACCACCACTAGAGGCGGCCGTGTAGTGAAACTCCCCCCCGGATCTTCCACTGCCAAGTCCGTAGCCAGGTCTAAGTCCAAAAATACATCTCCATCCGCCAGACAGTTCCCCTTTGACGCAGCCATCGACCGATTCCTAGCTCCTCAGCCTGCCTTAACTGTTGAGGAAGTCCTCAAGGACATCCTGGTCTCAGATGAAGAAGTCGAGGTCGTGGAGGAACAGGCTGAGCCTGGCATCGGCGAAGCGAATGAAGATCTCGAGGCCATGCAGGAGGGCACAGGAGAAAGTGGTGAGGCAGAGGGCAGCGAAGCTGACGAAGAAGAAGATCTCGAGGCCCAGAAAGCCGCGGAGGAGGCCGAGAGGAAGCAAAAAGCAGCCGCAACAAAGTCGGCGGCTAAGAAAGGAAAATCCAAGGCTGATGCCAAACCAGAGCAGCTGGCTGCAGTGGATACACCAGTAAGCCTCAAGAGGAAGCTCTCATCTAGCAGTGCAGGCAAGCCCTCGAGCTCCAAGAAGCCTCGCGCCCCCGACACGGACGATGATGTCGAGACCGAGACCCCCGCACCTTCATCCATTCCCAGATCCAGCTCCCAACAGGTGACTTCTGACCTTTCCTCACCTCATGAATGGATTGTATTTAATGATAAACCATCCCTTGATAAGTTGAATATGCTGAATTCCAAGGGCGTTAGCTCATGTGCACGCCTGGATTTTGATTTTCTTGCTAAGATGGGTATTGAATCCAAGGTCAGGGAGTATGTGGCCAATATTGGTTGGGAATCTCTGTTCTATTTGGAACACTCGACCTTTGTTGAGCTTTCCCTTGAGTTTTTCACTACATTCTAGGTAGATGGTACTTTTAGGCCCAAGGGCAAGTTCGGTCCAAACTCTTCTACCCCTGGTCTGATCAACTTTAGGCTAGCTACCAAATGGGAGCATCTGACCCTTGGGGAATTTAATTGCTGGTTAGGATTTGTCACAAAAGATGAATTGAACACTCCTCTGTACAAGAATGCTTTGATTGTTATACCTTCTATTTTTTATGCCAATGCTGTTTTTTGTGAACTTACCAACAAGCCTGCTGTTAAATATGACCCTAAGGGTAGTAAAGCCCATGAAATAATCGATCCTGCCTTGCATATCTTGCACAGGTATCTGGCCCTCACCTTTTCAGCAAGGTTTGGTTCCTCAGGACAGATATATGTGCAGGAACTTTTCTTTTTATGGTGCATGAAACACAAACGAAGGGTCAATCTTGGTTTTTGGGTAGCTTCGGGCATTTTGCATGTATTAAATGATAGCCGTGGGCCTATTTTTAGGTCCCTTATCTCCTTGTTTGCTGTGAAGATGCGTAATATTGACCTGAATGCTAGTAACCTTTCTGAGCCCCTGGCATTCAAGGATTTGGATATCCGAACCTTGGATGTCATGGGCCATTTATGTATCTCATGGGGTGTGTTGAGTTTTTACCTAGGTTATGCCCCCGCAACAGAAAAGGTCTTCGGGATCAAAAACGGTGGCATCTTTGACTACCCAGATCTTTCGGATCCCTGTCCCAATGCCATTCATTCAGCCCCCGAAAAGCAAGCGCCCCAAGCGGAAGCAGCTCGTCAAGTCAATGCGGCAGCAGCAAGCCAGCCCCCGATACCTCTCATTGTCTATGATCCGACCCAGACGAGACTTCTCCAGGCCATTCTGCGGGAACTTCAGGCTTTGACGGCTGAAGTTGCCCGCAGAAATTTGCCACCCCAGTAACCCCCCCCCCGAACAATTTCATCTTTCCATCCCCCAAAAAGGGCCCTAAACAATTTTAATGCTTTTTATTATTGTACTGTACTTATACTTCTTGAACTCCTTTTATTTGCTCTCCCCGCATTGAGGACAATGCGCTGCCTAAGTGTGGGGAGGGAATTATTTATGCGCTTTGCCTGCATGATTGCATGTTTATTTTCACAGTTGTTGCATGGTTTGTATGCTTTACGGATTTTATTTTTAGCCATGCTAGGAAAAATTTCCACTATCAGTTTTCAAACCCTCATTTTTGGCATGCATTTTTCAAACTTTTGATGCATAGAAGAAGCATGGCATCCATCGCATCTGCACCTGAACATGCATTTTCAGACCTGCTAACCCTTATATCCATATCTAGGTCGCGACACCAGTAGTCATAATTTGATCCCGTGAGCATATTTGAGCTTCATGCCCTTTATTTTTAAGCAAAAATGCTTAGCTAGGCACGGTCTAGGTTTGCATGATATCCCTGGGTATAGTCGCTGTTAGACATGGGAAAGCTTAAATGTGACGAAAAACTTCACATCAATGTCTTTTTCTTTCTTTTCTCCCCCTCATTTCTCTTCTCTTTTCGTGCCCCCGACATTCCACTTCTTTTCATATTCTTTCCTGACCATTTGTATTTTCTTGATCTTTTTCCTTGGCAGGTGAGGTAGCGATTATTGAGGGTAACGTCGAGGGCTAGACACCTAAAGTACGCAGACAAGTTCAAGTGTGGGGAAGCAGACAAAAGCAAAAGACTTCAGAGCAGAAAGCAGAGATCTAGGGCAAGAAAAAGCAGAAAATCGAAAAAAAATTCTCAAAACGTTTCGAGCCCTAGATCATTCAAAGAAATCAAGCCCCTAGAAAGTTTCAAGTGTGGGGAAGCGAAAAAAAAGTCATCATCGATGCTGGAAGCAAATCAAGGGCAAAATCAAGAGTTTCATGCCCCGGAAGAATCAAGATTTTGTAGCTGGTTCATGCCCCCTCTCCTATCTCCTTTAAAAAAAATAAAAAATTTAAAACTCAAAATAAAAGGAGGGGGGCATTAAGCGAACAAAAAGAGTATCCACATCCAAAGCCTCAACAAGAAGATTTTCCTGCCCCCGAAAGAAGACCTCTGTCTAGCCCCCGAATCATCATCGTGCCCTCGATGAAAGCTGCCTTGCCACTTCGCTTTTTCCCAGCCAAGGGACCCAACCAGGTTTTACCTGGTTCTTTCTTTTCCTTCCTTCTTTTCCCCCCTCATTTCTCTTCTGTCCATCTCCTACTTCTTTCTTCCACATTTCTAGCTCTTTCGATCCCGTTTCTTTCTTTTTGCTGATGCGTTGCTTTTCCGATTGTTGATTGCCCATGCATGTGTTCTACAGTACTCGGATTGACGTGCAAACTATGCATGTGTTGTGTTATTGCATTCTTGAGTGATAGCCTAAACACATGTTTTATTCTTAGTATGAGCGCAAATACATATCTTTGTGAGGATTGCTGGTGAATAGGCTAGATATGGGAAAATCTGGCTGATAGGGTCGTTATTCTATCAGCCAGATGTAGGTGCTTTTCTAGGTCTGGATTTGCTCTGGTTGGGTGTAGCTTGTAGGATGACATCCCAATTCTATGAATTGGGAGTTGATTATGTATGTTTTTGAATGAGGTGGCTTTCCAATTTTGTTTATGCTCGAGGGCGAGCATAGGGGCAGTGTGGGGATGTTTGATAGCACGTTTCATAGCCTCAGTTTTACCCTCTTTTCTAGCCCTTTCGGGGGCTTGATGTTGCTATTTGACCCTAATTCCAATCTTATTTGCAGATTAGCATCAAAAGAGGGAAAAGACCAACGGCCAAGCTGAGGTGTCTAACCGTGAGATCAAGTCAATTTTGGAGAAGACTGTCAACCAATCCCGCAAGGACTGGAGTTTGAAGCATGACGATGCTCTATAGGCCTATCGGACAGCGTTCAAGACTCCCATTGGCATGACCCCCTATCGACTTATCTATGGCAAACCTTGCCACTTACCCGTTGAAATCGAGCATAAAGCCTTTTGGGCCATTCAAAAGGCCAATTTCAACCTTGACGAAGCTGGACAACATCGTAGATTGCAAATCCAGGAGTTAGAAGAGCTCCGTGATGACGCCTACGAGAATGCCCTCATCTACAAGGGCAAGACGAAGGCCTACCATGATAAACTTCTCTCATAAATCTTTCACTATCGGACAGAAAGTCCTATTATATAACTCTCGTCTGAGGTTGTTTTCAGGAAAGTTGAAGTCCAAGTGGACGGGTCCATATGTTGTTAGAGTCGTTTATGACCATGGCGTCGTTGAAATACGAAGTTTGGACACTGGAGTCACCTTCAAGGTCAATGGACACACACTCAAAGCATTTTACGAGGGGTTCAAGCCATTCATCGCAGAGGAGATGGATGTCGCTGACCCACCCGACTAACTCTGATACTGGTCACCAACGTCTAGGCCGAGATGCTAACGACGGCGCTTGTGGGAGGCAACCCACGTTTCTAACCCTTCTCGTTATTTTCTTTAATTTTATTTTAATCTTTTAATTTATTCCTTGATTTTCTCCATCCCTGAATCTATTCCCATTTCTCCCTCATTTATTTTCATTTATTTCCTTTTATTTCTCTATTTTATTTTAATTCCCCTTTCCTTATCTCCCTTAATTCCAAAATTTAAATTTCTTGATCAAGATAGTGACGGAAGCGTGACAGTTGGGATTTGCAGTGGGGATTTGATGGGCCCCAATCACTAGCCTCCATATCCACACGTGAGCAACGGCTAGCAGCTAGCAGCCATAAAGGGAGAACACTTTCTTCCCTTTTCTTTTCACTTTCCACTTTACCTTCTATCTTCTTCCCCTTGCTTTTTCAGCTTTCTCTCCCTTCACGAAACCTCTGCAACTTCTCCAATGGCTCACTCCAAGAAAAGCGCTGGACGCTCCGACCGTCCATCTGGTCGTCGTTCCCAAGGCACTCCAACAGCCACCACTCTCGTCCCCCCTGCTGCAGCCAACGTCTCTACCGTTGCTGGTACTCCACCCACCACCACCACCACAGCAACAACCCACTCCTCTCCCTTCACCAAAGCAACCACAACCGACCACTACCGTCGCTGTTACTACCCCAGTTGCTCCGGCCACCACCACTATCGCGACCACTGCTTCCACCACCAAAAAGCCACCGTCTACCCTAAAGGCCGCAAAGACACCAGCGTCCAGACCCATCCTCACTTCACCTTCAAAACCCACCCCTCTATCACCAAAACTCACTAATAGCACGTTTCATAGCCTCAGTTTTACCCTCTTTTCTAGCCCTTTCGGGGGCTTGATGTTGCTATTTGACCCTAATTCCAATCTTATTTGTAGATCAGCATCAAAAGAGGGAAAAGATCGAAAAGAAACGATTTTAGAGCAATTCTGAGGAATTCCAGTTTCCAGGCCTAGAAGAAAGAGAATCGTCAAGACCTCGACGTGAACCAGACCAGTGCGCCGTCTCAAGGCCTCGACAGTTCTGCATCGTCCACCAAAGAAAAGCATCTTCAAAGATCCGCACGGAATCCCAGACGCTTCCAGAAGGCATCAGGCGTGTCAGGAATCCTAGAATATTCCTTTTGCAAGGACATGTGCTGTCACGCCCTCATTGCCCTTAGATGTTTTTGTCTCCTAGCTAGTATTAGGCTATATAAGCATAGTTTTAGGGTTATTGTAAGGACGACTGTCCAAGGATATTTTCTTACATTAATTTCAGCACTTATTTTCTGGGGATCGATCTTCTCCTCTTGTCATAAAGAACAACCTTTGTCGCAACTTTCCTCTTCGATTATTAATTAATCTACCGGTTTCCTCTACTCCCTTTTTACTTTTTTTGTTATTGTATGATCCTATATACCTACTGTTTATGTTATAGTATGAGTAGCTAAATACCCCCTTCTTAGTCAAGGGTGTTTCAAGGGTTGTAGGGTTCGGCTAAGAGGTCTAATGCATGCTTAATATATTCTCTTGTTGCACATAATTGCTTACTGATTTAATTCCATGCTTGTCTAGAAATGTTAAGAGCTTAATCACCTGTTAGTATTTCTACATGAGTAACGTCATAATCCAAGGTTATACCTGACGCGAAGCCCTGGAATTTTAGCATACACCTAGGAGAGGCAGCGCGAGAGGCCTCACCTAGGGGTAAACAATTATCTAGGGTATGTGATACGGGTTTTGACAAGCTGAGCTGTCGCGCCCTAGATCTGTCTTACCTCCCCTTCATGGGCGTTCTGAATTTAGCTTCCCTACTTCGTACCCATGACAGGTCGAAGTGTCAAGGCTGCCTCTTGATGACAAGAGAGGTAGCTGGGAGGATGGCGGCACGTCAAGGTCACCTCATATGTGGAAACGAGGGGTGACTTTTATCTAAGAAGGTAAGTAGGGGATGCGGTGTGGAAACGCGGTCCCTATAGCAGATCTGTACTTGAGTCTAGAATATTTTTGTACCAATGACTAGCCAACCTAGAAAACAACCCAAGGAAGCACCTTTCGCTAAGATCTCGTCTCATTTGATTAATATCTTCTTTATTACTTTTCCTCCACCCGAACTATTTATATTTCTAGCCCTGGATCACATTTTACTTTCGCGCCCTAGATAAGTACTTTACAATTCTGTTTTGTTAGCTCCCATACTCTGCGTTGATTAACTCGTTAATCAACATAAACCCCCCCCCCCCCCCAGTAGTTTTACTTTGGTTAGATCTGTTGCATATTGCCTTGTCATACATCTTCATTAGCAATTTACTCCTTCAATCTCTGCGGTTCGACCCTATCTTGCCCTGTACACATTAATTTGTGCATCTAGGCACCAGGAAAATATTAGTATATTTGAGTGACGATCACTCACCCCCATTCCCACCGCCACCGTGACTCCACCGAAAGCCCCTGTCGCAGACGACGAATCCTCATCCGGTGAACCCCAGGACTCCATTGAGACGACAACTCCATCGCCCGCTGCGCCGCCGAGTGCCTCTGGCACGATGACTACTATCACTCCTAAAGCGCCTCCCACATCTGGCAGTTCCTCAGGCGAGGAAGAATCCGACGAAGAGGAGGAGGAATCTAGGGAAGGATCTGACGAAGAAGGCTCCGAAGAAGATTTGGAGGAAGAGGATGAGGACGACACTCCCATTGGTCCGCCCATGACGACAGCCGCCAAGAGCACAGCCACCACTCCGGTGTCCGAAGCTGATGTTCAGGTCACTGGATATGTTCCCGGACCCAGCGGCTTGCCCATGGGTCATGGCGTGACTTCTCGGGGCAGATTGATTGAGCCCGTCTGCTACGCAGAGAGCAAGCCAAACAAAGTCAAACTTCTTCTTCCCGTGGATGACAACGACGACTCTGAGGATGAAGCTTTCATTCCTCCCGACACCACCGACACCACCCACGACACCTTCATGGATATAGAAGTCGAGGAGTCATTCCCCGTCCGCCCAAAATGCAAAGTGCCTGCTACGCCAGCAACTTCTTCCAAGCCCAGAAAATCCACCTGCATCACTGGCAGCTCGGTCAAGATAGCGATGCCCACTCCCGCTGCTCGTTCTACCCACGCCAGCGCAGTCACAGTCGTGCCCCTATCCCAGGTAACACCTGACCTCGCTCATCTTCATGGTTGGTTAGACTTTCCTGATAAGCACAGCAATGATAGGTTGTTAGCTTTGCATGGCATGTTTATCTCCCCTTGTGCTCAACTTGACCTTGAATTCTTAGACAAAATGGGTATAGCTACTAGGGTAAATCTTTTGATTGATAATATTGGTTGGCGTCCTCTGTTTAACTTTGAACACCCCACATTCCTTGAGTTGAGCCATGAATTCTTCACGTCATTTTGGTTTGATAAGGCTAGGTTTAAACAAAAAGGAAAGGGTAGCATGCATCTAGGGGCTGAAAAGGTAGTCAATTTCCGCTTGATGAATGTTTGGGAGCACCTGTCTATCGATAAGTTTAATGTTATGCTTGGCTTTGCCAAAGAATCTGATTTGGGTGCCCCGTGGTATCTCAGGGTATACGCTGCTTACCCCCCTGAGTTTGATGTCACCAGCGCCTTTAGGGAGCTTACTGGTAATTCTAAGGCCAAGTACACCTCCCGCCGCTCCAAAGGCCATGAGCTACGTGACCCTGCCCTTCGTATCTTACATCGCTTCCTTGCCCTCAACTTCGCGGGCAAGATGCAGTCTTCGGGCACCCTCTCTGTCCAAGAATTGTTCTTTTTATGGTGTATGTATAGCGGCCATAAGGCCAACCTAGGATACCCACACTCTTCACCAACACCCTCTGTCTTGCCCTTGCCATTGCCACCAGGAGGCTCTCTCGCCATTTTGCCTTTTTTCCAGCTAAGAAAGAAATCTCTATCCTGCTCTCTCTCTCTCTCTTGAACCCTCTTCTCCAACATATTTTCTTATTTCACCCTTGCAAAGTTTCTATGATCATATGATTGCCCATGCATGTGCTCTCCGTACTCAGGTCGCTATTGCAAATCTAGTTTTGTGCATTATCATTCGCATTGATGAGTGTAAACACCTAACTCTGTTTTTTAGGGTGAGTGATAAATACTTTTCCCGGGGAGGATTGCTTGCAGAAGGCTGATGTAGGAAAGCCACTCTTCTGGTTTCGTTATTCCTTAAGAGTGGTGCAGAGTTCATCTAGGCTGGAGGGTGGCGTATTGCTCGGTCGAGGCGTAAGTGGCGGCGTAAGTAACTCTGTGTGTTTGGATCGAGGATGTGTATTCCGGACGAGGTGATGTTTTTAAGTCTAATGCTCGAGGGCGAGCATCAGGGTAGTGTGGGGATGTTTGATAGAGTGTTTATTGTGCGTAATTCCTCCCTCTTTTATATGCCTTTTTAGATCATGATGCTGCTAATGGTGCTGTATTTCTTCACTTTTTATAGATCTTGGCTATTTATGAGGGAAATCCAAAAAGAAACGCTTTCTATCACTTTCTGGAAGGAATGTAGCAGCTAGGCCACGTAGCTGAACGTTTGTAGAGGGCAGTGGAGTTCTAGCGCAAAAAGGAAACTGTCGCAAGCAAGGAAACACGCGATCTACTCATTAATTCCTATAAGAATCCCAATCTCAGTAGAAGACCATTGAGGAATATAATTCCAGTCGGATTAGGAATTGTAATTGTAATAAACTATAAGTACTTTTTGTAATTAGGTTTTCTCTCTCTCCTCCTTTTTACTCTAGTTTTGACGCTACTTCTGCCTCTGGCACTCTTGTTCTTTCTTTTAATAAACCGGTAATAAATAGGACTTCTTTTTCCCTTCTTCTGTTTAAATTATGCAATCTATTTATTTATTTATTTTTACTTTTAATATGAGCGGCTAGTCTTCTTGTTCTTGGTAAGAATCGATTAAAGGTTGCAAGGGAAGTCGTGAGGTCAAACTGTGCTTCACATATTCTGGGCTAATATCTGTCGTGTTTAATATTCAAATGTCAAATTATCTAGGTTTAATTACAAGCTTGATCAACTAGTAATTGAATCTAGGGAATTATAATCATCATTGTGGTTATACCTAACGCGAAGCTGCAGGGTAAAGTAGATAACCATTCTGGAAGTAATCGGGATCCTGGTCTCCTCCAGTTGGATTAAACGGATCGTTAGGGTAGAGCCTCGAGCGTACTAAGTGTCTCGCCCTAGACGCGTCTTACCTCCTCTTCATGGGTAGCCGAGTGTTGTCTCCATAAGCGTACCTTGGAGGACGGCGGACTGTCAAGGTTACCCCATAAGCGTACCTTGGGGTAGCTTCTATTACGAAGGTAAGCAGGGGAGCTAAGCGTACCTGGTCCCTATACCGCGTCTATCGGCTCGGGGTAGACGATACTTGCACCAATGACCGGCTGACAGTAATTGCAACCGGATACAGATTCTTACTGGGAACTCTCTCTCTATTGGTCTCCTTCTTCTTTTGTCTTCCCTTATTATTGCTTTAGGTAATTGATAATCAAAACAACCATTCAAAACCCCCCCTTTTTGTTACTTTCTTGTTTGGATCTCTTTGTTTTACAAATTGATTAGAGTGTTAATCCCTTAATCCCTGTGTTCGACCCTGTTGCCACTATACACAATTTATTGTGCACTTGACTGCAGGTTTTATTATTATTTTTTACGGGTTCGACAACCGATCAATATGCTTGATTTCTCAATTCATCCAGTTCATGGATTTGAAGCCTTCTTGCTTCTCCAACTTGATCATACCTCAAATTACACTTCCTTATTACCCAATAAGCCCTATGTTAGATTCCTATAGGCAAATGGCAAGCTTTCCCATACACCAGCTTGTATGGTGTCATCGCAATGGGGGTTTTGTAGGTCGTCATGTAGGCCCATAATGCATCATCCAATCTTTGGTTCCAGTCTCGCCTGTCTAGGTGGTCTGCGACAAGGTTCTCTCTTCCTTTTTTATCCTTGATTTCCAAGTTGTATTCCTGCAAAAGAAAAATCCAACGAATCAGTCTTGACTTAGCTTCAGGCTTGGCCTAAAGATATCTCAAGGCAGCATGGTTAGAAAACACAAGAACTTTTGTCCCTAATAAGTAAGATATACATTTTTCCAAGGAAAATATTATTGCAAACAACTCCTTCTCTATTGTGGTGTAGTTCTTCTATGCCTCATTTAACATCTTGGAGGCGTAGTAGATCACATATAGATCTCTACCCTTTCTCAGGCCAAGAACTGCACCTATTGCTAAGTTGCTAGCATCACACATCAGTTCAAAAGGCAGGCTCTAATTTAGTGCCTGGATTATTGGGGCTGATGTTAGTCTTTCCTTTAGCTCGTCACAGGCTTTCTGACATGCTTCATCAAAATTAAAATCTACTTTTTTTTGTAACAGCTTACACATGGGTTCTGCAACCTTTGGAAAGGCCTTAATAAACCTACGATAAAATCCTACATGGCCAAGAAAACTCCTAACCTCATACAAGCATGAGGGGTAAGGAAAACTCTTAATAACATCTATTTTAGCTTGGTCTCCCTCAATTCCTTTTTTAGAAACAACGTGGCTTAGAACAATACCTTGGTCTACCATGAAATGACATTTTTTAAAATTCAGAACCAAACAAGTATTCACACATCTTTTCAGAATATTTTTCAAATTAAACAAGCATTGGTTAAAATTATCACCATACAAAGTGAAATCATTCATAAAAACTTCAATACCTTTCTCCACATATTCTAAAAATATACTTACCATACACTCTGAAATGCAGCCGGTGCATTGCATAGCTGATACGATACAAGACTGGCGATGACGTAATCACCCCTAGCCTCGGCATGATCACACTCAAAATAGAAGGGGAGCCAAGATTGGCGCAGGCGATCACGTGATCACGCCTAGCCTTACTGTGATCACACCCAAAATAAGGGCTAGAATACGTTGAGGCCAGGCGATGACATGATCACGCCTAGCCTTGGTGTGATCACGCCAGCAGGAGACTAATTAATTACTTTATTATTAATTAAATTAGTTTGGATTTATTTATAATTATTTTAATTAAGTAATTAGAAGTTCAATTAGAAGTAGGACTTATAATGTAAGGATTTAGGGTTTCCTATTTAAAGGAGCCTCCTTTTTCATTGTGAGGTTATGTTATTTTTCAATCAATTAAATTCAGAGAGGATTTTCTCAATTGTTCACGTGTGAACCTTGTTACTTCTTAAGTCCGAACGCTTAAGTCGATTTGCAAGTAAAAGACCAAGAGTTCAAACCCCTATTGTTTTGTTTCACCTAGGTTGGTATTCACAAGTTGAATACAGGGTTAGGGATCCAAGTCAATAACCTCAATTGTTTAGCTTAGGTTGCTTAGCACAGGTTGCTAGGAGGGTTAAGCACTCAAGTGAGTTTTTATTCCGCATTAAAAAAAATCCAATCCTTCGAACTAGATCAAAAAGGTACTCGTTACGCATCCTACGCAACTAGGATAGTATCAGTTTATAGCGAAGCTCAAGGCATTCAAGGTTTAGTATCTATCTTTACGTTTTTGTTTTCTTTGTTAAGATTGGTTCTCCTTCTATCCATTCTATAACCAATCTTCTTGTGTGCTTATATTAGTTATTTGTGTGTCAAGTCAATCTAGGGTTATAGATCTTGTTTGTGTGTGTCTTGTGCAACAAATCGTGGTTGCGATTTGTATTCTTTAATTCCGTTCAAAAGGTGTAAAAAAAATATATACCAAAAAGTGTCTTTAAATTAATTGTTATTTAGTTCCAAGAGTCAAGAAAAAAATAAAGGAAAAATAGAAACAGCAAAAGGAACAAAATACAAAATACTAGAAGAAATTTTGGAATTGTAGCAAAAAGAATTACTCGAATTGGAGAAAGGACACAAAAGATATTGAATTTTCAAGTTGCAAACCCTAAATCGCACACACCATTCATTCGCGAGCTTTGTGAATTATTTGAGTTGCTTCGAGTCAATCTGAGCTTTTCTTGATTCCTATACATTGAACTCTACTCCAGTAGGCTACTTGTTTAATTGATTGATCTTTGCAATTACTCAAGTACCTTACATAAAAAATTATTTTGAAGCTAGTTTTCCTTGCGAGTCTTTTTGGAAGCTTTCCTTTGAAATTCTTGAGTCATTGACGTTTGCGCGTGATCAATTGTAGGGAAGTGTGAGTGATTTTTGTGAGATTAATAGATCGCTTAAACACAAGAGAAAAAAATGTGAGGGAGTGCTAGGTTTAGTGCAATTTTACATTTTCTATTTCTTTTGTGAGTTTCAGGAATGTCAATGGACGGCGAGAAAGGTGTAGATGGAGTGGCGAGCCCCGGGCTTATCGAGATGTTACAAAAAAAATTAGTGAGGCTTGATCAGATAGAGTGTTCTAATAAGGACACCGAGAGCAAGGTTGATAGGTTATCCGTAAGAGAAGGAGCAACAATCCCTCATTTTCCCCAAGTTCTCAATCCGGAAAATGCGAAACATTTGTATGATGGTGATCCTCCAAAGGAAAAAGAAGGAAAAGGTTTATTTAGAGGACTACTCGAGGGATGTATTGGCGGAGGAGAAGAGGGAACAAGGTTCGTGACTGGCCCCATTGAAGGCGGCGAGAATGTGCCAATCACACCTAGACGTGAGGCCTATGTGCATGTCGCACGGGCTAAACGCCGAGCGCATCATGCGCCATGGTATGAAGAGCGTGAATTAGCATAAACTGTTACGTTCGTCTTTGGATCAAAATCTTTTTTATTTTCATCGCTTGCCCCCAAGTTTATCCTTTCAAACTCCTCCTGATGAGGGACTATCTCCTTCTCCGAACTTTCTATTTAAACGGACCAACTCGTGTGGAATCCCAACCTCATCCTCAATTGCGCGCTATAATTTCTTCACTATCAAAGACATAAGGTATATTAAGACAAACTGATTTATTATTTACCAAAAGAGTTTCGCCAATCTTGGGAAAAAAACAACAACAATAAAACAACAAAAATGTGCAATAGGGAGACACCCAAAAGCACGGTGGCGGTTTAGTTGTACGCAGGCTCTCCAGACTTCTTTTACGAAAATGAATGAGTTCTATATCGCTCCTCCATTACCCAGGGTATGATTCGGAAGAGGGTTGATGGTCATGTTAGATCCTTCAAAAGAGATCCATCCACTCTTGATCAAGTGAGTAACCTTTCCTCTAAGGGCAGAGCAGTTTTCTAGAGTGTGGCCCTGAGCTCCAGCATGGTACGTGCACCTAGCATTCGGATCATATCACTTCGGGTAAGGAGGTCGTATAGGTTGGATCAGGGTTGGTGCAATTTACCCAGCCCAAGAGATGCTCGTAAATTTCCTCCAAAGGAACGGGAAGAGGTGGTAGCAGCTCCCGGTTCCAATGGGTGTTTTGGTTCTTTTGTGGGATTTGTGGTAGAGGTGGCGGGTAAGGTGGAAATAGTGCGGGCAATGACCATCGATGGTGAAGAAAAAAAGGCGGGTTGATATGGTGAAGGGTATGACAGTGGTGGAAAATAAGGTGGCCTGTTGCTAAGCTGGTGAGAGATAAAGTCGAGCTCTTCTTTTAAGATAGGCGTCATTTTAGGTGTTACCTTAGGTGTAGAAATAACAATCCTTCTGGACTTGATTCCCTACTCAACTCTCTCTGCTACAAGGACCATATTGGAAAAGCTACTCGACGAATTGGAGATGAGATAGGTGTAGTAAGGAGCTTTGAATGTATTCACACAAATTGATATGAGCTCCTTGTCATTTAAAGGAAGAGAAATTCTGGCAGCTAGTTCTCTCCACCTCTAGGCGTAAGCTTTCATTGATTTGTTGGTCCTCTTCTCCAGATCCTGTAGATCAGAACAGTCTGGTGCTACTTCTATGTTGAACTTGTAATGTTTAAAGAAGGCGTTAGACAAGTCTCTCCTAAGTCTTGATTCTAAATCTATCCAGACTCATGTACCAGGTCAAGGTATGCTTGGCCAGACTCTCACTGAACAAGTGGATCAACAAAGCTTCATCATGTATTACCTCGGACATTTTGTTACAGTAGATTTTGAGGTGAGTTCTAGGGCACTCAATTCCAGTGTACTTTTTGAATTCAAGAATCTTGAATTTCTGAGGCATTGTGATTCCCGGCACCATGCATATATCGGCGGAACCCATAGGGTCGAAGGGATCAGTTCCTTCGACAACCCTCAGTCTTTCTTCCAATAGGCTCAACCTGTCAATATTCGGCCCTTCTGCTTTAATGACGCTAAGACCAGCAGTCGGCGGATATCCAAAAGAAGACTGAAGCTGAGTCTAATCTACAGTAAGAGGTTGAGTTCCGAAAGGTCCGGGATTTGTGACTTGAGTAGCATGGCCATGAGATGAGTGAAAATATTGGTATTTCAGATGGACCTCGTTCTTGCTGAACTCAAATGTGGGTCTAGTCAGAGGAGGAATAAGAGATGTATCACCCTGTCCGATCGTGTCAACTACAACGGGTGTAGTGACTAGAAGGGGGTTAGAACTAATGAAGGGATCCGGCCACTTCCATGGAGCTCCAACAATGGAAGATGGTTGGGTCGATGAAGGACCTACTGCAACGGGCGATGATGTAGACCCTATTATCTGGGCGGCGGAGGGATAGAAGCTGGGAGGAAAATCAGTGGTGCTCTCGTTTTGTTCCTTTTCAGCTATTACGGCCCTTTCATTAGCGGCCCGAACTTGTTCCTTTAGTTCCACTATTTTTGCTTCCAATACCTCCCGCATTTTATCTTGTTCAGACATTCTCTGTGTTTGAAGCCTGGTTATGGGGAGCCTGTGGGGAATAGTTCACTTTTTGGGAGCTATTTTCAACCTGCTTTGAAAAAAAATATATAGATGTAAGTCTAGGCATAAACGATAATCGTAATGTATGCATGTGTGTATCTCACTGATGGTCTAGCTATCCTAATTTGTTCCTGAATTTATTTTAATTCATGATGGATTAATTATCTTCAATGATTAGTCGTGTTTACTATATGATATTTCCAAGCTGGGCAACTAAGTGCCTCGGAAGGAGGTTTTATTTACATCTATTCCCTATAGAGGCAACTAGAACTTCGCCTCTAGGAAGGGAGGAAATGATATCGCATCATTTTCTAAAATCCTAGGTTTTAATCATGTATGTATTGCAGAAACTTAAAATCCTAAATATCGTATGAATGAAATGTAATATGTGTAATGATAACCGAAGGAGTGAAAGGTGAGTTTAATAAAAGCAATAATGAAGACATAAATTAATGAATTGAAAGGAGTATATAAAAATAGCAAAAATGGAGAATTTATGGAAATAACGAAGCAAAATCGCAATAAACGTATATTATCATGATGCACATGCTGGGGTGACATCAACTATTTCTGATAACAATTAGAGCGCTCCTGACGGCTACACGGCAACTATGGTATCTATCTTGGACGAAGTTCTATAAGCTTCTCGGAGACATCTGCCTATCGCCCTTGCCAGCGGAAGTCTCCTAGGATGGTCGACTTCAGCGGGGGGGGGGGATCTCATGCACCTTTATGCGCACGGCGTCATCCCATCCTAGGGGACCAAGGAGGATATCGCTCCCGATAGACCCTACATGATTATCGCCCCAATGACGGAACTGATATCGCCCGAAGCGATGGTTACAAACGTTGCCTACCCCTATCGCTGTAAGGTATCGCCATCTTAAGCCTATAAATACCCCCACGAATTCCAAACAGAAGGTAAGAGAGATATCATCTTGGAGAACCTCTACCATTCTGAAAACTCGAACTGACTTAAGCATTGGAGTGTCTACGCCGGAGTCCCCCTCCGGCGCTTTGCAGGTACCTCCGACGCCGATCGCTTCCCATCCGACTAGCTGCTGCAGCCGTTTCCGACCAGAAGAGATCTCGGATCTTATCAAATGGTGCTTTCATTGAGAGCTTTGGTGTATTAAGTGAGCGTCCTTAATAGCCAAGCTCCGTTTAGTTGGGAGATCGGAACGGTTATGACAGCCAGATCGGAGCCAGACCGGTCTACATTTTCTAATATTCCTTTCTCAACTCGCAGGCGGTTATTTCCTTTTGCTACTGCTGATCTCTCTATGACGACGCAATCGACTATCTCGGGACCTCTGGACCTCTCGGTCGGGATCGCCGGAGGATCTATCTCCTCACAGACGGTCATTTCTTCATCACAGACGGTGGGATCTGATCTTTACACTCCTCTTTTAGAAGGATCAGTGCTTAACAATGAAAATCCCTTTGCTATGGAAATAGCGGCCCTTCGTTCCCGCTTGGAATATTTGACTGAAATGGCCACTAGAGTCACGCCTGGTGCTTCTGGATCTAGCGTTCCTCCTCGCGTCATGTTCACACCATCTATTGTTGCTGATCGACCTCTGCCCCCGTTGTTTCCAGAGAACCCCCAAGTGCCTTTATCCGCAGGAAATCCCCTGGTTGGTCATGTACAGCTCACTCAAGGAGGAGTAGAGGCTTATGTACCACAAATGCCGAAAAGACTTCTTCTGCAGGAAGACAGGCAGCTTGAGGCGTTGAGGAACCGTTGGGCCGGACGGAGGGAAGGAACAAACAGGAGTTTATCTCCCGTGTACAGTGAAAGATCCAGTAGCAGAAGATATCGAAGTCGTTCTCCCAGGAGTCGCAGTCGGTCTCCCAGGCGACATCATATACCTGAACCAAGGGAAGGAGGGCGACAAGGAGACATATCTCCCCCACGTCATGCGCGTGAGATTCTTGATGATACCTCAGGTCACCCTTTCAGTCGTCGTGTAAGACGTCACAGGGTCAGCAGGCGAGTGAAGCTTCCCGCTGATACTTATGATGGTACTAAAGATCCTATTTCGCACATCAACAAAATGAAAGATTTCGTCCAGTTTCAATCCCACAGTGATGCAGCTTTATGTCAGATATTTGTTATGACCTTATCGGGAGTTGCTCGTCTTTGGTTTGAAGGTCTTCCTGGCGGATCCATTAGTAATTTCGCACAGTTGGAATCCAAATTTCGGAGCAGATTTAGTACAGCAATTCCAATTCGGAAATCTGCCGCAGCGTTATTTGACATACAGCGGAAGCCCCAAGAGACATTGAAAGAATTTCTCAGCCGATTCGATCTGGAAATGTCATTAACGCCGGGCGTTACTATTGATTTCGCCATAGAAGCTCTGAAAAGAAACTGCCACTATGGAAAACTGAAAGATGCATTGATGGTGGATCCTCCAATATCCTTGGACGCACTAAGACTTAAAGCCCATAATTATGCGAAAATGGAAGAAGAAGTGGGCGGAAGCTGAAGCGGTTGCCACAATCACGGCAGAAAAAACATGGCGTTTTTTCAAACATCAAGTTATCATGAGATTCGGGGTGCCTCGTATCCTTGTCAGCGATAACGGGACCCAGTTCACCAGCCAATTCTTCAAAGACCAATGCTCAGAATTCAGGATTGAGCAGAGATTCTCTTCCGTGGCTCACCCACAAACCAACGGACAGGCAGAGGTAACTAATAGGAGCATCCTCAGCGGTATTAAGAAAAACCTAGAGGGGTCTAAGAAGAAGTGGGCTGATGAATTGCCATACGTGATGTGGGCATACCGCATGATCGTAAAAGTTAGCACTGGAGAAACGCCTTTCGCTTTGGCTTTTGGAACTGAAGCCGTTACGCCAGTGGAAATTGGGGCCATGAGCCTACGGGTGGCTCACTTTCGTGAGGAACTGAACGAGGAACGGTTACGTGCTAACCTGGACGCGTTACCAGAGGTTCGAGAAGAAGTCCTACTGAAAACGCAACACTACAAAAGAAAAATGGCCCGTTATCATAACAGGCAGGTCAAAGAGCGACTGTTGAAAAACGGTGACCTGGTGCTCCGAGACAGGCGAGCAACCGGACAACGTATGGGAAAGCTTAGTCCTAACTGGGAAGGACCGTATCGCGTAACCCACGTTGTCGGAAGAGGGGCCTATCGCCTGGAGACACTTGACGGTACGCCCTTATCCAACTCCTGGAATATCGCTCGTTTGAAGTTATATTATCCTAGAGTTTAATTTTATCTGCACTATTTGGATTATAACGACCCTAACCGTGGCTAACGCTCAATAGGAGAGTTTTCGTGGGTTTGTGGTTGCTTTTGTGCAGGTAAAAAGGGGGGTACCTTGGGAGTGAAAAGTCCTATCCTTGTGAAGGTCGGTCTTGATCAAATGACCCACTAAGTGAGGGCACGACCCCAGTGTATCCTTGATTAGCGTCGGATTGAAAGATCCTTGACGCCCCCGGGGGTGAAAAGTCCTATCCTTGTGATGACCGATCTTGATCAGATGGCTCACTAAGTGAGGGCACTGCCCGGTATCTTTGGGAGTGAAAAGTTCTTTAATGATAACCGATCTCGTGGAGACGGTACATCAAGACAAGACACGCCCCAAAGAGTTAGAAACTCTGTTTAGAAACAAGAATCATACCTTAACGGTCGGGCTGGTGCAGCTAAACCATTAAGTAAGGACACGGTTCTAAACGAGAGGACAACGCCTATAAAAGTGAAAATTCCCTAGCCTTGTGATAGCCGTCCCGATCCGACAGCTCAAGAGATGAGGCACTTAGAAAGGCCGAACGAGAGATAAGGGAAACGTGAAGGATCGCGTAATTCCAGCTAGTAACCGGATGAGTAATCCCTGGCGAAGTATAGAGCTGAGGGAAAACGCGATTCGAAACGGGTTCCGTGATAAAGCCTAATGATGGCAGCGAACAGGCTCCTACGGGTAATCACTATCTCTCAAATCTCGTTTTGTTACTGATGATCTACAATTAGAAATGTGCAGAATACTTCTGAGCAGCGGAAGGAGCGGTGGTCATGATACCGATAGGCTTATCGAAAGGCCAACCCAACATAGATCTTGGTCATCTTGGTATAAATACCACGGATCTGCTCAAGAAAGTAAACGCACCGTGAGGATAAGGCAACCCCAATGACGAGAGAAGTCTCGCGATGAGAAAAATAAAAGAGGAATATCGATAAAGGGATTGTCTAGAAATATTAAAGGCATCTCAAGGATTTACAAAGATTCAATGTTCAAAATAATTATGCCGCAAAGACAAAAGACAAAAGCCAAGCGATATTTGATCGCTGGAGGGAACGGCAAAATATCGCGACATATCAGCTCTCGGGGTCTTTTCGTTTCCAGCCCGCTGCCTTGGCCTGGCGATAGCCTGCCTCGTTGATATGGGCAGAACTCTGTAGAAAGGCTTTCGCGACATCTTCGCCCTTGTACGCATCCACCCCATGAATTTCTTCGAAACACTTAACTAGAACACGGGCGGTCTGTTCAGCATGCCACCAGCCCATATCGACTGACTCTTCCGCCAAAGCTGCCTTCTCCTTTTCTAAAGAGGACTTCTCATTCTCCAAAGCAGTCACTTTGGCCTGTTCCTCTGACAAAGCTGTTTCCAGAGCGGAATGCTGTTTCTGTAAATCGTGGTGAGCCAGCAGTATCTTGGAATGATCTGCCAACACCTTTTTCCTTTCATCTTGCTCCTTGGACAGCTCCGCCGAAACAGAACGGAGGGAAACAGTCTGATGCTTCACCTCCTCCGCCCAGTAGTGAAATTTCATCATATTGGAGAAAAGGCTAGCACGGAAGGAGTTCACTTTGTCATCTTCCGCCTGGGAAAGGAAAGTTTCCCGTTCTGCAGATGAGGCCAGAATTTGAGAAGCCAGCAGGGCAGAAACCTCTTCTGAACCATCGCCCCCGATGGCTGCCAAACCACGGGCACGGAAGTCGAACAACTCAACCTGATGGGTCACTTCGCCGAGCCCGTTTAATGGACAAAGATCCGCCACAAAATTGAAAGAGGTTCCGACTTCATTATAGCGTTGCCGCCAAGGAACGCTAGAGGGAACGAAAGCCAGAGGACCAGGGGCGCGAACCTGTGAAGAAGAACTGCCCGGGGGCAGGAAGGTACCATGAGGCTGATAGCCCAAAAGGTCCTGCAAGACGTCTTGATAGCCTAAAGAAGAGGAATAATGATGCACAGGCCCACCAAAGGAACTGGGCGAAGCACCAAAGGGGTCCGCACCTCCTAGGTTCCCCAAAACTTCTGCGGAATGTCCACCTGGAGGAACCACTGCGGAATTAGGAACGTTAACGGAACCACCTTCCCCCGCGATGTTAGAGGAGGGTATGTTCTCATCCTCGCCTTCTATCCGGGCCCTCTTCGCGGAACCCCTCAACACATAAGTGAGATTCATATCGCCTGAAGGAGCGGAAGCAGTAACTACAACGGTCTCCTGCAAGGAGTACAAATTGAGAAGAAAAAAAAAATAGACGAAAATGAAAAAAGAATCGTCCCATTAAATAGCGGGGAAAAGAGTAGGAGGGACTCTTCGATCACCCAACCCAACTCTTGAGGATTGGCACGTGTACAGTCTGAAGTGCAAGCATAGATTTGCAGTCACGCCTGTTGAAATCTCGCGCTAATCAAGAATATATCCCCCAATCAGTTGTTACAATGGGGACGACGCTGAGTTAATATAGAACGACCAACAGAAAACCGCCCAGTAGCCAGACAGTTTTCAGTTGGGCTAAGAATATCTTCATTGGAAAACGACGAAGGGCGCAGCAAAGAGGAAGAACAGTTACAAGGCGGAATGATTGAAACGATTTATTTATTATGGCCTACAGGCCGAAAGATACATTTACAAGGCAAGAGGAAAAGAAAAAGGCCCAAAGGGAGCCACCGTTATCAGGCGTCAGAACCAGCATCCTCGGGCACCTCAGGAAGGTCCCTCAAGGAATCCATGACCAGGACAAGATCATGGGAAGTGGCCCTCATCCCCTTCAGACAGCACCCCAACATGTCCTTGCGCTGTTGTAGCATGGCAATCACCACCTGGATCCGAGCGATGGAGGCGGTCAGCTTCGACACGCTCTCCAAGGGACTGAAATCCTCCAGGGAGATAGCTCCCAGCCTAGAATGAAGCGGGGTCAGCATCCCTTGCAGCTCCAGGATATCCTCAGAGGTCTTGACTATCATATTCTCCAGGAACCCGATGTCACCATCATTGAGATTCTTAAGAGAGTGGCCCTTAGAAAGAAGAAAATTCTTGGTCAAGTGATCCATAATACTGACTGATAAAGATGAGGAGAACCTGGGTGGAGAAAGCTCTTCGATTTATAGGCTCCAACGGAGGGAGGCCATGGAAAAAGAGAAGAAAATAAGGTCCTTAAAAGACGAGCCATCCCGATAAGCCTCAAGGACCGATAGGCCTGAAACGGAAGGAAAAGGTGACGATCGTACGCTGTCTGCGATATGTATATGGGAAGGAGTACGAAACAGAGTCTGAAAAAATGCCGATAAACACGATATCACTGGTAGTCCTGACGCTAAAACCATAAGGTTACCGGTATCCACAGTATAAGGCCGCGTTGATGTCACAGGTGGCCCTAGATGCGTAAAACCGCGCTGGCATCACAGGCGTCTGGTGGTGTGAAGCCACGCTAATCATAAGGAAGCTGATGGCGTAAAGCCGCGTCGATATCGCTGTTTTCTCGGATGTGAAGCATAAAGGGGGCTCACGTGACTTCGAACCTCTGTAACTATGAAGTTTGCTAACTTCTATATAGATATCTATCTCCTCTGTGTCTTTGCAGTACACTTAAAAGGATAGCAGACCTGGAATATACGCCACTCCCTGGCATGATCTGGTTGAATACCCTTGACGGTGTCGTGAGTAACCCGTCAACGGTCCTTCTATGACTCGAACGAAGCTAAAGCTTCACAAGCCTTGTCAAAGAAGCCAAGTAGACTAATATCGCCGAGCGAAAGAAACGACCTCTGAACCATGAAAGCGATAGCGGTTTCTTAGTAAGAATTCTTAACGTCTCAGGGAGACGGATCTTAAACAAAGGATGAGGTTAATCTGAGCGATGGAAATTTACGGATCCAAGTTCGGACTCGACACTAAAATTGAGCAGCGCTGAGCAACGGGGGGGCTCAGACGCCCTGTGGAGATATCACCTCACGAAGGAATCTACTCATATCTAAGATGGCAGACATGGATAGCCCTTGGTGAACACCCGGGCTAGTTTTCAGTTGGGCTTATGATAACAATTAGAGCGCTCCTGATGGCTACACGGCAACTATGGTATCTATCTTGGACGAAGTTCTATAAGCTTCTCGGAGACATGTGCCTATCGCCCTTGCCAGCGGAAGTCTCCTAGGATGGTCGACTTAAGCGGGGGGGGGGGGGATCTCATGCACCTTTATGCGCACGGCGTCATCCCATCCTAGGGGACCAAGGAGGATATCGCTCCCGATAGACCCTACATGATTATCGCCCCAATGACGGAACTGATATCGCCCGAAGCGATGGTTACAAACGTTGCCTACCCCTATCGCTGTAAGGTATCGCCATCTTAAGCCTATAAATACCCCCACGAATTCCAAACAGAAGGTAAGAGAGAGATCATCTTGGAGAACCTCTACCATTCTGAAAACTCGAACTGACTTAAGCATCGGAGTGTCTATGCCGGAGTCCCCCTCCGGCGCTTTGCAGGTACCTCCGACGCCGATCGCTTCCCATCCGACTAGCTGCTGCAGCCGTTTCCGACCAGAAGAGATCTCGGATCTTATCAATTTCTAACTAGTTGAAAGGCTCCCGGACGATACCAAGAAGTGGTCCCTCAGTAAATGGATACGTTATTGCCTACCGAAGCATTAAAGAATCGTGGCGCTCACCCATTTAGAGGTTCAAGTCCAGGTTTTGGGTTCATGAAAGCTTGCTAGAACATGTGCCCCAAAGCTTCACTAATACCAACCTAATTCTATTTGGAAAAGGCCCGGTGGCAGGGCATTATACATGAAGTACGCATGGACAATTCATCAAAGTGATTAAATAAATAACACGAATAATTTATATCAACGCGACTAAATAAATAAGACAAACACCTCAAAAAAACAAAACCGGCTCCAACCCTAAATTCCCTAGTGAAATCTCCAAACTGTCGCACCTCTCTTTGCGAGCGGTTTAGACGGATGCAAGACAAGTAGGACTGCCTCGCATAATACAATGAAGTCTCCACCCTATTTATTTCTAAGGTTTAGGAAAACCTAAGGTCAAAAAGAAAAATAAAAAAATAAAAACTAAAGGCACAAAAAGGGTTTAAACCCGAGAACAACGATTCGGGGTCAATTTATAGACTTGGGAAGGTGTTAGGAACCCAAGTCACATCCTTTAAAAAAGGTTACCGGTTTATAAAGAGAGAGGTGTTAAAACATTTTAAAATAACGAGTAAATGGGCCCTCAGAGGAATCACCGCTTTAGCATTTGTGTCGAGTCGATTTGATGTTTTACGGAATCATAACCGCATTTATTTATTTCTGCCAAAGCAAGCGCCCACTATCATCACCGGGCCATGCATGTTTAATTCTTTTTATTTAAGTGATCTAAGCAGGCATACTAACAATACAATTTTAACGATACATGCAGAAAATGTTTTGGTTTTAAAAGACTAAACCGGGGAGTGGGGACGAAGCTGCGCACCAAACACATATGCATAAATTAAACATTCATTCATGATAAAATAAAGCGAGCAATTATAACAAGTTATATCATGCGAGCAATCACAACAAGTTATATCAGGCGAGCAATTACAACAAGTTTATATCATGCGAGCAATTTCTAATTCTAACGATTCTAAATGTCATGCATACAAACATACGAAAAAATGTTGAATAAATAAAAGGGGTGAAGGGAAGTGTACTTGATTGACGATCCCCGATCAATCTGTCTCTACAAAATCGAGATTTAACGACACAAATAAATAATAAAATGATAAACAAGCATACGAACATTTTAAGTTGATTACTTAACTAGTTAGTACAACAAGTTAAAATAATTACCTAAATATTAAAAATTGGTGGACAAAAATGATTAACTAATTATTCCAACAAGTTAAAATAATTAACTAACAATTTTACGAAATATTAACTAATTATTACAATGAACAAGATAAATAATTTATCAAGTTAAACAGAAAATTAATACAAACCCGCAATTTAAAACGAACAGTTTAAATAAGCATGGTATACGAACAATTAAATAATCATGGCATACGAACGATTTAAATAATCATGGCATACGATAATTAAATAATGCACAAAAATTATGCGATGAGCATCTCGGAATAGTGTATCCTAATGGGCCTCAAATTCCAGGCCACTACCAAAGACTGGCACAAGGTTCTTTTTACTGATGGGCTAGGAACAACCCTGGCTCATGATCCTTTGTTTCCGTTTGGGCTTGGAATAAACAATTATGTTGTATTAGTTATACCAATTACAAAATTAGCTAAATTGACATGTTAATAATAAAATTAATTGACAATGATACTTAACATAAATGTCATAGAATTGTACCAGCATACATAACAACCAAGTCATAAACATTTGAAAACAACCTCCAAAGAAAACTCATAAAACAAGTTTACCGGATTTTAAAACAATCCACGATCATTCTAAACCCCTCAACTAGGACTTCCTCCTCATAATGGACATCTTCATGAACACTTTCCTCTAATGACATTCTTTGAACTGCACAAGTGCATTGTTATAAAAGGCATCTGAAATATTATCTAAACTCTCTAACGCATCCATGCACGTATGAATAGAGTATATATCTCGCAATAAACTTGTAACTTCAGACTGCTCTCCTTTACACTTCTTTATTTTTTCTATAAAATAATCAACCTTAACACTTGCAGATGATGCAAGTATCTCCATACAAGAGTCCCACTTCGTAGTACCTACAATATTCCCAACAACACGTTTTCCTTTTGAGCTCTCACCACCAAACCTGTTGCCTTCAATTTCATTATCATCTTCAGGTACATGAACTCCATAGTTCATAAAGTCTTCTTCATTTTAGCGTTCTTCATTTGAGGTTGGCGGCAATTGTGAAGTAGCATGACTGAGATGTCCAATAGCGGTAGATTTGTTAAACACTTGACCAAGGAGCTCATAGTTTTAACATCCTTTATTTCTAAATGTCTTGTTTTTCTGCAAAGTAAATAAACAACATTGAATTTAATCAAAATTTAGAAAATTGATATGAATTACTAAAGAAACTTGTAAGGAAATGTAACATATCATAAAAAATATTTGCCACACATCTTCAGGTGCATTCACAGTGTTTAAACTTGATTGGTAGGTGACTCCTGTATGGTCTAACAATTCTAAAAATTCGCAAAACTTCAATCGCAGTCGATTGTATTTGCCTAACAACTTGACTGCTCCAGATTGTTCATCAGTAGCTAAGTATAAATCGTTATCCATGTCTTGCCAATCCGTAGCTTTAAAACTAGGAGTACCATTTTCATCTACCTTAACTCTCTTGTATAATATTGATAAAAATTTCCCTCCAGTTGCATCAGACCATTTACCATCATCTTCTCCATCATTTATTCTTCCCATCTAAATCATAAATCCTTATAACTTAATAACACAACTTAATTTTCAATCAACTCAAATAACTAATTTTCAACCTTTTTTTATTCATCACATACACCCATATCTACAGAAGTAATCGAACTATGTGATGTCTACGCTATGTGAAGTTTCATCTATATTTGAGCTCACAAGCATTGCAAAGACCCAAATGAAGCTTCAGATTTTGAACATCAAAGTATCTCAACTTTTGTATTCTGAAGGACTGTAACGCTATGGATGAAGCTATATTGTATATATTAGTACTCAGTGATGTAATATATAAAAATGCAGAATACATATAAATTAGATACTATGAGTGTATAAGTTGTCTTACTATTCTCTGTTTTCGTAGTTATATTATATATTAATGATGAAAGAGTAATACTAAGTTAAATGCTTAAGTTCAAAATAAATAGATCAAATTTAATGTCTACATTACAACATAATGAGAAAGATGCAAGAATCAACAATACACGTTAAAAAAAAATTGAGAAAATGGTTATGATTATGTGTCGGGTGTAGGATCACCTAAGCATGAAATCACAAACGTGGCAATACCAAAATAAGAGAGGAAAGCAAGATCACAGTATTGTTATTATAAACAACCAGAGTAGTACATATTTCTCACCATGAAAAACACAATTGCTACAAACATACCATTACACAAAATAGTACAAAGATCAGCAACTATGAATCCAATTCAACAAGCAGGTGACATCATCGACATGGGTAGATTGCTCCACAGTTGTGCGAATCTAGAAGAAGAAGTCATAGCCAACCTAAGTAATGCAATTGAAGCATTGGAGAAACAATGCTCAAAGTTTAACACATTGCAAAAATTTCTCAAGAATGGAACTGTTAATGCAGTATCTTTAGAAGACCCTACTGTGAAATATAATATCCTCTAATATAAAATATAACATATAAAATATTTATCTGGAAATCAATGTACTATTCTGAAACAAATACATCAATGCTAATGCACAAGTTATAAAATAGTTATCCTAAATTTAAAAAAAAACTATATATAATGTGATTAGAAAATGTACTATTACAAAACAAATATATTGGTAGAAACAAATCAAGTAAGTCTTGGGAAGTGAACAACCATTTGGTTCTCATGCACTCTATTAATTTCTCATACCAACGGTATATTACAAATTCTTAAAAACAAAATAAAGTTTCAATTGAAAGGAGTTGGCAAGCTGACAAATAGGAAAAATATATATACTGTTGAATTACATATTTCCATAGTATGTAAATTGAAAAATGAGAAATTCCTTCCACCTGTTGACTTCAGTGGGTTGTGAAAATATCACAATAAGAACAACAACATGAATATGGCAACATTTAAAGAAGGTAGCTATTTTTTACCACCTGTACAATCCAGTGAATCGTGGCATAAAAAAAAGCAGTACACCTATGACACAATATGACATCTGGTGGAATATTAAACAACCATGACATTATTTAAATCACTCTTTAGCTTCTAAATGCAAATAATCTACAAATTTTATAATACCTATACTAACACTAGAATGCTAGAATAAACCTTCAAATCCTAGAAGAAATAAGCCAAGAGAATGAGTGCTTAGAAAACATAATCACTACGTCAATCTTATAAGCAGAGTGATATGATGTATTTTGTCCACTTTTTCTCTTCCTTTCCTAGCCCTTTTCGGATCTTGATGCTACTGATTAGCCTCTATTTCTTTACTTATTGCAGATTCAGGTTTTAGGAGAGGAAATTCCAGAAAGATGCATTATTCACCGGATTTTGGAGTGTTTCCAGCGTCTAGGCCGAGCTGCTCATCGCGCGCAGGCCTGCTGCAGAAAATGGAAAGTGTGAAAAAGGAAATTTAATAAATCCGATTGATTCTCCGACTTTCCCTCCATGTTCCCAGCTCAGCAAAGGCATAATTAAGGAAAACCTAGTTCTATTAGACTTAGAACTTCTATTTTATTTAATATATATATTAAAATAATTAGGTTTTTAAGGGAGGCTCTCTCTTCCGCCTCTTTCTCTCTTCTTCTTCTTCCGCCTCTCCCTTCTCCCAGACTTTTTCCAGCAGCTTTGTAATAAACCGGAGCTTTGCTCCGACCGGTAACATTTAATACTATTTCATATTTTCTTCTTTTTATTTATTTGTTTTATTTTTTATGAGTAGCTAAATATCTTGTTCTTGGTAGGAATCATCAAAGGTTGCTTAGGAAAGTCATGAGGTCGAATTGATATTAATATACCGTTGGTTTGTATTTATTTGTTTAACGAATTCTTGTCAAATCTACTAGGGTTGTTTCTAGTCTGGCCAACTAGCTGCTAGACCTAGCCAATTAAAGTCATCTCTGTTGTTATAACTAACGCGAAGCTGCAGGGTAAAGTAGACAACCAGTTTGGAAGTAATCGGGTTCCTGGTCTCATTCAGCTGGGTTAAATGAGTAATTAGTGTAGTGCCTCGAGCGTACTGAGTGTCTCGCCCTAGACGTGTCTTACCTCCTCTTCATGGGCATCCGAGTATTGTCTCCGTAAGCGTACCTTGGAGGACGGCGGATTGTCAAGGTTATCCCATAAACGTACCTTGGGGTAACTTCTCTTACAAAGGTAAGCAAGGGACCTAAGCGTACCTGGTCCCTATAGCGCGTCTACCAGCTAGGGGTAGAAGATCCTTGCACCAATGACCGACCATCCATAAATGTAACCGGAGATAGATTTCTACCGAGGACTCTCTCTCTATTGATTTCTTACTTGCTTTATTACTGTTTGTTATTACTTTCTTAGTTTATATTAGATTAATCAACACTCTCAAAACCCCCATATTTGTTACTGTTTCCGTCTGTTTGCCCTAGTCACACACGAAAGTCAGCGTCTACCCTTAGTCCCTGTGATCGACCCTGCTACCGCTATATACAATTTATTGTGCATTTGATAGCAGGTTTTTATTATTATATTTGTATGTGCTTCGACAACACATCACAGAGCATGCAACAAATCCAGCTACGAGCATACCACTTATTCCAGCAAACTGTAGACACCGACGTACTCTTTCTCAACAAAATGCAATAAAAAAAATATGAAGAGGTACCTCTAAGAATTCATGACAAACATAGATAACACAAAAGAAAAGCTCAACAATATGTGGGTTCAAATACAAAGCACAAAAGGCACTGACAACAACTTCAGCAACTAAGGAAGCGACGAAGATCATAAATCTTAAACAAAAATGTGATGAATAATAATTAATAAACAAATGCATCATGTATTACTTAAAAAAACTTTTGTCATAATGAATGTACAAGAAATTGTGTAAAATATTAACAAAATAAATAAATTACAGTGAGACACTTTCTTCATAATCAAACAAAAAAAGGAAGATATCGAGATCCTAATCATCTAATTTTAATATTTTGTAAAATATTGTTTTGGCTTTAAATTTTATGCATCAGTTACCATATCGCTCTTTAATTCATAAGTTGAAAGAATACTTCACTGTTAAACATTTCATAACCTAAACAACATAAAAAAAAATAAGTAAAAACTTTATCTCCTTCTTTTAGGTTAGGGCTTTCATTTTCTAAAAGATAATATATATTAAAAAACATCGAAATTTATTTTACCTTAAACATAAAAATAAAAAATCTCAACATACAATTTGTTATAGGGTTATTATTTATACAAATAAATTGGCAAATGAGAGGACGATGACACACAGAGAGCATACATACCAAACAAAAAATGAGGCAAACAACAAACAATCACACAAATATGACAACAAACACCCATTACAACAAGCTAAATGGCAACGTACCAACAATTGTTACAATAAAAATATGGAAAAAGAATAACAAACACTCACATGAAAATGACAACAAACATCCATTACAACAAGTAAAATGGTAACTTTCCAACAACTATTATAATCAAAAGTCACACGTAACTAAATGAAAACAAATCTTATATAAATAACAGACGGATGAACCACAACCATTACAATCCTAAAGTGTAGCCCAATAATTATCGGGAAAAAAATGGTACACTAATAACCAAGCAACAATGAAACACTCGTAAATCATAAAATCAAAGAATGCTAAAACATATAACAACAAATATAAAGGCTTACAACAAGGCTCAAATTTCAAGGAAAATTAATCATCCACTATAAAAATGTATTACAAAAAACACGCAAATTCAACCTCAACAATTCGCATGCTAGCAACTACAACAACCAAACACATGAAAGAAGAAGAGGAAATGGATAGACAAAAAACATCAAACACGCATTAGAGAAAGAACTATGACGAGCACAAAAGGCCGAAGCCAGACTGACATACCACATAAAAATAGCAGATTAATAATATTTGTACGGCTTGTAGAGTGCGGCTAGACCGAACTGTTAGCCCAAGGGCAACTTACTCTTGTTTTGATGATTTTAGACACACAAACTAATTAATATTACTAATGCAATTTGAAGTTAAAGTGTGTGTAGTTTGCGATGGAACGAATAAGAGGCAACAAATCAAGATATCGCAAGCTAGAAGATCAAGTGTACATTAGGACTTTAATCATGTAAGTATGATTGTAATTAGCACTTGATTTATGTTCAAGATACCTCAAGAAATGTGTGTCAAAAGATTTTTACACGAAAATGATTTTAAAAGTCGAGATATGGAACATTTTGTTCCTGGCGGCATGCCGCCAGGAATGGTCTGTGTCTGGCGGCATGCTGCCAGACTCGGCAAGAAGAAATTAATCCGAAGCGAACGAGGTGGCATGCCGCCCCAGCTATTTCGCTTCTGGCGGCATGCCGCCAGAGCCTAGGAGACAGGTTCCAACAGCTATCTTTTCCACTAAAAACGGCTAGTTTTGAATTCCTTAATTCATAGCCGAATGTTTTCTCACTCTACACTATAAATACTCATCTTAGATGAGTTAGTAAATAACAAGAAACACAAGAACATAATCATAAACTCAAGAAAGCTCTCATCTATTTTCAAAGCCAAAATCTGAATTTTTGCAAAGCTTACAAATTCAAATTTCCATAACGCAAGCTTTACTCATCCGAATTTACTCATTCTTGCGTCTATCTTTCAAGTAAGTTTTAAGCTTTCTACTGAGGTATTCTTGTTCATTTATTGGTGTTGATTATTGAATCATACATAGTTTATTTGTACACCAATTTGTGTTGCCATTTAACCACTCTCTTGTCAAGTTATATTGATTTGTGATAGGTTGTGATTGAGCCCGGAAAAATCACATTGTAAGGTTGTTGGTGAACCCGTGAAAACCAAAGTGTAAGGTTTATTGGTTGAGCCCGCAAAAACCAAGGTGAAAGGTTTATTGGTTGAGCCCGGAAAAACCAAGGTGTAAGGTTTGAGTTGAACCCGTAAAAACTGAAGGTAATAACAAAGTGGTCGTTGTTCAAAATCCTAAGGGTGAAGCTCTTAGGTAGTGGAGTATAATTCATTGAGGAATTGGAACCACTACATATCTTTGTGTTTTTACATTCTATTTCCGCACTCATATTTCGTTACATTTTGTGTTAGAATTTTATTTGTCTATTCACCCCCCCTCTAGGCCATTTATCAATTGGTAGCGGAGCAAGGTACTTGTTTTGTAGGTTTAATCGCCTCAAGTGAAAGATCAAATGGCTCAAGAGGGACTTTATGTTCATAAAGAAAGTGCTGCACTCAACCGTCCACCATATCTTGATGGGAACAACTATTTGCAATGGAAGACAAAGATGTTAGCCTTCCTAGGTGGACAAGATCAAATTATGTTGGATTGTGTTCTACATGGATTTGCAACTCCCATGGAACCAGCTGCTGAAGATGGATCAACAAAACCTCTTCCTTTCGACAAATGGCCAGCTGGATCAATTGCAAGAAAGCAAAGTGAAGACAAGGCAAGGTTTGGTTTATTTTGTGCAATTTCACCTAACGAATTTAATCGTGTTAGTGCTTGTAAATTGTCTAAAGATGTTTGGCAAACTTTGGAGACGGCACATGAAGGCACTCCTCAAGTAAGAACCATTCGACTCAACACACTCAAGCGTGAGTATGAATTACTAGGTATGAAGAGTGGTGAGTCTATTTATGATTTAAGCACTAGAATCCAAAATATTTGCAATGCTATGGGAAATCTTGGATGGGCTCCTAGTGATGAGGAGATGGTAAGAAAACTTCTTAGTATTTTACCTAACTCTTGGAATGCCAAGACTTCTATTTTTGATGAGCTTGAAAAGAGACCTACCTTTTCTCAACTTGTTGGCTCTCTTACGGCATTTGAGTACAAACTCAAAATGGGTGAACCGGAAGTGCAAAAAGTCAAGAGCAACAATGTAGCATTTGTTAGCAAGGCTCAAGAGGATGAGGAAGACTTTGAGTCCTTAGCTCTCTTTGCTAGAAATTTCAAGAAATTTTGGCATAACAACGAGAAGAAGCAAAGGTATCAAGGTGAGCATCCTAACTCTTCTAAATCCAAATTTAAAAATGATAGTATTGTTTGTTTTGAATGTGAAAAGCCAGGACATGTCAAGAGTGAATGTCCTAACCTTGAGAAAAAGAAAAGGTTTGAGAAAAGAGGCTCTAGAGATGGAAAGGATTCCCGTAGGTATCCTAGAAGAGCTCTAAAAGCTACAACTTGGGATGATGATAGTGAAGAAGAAAGCAACCAATTCCAATCGGAAGGAGAAGAAGAAATATCTAACATATGCTTCTTTGCAAATGAAGATGACTCCTCCGATGAAGAAACCGAATTCTCCCTCATGGCTAAGGAAGATAGCGACAATGATTCGGTTAGTGAAAATAATTATTCTTTTGATGAATTGCAAAATGCTTTTAATGATCTAGGTACACATTAAAATAATTTTCAAGACATGTGTAGGAAAAATGCAAAACTTGTTAAAGAACTAGATAACCTCAAAAATGACATAAGTGAGCTAGAAGAGCTAAATAAAGGGTTAACTAGTGAAAAAAAGTTACTTGAAGATGCATGCAATAAACTCAAAAATGAAAATGCTATTTGTGAAATTTGTGCAAACTCTAGTAAGGAAGTAGCTCTTTTAAATGAAAAGATTAAAACTCTTGAAGCTACTCTAGCTAAATATATTCAAAGTGCACAAAGTCATCAAAATTGCTTAAATGATCAAAAGACTAGTGGTGATAGAAGAGGTATTGGATTTAATAATTCTACTAGCATGAGTAATTCTAAAACTATTTTTGTTAAGGCAAGAAATTATAACAATGCTAGTTCCTCTCATCACTCACATGATATACCTTTATATAAATGTAGCTATTGCAATAAAAATGGTCATTTGTCATATTTTTGTTACATTCGTAAAGGTGTTGTTTATGCAAAACAAATGTGGGCACAAAAGAGTGCATTTGCTAAGAAAGGGCCCAAACAAGTTTGGGTTCCTAAAACTAACTAGTTTGTTTTGTAGATGTGCCGAAAACCCCATGCAAATAAATGGTACTTGGATAGCGGGTGTTGGAGGCACATGACGGGTGATAAGTCGAAATTCACCTATTTGAAGGAAGAAAATAGAGGGAATGTTCGATTTGGAGATAGCCTTAACGTAAAGTTTCGGGCATCGGTAAAGTTGGCCATTCTCCCTCTATTGAACATGTTTTATTTGTGCATGGCTTGAAATTTAATTTATTGAGCATTAGTCAATTGTGTGATAAAGATTTAATTGTTATCTTTACTTCCACTCATTGTGAAGTAAGAAATATTTTCACACGTGATTTAATTTTCATGGGTAATCGAGTTGGAAACATTTATATGATTGATTTAAATGATATTCCTAACAATGATCATACATGCTTAAGTGCTTTAGTTGATAATTCATCTATTTGGCATAGAAGACTTGTACATGTAGGTATGGAAAACATTGCAAAGCTTTCTAGAAAAGAGCTTGTGAGAGGCTTACCTAAAATGAAGTTTGAGAAGGAAGGTTTGTGTAATGCATGTCAATATGGGAAGCAAATTAAGAGCTTCTTCAAACCTATCAAATCAGTTTCAACTTCAAGACCACTACAACTTCTACACCTTGACTTATTTGGCCCTATGAGAACGGTAAGTGTGGGAGGTAAGAGTTATGTTTTTGTTATTGTGGATGATTTTTCTAGATTTACTTGGGTTATATTCTTGGCTCATAAAAATAATGCATGTGAAAAATTCAAACAACTTTGCAAACGTATTCAAAATGAAAAAGGTTCCAAAATTTTGAGAATTAAAAGTGATCATGGTGGTGAATTTGAAAATGGCATGTTTCAAGATTTTTGTAATGAAAATGGCATTTTTCACAACTTTTCTTGTCCTCGCACTCCTCAACAAAATGGGGTAGTTGAAAGGAAAAATAGAACGTTGCAAGAAACGGCTAGAACTCTTTTAAATGAGCATAATACACCAAAACATTTTTGGGCCGAAGCCGTAGCAACCGCATGTCATGTTTTAAATCGTGTTCTAATTCGACCATTGCTTAATAAAACTCCTTTCGAATTATGGCATGATAAGAAACCCACCATTGTATACTTTAGAGTCTTTGGATGTAAATGTTTTATTCTTAACATCAAAGATAATTTGGGCAAATTTGATGCAAAGTCGGATGAAGGTATTTTTCTTGGTTATTCTACTACTAGCAAAGCATATAGAGTTTATAATAAAAGAACTCTAGTTGTAGAAGAATCCATGCATATTGCTTTTGATGAATCTAACCCTTTTGAAAGTGTGAAAGAGATAGATAGTGATGTAGAAGAAGATTTTGGAAGCCTTCAAATCAACTCTCCTTCACTAGATACTCTAGAAATTCAAGAGGAGAAAGAGCCGGAAGAAGAGGTGCTTAAGGATACAAATGATGGAGTAAATCAAAATGATCAAGGCCCCTCAAGTTCCAAACCTTGGAAATTTATGAATGCACATCCACAAGAGCAAATCATAGGTAATGTACAAAGCAAAGGTATTGCCACTCGCTCTTCTCGTAGAAATTTAAATGATCATCATGCATTTGTTTCTCAATTTGAACCTAAGAAATTTGATGATGCTTCACATGACGAATATTGGATGATTGCCATGCAAGAGGAACTAAATCAATTTGAGCGTAATTGTGTTTGGAAATTAGTTCCTAGGCCTAGCAACCATACTATCATTGGCACCAAGTGGGTTTTTCGAAACAAACTTGATGAATCGGGGAATGTCATTCACAATAAAGCTAGATTGGTAGCCCAAGGGTACAATCAACAAGAAGGTATTGATTTTGATGAAACATTTGCCCCGGTTGCTAGACTTGAATCTATTCGCATGTTATTAACATTTGCATGTTTTAAGAACATAAATTTATTTCAAATGGATGTTAAAAGTGTATTTTTGAATGGTTACATCATGGAAGAAGTGTATGTAAAACAACCTCCCGGTTTTGAAGATCCTAAATTTCCTAACCATGTTTTTAAATTGGAAAAGGCTTTATATGGTCTTAAACAAGCTCCTAGAGCTTGGTATGATCGTTTAAGTCAATTTTTGTTGAAAAATGGTTTTAAAATGGGAAAAATTGATTCTACACTCTTCACGAAACATGATGGTAAGCATATGATAATTGTGCAAATTTACGTTGATGATATCATATTTGGTGCTACTAACGATTCTTTGTGCAAGGAGTTTGAAAATTGTATGCATAGTGAATTCGAAATGAGCATGATGGGAGAATTGACATTCTTCCTTGGACTTCAAATTCGACAATCTAAAGAGGGCATCTTTATCAATCAAGAAAAATACATCAAGGATCTCCTAAACAAATATGGATACCAAGATGTCAAGGAGAGTCATATTCCTCTTAGTCCATCCATCACCCTCGACAAAGATGAAAATGGTAAAGATGTAGACATTACTCTATATCGAGGTATGATCGGAAGTCTCTTATATTTAACGACAAGTAGACCGGATATAATGTTTAGTGTTTGTCTATTTGCTCGTTTTCAATCTTGTCCTAAAGAGTCTCACTTGCTTGCTTTGAAAAGAATTTTCAAATACTTGAAAGGCACTTCTGAATTAGGTCTTTGGTACCCTAAAGGGTCTAGCATTGATTTAATTGGCTATACCGATTCAGATTTTGCCGGTTCTAAAACCGATAGGAAAAGCACTAGTGGTACATGTCAATTTTTAGGACAAGTTATGGTTTCTTGGTCTAGTAAGAAACAAAATTCGGTAGCCATTTCTACTACGGAAGCTGAATATATTGCTGCTGGATCTTGTGTTTCTCAAATTTTATGGATGAAACAAACCTTAGAAGATTTTGATCTTAAGTTTTGTAAAATTCCTATCTTTTGTGATAATCTAAGTACTATTAATTTGACCAAGAATCCTATTTGCCACTCACGAACCAAGCACATTGATATAAAACATCATTTTATTCGTGATCATTTGGCTAAAGGAGATATTATGCTTGAATTTGTTGGTACTAACAATCAGCTTGCAGACATTTTCACCAAAGCTCTTGCCAAGGAACGTTTTGTGGAACTTAGACATGAAATCGGTATTTGCAATCCATTTGAGTAAGATTTTGGTTATCCTCTCTTTATTTTATTTTTTCTTCTTAACATTTATCTTTGGATTGGATAATCGTTTGATGTTTTGGATTTGATCTTTGCTTACTCCTTGTATTACTCATTGTTTGATTCTTTGGCTTTCCTTACTTAATTTACCCTTTTTGTTAATGACAAAGGGGGAGAATGAGTTAAGGGGGAGAAGCTTATAGAATGGGGAGAAAGGTAAGATTAAGGGGGAGCAAAACTTTAAATCTTTGCTATGCTCTATGTGCACTAATGTTTTATGTAGGGGGAGCATTTATTTGGCAAAGATAGGAGATGTAAGTCTACTCCATTTAACTTCAATTTCAATTGCTAGCTTATATATGTTTTGATATTAGTTTGTGGTTGTCATCATCAAAAAGGGGGAGATTGTTAGCCCAAGGGCAACTTACTCTTGTTTTGATGATTTTAGACACACAAACTAATTAATATTACTAATGCAATTTGAAGTTAAAGTGTGTGTAGTTTGCGATGGAACGAATAAGAGGCAACAAATCAAGATATCGCAAGCTAGAAGATCAAGTGTACATTAGGACTTTAATCATGTAAGTATGATTGTAATTAGCACTTGATTTATGTTCAAGATACCTCAAGAAATGTGTGTCAAAAGGTTTTTACACGAAAACGATTTTAAAAGTCGAGATATGGAACATTTTTTTCCTGGCGGCATGCCGCCAGGAATGGTCTGTGTGCCGCCCCAGCTATTTCGCTTCTGGCGGCATGCCACCAGAGCCCAGGAGACAGGTTCCAACAGCTATCTTTTCCACTAAAAACGGCTAGTTTTGAATTCCTTAATTCATGGCCGAATGTTTTCTCACTCTATACTATAAATACTCATCTTAGATGAGTTAGTAAATAACAAGAAACACAAGAACATAATCATAAACTCAAGAAAGCTCTCATCTATTTTCAAAGCCAAAATCTGAATTTTTGCAAAGCTTACAAATTCAAATTTCCATAACGCAAGCTTTACTCATCCGAATTTACTCATTCTTGCGTCTATCTTTCAAGTAAGTTTTAAGCTTTCTACTGAGGTATTCTTGTTCATTTATTGGTGTTGATTATTGAATCATACATAGTTTATTTGTACACTAATTTGTGTTGCCATTTAACCACTCTCTTGTCAAGTTATATTGATTTGTGATAGGTTGTGATTGAGCCCGAAAAAATCACATTGTAAGGTTGTTGGTGAACCCGTGAAAACCAAAGTGTAAGGTTTATTGGTTGAGCCCGCAAAAACCAAGGTGAAAGGTTTATTGGTTGAGCCCGGAAAAACCAAGGTGTAAGGTTTGAGTTGAACCCGTAAAAACTCAAGGTAATAACGAAGTGGTCGTTGTTCAAAATCCTAAGGGTGAAGCTCTTAGGTAGTGGAGTACAATTCATTGAGGAATTGGAACCACTATATATCTTTGTGTTTTTACATTCTATTTCCGCACTCATATTTCCTTACATTTTGTGTTAGAATTTTATTTGCCTATTCACCCCCCCTCTAGGCCGTTTATCACGAACCACGTAAATCCCTTGTCTTGTTTAATTGTCGTTTATTTTCCCTTTTCTTGTTTAATTGTCATTTATTTTCTCAGTCTAGGTTATCTTCAGTTTCTAACTCAGTTGATTCTAGACAACTGGTAGCGGAGCAAGGTTAGTACTGAGTAGGAGCAATGGCAGACGATGAGAAGATAAAGATCGACAAGTTTGATGGGACAGACTTTGAATTTTGGAAGATGCAGATTGAGGATTTGTTGTATCAGAAAAAGCTACACGAACCTTTAGAGGAGAAAAAGTCAAATTCGATGAGTCAGAAAGATTGGGACTTATTAGATAGGCAGGCTCTGGGTGTGATACGATTGACACTGGCGAAGAACATTGCTTACAACATTATTGGTGAGAAGACTACACACGTACTGATTAAGGCGTTATCAAATCTGTATGAAAAGCCCTCTGCTGCTAATAAGGTATATTTGATTCATCTATTAGTCAATACAAGGATGAAAGAAGGTGGTTCTGTTCCTGATCATGTGAACAAATTTAATTCTATACTGTCTAGATTAGTTTCCGTTGAGATTAAATTCGATGATGAAGTACAGGCCTTGTTATTGTTGTCCTTGTTACCTGACAGCTGGTCAGGATTTGTCACAACAGTTAGCAATTTGTGTAAGACTACTAAGCTAACGTTCACAGGAATTCGTGACTCGATTCTTGGAGAAATTCTGGAGAATCATCGAATTCTTTGTTGAGTATGGATGGTAGAGGCAGAAAACCTAGGAAGAGGCAGAGTCAAGGGCATAACAGATCGAAGTCCAGGAAGAGAGGGCAGTCCATGAATCACAAGGATATTGTATACTGGAATTGCCAAAAGACTAGTCACTTCAGGAATCTGTATACGGCTCCTGCAGTTCCTAAACCAAAAAAGAATGATGATAACTCAGTTAACACAGTGGAAGAAGTTAGTGATGATGCGTTGATTTGTTGTGTTGAGTGTTCTATTGAATCTTGGGTTATGAATTATGGTGCATCATTCGATGCCACTCCTTGCAAGGATTCGATGTTAAATTTTAGATCTGCAAATTTTGGTAAAGTTCATCTTGCTGATAACGAGACTTTGGACATTACAAGTATGGGAGACATAAAAATCAGAACCTGTTTTGGAACAATCTGGTTGTTAAAAAATGTAAGATATGTTCCTGGACTCAAGGGGATGTTGCTCTCTGTGGGTCAGTTGGATGAGGAAGGGTATCGTGTTATCTTTGGAAATAGACAATGGAAGGTTGTGAAGGGGAATTTGGTTATGACTTGTGGTGATAAAGTTGGAACTCTTTATACTATGGAACAATCATGTGACGAGGTTAATACAGTTACTGATGATGGTGGTCCATCAATTCTTTGGCACCAAAGGCTTGGGCATGAGTCAGAAGGGTATGAAGCTGCTAGTTTCTAAAGGTAAGATTCTATAATTGAAGAATATGGAAGTTGGATTCTGTGAACCATGTGTGTTTGGGAAGCAAAAATGAGTTAATTTTGCAAAATCAGGGAATGCACCCAAGTCTGGAAAGTTAGAGCTAGTTCATACAGATGTGTACGGGCCGACTACAGTTACCTCCTTGGGAGGATCACGCTACTATGTCACCTTCATTGATGATTCCACTAGAAAGGTATGGGTTTATTTTCTGAAAAATAATCTGAAGTGTTTGAAACCTTTAAGAAATGGAAAGCAAAAGTTGAAAACCAGACAGGGTTGAAGATTAAGAGCTTGAAATCAGATAATGCGAGTGAATACAACAGTGATGAGTTCAAAGCCTATTGTGTAGAACACATAATTAGATTGATAAAGACTATTCATGAGACACCACAGTATAATGAACTTGCAGAGCAAATGAGTAGGACTTTGAATGAGAGGGCCAAGAGTATGGGCAGATCTAATTAGTACAACAACATATCTCATTAACAGAGGACCCTTAGTTCCTTTGGAGTTCAAGATTCCTGAGGAAGGGTGGTAGAAAAAAGAGGTAAATCTCTCACAAAGCAAAGAGTTGAGTTTCTTATGTGCGTGTTAAAGATTCTTATAGGGATAAGCTTGATCCTAAAGCAAAGAAGGTTACTTTTATTGGTTACGACTCAATCGAGATGGGATACCATTTCTGGGATGAGTTGAACAGGAAAGTCATTAGAAGCAGGGATGTCACCTTCAATGAGAATGCAATGTATAAGGATAAGCTTGTGGCAAATTCTGAAACTACAAAGAAACAAGTAATTAAAGAACAAATTATGTTGGAAGATATTACAGAGGATATTATTGCTAGTAACAGTGGGAGTTTGGCAAACAGAGATGTTGAGGAGGTAGTCCCAATTACCCAGACGTTGCAGTAAGAAAATCAAATAGAGTTTCGTAACCGACACAAAGATTCTCTCCTTCAGCCTATTACTGGACGAGTCAGTTCAGTGGGAGCTAGCCATGAATGAGGAGATGAGTTCGCTTGAGAAAAATGAGACTAGGTCGTTGACTAAGTTACCAGTAGGAAAGAAGGCTTTGCAGAATAAATGGGTGTTCAAGGTTAAAGAAGAACTTGATGGAAGCAAGAGATACAAGGCAAGGTTAGTGGTGAAGGTTTTCAGCAGAAAAAGGGCATTGACTATAATGAGATTTTTTCTCTGGTTGTCAAGATGACTACTATCAGACTTGTTTTGGGTATCGTGGCTGCAGAGAAATTACATCTAGAGCAGCTAGATGTGAAGACCGCGTTCTTACATGGTGATCTTGAGGAGGAAATCTACATGACACAGCTAGAGGGATTCCTGGTAGCTGGGAAAGAGGACATGGTTTGCAAGCTGAAAAAGAGCTTGTATGATTTGAAGCAAGCACCAAGATAGTGGTACTTGAAGTTTGACAGCTTTATGATGAGAAGTGGGTACACGAGGTGTACTATGGATCATTGTTGCTACGTTAAGCAATTTGATTCATCTTATATTATATTGTTGTTGTATGTTGATGACATCTTAATCGCAGGATCTGACATAAGGGAAATCAACAAGTTGAAGAGACAAATGTCTCTAGATTTTGAGATGAAGGATTTGGGTCCCTCAAAATAGATACTTGGTATAAGCATCATTAGAGATAGAAGTGAAGGTACTTTGAAATTATCTCAAGAGAAGTATATTGGGAAGGTGTTAAATAAGTTTAACCTCCAGGATGCTAAGATCAGAAGTACGCCTTTGGGAGCCCACTTTAATTTCACAAAGAAACAGTCACCTCAGATGGATAAAGATAAGAAAGAAATGGCTAATGTTCCGTATGCATTTGTTGTTGGTAGTTTGATGTATGCTATGGTATGCACGAGGCCAGACATTGTTCATGCAGTGGGAGTTGTTAGCAGATTCATGTCTAATCCGGGGAGAGAGCATTGGGAAGCAGTTAAGTGGTTGTTACGCTACTTGAAAGGTACCTCTAAGGTTGCATTATGTTTCCGCAGGAAATATGTTATCTTGGAAGGATTTTCTGATGCAGATTTAGGTGGTTGTGTGGATACAAAATGATTTTCTAATGCAGATTTAAGTGGTTGCGTGGATACAAAAAATAGTACCACGGGATATATTTTCACTTTGGGTGGCACAACAGTTAGCTGGATGTCTCGACTTCAAAAGAGTGTTTCTCTTTCAACCACGGAAGCAGAGTACATGGCTATTTCAGAAGCCACCAAGGAAATGATTTGGTTGAAGAACTTTCTTGAGGAGTTGGGCAAGAAACAGGAAGATGGTGCTTTGTACAACGATAGTCAGAGTGTCATCCATCTTGCAATGAATCCTATTTTTCATGCTAGGATAAAACATATTCAGCTGAGATATCACTTTTTTGGGAGTTAATCAGTGATGGTACTTTATCCTTGAAGAAAATTCTTGGTTCAAGCAATCCAGCAGATATGCTAACCAAGGTAGTTACGAAAGAGAAGTTGGAGCTCTGCATAGCTTCAAATGGCCTTCAGAACTGATTGTTGAAGAAGGCTCCGCACATATAGAGTTGCTTAATACTGTAGGGTTTTACTAGAGTGACATGAGTGAGAGTGGACCTGTGATCAGTCTCCAAGTGGGAGATTGTTGGGTATGTAGAGTTTGATATACCACATCGCTAGCGTAGGGAATGGAGACCGACCCTTTCCCTATAAATAGACTCTCTTGTAATTGTAAAACTAACGATCATTGAGATTAATAATATTTGTACGGCTTGTGGAGTGCGGCTAGACCGAACCACGTAAATCCCTTGTTGTGTTTAATTGTCCTTTATTTTCTCAGTCTAGGTTATTTTCGGTTTCCAACTCACTTGATTTCTAACAGGTACAACGTAGAGAATATCAAACTCACTTGATGCAACCTAAGCTTCCATATTATTTACTTTTCATAATACTTAAATTGAAACTAATATTACAATTATTGATGTTATATGTATGCATATGAAATATAATTGATTAAAATTTAAATATTTATAATATTAAAACATACAACAATTAAGAAAAAAAAATCAAACATACAAGAAATAATAAAATATGAAAAAAATATATATTACTACTCAAGTCCTATTAAAATAAAAAATTATAAATATTTAAAAAAAAAGTAAGAGTCTTATTGATGGTTAGTGATATTTAAAGGATTAGATGATTATTTTTTTAATAATTGAGGTGGTTAAATTTTTTTTTTTAAATATAGAGTAACTATGAATATAAACAATCAATAAAATAGAAAGTAAAAGTGAAAAATTATCGAATAAATTAAATAAGAGATGAATTTTTTTTAGAAAAATAATAAAAAAAATGAAGATGAAAAAAATAAATGGACGGAAGTGACACACTAGACGGTGAAAAATAATTTATTTTAATGAAAAATATATATACACTACTATCCAAGAAAAAATTGTGAAAAAATAATTATATAAATGGATAGTGATGTTGAAAGAGTTAAATAATTTTTTTTAAGAAATGAGGTAATTGAATAATTTTAAATTAACTATATATATAAAAATAATAGGTAAAAGAGAGAAAAAAAGTGAAAAAGCAAAGAGGTAGTGAAAGAAGAAAAAAGAGATATGATAAAATGATGAAATAAATTAAAATTAAATGAAAGATGAACATAGGGAAATAAATTAATGCAAGGAAAGGTCTCGCGGCACTATAAAAATAATTTACTTTAACAAGTAAAACACATATATTACTATTAAAGTGTTATTGTAAGAATAATTTGTAAAAAGATTGTTAAATAAATTTACAATGATGTTTAAAAAAGTTTTATAACTAATTTATTTAAAATGGGATGATTGAAATTTTATTAATATAACTCAACTATATGTATAAATAACATGTAAAAAAGAAACATAATTTTTTTCTTTTAAAGATAATATGTTATCACATTTTTCTAAGCACAAAATATGTATATAATTACACTCATTGTTAACTTTCTTTTAAGCTCATGCATTAGTTTTAAATTTTTAAATATTAAGCTTTTTCATACATACAAATTAATTTTGTTTTTACAAAACTTCACTAGCTATACACACGTTTTTTAGGAAATATTTACATATGCAATTGATGTTAAATTTTGAAAAATAAATAAGGTATTTAAGCAAATTAAAATATAGTGATGATTGCAGACGAGGTGATAGGTTATCCTCATCAACGGCACCTATAAACACCCATAGGTTATCCTCATCATATATGAAGATGATGAGAAAATCATAAAAAAGGAAAATAAAAAGAGAAATTGAAGAGAAGAAAACAAAAAAAAAAGTATATAAAGGTGTATATTATTTTTAAACTCATAAGAATAATTTGTAAATATTTTTCAAGAGATAAAGAGTCATACCACTTAGCTATATGCATATAAATAATAGGTAAAAGAAAAAAAAGTGAAATTTAACTAGGAAAATAAATTAAAAAAATAAATATGAGAAATGAGAACTCACTCAGACCAAAATAAAATAAAATGATTCTACTTAAATATTAAAATAAAAATTCAGTAATTATAATTTTAAAAATTAACTTTAACTTCATTGGATATCTTACTCAAATGATTTATAAATCTACATCTAATAAATGAAAAATAAGTAACACCGATCAACTACCGACCATCTACGGCCTAGAGTCCACTCACATTCATATACCAAATCAACGTTGGAATCAAACAAAATGGAAATATACATTTATAAAGTAAAAATAAAAAGTCGAACGCATAAGACTACTATTACGGGTATGCATGGGTCAGGTACCCGACCTAATTGTATTTTCGATTCGGGTATCCAATTTTTTTCGATTCGGTTATGGTTATTGAGTTTTTGGCATGATTTACGGGTACCCTATAAAATCGGTTCTTTTAGGTTCAATGAAATCAATTTTTTTGGGTAATAAAATTGATTTTTTTCAATTCATAAAATAAGAATTAATTTGATCGATTCTCAAAATCGGATATTTTTTTCATTCCAAATTTAAATCAAAAGAATGAGAAATATAATGCAACTACGATTAGGAGGGTTTAGAGAGGAAGATATGGTGTCTAAAAAGAGTCGTAGATAGATAAAAAAGACTTAATAAAAATATTTGTTAATGAATTAAAAAAGACCAAGAATAAAATGCTTGTTTCGTGACTTTGTCTATAAGTGTTATTTTGGCATTTTTCTTTTTCTTTTTAAATTATCATAATTTTTTGGCATTACTAAATTTGGTGCCTTATTGCATGATATCGCATTTGTATTTTAAAAAATATTATTAATTTGCTTACTCTCTTTTTTCCAATAAATATATAAGCTAAGAATTCAATTTCTTATTTTTCAGAAAGAAAAAGATTATTATTAACCCTCTTAACAACATTAATTAAAAAATATAAATTTTATTAAAAATTAAGAATAAAATTCTATGAATGAAATTACGAGAGTGAGTAAAAAATATTAAATTTTAGGATTCATTTTGGGGTTATCAAATTATCTCATGCTAAATAAATGTGGCTAACTAATCAAATAGAACAAATTTGCATATCAGATCACCTATAAGTAACAAAAATGTACGTCTAGTTTTAGATCAATTAGGGCCATTTAGTTAACTGCAGGTCAGACCCAGACCTAGATTTAAAATAACATACAATTTTTAAGACTCGACCCAACCCAACCCAATTTTCGGTTTGGTTCTTCTTACTTTTTCGGTTTAGTTCTGTGCCGACTCGGTCCAAGTTTCGAGCTTCGGTTTTCTTTCACAACCCAAACTACTATGAAGCAACCAAAATTAAGCCAGCCATTGTGAATTGTGAAACAGTAGCAGAAATCTTAAAAACCCAAGAAAACTGGTGATGAAGCAAAAAAGAGTTGATCCAAAATTTAATACTGATTGTAATACTGACTGAAAGCTGGTGATCAAGTAAAAGAAGAAAGATCCTTACAGCTGTTTATTCTTCCAAGTTGGTGGTAAACTGTCACGGGCCTGGAAGGATTCCAAGATTGTGTCACAGACAAACAAGAAGAGGAGAGGAAGAGAACGGATCAAGAAGATGATCAACGAGAGAAACTTGTTGGCTTGTTGATGGAAGATAGACGAAGGGAGAAGAAGAACAAGGGTGGAGTTGCAGCGGTAGTGTTATACCACAACTGAGCCAGTGGTAGAAATTCTTGCCACCTGTGAGGTTGAGAAGAGTAGAAACACCTCAAATATTACTCCAAACACTGATTTACTCTCTCAGTTTAGCCATTGAACTGAGGGTGATAAGAGCTACTATGCTTGAGTTCAATCCCCTGTAATTTGAATAAGTCCAGCCAAAATTTGCTCAAAAATAGGGGATCTCTGTCAGTGACTAAGGAGTTAGGAGTACCATGAATACTAACCACTCTTTCTAGGAATAACTTGGCAACTGAATGGGTAGTGATAGCGTGTTTTAATTGTAGGTTTTTCCCCTTTGTTTTGGCCTTTTCGAGAGCATGATACTCCTGATTTGCCCTTTTTCCCATGGTTTTGGCAGATCAGCGCTTTAAGTACGAAAAGATTGAAAGCGAGCATTTTTTAAGGATTTCTGGAGTCTTGAAGCTCCGTGGCCTAGAAGAGCGGAATGTCATCGCGCCCTCGATGCTAACCAGACTATTGAGTAGACTTGGCCCTTGATACCTGCATCGGATCAAAGATCAAAAGCTAAAGGAAAACATCTTCAAAGATCCGCACAAGATTCCATGCGCTTCCAAGAGATGCCTGACGCTCCAGAAGATTCTAGAATATTCCCTGCAAAGGAAGCGTCCTTCCTATGTGTTTTCGCCCCCTCATGTGCTGACACCCTCTCTCCTTGAGCTGTATTTTGTCCCTTAGCTAGTTTTTAGGCTATTTAAGTTTAGCTTTAGGGTTTTTGTAAGGATGGTTGTCCTAAGACATTCTCTCTTCTTTACCTAATTTCTAGGGATTCTCTCTTCCTCTTTTTGAGCATCGTCGTCAGCTTGTAAAAGGGAAAGCTTGATTTCCCCCATCGGTTTTTATTCTAATAGACTTCTCCTTTATTTTCTTTTCAATATAGTTTATGTTATTCTCTTCTTCCACCTTCTGTTTATATTTTATTATGAGTAGCTAAATATTTTTCTCTTAGTAAAGGGTGTTTCAAGGGTTGTAAGGATCAGTTAAGAGGCCTAATGCATGCTTAATATATTCTCTTGTCACATTCGGTTGTTTATCATTTTATTTCCATGCTTATTTAGAAATGTTAAGGGCTTGATCAACCGTTGACATTTCTTTTTGAGTGTTGTCATCCTAGCAGCGATAACGACATTGCGAGGTTGTTAGGACTAGTAGACACCTAGTGGGGACATCACGAGAGGTCTTTCGTCTAGGGGTAAATGATTGTTTAGGTTATGTGATGCGAGCTTAACAAACTGAGATGTCATGCCCTAGATGATACGATCACACCTAGCCTCATTCTCTCTATGTACCAGCACCACCTAAGCATGGGGATCGCAGAACAAAGCTCGGCAACAAATGCTCCATCCAAGAGGGCCAATCATCATGATCCGATGAATAAGTAAATGGAGTCTGATTTAAGCGAACAAAGTCTTGATGGAAAATTCAAGATGTTAGCTTTCATTTGGGACACTTTTCAGGCCAATCGGACGGGTGGATCAAAATTTATGGTCGTCGACATTTTAGCGCGCAGTTTGAACGAGCCAGGATTAACGTCAGTCCAGTGGCAAAACGCTCAGCGTTTTGCCCCTCCTTTGATGGATCATTGCGAGCTGTCATGCTCCCCACTTGTGATATTTTATTGTATTTCTTTTCTATAAGTAGAACATCAAGCTAGTGTTATTATGGAGATTATTGCCAAGTGAAAAGCTAGAGAGAGTTCCTCCTCTAGCCTATCACCAAGGCTTGATCCAAGTGTGTTATTTGAGTGATTTAAGATTGTTTCCTTTCTGTAATTCAAGTGTGTTTTCAAGCAATAAACAAGTGATCCTTTGTGCTTTCAATCTGAGTTCAATCAAGTGTACCATCATAAATCCTTCCAACTCCATCCTTTCCATTCATCCTTTATCTTATCATCCATTTCCGCTGCACCTATACTCCATCTTCCATCCCATTTCTTTCCATCTCCCAAAATGCCTTGTGTCACAACTTCAAGCTAGATCCTCCTTCAAACATAGATTCAGACTCCCTTACATAGGAGGCTGGATCATATCAAGTGGTAGCGGAGCTCTAGCCGCTTCGAGTTGTGTTTTCGTTTCTGTCCAGTAAATTTCGTATTCTTCCTGTCCCGTTTTCAAGAGTTTCGTCGCTCAGAAAAATCTCTAAATGTTTGCCAACCTTATTCATTCTGTTCTTAACAACTTTTGTCTTTTGGTCTTCAGGAAATTCGGACTCCATTGTGTACTTTTGGGCAAAACTAAAGCAGTGCGCAAAAGTTGCCCGAGGAAATCCGATTTGTGTTGAACGACGGTTTACTGTGTCTTCCCTTCGAAATTTCATCTTCTTTCCTTCTTGAAAGTTGTAGTTCCATGTCTTAGGTACAACTCTGTTAAATTTCATAACTTAACTCCATTAGTTTCTATTATTTTGTCAAAATCCGAAAATTGAATCCATTTCAGCCACAACACCTTTAGCTAAAATGGTTTTCCTAATAAATTATTAGTTACCAACTCATTACCTTCCTTTTGTCCAACCCTTTTGTCTCCCACTCAACCATGTCCCCTACCTTTAATTATTTATCTTTTGACTAACTTGTCACAAAATTGTCTTCCACTCTTCTTTGTTCACATGTGCTCATCTTTCCATTAGAAAGTCAAAAATCTACAATCAACTTTCCTCCATAGTATTCTTCCACCTCATCACTTTACTTTGTTTACCATCATACAACTCACATTTCCTCGTATAGCACCCTGTATTGCAGGTATTAAAAATAATAAAAAAAAAGAAATAAAAAATAAATAAATAAATAAAAAATAAAAACGAGGACTCTATGAAAATTCCAAGTGTAGTTTCAATTGTGCTATTTCAATTCAATACCACCTATATGGGCGGTTGTTTCTTTAATTTCAGCACTTCAATTCAGCTATTTCAATTCGATACCACCTATATGGTCGGTTGCACTCTTTAAATTCAAGTCATTTCCTTTCAGTCATTTTAATTCAAGTCATTTCAATTCTGTTATTTCAATTCAGCTATTTCAATTCGATACCCCCTATATGGGCGGTTGCACTCTTTAATTTCAAGTCATTTCCTTTCAGCTATTTCAATTTAAGTCATTCCTTTCAGCTATTTCAATTAAAGTCATTTCCTTTCAACTATGTCAAATCTTAATTGAACAAAAGAAGCAAAAAGGACATTGCTTGAGGACATTATTTGGACAAAAGGGAAACGGAACAACCTTGTGAGGCTTGAGTGACTAAGTGAGGACAATTTTTACGAGAGTTTCAAACACGAGAGCAAATACGTGAGGGAGTGTTTTTACTAATGTTTGTTACTTGTGTAGAAAATTAGTCAGGATGGCACAAAATGAAAAGAGTGACTCTAATAAATGGTACGAAGAGATGCATCAATGGCTTGTTGAACAACAGGCTAAATATGGTGGCCACGATGCCTACTTCGCCCAACTTGAGCAACGCCACTCGAAGAAGAAATTAAATTCAATCCCTCCTATTGTTTTGCTTGATAAGTCGGACCCAGGTCACTTACAAGGTCCAAATCAGATCACTCCTACAATCCAAACTGAGCACCTATCCATTAATGGAATCACCACACCACTAGGCCACCACGGGGCCGTGGCTTCATCCATCCATCCATTGCAAGACAATAGCCATTTCTACCCCGATGACATTACACCGCTAGACCACCACTGGGCCATTGTTTCATCCTACCACCATATCAACAATTCTTCCAAGGAACCAATCACTTTGTCTCACGCCATTGAGAGTATTTTTGAAAGAGGCAAACCAAGCGGAATGAGAACTAAGCAATGGTTATCCATTGTGGAGACCCTTCGGCTTGCTCAATCTTCCCTTGAATCCAAGGCCTTTCGAAGTGCTCTAGCCAAATATACCCTTGCTTCCCCTCCTAAGGTTTCATCTTCTAAGATATCACAAGAAACCAAAAGGAGTAGAGCTTGTCCTACCGAAAATCCAAATGAAGTCGAGGGCATTGCACCACTAGGCCACCACGGGGCCGTGGTGATCAATGACACTCCAAACAGCCCATTGTTAGGACCTCCTCCTGCCATACTTCCTACGGCTTCAACACCTCCTATATCATCCAAAAGTCAGCTTCATGACCTCCCTAAATATATCGATGTGGAAGCTAATGAGTCCACTACAGAAGAAGTTATCCAAAGCCGAGTTGTGCATCAAACAAGCACATACTCGTCCACATCTACACCGCCTTCACCCCATCCCATTTCGGCCTCCTTACACCAAGGTAACTTTAGCCGAATACCATCCACACCAAACACTCGTCCCCCACCATATATGCTACCGTGGAGGCGGAACAATTTCCAAAGATTAGCATCCCTTTCCCAAACCGAAGATGCCATTACCAGACCGCCTCCCTCTTATTCAACTTCGATCATTCCTAATCCTTCACCTACTATCCAAAACAAAGACACTTCCAATGAACTAGAACACATACAAGCCGAAGGTTTAGAGGGAGAAATTCCAATCAAAAATTTGGCAACAATATTGATTACCAATGGAAGTTTGAACTTCCAAACAATGGAGGAAACCGAGTGCTTAGAACAAGGAGAAAATTCAGTCCCTTCTCATTTTGAAGCGCCATACAAGGCTGCCTTCATGAATGAAAATAGTGAGAACGTGGTAGATGTAGCAATTCATCTATCAACGTTTGAGTTGGACTTACAAGAATCTATACCATCCACACCATTTGAGCTACATTTGAACAATGAGAATGAGAGAAGTTGTGCTCTTCAAACATCAATGGTAGAAGCAATTGAAGAAGCTCATTTGCTTCTGAATTTGAGAGAAAAAGAGAGAGTGAGCGAAGAGAAGAAAGTAAGCAAAGACAATACACACCATGAAAAAATTGAGCATGGCAATGAGCGAATTAAGAGAAAAATGAAAGAGTTGAGTGTGATAATGAAAGAAAAATCTTTGGAACCAGAATTTGAAATTGGTCAAACATGTTTTGTCCTTCGGTACAAAAGGCACCATTTACAAATCAATGCTAACCTGTCATTTCTACCAATTCCTTTTACTTATCTTTTGCAGAAATTTATCCATGTATCTCCCTACATGATCAAGCACAAACAAGAGAAGGAGAATATAGTGGATAAGGCACTCTCTAGGAGGAAACAAGTTTTTACCGTACCTTTAAAAGGGGTACCAAGTGGCAAATCAATCCTAGGAGGCGTTGGAAGTGCAATTGCTCAACATTGGTGCTCCCAACGGCAAGGTCTTGAGTATGCAGGAGAAAAGGTAGAAGTACGGGATTCGAGGATGAATCCTTTTGATGAGGGAGAGGATGATGTGATCACGACCCCCTTCGAGGTGGAACAACTTGGCATGAAGCCAAGAGGACCGATCACGCGCAACCGAGCCTTGCAAATGAGTGTCAATCATGCTCAAGGTCGGGAATCAAGTGCCATTTCCTCACCATGCCTAGTCCTAGATGAACGGAACTCCCAAGATGGCCGAGCAAGCCATGATGTAGAGGTGAGACTCACCTTAGAAATTCACAAGGACCCACGCACCATTCCAAGGCCTCCAGCGAAGCCGAACTTCCTCAACTCGCAACAAGGCTCGTCAACACTCCGCTACCATTCCGTTAAGTTGAGAGGGATGAGAGAAGACGAATTTAATGTTATGGATTCGAGGACGAATCCTTTCAAAGGAAGAGGTGATGATACGATCACACCTAGCCTCATTCTCTCTATGTACCAGCACCACCTAAGCATGGGGATCGCAGAACAAAGCTCGGCAACAAATGCTCCATCCAAGAGGGCATTATCATGATCCTATGAATAAGTAAATGGAGTCTGATTTAAGCGAACAAAGTCTTGATGGAAAATTCAAGATGTTAGCTTTCATTTGGGACACATTTCAGGCCAATCGGACAGGTGGATCAAAAGTTATGGTCGTCGACATTTTAGCGCGCAGTTTGAACGAGCCAGGATTAACGTGAGTCCAGTGGCAAAACGCTATACAACTTGTCTCCATAGTCCAGAAGAAGGAAGAGGATCTAGCCCAGTATTATGAGAGGTTCCAGAAGATGCAATCTTCGTGCCCATCCCACAACCTTACAGAGCATGCCCTTGTTCAGTATTTTTGCGAAGGCCTTAAGACCCATTATAGAGCCCTCCTCAACGTTGCCGCTAACGGCTCTCTAACAGCTTTAACTCCACCTGCTGCCAAGGAAACCATAGAGCTCATAGCCAAGAATGTCTCCTCTGATGCCGCTAACAGTGGAGGTCAAGATGCCCAAGTGGCTACCATGCAGAATCAACTATCTTCCCTCATCGGGATGTTTCAGAACTTTATGACAGGGCAATCCACGCCTGTCAAGGCATGCCAAATCTGTAATTTTGTAGATCATCCCACTGATGCATGCCCCCATAGCCTGGACGAAATCCAAGTCAATGTTGCTGGCTAGTATGTCCAGGATCCTTACGGTCAACACTACAATCAAGGCTGGAAACAGCAAAATCCAGGATGGGTTCTGAACGCTCAGTCGTCGGGACCTAGCCATCAACAACACCAATAAAACCCATATGGCAATCATCCACCTCTACCAAACATGAAAAACTTCAGACCTCTACCCACGTATAATCAGAATCAATACCAATGTCAGCCTCCTCAGGATCAGACCTTTATCGTGCCTCCTAATATAGAATTACCTCGGAACCCCGAACAACAGAAGGAGATTGAGGATCTTAAGAAGCACGTGAGTACCTTGATGGCAGAGATGAAGGAAGTAAAGAATCAAGGGAGGTTTCCACCCCAAACTGAAACCAATCCGAAACACAATGTCTGTGCAGTGACTCTGTGAAGTGGAACGACCTTGACACCTCTTGCACATCCTGCCCATGATATTGAAAACTCCCTAGAGTCTGAATTCAAGCCAAAACCCAGGGCAAGGAGCCCGAAAGTGCCCAGGTTCGTCGAGGTCATGGAAGACAGAATCCGCTCTCCTAGAGGTTCACCAAGGAATGACCCTAATCCACCTGAATTCACCAAGACGTACATTCACAAGATTCTCGAGCCCCCATTCCCCAGAGGCTGGTTAAATCCAAGAAGGAAAAAGAGGACCGTGATATCTTCGACATGTTCAGTAAAGTGGTTGTCAACATCCCTCTCCTCCAAGCAGTGAAGAATATGCCTCGCTACGCCAGATTCCTGAAACAGTTGTGCACCAACAAGAATAAATTGGCCGAAATTAACAAGATCAGTGTAGGAGTTAACGCCTCTGCCCACATCCAGAGGAAGATTCCCCCAAAATGCAAGGACCAAGGAATGTTCATCATCCCCTGCAGAATTGGTACAGTCGACATCAAGAAAGCCATGTGCGATTTGGGGGCAGGAATTAATGTCATGCCCTTGATCATTTATAACAGTCTTAGTCTCGAACCCCTCTGACTTACCAACCTTGCCATTCAGCTTGCTGACCATTCTATCATCTACCCCGAGGGGATCATCAAAGATGTCTTGGTCCAAGTGAGTGAATTCTTATTCCCAGCCGATTTCTATGTCATTGCAATAGAGAACGAGGACTCCACCAAGTCCACTGATGTTCTTCTAGGGCACCCATTTCTAGCCACAGCCCGAGCAAAAATCAATGTTCACGATGCAACCATCTCCCTTGAGTTCGATGGGGAAATTATCAAGTTCAATATGCTAGAAGCCATGCGATACCCCTCCGAATTTTCCAGTGTTAACTATATTGATGTTATTGATCCTTCTATAGAGAAACTTGCTGAACTTTACTCTACTGGCCCTTTACAATTTGCCCTTGACATGAGTCTAACGCCAACTCTTCTAGATGTCATGGCCTCGACACTTTCCACACCACCTGAACTCCATTCCGTCGTCGCTGCCCTAGAAGAATGCGTTGTTGTCCAGTATGAACCCCCAATGGTGTCTCCTAATTTCCCAGACCATGTTAATTTATTTCCATCTATTGATCAGGCTCCAGCCCTCGATCTGAAGCCACTGCCTTCCCATTTGAAGTATGCTTATCTTGGCCCCAATAACTCGTTGCCCGTAATTATCTCCAACAAGCTCAACAATCCTAAAGAGTCAGAGCTGATTTCCTTGCTGAAGGAATTCAGACAAGCCATAGGCTGGACCATTGCAGATATCAAAGGCTTGTCCCCATCGCTATGTACTCATCGCCTTCACCTAGAGGACGCAAGCAAAACCATCCGTCAACCTCAGCGTATGTTGAATCCGCCCATGATGGAAGTAGTAAGGAAAAAAGTGCTGAAGTTGCTGATGCAAGTGTCATATATCCTATCTCTAACAACCCATAGGTCAGTCCTATATAGGTCATGCCCAAGAAAACTGGCATCACTATCACCATTGGGCAAGATGGCGAATCAATTCCTACCAGAATCCAGAATGGGTGGCGTGTGTGCATTGACTACCGCCACTTGAATGTTGCCACTAGAAAGGATCACTTTCCTCTTCCCTTCATTGATCAAATGCTGGAATGTCTCGCGGGCAAAACCCACTATTGTTGTCTAGATGGTTACGCCGGTTTCCATCAGATCCCAGTTGCCCCCGAAGATCAGGAAAAGACCACCTTCACATGCCCTTTCGGCACCTTTGCTTATAGGCGTATGCCCTTCAGCTTGTGTAATGGCCCCACTACTTTTCAGCGCTGCATGGTGAGCATTTTCTCCGAACTAGTTGAAAATGAGATCAAGGTCTTTATGGATGACTTCACTGTATATGGGAATTCCTTTCCAGAGTGCATGAGTAAATTGAAGTAGTGTTTAGAGCGCTGCATAGAGACCAATCTTGTCCTGAATTTCAAAAAATGTCACTTCATGGTAGATCGAGCCCTCGTTCTAGGCCATATTATCTCGGCCAAGGGAATCGAAGTCGACAAGGCCAAGATTGAGGTGATTGAATCTTTACCCTATCCAGCATGTGTTCGCGATGTGCTATCTTTTCTAGGGCACGCCGGTTTCTACAGACGGTTTATTAAAGACTTCTCCAAAATTGCCCAGCCTATGTGCCGCTTGCTCCAGAAGGAAGCCTTTGATTTTGATGAGAATTGCAAAGCCGCCTTTGAACTTCTCAAAAATAAGCTTATCTCAGCCCCGATCATTCGTGCCCCCGATTGGTCCTTACCTTTCAAGGTCATGTGCGATGCTAGTAATCAAGCCCTATGCGCCATTTTGGGTCAAAAAAAGGACAAGGAAACCTATGTCATCTACTATGCTTCCAAGTTATTAGATCCAGCCCAACAAAACTACATAACCACAGAAAAAGAACTCTTAGCAGTAGTTTATGCCCTCGACAAGTTCGGGCAGTACCTCTTGGGCACTCACATTCTAGTATATTCGGATCACTCAGCCCTTAGATGCTTGTTGACAAAGGTTAATTCCAAGCCTCAACTCATTCGATGGATCTTGTTGCTACAAGAATTTAACATCTTGATCAAGGATAAGTAAGGAAGAGAAAATCTTATAGCAGATCATCTAAGCAAACTTCCAGCCCAAGAAGACAATTCGCTTGTGCCTATCCGCGACACTTTCCCAGACGAACAATTGTGTCTTGCCCACGCTATCCAGTTTCTATAATTTTCAGACATTGCAAACTTTTGTGCTACCGATACCTACCCTGCCGATGCTTCCCCATCCGAATGCAACAGAATCAGAAGGCAAGCCAAATACTATATTTGGGATAGCCCATATTTGTGGAAGCACTGCTCAGATCAGATCATACGCCGTTGTGTAACAATGGACGAGGTGTCCTCGATCCTTAAATTCTGCCATTCTGAAGGAGGACACTTCGCGGCCAAGAAAACTACTCTCAAAGTTCTGGAGGCTGGACTATATTGGCCATCTATCTTCAAGGATAGTTACCTCTTCTGTGCTTCGTGCCCTCGATGTCAAGTCACGGGCAATATTGGAGCAAGGAACCAGATGTCTCTGACCAGTATCATTGTATGTGAGATCTTCGATATCTGGGGCATAGACTTCATGGGACCCTTCCCAAGCTTATTCGGCAACATCTACATCCTTCTTGTCGTCGACTATGTTTCCAAATGGATTGAAGCGAAAGCTACTTGGAACGACGATACCAAAGTGGTAGTGAGTTTCCTCCGCACTCACATCTTCAACCGATTCGGTACGCCTCGTGCCCTCATAAGTGATCGAGGTACCCACTTCTGCAATCGTGTTGTGGCCACGCTCCTGAACAAATATGGGGTTCATCACCAAACTTCTACAGCCTATCATCCACAGACAAACAGACAAGCTGAAGTCTCCAACCACGAAATCAAGTCTATCCTTGAGAAGACGGTCAACTAGTCTCGAAAACACTGGAGTTTGAAGTTGGATGTTGCACTTTGGGCATATCGCACTACTTTCAAGACCCCAATAGGGATGACGCCCTACAGACTTGTTTATGGGAAGTCGTACCATCTGCCTGTTGAGTTAGAGCACAAAACCTTCTGGGCAATCCGGAAGGTTAATACAGATCTTGGGCATGCTGGTCAACACCGATGCCTTCAAATTCAAGAGTTGGAAGAGCTAAGGGATGATGCCTATGTAAACACTCTGATTTACAAGGGCAAAACAAAGGCCCACCATGATAAGCATCTCCGTCCCAAATCATTTTTTGTTGGTCAGCAAGTATTGATGTACAACTCTCACATTCGTCTTTTTGCAGGAAAGCTTAAATCTAAATGGACAGGACCCTACGTGGTCAAGAAAACTTTTGACTATGGAGCCTTTGAGATAGAACACCGTGAAATGGGAGATGTTTTCAAGGTGAACGGTCACAGCCGCACTAGAAGGTATCTTGAATGTCGTTCCATTCTTTTCTCTCTCCTTTCTCTCTTTTATTTAATTCTGGAACTTTTTATTTTTCTCGTGTATCTTATTTTATTTATATTCTCCTTTATTGGTTCAGAATTCTTTTCCTTATTTTTATCCTCTGATCTCGCTCCTTTCCCTTTCCCATGCGATTTTATTCTCTGTCAAAAATTATCTTTCCACTTATTCCCCCTCTTTCGTCTTTATCTATTCTAACAGCTCTTTTTAAATTTCAAAAAGGCAAGCGGTTGGGATGCGCAGACCCTCTCTCTCTCTCTCCTGGTTCCAAGACGCCACGTCAGCCCAAGAGATAAAAAAGTTGCCCTAATTAATATTATGTCAGACGCCAGCCGTTTTTCCCTACACGCTCCCCCTCGTCCTTTTCCCTCTCTCATCCCGCTATCGCCCATATCCCTCTCACAAACCTTTCCTTCTCTTACAAACATGCAAACACTTCACCACTGACCCGTCACCATCACAACAAATCAATCTCTCTCTCCAATCTCACCAAACTCACTCTTCCCCATGGGTATCAAGCACGTCGCCAGGAAACACAAAAGTCAAGAACCTTGTTCCTCCTCCTCCACTCAAAACTCCATTCCCGAATCCCTTAGCCTTGGCCTAGACGAGGAAAATCCCCCATCTCCGACCGCCCCTCCCACCGCCGAGCCGGTCACAAGCCCCACTACTGAAAACCAGTCCGACGACGAGCTAGAGATCACCGGCTCAATTCCAGCGACCTCAGCGATGACCAGATTCGGCCGGGTAACTAGAAAACCCAGTTCTACCCCCATGCCTAAAAAACCCAAAGTGGAAAAGCCCTCGCATGCGGCCAAGAAAAAGCTAACAGTGGACGAGGTGTTGAAGGACATTCTTGTATCCGAGTCTGAGGTTGAGGATGAAGCGCCGACCGGGGCTGAGGAAGAAGAAATCGAACAGACCGTTGCTAGCACTAGTGACGAAGAAGGTTCCGGCGAGTCTGAGGCTGAGGATGAAGCGCCGACCGGGGCTGAGGATGAAGAAATCAGCGACGAAGAAGGTTCCAACAAGAATGAAGCCGAGGAAGAAGAGGGCGATGAAGATGCTGAAAAAGTGAGGGCTGAGAAGGAAGCAGCCCAGAAAGCTAAAACAGAGAAAAAGGCTAAGGAAAAAGAGACCGCAGCAAAGAAAGCGGCCACAAAAGGAAAGTCCAAGGTTCCAGCCAGAACGGAACAGCGAGCGGAGCCGGAGATGCCACTGGAGAGGAAGAGAAAAGCAACACCTTCCTCAAAGGTCCAGAGCAAACCCACCTTAACAAAGAAAGCACGTTGTACCTAGGACAACGATTCAGATGTCGAGGGCTCGACGCCTGTGCCTACCTCTACACCACGAGTGTCTTCCATCCAGGTTGTCTCTGACCTTTCTAACCCCCATGCCTGGCTGTCTTTTGATGATAAACCCTCTTTCGATAAATTGCATGCCCTGAACTCCATAGGCGTTAGCTCGTGTGCGTGCCTAGATCTGGAATTTTTAGGAAAGATGGGACAAGAAACTCGAGCCCGAGAGCTTATTGGCAACATCGGTTGGGATTCTTTATTCTTTTTAGAACACCGAACCTATGTTGAGCTCTCGCTGGAGTTCTTCACTACTTTTTGGGTTGATTCGGACCATTTCAAGCCTAAGGGCAAACATGGGTCGAACCCTTCGACCCCTGGTCTGATTAATTTTCGCTTAGCGAACAAGTGGTTCAAGCTTTCATTGAATGAGTTCAATTGCATGCTTAATTTTGTCTCCCCTGATGGTTTAAAATCTGTTGCTTATAAGAATGTTTTGACTGTAATCCCTCCTGTGTTTGATCCCGACGTGGCTTTTCGTGAACTGACTGAGAATCCCAGCACTGAATTCAACCCTAAATCCTCTAAAGCGCATGAAATTATGGATCCTGCCCTTAGAATTTTGCATCGTTTTCTTGCCCTTACTTTTGCTGCTAGATTTCAATCTTCAAGGCAGTTAACTTTGCAAGAACATTTTCTTCTTTGGTGCATGAAAAATAAGCGTAGGGTGAATTTAGGATTTTGGATTGCCTCTGCTATTATCCATGTTCAGTACGGCTCTCGTGGCCCCATTTTAGGTTCTCTGATTGCGTTGCTTGCTGTGAACCTGCATAACATTGATTTGACCACTTCTGGTATGGGGCATTTATGTATCTCACATGGTATTTTGAGGTTTTCCATAGGTAGCACGCCCTCGGGAGAGAAGGTCTTCGGCAAGAAGCATGGAGGAAATTTTGAATACCTCAGCCTTTCGAGGCCTCAAGCTGTTGTAGCCCCTCGTGCCCCCGAAGGAGATTCAAATCATGCCCTCAAAGCCAATCAAACAAGCAATCCACCCGATCCATCCTCCCAGCTGATCCTCAGAATCAAGCGTCTTCTCCAAGCTGTGCTCAGGGAACTTCAGGCTTTGACGACTGAAGTGGCTAGGAGCAAGCTTCCACCCTCCTGATTCCCCCCCCCCCCCCCCCCACCCCCCGAACAATTAGTTTTCCTGCCCTCGAGGAGGGCCAAAATCATTTCCACCCCTCATTTATATTTTTATTTGTACTGAACTTATTTTTATTTTTTCGTTGAACTTGTGTTTGCGCCCTTCCCGTATTGAGGACAATGCGCTACCTAAGTGTGGGGAGGGACTTATTTATGTTTTATATGTTTGTCTTTTGTTTGACTGCATGTTTTAAATTCCGCAACGTGCATGACTGTGTGTTTTTGTAAAAAAAAAATCGGATTTTAAATTTTTGTTGAAATTCTACCACTGCCAGTTTTTTTTAAAAAACCCTCATGAATGGACACACACTTTTTCATCACGTGCGCACAAGTATAAACCACCAGCACCTTGTCTAGACCTAGTTGTTCTCATTTTTGCCTATTGAACCTTATATCCATATCTAGGCCTAGACACCAGTAGTCACAAAAGCACCCTGGAGCACTTGAGCTTCCATGCCTATTTCTTTTCTTGAGTGATTAGAATGCTTTAGCTACACACTGGTTGAATTTGCATGATATCCCTGGGTATAGTCACTATCAGACATGGGAAAGCTTCGATTTGACAGAAAAACATCGCATCAATGTCTTTTTCTTTCTTTTCTCCCTCTCTACTTCTTCTCTTTCCATGCCCCCAACATTCCCCTTCTTTTCATATTCTTTCCTAACCATTCATTTCTTTTCTTGATCTTTTTCCTTGGCAAGTGAGGTAGCGATTATTGAGGGTAACGTCGAGGGCTAGACATCCGAAGGACGTGCAGAAAAGTTCAAGTGTGGGGAAGGTGAGAAAGAAAGACTTCAGCGCAAAAAGTAGAGTTCTAGGGCAACAAGAGCCGAAAATAAAAAAAATTCTTCGATCCCTAGTCCGTTCTAAACAACTCGGGCCCCTAGAAAAGTTCAAGTGAGGGGAAGCCGAAGAGGTCAATCATCGATGCTGGAAGCAGATCTAGAGCAAAAGCCAAAGCAGAAAATTTTGTACCCTCTCCAATGTTATTCTCATTTTCAAAAACAAAAAAACAAAAAAATGTATATATATTTCGAAATAAAAGGAGAGGGGCATTACATAAGCAAAAGATTTTCCGCATCCGAAGCTGCAACAAGAGAGAACTTCCTGCCCTCAAAGAAGAAGACCTTTGTCTAGCCCCCGAATCATCATCGTACCCTCGATGAAAGCTGCCTTGCCACTTCGCCTTTTCCTAAGCCAAGGAATCCATCCAAGTTCTATCTGGTTCCTTCTTTTCTTTCCTTCTCTTCTCCCTCCAGTTCTCTTCTGTTCTTTTCCTACTCTCTTCTTTCCTCACTTCTAGCTCACCCGATCCCTTTTCTTTCTTTTTGCTGATGCGTTGTCTTTTCCGATTGATGATTGCCCGTGCATGTGTACTACAGTACTCGGATTGATGTGCAAGTTTGACTTTGTGTTGTGTTATGTACATTTAGTTTTGAGCGTTAAACACTTAGCCTTGCTTGTGAGAGTGAGTATAAACACACACCTGGTGAGGGCTGCTGGTTAAGGGCTGGATATGGGAAAGTTTGATCTTTGGGGTCGTTACCCCTCTAGTTTGATGCAGGTGTTTTCTAGGTGAGAGCGAGACTTGTGCGAAGACTAGCTTGGTGTCGGTTTGTATTTGTATGTGATTAACTGTGTTGTCTGTTCTTGAGGTGCTTTTCAGTTTTGTGATTGCTCGAGGGCGAGCAATGGGCAGTGTGGGGATGTTTGATAGCGTGTTTTAATTGTAGGTTTTCCCCTTTGTTTTGGCCTTTTCAAGGGCATGATACTCCTGATTTCCCCTTTTTCCCATGGGTTTGGCAGTTCAGCGCTTTAAGGAAGAAAAGAGTGAAAGCGAACAATTTTGAAGGATTTCTGGAATCTTAAAGCTTCGAGACCTAGAAGAGCAGAATGTCATCGCGCCCTCGACGCTAACCAGACCATTGAGCAGACTTGTGCCCTTGATACCTGCATCGGATCAGAGATCAAAAGCCAAAGGAAAGCATCTTCGAAGATCCGCATGGGATTCCATGCGCTTCTAAGAGATGCCTGACGCTCCAGAAGATTCCAGAATATTCCTTGCAGAGGAAGCGTCCTTCCTATGTGATGTCGCCACCTCATGCGCTAACACCCTCTCTCTTTGAGCTGTATTTTGTCCCTTAGCTAGTTTTTAGGCTATTTAAGCTTAACTTTAGGGTTTTTGTAAGGACGGTTATCCTAAGACATTGTCTCCTCTTTACCTAATTTCTAGGGATTCTCTCTTCCTCTTTTTGAGAATCGTCGTCAGCTTGTAAAAGGGAAAGCTTGATTTCCCCCATCGGTTTTTATTCTAATATACTTCTCCTTTATTTTCTTTTCAATATAGTTTATATTATTCTCTTCTTCCACCTACTGTTTATATTTTATTATGAGTAGCTAAATACTTTTCTCTTAGTAAAGGGTCTTTCAAGGGTTGTAAGGATCACTTAAGAAGCCTAATGCATCCTTAATATATTCTCTTGTCGCATTCGGTTGTTTATCGTTGTATTTCCATGCTTATTTAGAAATGTTAAGGGCTTGATCAACCGTTGATATTTCTATTTGACTGTTGTCATCCTAGCAGCGATAACATCATTGCGAGGTTGTTAGGAGTAGTAGACACCTAGTAGGGACATCGCGAGAGGTCTTTCGTCTAGGGGTAAATGATTGTTTAGGTTATGTGATGCGAGCTTGACAAACTGAGATGTCATACCCTAGATCTGTCTCGCCTCAGCTTCATAGGCGTTTTAAGTAGTGCCTCCCCGCATTCGTGCCTGGGAGGACGGCGAAACGTCAAGGCCACCTTATTAACAGTGAAAACGGGGGGTGGCTCCTAACTAAGAAGGCGAGTAGGGGATTTTTAGTGAGAACTTGGTTCCTATAGCAGATCTGTGCATGAGTTTGGAATATTTTTGTGCCAATGACTAACTGACCTAAAATGCAACCTGAGAACACCTTTTGCTAAGATCTTTTCCCATCAGATTAATATCTCTTTTACTACTTTTCATACTTTCTTGATCTCGAACTGCTTTTATTATCTTGCCCTGGATTGTGTTTTGATTTCTTGCCCTCGAATGGTTATCACTTTTATATAGTGATTTGTGTTTACAATTATCTGCATTGTTAGCTCCCTCTTCTGCATTGATTAGTTCGTTAATCAACATAAACCCCCCTCCCCCCTTCATTGTTACCTGTTTATTTTCTGTTGCATTTGTTCACTATCATACATCTAAATTAACTTGTTATTCCTTCAATTTCTGTGGTTCGACCCTGCCTTGCCCTTTACATATTTATTTGTGCATTTAGGCATCAGGAAAATATTAAGTATATTTGAGTGACGATCAGGCAGAGTAGGGGCGTTTGAGGCATAGGAAGTGACTGAACTTGGTCAATCTGTCCAGTACCACAAGGACCACTGAATGACCATTGGATTTAGGCAACCCTTCAATGAAGTCCATGGTGAGATCAGTAAAGATGCCATCAGGTAGGGGTAGAGGTTGAAACAGACTTGGGTTGTGTATGTGCTCAGGTTTGTTCTTCTGACAAATCTCACATTCTCTGATATAATTTATGACCATTCTCCTCAAGCCATGTCAGAAAAATAGAGGAGATTCTTAGAGTTGTGGCATGCATCCCTAATTGTCCCCCCAAAGATGTGTCATGAAACAGACCAATGATCTTCCTCTGAAGTATAGGGTCATGACCAAGTACCAGCTTGCCTTTCCTCTTCAAAAGTTGTCCCTGCAATGTGTAGTGGCCATGAGAAGCTGGATCAGTGTTCAACTCAGAAATTAACCTCTAGATGTGTGCATCATTTTCCCAAGAGGTTTGAATGTCAGATAGAAGAGTGGGATCCATGGAGGAGTATGAGATTGCATATATCTGGCCATGAGGAACTCTAGAAAGAGCATCAGCAGCCTCATTGGACTTGCCTGGCTTATATTACACTTCATAGTTATATTGTTGAAGTTTAATGAGCCAAGTAAATTGTGCTTCTGTGGATAATTTCTGGTTGAGGAGGAACTTCAAGCTGTGATGAAGTGCCTATCTCCCAGGTAATAATGCTAGTGTTTGACAACAGAAAGCACTATAAATAACTCCCTTTCATAAACTGATTTCACCTAGTGCCTAGGAGCTAAAGCCTTGCTAATGTAAGCAGTTGGATGCTTGTCTTGCAAAAGAACAGCTCCAATACCTCCTCCAAAAGCATCAGTTTCTAAAATGAAGATCTTAGAGAAATCAGGTAAGGCTAACACAGGCGAGGAGATCAAGGTCTGTTTTAACCTTTGGAATTCAAACTCAGCTTCCTTACTCCAAACAAAGTTGTCCTTCTTCAACAGATCAGTTAGGGGTCTGGCTAGTGCAATATAACCTTTGATAAATCTTCTATAATAACCCGTTAATCCTAGGAACCCTCTCACATGCTTGACAGTCTTCAGCGGTGGCCATTCCTTATACTGGTAGTGGCCTTGGTGAGTTCTAAAAGTTGTCTTGTAAGCATCCTTAGGCTTAAGCAGCACTTGGTGATAACCAGCTTGGAAAAAAAGACAGATCCACCCAACTCATCAAGCAACTCTTCAATCACCGGAATTGGAAATTTTTCCTTGACAGTCTGCTTGTTTAAGGATCTAAAGTCTACACACATTCTCCATCCACCATCCTTCTTTTTGACTAGCAGTATAGGGGCACCATAGGGGCTTTGACTCTCCTCAATGAATCTTGTTCTCAACAGTTCAGACACTTATTTCTCAACCTCATCCTTCTGCTACTTTGACAGTTTGTAAGGTCTGAGATTCATTGGTTATGCTTCAGGCTGCAAAGGGATGGTGTGATCATAAGCCCTTGATGAAGGGAGTTCAGTAGGCTCCTCAAATAGGTCTTGAAACTCAATCAATAACTGATCGAAACCAATAGGCAAGGCAACTAAAGTTGTCGAAATTTCCCACAAACTTTCTGCTGAACAAACTTGAGCCATAGCTACCTTCTTAGGATCATATAGTAGCCTACTCATCTTCTCCTCAGTGATCCATTTGACAAACAATCTGGTTCCCCCCCTTAATACAATCTCCTTACCATTTCTACAAAATTTCATCTCCATCCTCTTGAAATCCTATAAAACTGGACCAAGTGTCTCTAGCCAGTCCATTCCTAATATAACATCATAATGGATTAGGGGTAGTATTAATGCAGAAATCTCAAACATCTCACCTTGCATGCTCTACTTGATGTTGACACAAGCCTTAGTAGTGACTAGGCACTCTCCATTAGCAATTGTAATCCTCACAGGAGCTATTATTGAGATGGTGTGGCCTAAACTGATTGCAACTTCCCTAGAGATCAGGTTGTGTGAACTTCCTGTATCAATGAGGGTGTGAACCGTTTGCTTCTGCATCTGGAGTGCTATCCTCATAGCCTTGACCCCTTTGTTCTTGATATCATGAATAGCATACAAATAGGTTGTGGGTTCCTCCACCTACTGTGCCCCCTCTTCTAGATGTACCTCCTCTTCAACTCCATAATCAGATGCATCTTGCTCTTCGTCACCAGTCACAATCAAGAAAAATTACTTTGACTGACATCTGTGGCCCCTAAAAAATTTCTCCCCATAATACTTACATAGTCCTGCAGCCATCCTCTCCTTCATGGTTTTTTCATCCAAAGTCTGGAAGGGTAAGTTTTGTGTTTTAGTGTTAGTGTTTGGTTTGGGAAAGGTATTTGTGGAGTGGTGCTTTGGAAGGATTTGTTGGAGTTGAGCTTGTTTGAAGGTGGTTTAAACTGGTTGGAAGAACTTTGGTATGATTTCTGGTAGGGTGGATTGTTATTTTTGTAGGTGGTGTAACTGAATCTGGTAGTGGCAGGAGTGGTGTTTGAGGTTTGAGTTGGTGTATTTTGGTTCATTTCAGACACTGCCATTGCTCTGAAGGTTGGGAGGGCTACTTCAGTTGACAAGGCCAACTCCACAGCATTTTCAAAGGACTGAGGTTTGAACATCCTCACCACATGTGCCAACTCAGGTTTCAATCCAGCTAAGAATAAGCTTCTACCATATGAATCACACACATCTATTCTATCATAAATGGCATTGAATTGATTCACATAATTTTCTACATCACTGACATGTTTCAAGTTGGATAACTCAGCCATTGGATCATCAGACCTCTTAGGTGAAAACCTAGTGATCACACACCTCACAAAATTAGTCCAAGGCCAGGTGTCATCATCCCTATTCTTCAACTTCACCTTGTACCATTTCAAAGCATCTCCAAACAGATAGTGTGAAGCAACTTCCACCTTGTGATGATTAGGAGTCCTTATACTCTGGAAGTAGTTATTGGCTTGAAACACCCAGTCATTCACCTCAACTCCATGGAACCAAGGAAATTCAAGGACAGTGGGCTTGGGATTGGCTTGAAATCCAGGCTCCTCAACATGATCCTCCACATGATTCTCGTTACCATGACCTTGAGGAGGAATGCCACGCATAAGTAGTTATTGTGAAGCAACTAGACCTTGGATTGATCTTCGTATCTCCTCTATTGATTGCTCCAACACTCCCAATCAGGTTTCCACATGAGGTACATTACTTCCATCTCATATCATCTCATCACCAATGTTGGTGATTGTGTTGTGGTCAACTAGATGATGACTTCTCACCATCTTGATTTGCAGGTTACAGGATCGATGCTCCGCTACCAATTGTCATAGGCCTGGAAGGATTCCAAGGTTGTGGCACAAACAAACAATAAGAAGAGAAGAAGTAGATCAAGGAAAAGACCAGCAGAGAAGTCTACTGGTTACTAATGGAAGAATTGATCAAGTAGAATGAGAAGGATTGCAGCGGAAGAATTGGATGAGAGAAGGGTAGATAGGAATGTGTAACTGTACTGTGGTTGAAATGTAGACAGATTCATTGAATCCAGAAGATTGTATAGCTATTCATTGAATAAGCTCAAAATACAATAAGATTGATTACAAAATGCATAATTTGTTTCTTCTAGCTTTTCTTTCCTTTATACTACTCTGTTACTAATTACTTGAATGGAGCAGCTAGCAACTAACTATCATCCAGCTGTCACTAACTATCTAACAACTAGCTAACTGTCTCAAGAGCTGAGTTGCCTCAACTAGCTGTCACAGGAACTGACTCTAACTGTCTTTCCCACTTGTCAACTTGACTACCAGCTAAGCAAGTTTGTTAGTCTTTCCCGCGCTTTCTCTCTTCAATCTTGAGCTGCCTCAATTGGATGAGAGAAACGTGTTGGTTTGTTGATGGAAGATAGATGAAGGGAGGAGAAGAACAAGGGTGGAGTTGTAGCGGAAGAGGTGGATGAGAGGTAGTTAGGGATTGTGTGTGGCCGCATTGCAGCTAAGGAGATTCATTGAATCTATCCATGTATTGCTATTCATTGAATAAAGCAAATACAACAATGTTTAATTACAATTTGCAGAATGATTTACTCTAGCTTACATGTCTCCTTTTATACTAACAGGTTCCAATAACCAACAACTAATACTAACAGTTAGCTAACTATAACTACTTCTTAACACCAGCTAACAACTAACTAATCCAAGATTGTTGTTAACTATCTCTTGATTACAGTTGGTCCACTTGTCCACTAGCTATAACTGCTTTGCCTGCTAAGCAGTTGGATTTGGTTGAGGCTGTGACAATACCCCTCCATTGAAATTCCTTGCCCATAAGGAATTATGAGAATAAGCGGCATGAAGGTGATCAACCCACTCCCACGCGTGAGGAAGATGTGTTTCTGGTGTCCAAGCCATCGTCAATTGTGTTGCAGCTATACCTTGCCCTCTTGATGTCATGATTGCATAGAAGGAAATCCTTAGATCAATTGTCACAGGCCAATCCAAGTCAAGGCCTTGACAAGGGTCGTTAATCACTTGTGTCTCCTCTTCTTCCTATTTTTTCTCCTCAAACCCATAATTGGAAGCATCTTGCTTCGCATCCTATTTTTCCTCCTTGTCTTTCCTCCTCAATCCCATAATCCGAAGCATCTTTCTCCTCATCTCCAATCACAACCAAGAAAAATTATTTTGACTGACATATCTGGACTCTAAAGAACTTCTTACCACAGTACTTACACAATCCTGTAGCTATTTTGTCCTTCATGGTCTTCTCGTTAAGGGTTTGCAAGGGTAAGTTTGGAGTTCTAGTGTTGAATTTGGCTTGTGTCTGGTCTGGAAAGGATACTTGTGGAGTGGGGTTGGTATTTTGGGTGGTTTTGTTGGAGTTAAACTTGTTTGAGGGTGGTTTAAATTGGTTGGGAGAGGCTTGGTAAGGTTTTAGGTAAGCTGGGTTGGTAGTGTTGTTGTTAGGATAGGTGAATCTGGTGTTGGTAGAGGTGTTTGTGGGAATCTCAGGCATTGTCGTGGCTCTAAGGGTGGGTACAACAACATTTGTTGTAAGAACCAATTCTGGTTTCAAACCAGCCAAGAACCGACTTCTCTCATAGGAATCACTTAATGTTGAGTCGGGGACAGTTGTGGTGGTTGAGGGAGGTGCAGGAGCAGGCGAAATGGTGGTTGACCCAAAGGCTGGAGTGGTTGTTGAACCAAAAGTCGGAGTACTACTAGCATCAAATGCAGGCTGGGTTGATCCACCAAAAGATGTGGTAGAACTAAGTAAACCACTCCCAAATGCAGACTGTGATTGCTGAGTTGTGATACCAAAAGGATTAGCTTGAGTGATGGATCCAAAGCCCCCAAAAGATGGCTTCTGATCAAAAGCAAAAGATCTCGCAAATATTGATGAGATGCTACCAAGAGCAGGTGTTGAAGCTGCTCCAAAAGCTGGAGTGGAAGACACATTGGAAGTTGAGGCAGATGAGGAAGGAGAAGAAACCTTATGATGAGCCAATTCTTATTTCAAACCAACCAAGAACAGACCTTTCCCATACGAGTCACATACCTCAACTCTCTTGTGTATGACATTAAACTGATTCCTATAACTCTCAACACCATTAGCCTTCTTCAAGTGAGATAATTCTGCCCTAGGATCATCAGTTTCCTTAGGAGAAAATCTTGTTACCACACATCTTACAAAATCAGTCCAAGGCCACAATTCCTCTTCCCTATTTTTCTGTTTAAACTTATACCATTTTAAAGCATCACCCCAAAGATGTTGAGAAGTAATTTTTACCTTGAGATGAAGAGGAGTCCTCATGCTTTGGAAGTAGTTGTTGGCTTGGAAGACCCAATCAATCATTCACTTCAGTTCCATAGAACCAAGGAAATTTCAGCACAGTGGGCTTGGGATTTGCTCGGAAAGCAGGCTCTTCATTTGGAACTTCATCTCCATGGCCTCTTGGGAGAGGACTATGAAGTTGTTGCTGTTATTGGCGGACGAGATCTTGAAGAGTTATCCGCATCTCCACCGGGGATTGATGAAGCGCTCCTAATCTGGTTTCGATTGGAGGAACGTTGCACCCACTGTCGGACGATCCACCGCCAGTATCAATACCAGCACCGCCAGCGTTGGGATGATAATTCCATGCCATCTTTAGTAACAGGGAGCAAGATCGACGCTCTGCTACCAATTGTCACGGGCCTGGAAGGATTCCAAGATTGTGGCACACACAAACAAGAAGATGAGAGGAAGAGAACAAATCAAGAAGATGATCACCGAAAGAAACTAGCTGGTTTGTTGATGGAAGATAGATGAAGGGATAAGAAGAACAAGGGTGGAGTTGCAACGGAAGAGGTGGATGAGAGGTAGTTAGGGATTGTGTGTGGGCGCATTGCAACTAGGGAGATTCATTGAATCTATCCATGTATTGCTATTCATTGAATAAAGCAAATATAACAAATTTTGATTACAATTTGCAGAATGATTTACTCTAGCTTACATGTCTCCTTTTATACTAACAGGTTCCAATAACCAACAACTAATACTAACAGTTAGCTAACTATAACTACTTCTTAACACTAGCTAACAACTAAATAATCCAAGACTGCTGTTAACTATCTCTTGATTACAGCTGGTCCACTTGTCCACTAGCTATAACTGCTTTGCCTGCTAAGCAGTTGGATTTGGTTGAAGCTATGACAATACCCCTCCGTTGAAATTCCTTTCCCACAAGGAATTATAAGAATAAGCAGCATGAAGGTGATCAACTCACTCCCACACGGGAGAAAGGTGTGTTCCAGGTGTCCAAGACGTCATCAATTGTCATAGCCTCAGCTATGAAGAGAAGTAGAAGGAAGAGCAAAGAAGGAGAATAAAAAACTTGCTTAGCTGGCAAGATAGTTACAAGCAAGTTGGCTAGTGGACTAGCTGTAATCAGAGGCAGTTAGCAGTAGTTCTTGAATTAATTAGCTATTAACTCGTGTTAAGAAGTTAATTATAGGTAGCAAGATAGTTAGTATTAGTTGTTGGTTATTAGAACCACTTAGTATAAAAGGAGACAATAGGCTATAGTAATCAATTAATTCTACAAATTGTAATCAAACTTTGTTGTATTTGCTTTATTCAATGAATAGCAATACATGGATAGATTTAATGAATCTCCCTAGCTACAATGCGACCGCACACAATCCTTAACTACCTCTCATCTACCTCTTCCGCTGCAACTCCACCCTTGTTCTTCTTCTCCCTTCGTCTACCTTCCATCAACAAACCAGTAAGTTTCTCTCATTGATGATCTTCTTGATCTTTTCTCTTCCTCTCCTCTTCTTCTTTGTCTGTGCCACGATCTTGGAATCCTTCCAGGCCCATGACAATTGGTTTGCATGGCCAATTGAGGGAGCTCAAGATTGAAGAGAGAAAGCGCGGGAAAGAATAACAAACTTGCTTAGCTGGCAGTCAAGTTGACAAGTGGGAAGACAGTTAGAGGCAGTTCCTGTGACAGCTAGCTGAGGCAACTCAGCTCTTGAGACAGTTAGCTAGTTGTTAGATAGTTAGTGACAGCTGGATGATAGTTAGTTGCTAACTGGTCCATTCAAGTAATTAGTAGCAGAGTAGTATAAAGGAAAGAAAAGCTAGAAGAAACAGATTATGCATTTTGTAATCAATCTCATTGTATTTTGAGCTTATTCAATGAATAGCTATACAATCTTCTGGATTCAATGAATTTGGCTACATTTCAACCACAATATAGTTACACATTCCTATCTACCCTTCCCCCATCCAATTCTTCCGCTGCAATCCTTCTCATTCTACTTGATCAATTCCTCCATTAGTAACCAGTAGACTTCTCTGCTGGTCCTTTCCTTGATCTACTTCTTCTCTTCTTGTTGTTTGTTTGTGCCACAGCCTTAGAATCCTTCCAGGCCCGTGACAAAATTGTCACGAGCCTAGAAGGATTCCAAGATCGTGACACAAGAAAACAAGAAGAAGAGAAGAAGAGAACAGACCAAGTCAAGACCTTGACAAGGACAAAATAGAAGAGAAAGCTCAACTGATTAACAATGGGGGCGAGGAGAAGAAGGCAAGAAGGACAGCGCAGCGGAAGAGATGGATAAGAGGTAGTTAGGGATTGTGTGCGGCTGCATTGCAGCTAGGGAGATTCATTGAATCTATCCATGTATTGCTATTCATTGAATAAAGCAAATACAACAAAGTTTGATTACAATTTGCAGAATGATTTACTCTAGCTTACTTGTCTCCTTTTATACTAACAGGTTCCAATAACCAACAACTAATACTAACAACTAGCTAACTATAACTATTTCTTAACACCAATTAACAGCTAACTAATCCAAGACTGCTACTAATATATCTGATTACAGCTGGTCCACTTGCCAACTTGCTTGTAACTATCTTACCAGTTAAGCAAGTTTGTTATTCTCCTTCTTCGCTCTTCCTTCTACTTCTCTTCATAGCTGAGACTGTGATAATACCCCTCCGTTGAAATTCCTTACGCATAAGGAATAATGAGAATAAGCGGCATGAAGGTGATCAACCTACTCCCACCTTTTTGATGTTCTTCTAAAATTCAGCAAACTTCCAGGTGCACCGTTCTGCTCCTATAACATAGACAGGTTTCCCAGTACTGCAAGCCTCACTCAACGTACTCACTGAATCAGCTGTGATGACAAGGGCACCATCCCAAGCTAGATGTCCCAGTTGCGGATTTGGACCTTTGTCGTCCGAAATGTAAACCTTTAGATTTGTACTAAATTCTCTCACAAATACTGGAAACCTTCTCAGGAGTTCTTCTCGAAGAAGATATTCTCAAGCTTCCACAACTCCAAAGAACATCCTACAGCATGCATGTTAATTGCTGCGCAAGATCCTCACCATACTGGCAGTTTCTTGTAGGACCTCCAATATTGACAACAAGCAGGGGCTTTGGAAGAGTTCCCAACTCATGACGCAAGACAGAAGTAGCATTTCGCAGTGCAACAAAATCAGCCTGATGGAGAGCTCCAATAGTGAGAACCACATGATCATCAGGAGGTTCACGTGGAGTTATCCAGCCCTAGAGAAACCATGGTATTTGCTCCTAATCAAGAGGAGTCAATGGATAATAATAATGGCAAGGAGCAATGACCAAATAAAATCTATCCAGGTTCGACCTTGGATGTTGTATCTGAACAACGAACACATTATCTTGCACTAACTGTCTTATAGAACTTGCAACAGAAATAGTGTCATGGCCAACTTGCTTTGACTGACATGTATGACCCCTCAAGAACTTTTCCCCACAGTAGTGACACAACTTTGCAACCTTTTTGTCTTTCATGGGTTCTTCATTAAGGGTCTGGGATGGTAGGTTTGGGATGGTAGGTTTGGGGTTCTGGTATTGGAGTTCTTGGGTTGTGTTTGGCCTGTCAAAGCAATTTGGGTGGTGGAGTTACTGTTCTGGGTTGAAGGAACCAATTCTGGTTTCAAACCAGCCAAGAATCGACTTCTCTCATAGGAATCAGTTGTTGTTGAGTCGGGGATAACTATGGTGGTTGAAGGAGGTGCAGGAGCAGGCGAAGTGGTGGTTGACCCAAAGGCTGGAGTGGTTGTTGAACCAAAACTCGAAGTACTACAAGCATCAAATGTAGGCTGGGTTGATCCACCAAAAGATGTGGTAGAACCAAATAAATCACTCCCAAATGCAAACTATGATTGCTGAGTTGTGATACCAAAAGGATTAGCTTGAGTGGTGGATCCAAAGCCCCCAAAAGATGGCTTCTGATCAAAAGCAGAAGATCTCGCAAATGTTGATGAGATGCTACCAAGAGCAAGTGTTGAAGCTGCTCCAAAAGCTGGAGTGGAAGACACACTGGAAGTTGAGGCAGATGAGGAAGGAGAAGAAACCTTATGATGAGCCAATTCTTATTTCAAACCAACCAAGAACAGACCTTTCCCATACGAGTCACATACCTCAACTCTCTTGTGTATGAAATTAAACTATAACTCTCAACACCCTTACTCTGCTTCAAGTGGGATAATTCTGCCCTAGGATCATCAGTTTCCTTAGGAGAAAATCTTGTTACCGCACATCTAACAAAATCAGTCCAAGGCCACAATTCCTCTTCCTTATTTTTTTGTTTAAACTTATACCATTTTAAAGCATCACCCCAAAGATGTTGAGAAGCAATTTTTACCTTGAGATGAAGAGGAGTCCTCATGCTTTGGAAGTAGTTGTTGGCTTGGAAGACTCAATCATTCACTTCAGCTCCATAGAACCAAGGAAATTTCAGGACATTGGGCTTGGGATTTGCTCGGAAAGCAAGCTCTTCAGTTGGAACTTCTTCTCCATGGCCTCTTGGGAGAGGACCACGAAGCTGTTGATGTTGTTGGCGGACGAGATCTTGAAGAGTTATCCGCATCTCCAACTGGGATTGATGAAGCGCTCCCAATCTGGTTTCGATTGGAGGAACGTTGCCCCTACTGCCTGACGATCCACCGCCAGTATCAGTACTAGCACCGCCAGCGTTGGGATGATAATTCCATGCCATCTTCAGTAACAGGGAGCAAGATAGACGCTCTGCTACCAATTTTCACAGGCCTGGAAGGATTCCAAGATCGTGGCACAGATAAACAAGAAGAGGAGAGGAAGAGAACAGATCAAGAAGATGATCAACGAGAGTAACTTGTTGGTTTGTTGATGGAAGATAGACGAAGGGAGAAGAAGAACAAGGGTGGAGTTGCAGCGGAAGAGGTGGATGAGAGGTAGTTAAGGATTGTGTGTGGCCGCATTGCAGCTAGGGAGATTCATTGAATCTATCCATGTATTGCTATTCATTGAATAAAGCAAATACAACAAAGTTTGATAACAATTTGCAGAATGATTTACTCTAGCTTACATGTCTCCTTTTATACTAACAGGTTCCAATAACCAACAACTAATACTAACAGTTAGCTAACTATAACTACTTCTTAACACCAGCTAACAACTAACTAATCCAAGACTGCTGTTAACTATCTCTTGATTACAGCTGGTCCACTTGTCCACTAGCTATAACTGCTTTGCCAGCTAAGCAGTTGGATTTGGTTGAGGCTGTGACATAAACGCAAATTTTTATGCAATGCAGCATAGGCTTAAATCGAACAAAGCAACTTCATTGGCAATTAAACAAAGCGAAACAGATAAACAAGAAAAGAACAGAAATCTTAGCTTTATTTCTTTTGATAATAGTTTAGCAGCGGTAGGATATATATTATATGTAACTATAACATGTTACACATGAAGCAATAAATTACATAAAGAGTACAACAACCTAAAGCTGGTGTGAAGTTGCAGGCTGCAGCATTGCATTGGTGGTTGGCCTTTGCATTGAAGCATCTGCTAGTGCCATTGCTGAAGCTGGGGTCATAGTTTGGTACTGAGGAGGCTGAACTGGACTAGCTTGAGCTTGAGCATAGTATGGTTGATGATCCTGAGTCGTGTTCGGGTATTCCTGATAACCATAATTAGCATTAGCTACTGGAATGGACTGAGATGGATGCTGCATTTGAGAATATCCCATCTGATACTGTTGCTGAAATTGATGAGAAGGATGCTGCATTTGGACTAGTGAATTAGGTTGCCCCGCAGCGGCAGTTCTATATGCTTCCATTTCAGGAGAAGCTGCGTTAATGTTTGTGGGATAAGCTGAAGAGGCAGCGGCTGTTGCTGTTGGGGTTTGTGGTGGTGGTAAACCACGGCTCAAGTCTGCAGCTGTTGTTGTTGTGTCCACCATTTTAGATTGCATAGATAAGTATGGCTGATGAGATTGTGTGACAGGCATATAGTATACCGGGTAATGTTGGTCCATTGGAAGGTGGTGAGGCTGGTGCGAGGGAGATGCGTAAACCGGGTAGTAAGAGGACATTGGCAGGGGAGTGGTTTGCTGGTGAGGAACAAAATGTTTGTTAGTGGAATGCACAAATTGTTGATGTTGTTGTGGTTGTTGCTGCTGCTGATGGTCTACTTGTTGTGAAGAAGGTATTGTGTAACCAGAATCAGGAACTTGGTGGGTTTGGATTTGCGCAGAAACATTGTTTTTGTTATCAGGACTAGCCGGAGCAGCTCTTTTTTCTCTAGTAGGCAGAATATGACCCTGATGATGATGCTGATCCTGATAGTATGCACCCTTTGACATTGAACTTGTTGCAGATGCAAAACTGCTGTCGCTGTTGATTACGTTGAATCATAAAAAAGAAAGAATTTGATTCGAAAACTAATATTGCTTTTAAACTTGAAGGGGAAAACTAAGACTGTTTGATCAAAAATCAAGAGTGTATTTGAGATTTTGTAAATGTAATGATCTTTTTCTTTGATAGGCAAAATGTAATGATCTAATTAGAAAAAATATTAAACAAATAAAGACCCTGCTGCTAATTAGTAATTTACCTTGTTGCAGAATCCGGAGAAGGTAAATTGTAAAAAGTTCCAGCCTTTGGTTGAACAGGATGCAAGGGAAGAGGTGGTTTGCGGAAACTTACTGGTGGTGCACCATGATCCGATCTCTCATCATCGGACAAGATCCGGTTTAGATGCTCATTTGACCCACCTGCAGGACTAATATTGGATGCTGTAGTTGACATTGGAGGAGCAAACTGACTTGTGTTATTATATCCATCATCCTGTTTGTGCATTACTGTAAGTTGAGCAAAAGTACTACTCATCTTGGCAACCTGCTCCTGATCCGCTCCACCCATTTGATCCTCGACACGAACTCGAATGGGGGGCAAGTTGGACATTAATGGGGAAGAGGAAGATGATCCTGAAGATGAATTCTTCTCCAATACCATAGATGATTGCTCAGATAACACAACCTGCACATCGTTCTTGTGCTCTCCTACAGCTTCTTCCGGTTGGGTTGGATGAGTCTCCAATTCATGGTCATGATCTAGACTGACCAAACAATCCATGGTTGCGGAATCAGAAAGGTTTCTTGGAAGCAATCCAGACCCATTAAGCGCGTCGACGAACCAAGTCTCGGACTTGGCATCATCGAGGAGCGACCCCATTGAGGCTGCGGTTTCAGGCTTGTTGAAGAAGAGGAACAATCGGATTCGAGAGGGAATTATAGCGGAAGAGGATGATGTTGTAGTACTTATGCGGTCATATTCTTCGATCATGTTCTCAAGATCTTCATCTGTCGCGACGGAGACGAGAGAGTCAAGCTCCTCCTGAGGGAGCTGGTACTTGATGCTGAAAGGGCGGCCATTGAGGAGAGTTCTGGAGAGACGGGAGCATAAGATAGAGAGAGAGGAATTCCGGTCAACCACAACCATACGGGTGTCACCGCCGACGTAGCAGAGGGACTTGTCATGTGGGCGGGGGATGATGTGGCCTCCATAGCTGCACATAAGGCGGAGTTTTCCACCAGGGACTTGTGGTAGAGGCTCGTGGAATGCGTCGGCTTGGTGAGACCGGGGAGAGGAGTCCACAGAATAAGGATAGTTGAGATGGATGGCGGCGGCCGGAATGTTAGCCGGAGTTAGGGTGGGGATCGGTGGTGGAGGATCCATGATTAGTGGGGTTGTGTTCTGTATTTGTGGGGCAGAGACTTGTGAGTAAGAGTGAGGGTAAAGAGTAGTGAGGTTTATTGCTTTTTATACGTGACTTCATTTCCTTTAATTAACTTCACTTGGCTTAGGGTGCAAATTCTTTTTACAGATTTTTAAAGAGATTTTTCACTTTCTATATTACATGGATGGATAATAGATTGACCCAGAAACGTCTTAAATTAAAGACTACGCTAACCATGCATCTGTTTTCTTTTCTTTTATTCGTTGTTTCGAGTAAGACATTGATCTTACTGGTAAATTACAACTAATATTCGCATCTATATATTAACCTCGTATTATTAATATCATAAATCAAGATAAGTAATAATATTTATAATTGAGTCAAATAAATCATTATATTTTTCTACTCATATCAATATAGACCACTATTATTGAAAATAGTAATACCTTATTTGACAACTTATGAATTTATCTACAGTCGAATGTCATTATACATTTAAAATAAAAATTATGGCGACTATTTCTTCCACTGTAAAAAAATTAAGCTAAAATAAATTAGTAATTTTTTTTTCCTATTAGAAAAAAAATCAAACATCTCCCTTCTTTTACAAGATGTCAAACAAGACATTTCTACTTTTAAGTAATAGTGATCAATATTGACCAACTGAATAAATGTAATTAAATTATTTAACTCAACTACAAATATAGTAATTTATTCTGATTTGTGAATAAATATAAAAGTAAATTTTACCTATTTTCCATATATTTGACAAGTTAATAATAATTCCATATGATCTTTTGTTTATTTTAATATATATAAAAGTTATCATTAGAAATCAATGTGCACAAGTATTTTTTTTAATGATATTTTAATAATATCTTTACAAGTCTAGGTTAATTCAATAGTATTTATTTAATTTAATATGTATTTGGCGGTGAGGAATTACGCATAGGGCAACACATTATTTTATGTTTTTGAAAGGCATAAGGTAGTATTTTTAGTTGTAAATAAATATCGCACCAATTTTTATTAAAATACATTTATTTTATCTATAATCCACGTAAAACTATTATCTTACCAATTTTAGGAAAAACAAGTATAAATCATCCGCAACCAACGAGTTTAAAATTAGTACCGGTGATTATCATGATAAGGAGAGCACTTAAACAGAATTTGGGAATGCAATGCGCACTCTTATGAATCTGGACAGGAATAGCATTAACAAAATAGTATTTGGCAGATTAGTAAAGCAATCCTAACTCCAAAGTTTTGCGTATCTAGCTTATTGCTTTCCCTTCAGATGTGAAAAAAGCAGAACCCAAGAAACCAGATCCGGTGACCAATGTGGAATTTTGTTCCCAGTCACATGCTCTGTCATAGAATTCACAGCTGGGTTTCCTTTTAAATTCCTTTTTATATTGTTATTGCGTGCTCATCTCTAGGGGTGGTAAAATGGGTTTGATTCGTTCGCTCGATCCATACCCGATCTGTTTTTAACGGATAAAGATCACTAATTTTTAACCCTTTAAATAACAAGTTAGGTACGAGTCGACCAGACAAGTAACAGATCGATCCGTTTGACCCATAAAAAAACCCGTCTTCTTCTTCTCCTCCTTGCTTTCCTCGCTTCCTCCTCCTCCTCCTCATTCTACTGTTTTTTTTTTTAATAAGCAGAAGAAATTTTATAAAGAAGCCATAAGAAAATGGCAGCCAAAAAGGAGGAAGAATATACAGGAATCAGGACTCAACTACTGCTGCTGCAAATAGCAGACTGAGCTACCCAACGAATGAGGCTAACAAGCTAAACTACCAAGCCGACAAGGCTCAATCAAAAACAGCCCAACACCCTATCAACAGCAGCTAGGGGCGACCACGTGAAGGCAAGAACCAGACCCCTAGCATGAGGCAAGCGAAGCTGGATGACTGCCCCAGACATATAGCCACGAGGAAGACATTTCCATTTAGGTAAAAGAGTATGGAAATGAATTATCCTTACTCTGCAGCCAGCGCCTCCAAGTAGAGAAGGTGACATGCTGCAACTTCTGCTGGCTGAACCTCTCCTGCCGGAACACAATATTATTTTGGTGCTTCCACGAACTCCAGAAGATAGCTTGCAACAGCATCTGCCACATGTCTATCGTCTGAGAGTGCTGCCCAAGAAACATTCCGTGCCAGCTATGCCACAATTCTTCTACTTGCCGCGGGCGAACCTAAACAATCCCTGCCCATCGCATGATGGTTTCCCACAGCAGGTCCGTCTTGCATCAGTGCAAAAATAAATGGTTAGTACTCTCCTCACATGTATTGCATATAGGGCAAGTGTCAGCAGCAATGATGTTGCGCTTCTTGAGAAACTCCCGAGTGGTGATACGGTCTTGCAAGACCAGCCACGTAAAGAATTCAACCCGAAAAGGAATCGTCCCCCGCCAGCAAGAGTGGAGAGTGTCGTTTTTAAGGTGACCATATCTAGTTTGTTCGATGACCTTGCACATGGACTTGACAGAAAACTCACCCGAACTTTCTAGCTTCCAACGCAACGCAGTAGCACTGGTTGTTCTGCTTGGAATCAGCAGGAACTCCTGCATATTATTTGCCCCATCCACCTCCCACTCAAAAAGGCCCCGCCTCCAGCGGATTTGCCAACGCCATGTCGAGTCGTGCCAACTCCCAAACTCTCGGATAACTCCCATCCTGTTGCAGGTAATGGAATAAAGCCTTGGATACTTGAGAGCCAACGGCGTAGGAGCAGCCCATGGATCCCACCAAAATCTAATAGTTTCCCCGGACCCAATAATAAGCTGAGAGTTAGAAATCCATGCCCCAACCAAAGAGGAAGATCTCCCGCAAGCCCGAATGATGTCGCTCCAAATGGTAGAAAGAATCGTACCATCCTGAATCCAGATGTCTCCCAGCGTAGAGATCTTATGTTCTTTACGCATAATATCTACCCATTTCTTGTTCTCCCCCGCCAAGAGACCCCAAACCCATTTCAAAAGAAGAGCTTCGTTGCGAGTCTGCAGACACCCCAAACCCAACCCTCCCAGATCTTTTGGCCGAATAACGTTCGACCACTTCACCTTAGTTAAGCCTCTGCGATGTTCATCACCACTCCACAGGAAACGAGCCATTATTTGATTACATCTCCGAATAATGCCCTTTGGCATTCGGTAAAGTGACATGTTATAAACTGGAAGACTCGTTAAGACTGATTTTATTAAGGTTGTTCTCCCACCCACTGATAACAGAGCTCCCTTCCACGATGCCAACTTTTTCTGAATTTTCGAAAGCAAGAAATCCCAACTAGAGAGTCTCTTCGGGTTCATCCCCACGAAGGACCCGAGATACTTGAATGGAAAAACCTCGTATTTACAACCTGCTCTCCGAGCCACTGTATTCCCCAAGTGTCTAAAAACATTAACACCCACTAGGGTACTCTTAAAGTAATTGACCTTAAGACCTGAGAAAGCGTCAAACCATCGTAGAATCCCTTTTACACACTGGATTTCTTCTTCGTCATTGTTAACAAAAACCAACGTGTCATCCGCGAATTGCAGGTGGGTGATATCCCATCCCCGCGTCTCACTCCCTATGCCCCGAAGAAGACCTCCCAATTTCGCTCTGGTGAATAATTGATTCAACCCTTCCGCTGCTATGTTAAACAGAAACGGGGACATCGGGCACCCCTGCCGCAACCCTCTACCCACTCTAAATTCCTGCGACGGCGACCCGTTAATGAGAACAGAGACCCTAGCCGTGCCAAGACACTGATTAATCCACCTGCGCCACTTGGTACTGAACCCCATATGGCTCAATATATAGTTCAGGTAGCTCCATTCGACAGAATCATACATTTTTCGAAGTCGAGCTTGAATAGGAAACCTTGTCGGCGGCTTGACTTGAGGAAATGGGTGACTTCGTTAGCTATCATGACGCAATCCAGCGTACTATTCCCTTTGATAAAACCATGTTACGTGTCACTGATCACTGAAGTGATAACAGACCCGAGACGGTTGGCTAGGATCTTGGCTATGATTTTATACGTACTGTTTACCAAACTAATAGGCCGGTATTCGCTGAATTTCTTGGCTAAACTAACCTTCAGAATCAGGGTGAGGAAGGATGAATTTACCCCGTGAGGAAATCTTCCTATCCTGAAGAAGTCCGCAATCATAGAACTCAAGTCACCTCCTAAAATACCCCACGCTTTCTGAATGAACGTGAAAGAGTACCCATCTAGCTCTGGGGATTTTTCCCTCCCGCATTGCTTAACGGCCTCCCATATTTCAGCCCCCAAAACCTCCCTGTCAAGTCAACTGGACTGCTCGGTACTCAGCTTCTTGAAACCCAAATCTTGCATGCGAGGTCTATCCCAAGTTACAGCCCTGAAAAAGTTGGAATAATACCTGACTGCAGCAGCTTTAACCTCTGAAGGCGCATTCAACCTAACATTGTCCTCCAAGATTTCAGTAATGTTGTTCCTCCTGTTCGTGCACAGCGCAATTTGATGGAAATACCTAGTGTTGCGGTCTCCCTGAGTATCCCAATGAGCCCTCGCTTTCCGCTGCCACATGCGGCTTTCTTGACCCTATTTCTCCCATAAAGCCCCTTCTGCTTCTCCCTTCTCTAGAAGTTCCTCCTCGGTTAGATCTCTATCATCTGTTAGATTGTCAAGGAACTCCACCCGATTCTGTAATTCCTTGATCCTGCTAGCTATATTTCCAAACACATCTCGATTCCAGCTACGCAACCTTGTTTTAATCCACCTAAGTTTTTTTAAAACTTAGAAATTCCCGGGGTATATGTATATTGCTTCTGTCCACAATCTTGTAACCAGATCGTTAAAACCCTCCACATCCCACCAAACCGCTAGGTCTCTAAAGGGTTTAGGACCCCAATCCACACGGTCGTAGCTAAGCAACAGCGGAACGTGGTCTGGCGTGTTCCTTCCCACCGTTGTGAGCTGAAGATGCGGGAAAGCATTGTTCCAGCCCGTCTGTAAGAACACCCTGTCCAATCTGCTACGGCACACGACATTGGGCCAAGTGAATCGTCTTCCCACCAGCAGCATTTCAGTCAAGTTGCTGCCAGAAACCCAGTCCTGAAAATCCTGCATACTTCTAGTGATGCTACCTCCGCTTCTTCTTTCAGTCGGAGTAAGGACTTTGTTAAAGTCTCCCGTGACTAACACAGGAAGATTACTGGTCACTAATAAGCATCGCAAATGAGTCCATAACTGAGCTCTACGATCTATCTCGTTATATGCGTAAATGTTCACCATTACACATCTAAAATCAGACTAGGTAAATCGCCCTTCTAACCAGATGAAACGTTCTCCAAAAATCTGAGCAGTGACCTCAAACACCCTCGTGTCCCACATGGCTACCAATCCGGCGGATCTCCCTATCGCTGGAATACAAGACCAATTCATCTCGTTTGACTTCCACATGGAAGCAATGAAGAATTCATTAATAAGGCCCCTTTTAGTTTCTTGTAAAAACACGACATCTAACTTCTCCCGGAGAATAATTTTCTTAATAAATTTCCTTTTACTCGTCGATAACAACCCTCTACAGTTCCAAGATAATAAACGTACCATTGATGGAGATTGGAAACGCGACAAGGGCGGAATTCATCAAGCACAGAAGCGCTCCACTCCCCCCTCAAACCTTTATTTATCGAACGCGTGTAAGGCTGCCTCATTCGCATGTGTTGTTAGCGATAAAGCCTTACCAATCTCCCAAGTCTGACCCTCTAGAAGAGTTACGTCCAACACACGGTTCATATTGGATATGTCCGCATCCTCAATATAGTTCCCGCTTGTCCACGACCCTTCTCTCGAATTTGTCATCTCTAAGTTGCCCGTGTGCCCACCAACTTCTTCACTTTACGAACTCTAGAAGTGATGAATGAGATTGGGTGCTCGGAAGTAAGTGTCTTTCTAGTGGTGCCACTTTCTAGTTGCCTGTCTATGCGAGTAGTAGCTGCTACCACAGGGTGGTCTCTAGGACCTAATTCAGCCGAATCTGTTTCTTCCTGGGCACTGTATGTGTCCCTTATGACTGCGTCTACATCCTCTTCGTCCTCCCATTCGTCTTCCTTGTTGCGCACTCCTATCATCCAATCGAGATTGGATATAGCCCCTTGAATAGGTTCCTCTTTGCATAGGATCTTGCTAACTACTCCTTCCACTCTAACAGGGATCTCCAAGTCTACAGTCTAGGAAGTAGTTGTTACTAGGATTCAGGCTACATCTAAACATTTTCTGGTTGTTGTGTTCTCGTCGATTGCCACTAATCCTCCTAACCGGTTCCCCAATGTTTCGAATGTGGCTTGCCCCCACACTTGTATTGGTATTCCAACACATTGGACCCAACAAAGGCGTCCTCCATCTCCTGATGTCTCGTTCCAGCTCACTAGTTTTAAGAATATTTCATCTTTAGCAGGGTTCTTCATTATCATCGCCTTCTCGTACTCTAAAACCCTGTCAAATTCCAAAAGGACCAGACCTCGACCCATGACCCTTGTTTCATAAATCCATCCCAATTCAAGAACTAGTTCCTGTATTTCAGGGATATCTTAGATGCTTTTCAGAATTCCTATGGCACTTCTACGAAGCCAATCCAAATTTTCCTCTATTGTATTTAAAACAATAGCCTCGTCCGTCCCTTGATTCGAAGGAGGATTGTCATCTTCGTCCACACCTATCGCCTTACTCCCGTTATCCGTACGCTGATCTAAGTTAGTTGGCGGCTGCGTCCTCTTCCCTACTTCTCCCCTGCTTATCCTACTGTCCCCGTTAACCCCGTTAACCACAACTCGTGGTTGTCCCTTCACCACCTCCACCAAAGTGAGTACCCTAGGTCCAAATCAGGCCTGGTAAAGTTTGTTGTATGTATCGGGGAATGTTGACTGATCCGAGCAGACCTTACTGTCCGCCTGCTGCGTCGGCTCAGACTGTATCTAACAGCTGAAGCTCCAATGTACTGCTGATCGAGTGCGATCTCCATGTCCACTCTATTATCTACCCAATCGAACCTCACGAAGCCAAATCGCTTCCCTTCTTTGTTCCTTCGGGTAGGGATAAAGACGTCGACCAGAATCCCGAATTGTGGTAAACGTCATCGATGTGTAATCAAGTAACGTAAAGCTTTCTGATCCACGTGGAAAGGTAAATTTTCTATGTAGAAAGATACCGCTTCAGCCCAACGCTCCTCCATGGGAAAGGTAGTTTTCACCCTGACCACTGTGAGTGTATCGGTGTATGGTTCGCTTCGGTAGCAGTGGGCTTTCTGGAGGGGCAATCTAGCAGGGGCGGCTAGGGTTGCAAAAGGTGGGAGCGTTTTTCAAAAAATAACTAGTAATATTCTACTGTTGTTTTCCTCATTTCCTCCTCCTTCTCCTCATGCTGCTGCTGCTTTCCTCGCTGCCACCTCAAAACTCCATCTCTCCCAGTTTTTGGGTGTCCTCCTCCTCCTCCATCACGTGCCTCTCACGCGCCAGTATCGACGGCGGTGAAACAGAAGGCGGAGAGTTTGGTTTCCAAAAAGGTAATGTTTCCTGAGTGATGCGAATCCACGCATCCAGGTGCCTTTACCGCCAGCTGGTCCAATGACTCGAGCCAGAGCTCAAAAGCTTCAAGACCTATTGTCATCTCTCCTTCACAGGGAGCTGGAGTCTGAGATGACAAGTGAGAATGCTACACTGAGAGAGAAGACAACAAGAGTGGTGAATCTTCTCACCTTTGGCTTGACCGATGTTCCGTCTGATAGAAACGGCATGGAACCGATTCACGAAAATGACACTTGACCGTTTTCATCCAAACGGTAGCTGTCCGTTTCAAAACAAACGGCACTTACCGTTTGGGTCAAAACGGCACTTGTCCGTTTCACTTAGCCATTGCCGATTCTATCATCTGTAGCGCGGGCCATTTGCTATACCCGTTCTGCGTTCACGCCTGTCTGCTCATTGTTGATAACGGCTCCTGTCCGTTTCGCCTGTCCTGGAGTTGACGCGCGTTGACTGTACTATTTTTAGCAAGGTTGCGACCTTCTATATTTTTTAGCTTAATTAATTAGATACTTTAATTAATTAGTTAAGTGTTCTACTTCAATTAATATTCCTATTTGGAATTAGGGTTTGCTTGTAACCTATATAAGGAGCTGTTTGGCCTCCTTAGAAAGATGGTTGTTATTTGATAAATTGAGATATTCTCTTCAATCTCCGCCCCTTGTTCAAGTTGGTTGAACCTTGTTCTTCTTGAGTCCGCAATACTTGAGTCGTATACAAGTAAATCTTGGAATTGCATTCTACTTGTTGTCTGTCTTCTTGTTCGGGTTTAGGGTGGTTGTTGCTTAGCGTTCAGCAGACTTAAATTGTGCAAGTCCAGTAACATCAAGGATCCTCTCTTGCTCGGATTTAGGGTGGCTGTTGATTAGCGTTCAGCAGACTTAAATTGTGTAAGTGAGTTATCTTATTCCGCAGGGAAATCCGTCTTTGAACAACGATCAAATTTGGTGCTACGCATCCTAAGGAACCAGGATCGTATCAGTTGGTAGCGGAGCTTAAGGCGTTCAAAGATTGGTAATTATCTTTATCTTTGTTTCAAGTTTTCTTTGTTGAAATCGCTATCTCTTTCTACTCCATTCAAAAACCGATTTCTTTGCTGTGCTTGGTTCGTATATGTGCAAATTCTGGTCAGTTGTCGAAATTGATTTTTAAAGTATAGCTGTTGAAGTCCGATTTGGGTGATTTTGGTCTTGTTGGAAAGCTGTGCTTGTGAGGATTCCGAATCAAAAAAAAATCAGTCGATTTGGATATCTGAGTAAAAAGTTACGATCATTTCACTGAACTGGGATTTGTGAATTCAAAAAAAAAAAAAAATTTACAAGAAAGCAGTACAAAGCTTGCTTTTGATCCGTTTCAGTCGCAAGAAGAAAAACAGTTTGTGTTGTTAGATCCAACATCCGTCCAACTTGGAAATCCCATGTGCAATCATTTGTTAAACATACTTTAAAAGTTGGTACTTTTAAGCTTTATTCTAAAAGTAGAAGGCAACCCATCCTTCCACTTTGTCTTGTCCCGCACCCACTACCTTTTTGTTTGGAATATTCTCTATTTTTGTCTTCCACTTTCTAAAGGCAAATCTTAGTCTATTCTTTCACCCATACAACATAAGCTATACAATATTATATTGGAGATTAATTTTATTTGAGTCCGTTCGAGTCAAATTAGAGTTTTCTTTGTGTTGTGAATTTCAGGAAATCTTATAGATGGCTCAAGAAGGCGTACAACATCCTGATTTGTCAGCCATGTTGGCTAACATAACGGAACAGCTCTGAACCATGACTGAACGGCAATTAACTGCTGATGCAAGGATGGCTAGGGTTGAAGCGTTAGCCACTATCAACTCGAACCATAGAGCAGCGGACGACCGACATGATGGACGTATGACCGATCTGTCAGAAGAAGATGACAATGCCCGTCGACCACGTGATATGAATCGGCGGCATGAGCTGGCCAACGTTCCTCCCAGGCGATTTGCTAGACGTGGGCCACAAGTCCCACAACCTGATCTGGAAGAAGAACCTGACGTGGGAGAAGGATGGATAAATGCAAGGGATGGACAGAGAAGGGAGAGACACGATCGTCGTGATGATAGAAGAGAACGGGAAGATGACCGTTTGGATGCTAACCTCAGCAGCATCAAAATGAAAATACCGCCGTTTGAGGGTACGGACGACCCTGATACCTTCTTGACATGGGAACGGAAGGTAGATGCTATCTTCCTATGTCACAATTATTCAGAGATTAAAAAGGTTCAGCTGGCAGTAGTTGAATTCAGTGGGTATGCTAGTCATTGGTGGGAGCAGTTCAACCTGAAGCGAGCGACTGTTTTGGCCGGCCCGATTATTACTTGGGGTGAGATGAAACAGGCGATGAGACAACGGTTTGTGCCGTTACACTTTCACCGTGAGCTTCATCAACGGCTTCAAACTTTGAAGCAAGGCAGCAAAGGGGTTGGAGCCTATTTTAATGAGATGGAGATTGCGCTAGCTCAAGCAAGGATTACTGAGGAACCTGAAGTCACAATGGCTCGGTTTATGGCCGGTTTGAATATTGAGATTGCCGACGCCTTGGAGCTAACTCAATACAATACTCTCGAGGAGATGCTTCACATGGCCCAAAAGATTGAGAAACATCGGAAGGCTAAGAGCTCTTCTAAGTCTACTGGGTTAACACCTTGGAAGAAGCCGTCTTGGAATAAAGAAGACAGAACGATTTCTACCGTTCTGAAGAGCTCATCTAGTGCCGTTATTCCTCCCAAAATGGCTACTAACAAACCTTATACTCCACCCGTGGATCGGCCAGCCACTAAGGAATTAGTCTGTTTCAAATGTAACGGCCGAGGACACAAGAAATCGGAGTGCCCGAATAAGAGAGTCTTCATCATCAGACTGAATGGTGAAGAAGAATCGGATGATGATCTGGAGGAATCGGAACCTAAGGGAGATGGTTGTGCCGATTCGGATGGTGACTGTCAGAATGGTGAGCAGGTTCATCTGCTTGTTGTCCGTCGGAATCTAAGTGTGCAAGCCACAGAAGAAGTGTGTGACGAGGAACAACGGACAAATCTGTTCCATACCCGAGGTGTGATAGACAAGAAGGGTTGTTCCATCATCATTGACAATGGCAGCTGCACCAATTGCAAGAGTTGGATGATGGTAGATAAACTGGACTTACCAACGATCAGACATCCGAAGCCATATCAGCTCCATTGGATGACAGACGGAGTCGGTGTCAAGGTAAATCGGCAGGTGCTTGTCAGTTTCCGTATTGGAAAATATCAGGATGAAGTACTTTGTGATGTGGTCCCAATGCAAGCAAGTCATATCATCCTTGGCAGACCATGACAGTTTGATAGAGATGCGACCCATGAGGGCAAACGGAATCTCTATAAGTTGGTAAAGGATGGCCGAAAATTCACCTTAGCACCGTTGTCACCAGCAGAAGTATGTGAAGATCAGCAATGGCTTGCTAAGTCTTATGCTGAATATGAAATTACATAACAGATTGAGAGAGAAAAAGAAGGTTTGCATGTGCCAAATAAAGAGAGAAAAAATGAGAGTGTGAGCCTTCAACATTCGCATGAAAACAGTAAACATGCAGAGGGAGAGAGTAAACATTCGCACGAAAAGAGTAAGTGTGTTGAGAGTGGCATTGAGAGAAAAGGAGAGGCAAATAAAAAGAACTTGAGTGTATATGCCAAAGGGAGCGAAGTGAGGAGGGCCATGATTTTTCAACAAAATTGTTTTGACGCAAGCCGTCCTATTCTTCTAATCCGTTTTCACTCTTATTGTCTGACGTCCGATGACGCGGAACGGTCACCTACCGTTCCGATTGCTATTTCTTCTCTCTTGCAGGAATTTGGAGACGTACTGCCCGAAGAGATGCCGCCTGGCTTACCTCCGATCCGCGGCATAGAACATCAGATCGACTTTGTTCCTGGATCGGCAATTCCACATCGACCAGCTTACCGATCCAATCCAGAGGAGACCAAGGAACCGCAACGGCAAGTGGACGATTTGCTTGTGCGTGGGTACGTTCGGGAGAGTCTGTCCCCATGTGCCGTTCCAGTCATTCTAGTTCCAAAGAAAGATGGCTCTTGGCGCATGTGTGTTGATTGTCGAGCAGTCAACAAAATCACTGTAAAGTATCGTCATCCTATTCCTAGATTAGATGATATGTTAGATGAATTAAGTGGTAGTAAGTTATTTTCTAAAATTGATTTAATGAGTGGCTACCACCAAATTCGTATGAAAGAAGGGGATGAATGGAAAACTGCTTTTAAAACTAAGTATGGTTTATATGAATGGATGGATATGCCGTTTGGATTGACTAATGCTCCTAGCACCTTTATGAGGTTAATGAACCATGTACTTCGGCACTTAATTGGCAAATTTGTTGTAGTTTATTTTGATGATATTTTAATCTATAGCAAATCTTTTGATGAGCATGTTTTACATCTTAAGGAAGTTTTTCTAACACTTCGTGAACAGAAACTATATGCTAAACCTAGTAAGTGTTCATTCGCAATGGAACAAGTTGGTTTTCTTGGTTTTATTGTGAGTGCAGATGGTGTTCAAGTGGATGAAGAGAAGATCCGCGCGATTCGGGAATGGCCAGCGCCGAAGGCCGTTACCGATGTGAGATCGTTCCATGGACTGGCGAGCTTCTATCGGCGTTTTGTCAAAGATTTTAGCACCATTGCTGTTCCATTGAATGAATTAACAAAGAAGAATGTTGCTTTCAGGTGGGAACAACCGCAGGAGGCAGCGTTTGCTACCCTCAAGGATCGGCTCTGCTCTGCTCCAGTACTGGCGTTGCCTGACTTCAGCAAGGCGTTTGAGATAGAGTGTGACGCCAGCGGGTTGGGAATCGGTGCCGTTCTGATGTAAGAGAAACGACCGATTGCCTTTTTCAGTGAAAAACTCAAGGATGCTCAACTCAGGTATCCGACCTATGACAAGGAGTTCTATGCTCTTGTCCGAGCGTTGGAGACATGGCAACACTACCTGATGCCGAGGGAGTTCATCATCCACACTGACCATTTGAGCTTGAAGTACCTCAAGGGACAAGGGAAGCTGAATCGGCGACATGCTGTTTGGATGGAATTTATTGAAGCGTTCCCTTATCACATTCAATACAAGCAAGGTAAAGAGAATGTTGTGGCTCATGCTTTATCACGCAAGTACGCATTGATCACTTCTCTTAATGCCAAATTGCTTGGCTTTTCGCACATCATAGAACTCTATGCTGCCGATTCTGATTTTGGTGACATTTATTTGCATAGCGTCTCTATTTCTAGTTCTAAATTTTATAAGCATGAGGGTTATTTGTTTCGGGGCAAACAAATGTGTATTCCTCATTGCTCTCTTCGTGAATTACTTGTGCATGAAGCCCATAGCGGTGGGTTGATGGGTCACTTTGGCGTGACTAAAACTTTAGATGTGTTACATGATCACTTTTATTGGCCTCACATGAAGCGTGATGTCGTGCGCATTATTGCTCGATGTTTAATTTGTCGTAGAGCCAAGTCTAAGTCTGCTGGTCATGGCGAATACATGCCGTTACCTGTTCCTTCCCATCCTTGGACCGATTTGTCCATGGACTTTGTCGTTGGCCTGCCTCGGTCTAAGAACGGAAAGGATAGTGTCTTTGTTGTGGTGGACAGATTTTCGAAAATGTCCCATTTTATTCCATGTTCTACTACTTGTGATGCTACTCAGATTGCTGATTTATTCTTTCGTGAAGTAGTCCGTTTACATGGTGTTCCTTTGACTATTGTGAGTGATAGAGATACTAGGTTCCTTAGTCATTTTTGGCGTGTTTTATGGAAAAAGCTTGGTACCCGATTATTATATTCCACTTCTTATCACCCACAAACGGATGGTCAAACTGAGGTTGTGAATCGTACGCTTGGTTCCCTTTTACGCACGTTAGTTCATAAGCATGTTTCTACTTGGGTTGATCATTTACCGTTTATTGAATTTGCTTACAACCGTGCTGTTCATTCTACTACTCATTACTCACCGTTTGAACTCGTATATGGCTTTAATCCTATAACTGTTTTGGATTTGACTCCTTTACCGATGAGTGATGTTGTAAGTTTAGATGGTGCACAGAAAGCTGATTTTGTCAAGCAATTACATGCTAAGGCAAAACAGAACATTGAGCGAATGAATGAGAAGCTGATGCAGAAACGAAACGATGGCCGACGGCTAGTGACGTTCCAGGTGGGCGATTGGGTCTCGTTGCATATGCGCAAGGAGCGTTTTCCTGACCAACGCCGCGGCAAGCTATCTCCTAGAGGAGACGGACCATTCCAGATTATTGAGAAGATCAACAACAATGCCTACAAACTGGCATTGCCGAGTGAGTATGGTGCCGTTAGCTCTACTTTCAATGTTTCTGACTTAGTCCTGTTTGATACAGATGACGAGTTTGGACTAGCTGATGATGCCGATTCGGATTCGAGGGCGAATCCTTCCGAAGGGGGAGGGAATGATGCGAATCCACGCATCCAGGGCCAGAGCTCAAAAGCTTCAAGACCGATTGTCATCTCTCCTTCACAGGGAGCTGGAGTCTGAGATGACAAGTGAGAATGCTACACTGAGAGAGAAGACAACAAGAGTGGTGAATCTTCTCACCTTCGGCTTGACCGATGTTCCGTCTGATAGAAACGGCATGGAACCGATTCACGAAAACGACACTTGACCGTTTTCATCCAAACGGTAGCTGTCTGTTTCAAAACAAACGGCACTTACCGTTTGGGTCAAAACGGCACTTGTCCGTTTCACTTAGCCGTTGCCGATTCTATCATCTGTTGCGCGAGCCATTTTCTATACCCGTTCCGCGTTCACGCCTGTCTTCTCGTTGTTGATAACGGCTCCTGTCCGTTTCGCCTGTCCTGGAGTTGACGCGTGTTGACTGTACTATTTTTAGCAAGGCTGCGACCTTCTATTTTTTTTAGCTTAATTAATTAGATACTTTAATTAATTAGTTAAGTTTTCTACTTCAATTAATATTCCTATTTGGAATTAGGGTTTGCTTGTAACCTATATAAGGAGCCGCTTGGCCTCCTTAGAAAGATGGTTGTTATTTGATAAATTGAGATATTCTCTTCAATCTCCGCCCCTTGTTCAAGTTGGTTGAACCTTGTTCTTCTTGAGTCCGCAATACTTGAGTCGTATACAAGTAAATCTTGGAATTGCATTCTACTTGTTGTCTGTCTTCTTGTTCAGGTTTAGGGTGGCTGTTGCTTAGCGTTCAGCAGACTTAAATTGTGCAAGTCCAGTAACATCAAGGATCCTCTCTTGCTCGGATTTAGGGTGGTTGTTGCTTAGCGTTCAGCAGACTTAAATTGTGTAAGTGAGTTATCTTATTCCGCAGGGAAATCCGTCTTTGAACAACGATCAAATTTGGTGCTACGCATCCTAAGGAACCAGGATCGTATCACTGAGCTTAATTATTAATGGCTTTTTGTTGTGACAACTTAAATGGGTTGTGTGGTTGTTTTTTTTTGTAATTTGATTATGGGTTTATTGAGATGTACAGTTCTGCTATGGTATTGATATGGTACCTTTCAATTTGGGGTCAGTATTGATATGATTAGAGTAGAAGCTGTTATAAGGTGGCCTTAGTTGATAAGAGTGGATGAATGTGTTTTTAATGTGTTTTTAATGGGTGTTTTTTTCTCTCTACTGTTACTAATATGAGTTTGATGATTAATTTTGGGATATGATTTTGGTTTGTTTAGTTTAGTGTATTGTTGATGTTTTCTAGTTGACTGGGTTCACCTTCGAGTCTTGTGTTAGTCTATGTGCATAGAGATGGAAGTTTAGTGTTATGTTGTCAATCTTTGCTTAGTTTATAGGCATATATCTGCAAGAACTTATATTTTCAATGTCTCACAGAGGGAGCTATGAAGAAGTATCTAGACCTCTTTGATAAGGAGGCATTGGTTTAGTTCAACTTGATCTAGTGGTATAGAAAAATATGATGTGGCGCCTCTAGAATAAACAATTCTTTGGGCCAACAAAAATTGAGTCACCTCCCAATCATTCATTTTTATTAGTATTTCCTAATAATTAAAACCCCTTGTTCTTCTCTCATGTTGTAGCTGTTTTTGTCTTGAATCAAGAAAATGTAGTACCAAAATACCCAAAATTAAAAGAGCAGCATCCCCTAATTGAACCAATTTTTATATGTTATACACAAAGAAAATGTCAAAAGAACAACCAAGATTAATGTTATGAGTTTGAGGGAATCCATTTGCGTAGGATTTCTTCATCAAGATAAGTGTTATGAGTTTGAGTTTCTTGTAGAAATTGCCCAAGAACCAAGTTTAGTCCTTTTGCACACTTGGGTTATCAATGTATATATTTTTTTCAATTGCTTTCTGTACCACTTCTCTTGTGCCTTTGTGAAAATAAAATTATCCTGTGAATAGCTTTCCACAAGTTTGCTAAGGCCATAATGATTTTACAGCTGATTGTGTGAAATAGTACTGAGTGTTACTTGTATTCTTTCTTTTCTCCTGTTTTGCTATAAAATGACAGGCACTTCACATGGACTGACGTTGATCAAAGAGTAGATTGATTAGTGTTCTTTGCTAACAAAATGAGATGACTGGTTTACCATAATGTTATTGATTTGATTTTTCTCTCAAGATTAAGGAGTGTAATATGAAAATTAATTCATGTAAATGAAAGTTGTGTGCAAAAAGAAAAAGAAAAAGAAAAAGAAATGCTGGCACTTTGCTTACTAATTGCCGCGTAAGCCCCGCAATTTCGGTTGTAATTCGATTACCAACAATGGAACTCTCTGCCACCTGATTGTAATTTATAACTAGCAGGTAATTAATAAGCAATATGGACATCAACGATAACATTAAAAATCGAATTTATAGTTTACATCATAAAAAAAGCATACATTAATCAATTAAACTAACTGTAATCTCTCTTTAGATATCTCTGTCTGATTTTGTTTATTGTGTTATCTGGAATTCCGTTGTTGAAATAGTTTCTGCATTGGTAAATTTAGGGGCATACTAGTAATTATGTTAATCTCTGAAACCAAACTGGATGTTTCCGAACTAAAATTGTAGAAAATCGAACCAGTTGACCAATTGCTCACCCCTAATAGTATAGATCGTAGTACTAAGAGCTAGAGTATCTCACACGAAGTGTGTTTTTGTTGTTGTTGTTGTTGTTGCTACTGTTTGCATAATATAAAGTAGTTATGGTTTATTTGATATGATATTTCATCTGTTGATTCTGTCCTCTTTTTTTGGTTGCACTAGAATTTCTTGTCAGTACTTGCCCTAGAGTTTAAGATGTGCAGTTGGGCAGATCTTCCAGTTGACATCATGTCTCTTGTTATTTTCCACTTGTCCAACTTTGATGATGTGATTGTTTCCTCTTATGTCTGGAAATCATGGCGATTAGCTATTGCATCCATAAGAAAACCGTCATTACCTCATAAGTTTACATTAGTTAATGTTAATTACCTGAGTTTTATGTTAATCTCTAAAACCAAACTGGAAGTTTTCGAAATGAAATTGTAGAAAACAGAACGAATCTGAATCCTCCTATGTCAAACTGTGCTTTTCTAGGGCTAGTTATAGTGTTCTACATTTTTCATTTAGCGATCTACTGTTGTTCAATAGAAGTTTGATTTAGACATCCTATTTCAATGTGCTCCTACCATGTCATTACTTAAAATCTTCTTCTACACTTTTGCAGTTGAGTAGATGGATAAATCTTTTGAAGTTGAGCAAAGTGGTGGTTTAACCGCGGGTATGGATGAAATTTCGAGAAGTGAGAGTGATGACATGGTTCAGCTAAAAGCAACTACCTCGGAGTCTGAGGTTTTAGGTACAAAAAAGAGGAAGCTCACTTCAATTGTATGACAATATTTTGAGCTTATGACACTTAGTGAAGATAAGAAGAGAAAGGCCAAATATAAGAAATGTAGTACTGCATACATTTGTGGAGGTAAACATGGCACTAAAAATATGAAACGACTATGGCAAGATGTCATAAACATGGGGATGCAAGTCAAGGTACTCTTTCTGCGCATAATGATAATTTTAATCATAATAAATTTAGAGAGTTGATTGCAGCAACTGTGATTATGCATGATCTCCCTTTTCAGTTCATTGAATGGGTGGAAATTAGAGATTTGTTGCTTTACTTGCGTAAAGATTTGCATGTAGTGAGTAGAAATACATGCAAGTCTGATTGTCTTAAGGTATACAATAGGAAAAATGATAAGATACAAATCATGTTAGATGAAACACCTGGTAGAAATAGTTTGACTTATGTATTAGGCCTTGTATACATTTAGTCATAAGCTCATTTACAGAAAATATTATTGTTTATTTCTTTATAGGAATTTGATTATTTTGATAATCAAGAAGTTTCTCCCCAAAAGAAACAGCTTGAACAATATTTTGAGGAGGCAAGGTTAGATAGACGATAAAATTTAGACATCATGACATATTGGAAAGCTAATGAATATCGATTTCCTAAAGTTGCCGCAATGGCTCGTGATGTTCTAAGTATACTGATTTCTACAGTTGCTTCCGAAAGTGCTTTTAGTGTCGGTGGTAGAGTGCTTGATCAATATAGGAGGGCACTCAAACCGAAAATAGTAGAGGCTTTGATTTGTACAAGAGATTGGTTGTATGGGACACGAGGTAATATAATTTTAATTCTTAAATTTTAAATTGAGTACATATGTAATTTGTTTTTATTGTAGAGGTTGGAAAGTCAGCTTTGGAGGAGCTCACTAAAGATATTATTTCTCTCGACATCAATGACACTGAAAGTTCGAGTTCTGTTAGATAAATGTTTAGTAAAATTTATATCATGAAACTTTATTTATGTAAGAATATCATTTTTAAATCCGTTTATTTCAATGTAGTATTTATTTAAAGATTTAAATGCGTAAAATATATAGTATGAAACTTATTAGCCAAAGAATCACATCAATAATAACTTATTTCTATAAGGTATTTATTTTTTAAAAATTCGTAAAAAAATTGGCATTATAAATGGATCAACAATTAAACAACCAAAAATAAAAAAAAGGCTCAGAAATCGAGTCAATTCGGTCCGATCAGAATTTAAAACAGGTCGGTAGGGACTGACTAACCAGAGGGGTCGTGCTGACCCATTTAGACCCCCTAAGTTTTTCCTCCACAAGATCAAAACGATGTCATTTTGGTTAATTAAATCAAAACAACGTCGTTTTTGTTTAACCAAAACGACACCGTTTTTAGTTAAACGAGTCAAATGTGTCGGGTACGGGTCGACCCGTCAACTGATTTGTCGAAACGGATTGGATCAATTTTTGACCTTTTTTTAAACGGATCACTGTAAATGGGTAGAGTTAGGTCAGATTGGATCGACCCATTTTGACACTGATTTCAAGATTTGTATGCGTTGATCTAAGTTAAACCGCAGAAAATCTACTAGAGGAATGTGGTATTAGTTTCTTTTTTATTATTATTGGGAAAAAAAACTACGGTAAAAGCCATTGGCCCACTCAAAGTGGATAGCGCCACATAAATTTATATCGATAAATTTGAGCCGTTAGATTTATATTGAATTTATTGATCTGTCTTAAAGTTTTTCTACTCCCTCCCAACCTTTATAGTAGACATTTTCGGTAATTGCCAATAACAACGCAATCATTAGAGGCTATTTATGTTTTATTACTGCAATCAATCCATCGTTGGTTTAAGTAATTAGCATTAATTATTTTTCAAAAAGTGGCCAATTAAAGCACGGATTAGGAAACCAAAGATGGAGTGATTAACGAAGAGACTGCAATTAAACGCCTGCATAATTCTAATGGGGAGTAAAACCAATTCAAATTTTGTCCAATATTTTAATCAATCCGCCCAAATTTTCAATCAAAATATTTGACAGAAATTCAATTTTTTGCAGAGCATTCCTCTTCCCTCCAAATCCAGTTAATTTGAGATAATGGACTTTGTATATAAATCGAAATTCGTTCTGTCCAGTCCATGTTCCACAACATGGCAACTTTCCATCTTCCTGACCTAAATTATGAGTTGCAAGATGAAGAATTTTGTTTTGATTTCGATTTGAATATTGTTCCAATTGCGGAGTTACATGAACCAAATGAAATTGATGAGGATGGTGACATTAATTCTGGTCCTGGTGTTCAACACCATGAGGATGGTGTTCATCGCAATGAGGGTGGTGTTCATGACAACGAAGGTGCGTGGAACGAATTCAATTACTGTTGTCAAATTGTAGTTAACTTTGTATGGAAAGATTTCGGCAGTTTGTACTTTAATTTTGGAAGGAATCGATTTTGACCGAAGATCTTTTGTGTTAAATTTTGATTTTGCTCTTTGTTAAATTGTAGTTAACTTTGGATGGAGTATTTTGGATTCTACTGTTGCCAATTTGTATTTAATTTTTTATTATTGTTTTGGAAATTTGAGTAATTTTGTCAGAGTCTTTTACAATTTCAGAAGATTTATGCAGGTGATTTAAACGAAGGAGCCACTGCCATTAGAGGCCAGAAACCTGAACTTAGCAACCATCAAAGGAGATTAGTATACCATGAACTTCTAAAAAGAAGCGTTAATGGCAGGCTGCGCAGAGGAGTAACAAATGGTGTTGCACAGAAGTTCAACGTCGGGCCAAGGACTGTGCAGCGTATATGGAGAAGAGCAGCAGAAAATGTGGACAACGATGTCTCCAGTTTCAAATCAAAAAAATGTGGAAGGAAAACAATTCAAATTGATCGTGATATATTCAAAGCAGTTCCCTTTCGGAGAGAACCACAATCCAGACCTTCGCTGTCAGGTGATACGGTCACGGTTCTCTCTAAAAAAGATGATGAAGTTGGCGTAGCGAATAGGAAGGATTTATGGAGAGAGATCCGTGAGAGGTTGTTTTCTTAAGCAAGGATCTAGTTCAAGATGAAAGATGGGCACGTTTGACATAAGAAAAAAGAAAGACAATCACACAAACACAAGTACCGAAAGGAGTAACTTAATCGTGAGGATTAAGTGTTTTATTTTTGGTCTTTTGATATTGAAAATTACTAGTAAATGTGCAACACAAATTTGACACAACAATATGGAAACTTTCAATGTTTTTACTTGACTCAAATCAATGGATTTCCAAACCAAATAGATAATCACCAAGAGAGCTTACAATGAGAGATAGGAGCCTAAAACACTCGACTAAGTTTCATCAAAATATAAGCTGAGTTTATAAAATGATAGAAAAGAGCTATTTATACTAAGTCTTCAAGAGTTGCTCTTCAAAATGTTGAAAAAAAGGCCGAAATGTTTTTTGGGGCAGCGGTTGGCGGCATGCCGTTAGTGGCTTAGCGGCATGCTGCTAGCCACTGGAATTCTGGCTCTCCAACAGAGCAACTGATGACAGAGACTGGCGGTATGCCGCTAGTGGCTTGACGGCATACGGTTAAGGACTTTTCCTTCCAAAAAGCTGCTTCAAGTCCTTCAATTTGTACTTCAATTTTGAGTATGTTTGATTGAGCTTAATTTGTGGTAGTTTTACCACCTGTTTTCATGCATCTTGAATGGTGATTCTATTGATTTCAGTATGATTTCCATGCCTTTTGCAGAAAATAATCTTCAAGAGCATATGGAGAGCAAGGAGTAGAAAATAGTCATTTCTGGGCAGAATGGAGCAAACACCTCTTGACCACTCTTTCGACCAAGAGAAGCCATTTGGGCTAGCAGAAGAATTCAGCCTTCCCGAGCGATACTTTCAGAAGAGGTCTATAGTGATTACAATTGCTGATTTTACCTGCAGAAGAGTTGGATTGACATCCTTCCTTTTTTATCTCAGCTTTGTAGACTTCTATTCGGAGAGGAAAAGTGATCAGATACAATTAGAGTTTAATTAGGATTGATTTATTTTTAGAGATATTATTGGGAGAGGAAACTATATATAGTCTCCCTAGGTTATTGAGAAGGGGACTTCTGATCTTCGTCCCTTTTCTCCTTTCCGACTTCTGTTTTCTATTCTGAACTTGCTCCTTCATTTCTTCAAAGAAACGGAGGATTTTTATTTATGCTAAAACATGAGTATGAGTAGCTAAGTAAATCATTCTTAGTAGAAGCGTTAAAGCATGAGCATGAGTTTGCATGAAACCTAATTGTTCTTCATTAATCTTTAAATCTGCATTTAGCTGATCTCATAATAATTTTATTGCGTTTTCCCTTTGATTTTAGAACTGGCCAGTCTAGAGTTGATTTGACTCCGCAATTGTCATTCCTTTGGTTACGACAACTTGTCTTGGGGAATTTACGGACCAAGAGGATCGAAGTAAACAAAATAGCGCTGAAGGATCTACCGAAAATTAGCCCTGAGTAATCTAGTGTGAAAGGTTAACTTGATTTAGTCCCGATTGACAACCGAGGATACTAGGTTTGGAGTTGTCTTCCCCTGATCGATCATCAGCCAACTTAGTAAACTCTTTAACCAGCAAGGTGCTAGTTGGTTAGGAATCATCTCTAAGCATACCTGAGGTGGTTTTGATACATGAGGGAAGCAGGGTTCATAAGCGTACCTTGATCCTATAACATCTCTGTAGATTGAAGATGAATACCCCTGCGTCAATAATTGCTGCTCATATCTCATCGCTTGCTAGCTTCTACTAGGAATTTCTCTCATCTGATTGTTTTGTTCTTGATCTGTGTCTTGACCAAGAATCTTATTCTTGGTCTGGATTGTTTACTTGCTTTAGTTACTTTTCAGTCTTTAGTTTTAAACAAAATCCCCCCAATTTCACCTAAGTGTTACCACTGGTCTCTACAAGTATTCACGAAAATCACACCATTACAATCTGTAGATCAAATCTCTTACTTACTATTTACAATTAAACCTGTTCTTAGTAGTGATTTGTATTTATTAATTATTTTTGACTGATTCGACACCCATCAAATTTTGGGGCCGTTGCCGGGGAGTACGGTTTACTGATCTTTGTGTTTTCTTGTTCATGACCAGGTCCTCTTATAAGGAATTAATATCTTTCAATCCGGAGCTAACTAGAACAGAGACAAAACAAAAGGAAAGCTAAAAGAAAGCGATTGATAATAACGAATACCACACCGAGTTCATCAGCGGACTGTCATCTTGATCAAGAGCATCTCTTGACCAAGAAGTAGACCAAGAAGAACCAAATCCAAGAATAAACATGGAGCAGCCAGATGAGCAGACTCTCGGGGAGTTAAAATGAGGAGCAGAATAGACCACTTATTCCTGCATTGATCTACCACCAGTGGATCATAATTAGGCTATCAAAACCAACATCATCCACAACCTGAAGAAATTCCATGGGCATTCCAACGAAAATCCTTGCATTCATTTGAGGAATTTTTATTTGGAATGTGATGCACTCAAGCCTCGAGAAGTTCCTATTGAGAGAGTTAAGCTGAAAGATTTTTCATGGTCGTTGGAGGACTCGGCAAAAAAATGGTTCTACAGTTTATCTCACAACACCATCACCACATGGGCTCAAATGTCAGCAGTCTTTTTGAACAAATACTAGAATGCAGGCAAGGCTGGGGAAGCCAGGAAGAATCTCGTTTCTATTCAGTAGAGCGGAAATGAGAGCTTTGGAGAATACTACCAGAGGTTCAAAGATCTTTAGGATATCTGTCCAACTCATGGAGTGATTGATCAAGTTGTGATTCAGTACTTCTATGACAGGATGAGTCAGAAGAATAGAGGAGGGTTGATGCAGCAGTTAGGGGAGCTTTGCAAGATCAAACTCCAACTCAAGCTAAAATATTGCTTCAAACTACGACTGAAAACTACCATAACAATAACTCTACAGAGCGATCTAACCCTATCTCTTCTTTGAATTCAATTACCTTAAAACATCATCTGTCCAATATTTCTAGCTTCATGAAAAAAAATTCTACAGGTGTTCAAACCCAATAAACCAACCAAGGCGCAACTGTGAGTGTTTGCGGGATATGTTGCCAAGCTGATCAGCATACTAATCAATGCTCCATATTGCAACCATTAACACTAGAGGAGATCATTGCACAAGTGAATGTTGCTTATGGCTACAACCAAAACCAGCAGAACAAATATCCTCTCAACAACAATCCATACTCCAATGTGTATAACCCAGGATGGAGAAATCATCCAAATTTCAGTTGGGCCTAGAATCAGCCCCAGAACAATCAAACTCTTCCAAGCCAATCACAACAAACACCATTCAACCTCCAAAATTTCGTCCCTAGACCACCCCAAAACCAAACTAACACACCCCTTCAATTACCAGCACCTCCGAAGCAGTTACAAATAGTTGGTCCTACTCAAGAGGATAACATGAGCAAGCTAACTTCTATGATGGTAGACATGCAAAAGTAAATTAACATGCTTCTGGAAAGTAACAAGAATTAACAAGGGGCATTGCTTACCAACAGTGGATAATCCCAAGCACAATGTGAGTGCGATCAGTTTGAGGAGTGGTGTAGATCTACCAGAGAGGAAAGAAATGCTCGCATATGAGTGAGAGTTGAAGTTTAAGACACCAGAGGAGACGCTCGCATATAAGCAAGAATTGAAGTATAAGACGCTAGAACAGATAGCAGAGGAGGAAGAAAAGGAGTTGGCTGAAGACGAGATTATCTTAGCGGCTGAAGAAACCTTCTTGGCCAAGGAAGAGGCCAAGAAAGAAGATGAGGCTATGAAAAATGGGAGAATGCCCCAATTTACCTCTTTCCACCAACACTTGCAAAGACCAATGTCTTTTATTGATCACTTTGGTAATAGTTGTTGTTAGGATGTAGAAAGACCACAAAGTAATAATAGCAGTTAATGTTAGTTTTTTCATTCATGCTCATAGCTAATTATTTTTCTTTATGGCGAAGTTTAGTTAATCATATGCAATTAATATTGATTGTATTTTAAAAAACTTAAAGAAACAACTAAATTACCTGTTGTTTTGATGATGCAATTTTATGCATAATTTGTTCTACAGTTGCTTTGCTCGCACTGTCCATTCTCTTTAAAGGTGGTTTGATTATCTTCTGGGCATCTTCTTGTTAAGTATAGGTCAAACTGAGATTTATAAATATTTAATTCGTAAGGTTAAATGAAAAAAATATAACTTAAGGAATGGATAATGATAAAATAACATCTTACAATATATTTTATATATATACATATATTCTTACCATTGTCGGATTTCATCTGCCTCATATGTTATAGGATCGATCATCACTATTGTCATTCTTGTAGTTGATCTATACTATATAAAAAATTACGAAGGGCCTTATTCTTTAAAAGTCTATTATACCCTTAATTTTTCTTTCAAAATTCTATTACACCCTTAATTTTTAATAATTCTAATTTAATGATCTTTTTTGCCGAAATTTGTCCATTAATTGTCAATTAATTAAAAACTACAATCCGGTTGTAACTGCAATTTTCCATTATAACCTATACAATTTACTAATCTTTCTTTCCCAAAAATTATCCATTAATTAAAAACTTGAATCGATTGGTTTAACCTACATACATCCTGCCTCATCCCCAACCCTTTTGCTAAAGATTGTCAATTGATTAATTATCCGCATCACACAATTAACCTACCACATCACCAATCCGACAAACTAAATAACACTCAACTTTGTGTCATTCCTCTCCCAAATTCTAAGTACGGTTTTTATATTTTGGTACGAATTATATATTTATTTAGTTCAAGTCGTATATGCAGGTGTTTGATTCATTGTTTTAATTTATTTAGCATTCAAGACTACCATTTCTCTTAGCCGTATGTGTATGAGTTTGAGCCATATGTGTATGCGTTTAAATCAATAAATTTGATTTTGCCGATAATTGTATAACTCTAATTTATTGTAGGTTAATTTCTTGATTTAATTTTATTACAAATACTTGAGTTGTAAAATTCATAACGCTATTCTATTATCATAAAATCAAATTGGAGTTATACTTACACTTTGATTTTAATATTTTCCGTGCTTAGAAATGTAGAGTCTGTGTATTTTCACCATCTTATCGTGCTTATATGTTTTTTTAAAGAGTAAAATAGACTGACAATATTTTGACCATTTTATACAAATCAATGTTATATGCGTTCTATCTAATTTACAAACCTCGAGTAATTTGTTGTTCTTTACTATGATTAAAATTATTGTATTTTCTTTTTTTATAGGCTCCATTTTAATTTATGTTAAATTATTCGTCTACTTTAAAAATTTGTTTTCCCATAATTTATTTAATTATGCATCCAATATTTTAGAATTTCAGCAAAATTTTGTTTGATTTCACGTTCCACACTTCATGACGCCGGTATCGTCATGTTGGTTTTAATTTTTTTTAAAGAAACTAATGTTAAATTTTGAATGGTTATATCATTTTAATATTAAACTGATCTATTGTCGAAGCCGTAAAAAATAATAAAGAAAACATGCTAGCTAGTGCACAAAGAATTGTGTATAATGGTAACAGGGTCGAACACAGGGACTAGACGTAGACGTGTATGACGAGAGCAATCAAACAGAAATAGTAACCAAGGGGTGGGGGGGGGGGGGGGGGGGGGGTGTTGAGAGTTGTTGTTTAAACTAATTATTAAACTAAATAAAGATGTGAAATATAACGGGAGAAGAATCCTGGCAGAAGTATATTCTCCGGTTGCATCTAGACCTAGTCAATCACTGATGTAGACATATTCCATTCCTTGCCATAGATGCGTTATAAATGCCTGTTACATTTAGCCCCCCTGCTTTTCTTCGTACGAGAAGCTACCTCAAGGTACATTTATGAGATAACCTTGACACTCTGTCGTCTCCTAAGGTACGTTTATGGGAACAATACTCAGAGGTCCATTAAGCAGAGAAAAGACGCACCTAGGGCAAGACGCTCAGTACGTTCGAGGCACTGCCCTATTTGACCACTTGCCCTAGTCAGATTGGACCAGTTCGACGTGATGACTCTAAACTGGTTGTCTACTTTACCCTGCAGCCTCACGTTAGTTATTACTATAAGGACGACTTTAATCACCTAGATTCAATTAAGAGTTGATCAGGCTTCTAATTAACCCTAGGCAAGTTGGCAAGATTTTCACAAGTGAACAAATACGAACAAGGAATTTATTAAGCATGGATTAACCTCATGAAAATCCTAAGCAGCCATCGAAATACCTCTACCAAGACAGAGGGGTTTAGCTACTCATATTAGCGATGAAATAAATAAAATAAATAAAAGAAGAAGACATGGAAGATGAAAGAAAATACTAAATTGTATTGAAGGTTACCGGCCAGAGCTAGAGCTCCGGTTGATTACAAAATGAAAAAAATGCTAGCGGTGGAGGAGAGACTTCCTAGCTTAAAGTAGCCGAGAGTTTGATAATGAAAAAAAACTTGACTTAACCCTAGAATTAAAAACCATATATATATTGGCTACAAAATAGGAAATTCGAATAAAACCAAAATAGAAATTCTATCCCTAATAGGATTGCGAAATAAGGCAATGAACTCCTCGCTGGCATAGAAGATCGCGTGATACGATCCTAGCCCCACCACACGCACACACCAAACAGGAAGGGCTAGATGGAAGAATACATCGAGCTAAGGACGTCATGAAGCATCCAGTGAGGTTCATACAACCTCTAGGCATGGAGACAAGGTAGGAGACTTTGCTGGATGGAGTCGTTTGACAAAGGATGACATGGAAGGTAGCTTGGAGGCTCCTACCACAAGACGTCACATCCAACCATGCCAATTCATGGAAGAAAGGCTTCAATCGGGAAACCAAAGTAAATACAAGACCGATTGATGTCTTAGGAAGATCCTGGCCAAGTTTGAGATAATTTGGACGAGTAGATTACAAGATGGCTCATGGTGACATTCCAGCTCTCAAGAAGACAACGCACAGGCGCAACCAGCGACTACGTCCGAGCCAACTCAGTCATAACCAGGTCAAGCGCTTGCGATACACTTGGATTCATGAACTTCAAGATGTTATTGAGCTTGTTTCCAAATTTGAGCCCAAATGCACGAACCGTTTGAGTGAAAGTCTATTTTAGAAGACATAGTTCTACTCGGATTCGAACTTCAAAACACGTCAGTCAACGCTTCTAGAATTATTTCAGACCTGTTCATATCAGACCAAGAATAGGAGCACCCTCTTACTATTTTTGGATGTTAGATTTCGTTTGGGACAGGTTTCAACCCAATCGGACCAGCGGATCAAAAGTTAGCATGGGTCGATATTTTATTGCGCAGTATGAACGCAAGGCAGCTTGCAACTTAAGGATTGCGGCCCATCTTGGAGCCAGCCGTACGAAAGCTTTCTTAGAGCTTCTGGAATATATTTATTGTATTTATTATTTAGTTGTATAAGTTATTAGAGTTATTTCCTAGATAGAACTCCTACTTTTATTAGAATTAGAACTTATAGTTATAATGAAACTTGTACTTGGGCAATTGCCTATATAAGGAGCCAATTGGCGTAATTAATAAACAAGACTATTTTTACCCAAATTGATATTGAGACTTTGTCTTGGAAAGTATTTACTCTTGTTGTTCGTGGACTCGAACCTTGTGTTTTTCCTTTAGTTTCTCAAGCTAGGGCTTAGGCAAGTAAAACTGAAGTTTCGGCCAATGTTTGTTCCTTAGGGTCACAAGGCTTAACCTAATAAAAGCAAGAACCTCACTAGGATTCATTTAGGTTAGTAGGTAGAGGGTTGTTTGCTAATCAAGACTTGTTCTCGTGAGTCTATCCACCAAATTCCGCGTCAATCTCGAACCTTTGAACTAGATCGTCATTCAAGCGCATCCTAGGCAACTATGATCGTATCATTGCGGGAAAGGGTTTCGCGCTTCACTGGGAGTCTTCCTCTAAAGTTTCCTTCTGTGTGTCGGAGTTGTAAGCATCTGCAACGTCCTTCATCTAGGCCTAGACAATCTGCAGCTAGGCCTCAACACCTGTTGTTCCAGTGAAACTTCTCCAAAATCTGTGCATTCTGCATCTTTCTCCTCTTCTAGCCCAGATCTGCAAAAAGGTTGAAATAATGGAAAATCAGTAGCATCATGCTCAAAATTGGGCAAAGAAAGGAGAAAACATATACAAAATTACACCATATCATAAACTGTGGGCCGAATAATCCAACAATTTTACTTATAATAATCTATTTTATATTTAATAGTAATATTTTGTCATTAAAAATAATTGAAATTAGAATAGGAATAGAAATAATTAATCTTCCATTCCTTGCCATAGTTACGTTATAAATGCTAGGTACATTTAGGCCCCCTGCTTTTCTTCGTACGAGAAGCTACCTCAAGGTACATTTATGAGATAACCTTGACACTCTGTCGTCTCCTAAGGTACGTTTATGGGAACAATACTCAGAGGTCCATTAAGCAGAGAAAAGACGCACCTAGGGCAAGACGCTCAGTACGTTCGAGGCACTGCCCTATTTGACCACTTGCCCTAGTCAGATTGGACCAGTTCGACGTGATGACTCTGAACTAGTTATCTACTTTACCCTGCAGCCTCACGTTAGTTATTACTACAAGGACGACTTTAATCACCTAGATTCAATTAAGAGTTGATCAGGCTTCTAATTAACCCTAGGTAAGTTGGCAAGATTTTCACAAGTGAACAAATACGAACAAGGAAGTTATTAAGCATGGTTTAACCTCATGAAAATCCTAAGCAACCATCGAAATACCTCTACCAAGACAGAGGGGTTTAGCTACTCATATTAGCGATGAAATAAATAAAATAAATAAAAGAAGAAGACATGGAAGATGAAAGAAAATACTAAATTGTATTGAAGGTTACCGGCCGGAGCTAGGGCTCCGGTTGATTACAAAATGAAAAAAATGCTAGCGGTGGAGGAGAGACTTCCTAGCTGAAAGTAACCGAGAGTTTGATAATGAAAAAAAACTTGACTTAATCCTAGAATTAAAAACCATATATATATTGGCTACAAAATAGGAAATTCGAATAAAACCAAAATAGAAATTCTATCCCTAATAGGATTGCGAAATAAGGCAATGAACTCCTGGCAGGCATAGAAGATCGCGTGATACGATCCTAGCCCTGCCACACGCACACACCAAACAGGAAGGGCTAGATGGAAGAATACATCGAGCTAAGGACGTCATGAAGCATCCAGCGAGGTTCATACAACCTCTAGGCATGGAGACAAGGCAGGAGACTTTGCTGGATGGATTCGTTTGACGAAGGATGAGATGGAAGGTAGCTTGGAGGCTCCTATCACAAGACGTCACATCCAACCATGCCAATTCATGGAAGAAAGGCTTCAATCGGGAAACCAAAGTAAATACAAGACCGATTGATGCCTTAGGAAGATCCTGGCCAAGTTTGAGATAATTTGGACGAGTAGATTACAAGATGGCTCATGGTGACATTCCAGCTGTCAAGAAGACAACGCACAGGCGCAACCAGCGACTACGTCCGAGCCAACTCAGTCATAACCAGGTCAAGCGCTTGCGATACACTTGGATTCATGAACTTCAAGATGTTATTGAGCTTGTTTCCAAATTTGAGCCCAAATGCACGAACCGTTTGAGTGAAAGTCTATTTTAGAAGACATAGTTCTACTCGGATTCGAACTTCAAAACACGTCAGTCAACGCTTCTAGAATTATTTCAGACCTGTTCATATCAGACCAAGAATAGGAGCACCCTCTTACTATTTTTGGATGTTAGATTTCGTTTGGGACAGGTTTCAACCCAATCGGACCAGCGGATCGAAAGTTAGCATGGGTCGATATTTTATTGCGCAGTATGAACGCAAGGCAGCTTGCAACTTAAGGATTGCGGCCCATCTTGGAGCCAGCCGTACGAAAGCTTTCTTAGAGCTTCTGGAATATATTTATTGTATTTATTATTTAGTTGTATAAGTTATTAGAGTTATTTCCTAGATAGAACTCCTACTTTTATTAGAATTAGAACTTATAGTTATAATGAAACTTGTACTTGGGCAATTGCCTATATAAGGAGCCAATTGGCGTAATTAATAAACAGGACTATTTTTACCCAAATTGATATTGAGACTTTGTCTTGGAAAGTATTTACTCTTGTTGTTCGTGGACTAGAACCTTGTGTTTTTCCTTTAGTTTCTCAAGCTAGGGCTTAGGCAAGTAAAACTGAAGTTTCGGCCAATGTTTGTTCCTTAGGGTCACAAGGCTTAACCTAATACAAGCAAGAACCTCACTAGGATTCATTTAGGTTAGTAGGTAGAGGGTTGTTTGCTAATCAAGACTTGTTCTCGTGAGTCTATCCACCAAATTCCGCATCAATCTCGAACCTTTGAACTAGATCGTCATTCAAGCGCATCCTAGGCAACTATGATCGTATCATTGCGGGAAAGGGTTTCGCGCTTCACTGGGAGTCTTCCTCTAAAGTTTCCTTCTATGTGTCGGAGTTGTAAGCATCTGCAACGTCCTTCATCTAGGCCTAGACAATCTGCAGCTAGGCCTCAACACCTGTTGTTCCAGTGAAACTTCTCCAAAATCTGTGCATTCTGCATCTTTCTCCTGTTCTAGCCCAGATCTGCAAAAAGGTTGAAATAACGGAAAATCAGCAGCATCATGCTCAAAATTGGGCAAAGAAATGAGAAAACATATACAAAATTACACCATATCATAAACTGTGGGCCGAATAATCCAACAATTTTACTTATAATAATCTATTTTATATTTAATAGTAATATTTTGTCATTAAAAATAATTGAAATTAGAATAGGAATAGAATTAATTAATCTTATTATAAAAAAATTGTGAATTTAAAATAATAATAACAACGTTTATTAAATTTAGTTTCTTACTGATTTGTTTGCTTTGGTCACAATGAGGAAGATCTTGAAAGTGCATGAATTCATATTTAATAACACCAAGGGGGATAGAGATTGATGATTCTTGCACCATGGTTGAGTTTGTCAAAATGAGTTCAATATGGAGGTTAATATTCAAGTAATATGCTAAAAAAACCTTGGCAATTAAATCAAGACAGTCTTGTGCAAGTTCCCCTTCTGTAAGCTAATCTTGAATCTCTTTCCAATCTGGATTACATGTCATAGTAATAAACAAATAAGGCTTCCCAAAATGCTGGACCAATGATATCGAATCAAAGTATCGTCGTCGCATATCTCGTGGCCCTCCAACAAAAGAGGTAGGAAGGATTAACCTTTTTCCTACCTCACTTTCCTCTGGTTTCTCTGACATGACATTATCAACAATACCTTGGTACAATTTAGATTGGATTTTTGCTTGTTGACGGAAGAAATCAAGTATGGTAGTGTCCAATTTAATGTACATGTCTACAACATATTGTTGAAATAGTCTACCAGATAGTAAAAGTATCGATTGTGTAAAAGCTTTAATTTGAAACTTGTAACATTAGTACTCTCTACCCGATACTTTTGATATTGTAGTTCTATGCACACCTATATATTAAAAAAAAGGGTAATAGTATTAAAAAACCCTGAACTTTGCGCGAAAATCACAAACCTCTCCTGCACTATAAAAAGTCTATTTGGGCTCCCTATACTATTGGTCAACGCGGCCCAACCCCATTCCGTTAGTCAAATAAACAGACTGTCAACCTTGATAGCTAGTTGCAAAAAAAAAGAAACATGTTGTTCTAGGTTTCAAAATTCTTCTTTTCTTTTTTCATTTCTTATTTTCTTATTTCTTAATTTCTTTCTTTCTTTCTCTTTCTTTTCCATTTTTTGTTTCTTTCCTTCTCTTCTCCTCAAATCTCTTTATTGGTTAACAAGAACTCTGCTCTTCTTCCTCCTAGAAATTCAAAGTGGTCAGATCTGACAGATGGTGGTGTGAGATTAGAGGAGGCGGCCATTGTGGTGTTCTGTTTAGATACGACAGTGGGGAGAAGAAGTATTGCAAAAACATTTGTAACAATAGATGGGATCAAATATGTGATAGATTCAGGTTTTGTTAAGATGAAATTATATAATCCTATAATTGTTTAGATCTGTTTTGTTAAGATGAAATCATTGAACGGGATAATGGTGTTCTGTTCGGATACGACAGTGGGGAGAAGTAGTGAATGGAAACATGTCGGATCTATATAAAATGGAGACGGAAGGGGGAGAAAAGGATCTGATAATGATGATGATGATGTTAATGTTGTTAGTGGTTGGCCGACAATTGGTTTGGTCCAGTTCGGTCCAGTATTGTTTGAAGGAAAGGTGATGTTGAAGAACGATGATGGAAAACAGAGGACTAGTGGCGGTCGGCAGTCCTTGGGGAGATAGATGAACAAGTTGGGTAGTTTTTAGGGTTTTTTTTTCCTTCTTTTAATTAAACAATGGGTTAGTAATGTTTTGGCAGATGAGTGGGTTTGAAATTTTCCATGTTTTCTCTATTTATTTTTTATTTTTCTCAATTTTCTTAATTTTTCAATAATTCCATTATTTTTTTGTTTTGTTTTTGGATTTTTTATATTAATTACATTTTTTCTCAATTTTTAAAATTAATTCTATTATTTTTCTGATTTTTTAAATTAATTACATTATTTTTCTGGATTTTTAAATTAAGTACATTATTTTTCTGATTTAATTACATTATTTTTATGGATTTTTAGATTAATTATATTTTTTTTTCTAAATTTTTAGATTAATTACATTATTTTTTGAATTTTAAAATTTAATTATATTATTTTTCTGAATTTTTTAAATTAATTATATTATTTTTTTGAAAAAGAAAATAAAAATACTTGGAACAATAGGTTTTTTTTTTGCAACCTGTTGTCACTACTGTCAAGGGATTTTGTTAAGTTGACTAACGGAAAGAGGGCTCGTTGTCGTTGACTTTTAGTATAGGGGAGGCAGAATAAAACTTTTATAGTTCAGGGGAGGTTTCTGTTTTTCGCAAAAGTACAGGGGGGCTCAATGCTATTACTCTTTAAAAAAAATCATGTGAAAATTCTATAAAGACACATTGAAAAAATAGAGCTAAAAATTAAAAGAATATCATATTAATTAAATAATAGATTTACTTTTATTTTCTGCAGATGTAAATGTGAGAACACTTGAAAAGTCTTCTGTAGTTATTGTATTAGTATTGGAAGACCTTCTCCATTGTTGGTACATAAAAGTGGGTATTGGAGAAGATTATAGCAACTAAAGTAATGTTTAATTTTGTGGCTCTGTCCCAAATGTGCATGAACAACTATATCTCTTTCAAATGGAACATTAGAATTATTTCAATCAATATAGCAACAACTTGATCAACAGAACACTTGTATTGATTTGGATTAGTAAATCATCAAGTGAGGAAATATCTTTCAAACCTTTAAAAAATTTAGCATATGGGTTGTTTCTTCATAATGATTTCATCAATTTCTTCATAATGATTTCATCCAAGTTAGCATTCTCTATAATTCTCATCCTATTGTGTAGCTCATTATCCACATCATAAAAATAAAATAAAAAATACACTGAATTATTCTCTGCTGGCACCAATGGCACCAATCCAGAAAGATTGTGATATGTTTGACCTTGACCTTTAAAGGTATAAACTCATTTCCTCGATTAAGCAAGTTTTTTGTCATACATTGCACCAAATGATGTAAACTCAAATATACTGTTATATTTTCTAATCTTTCTATGAAACTCTTTCGCTTCTTCCAACTGTGAGGTATAAAGTTATAGAAAATCATCATCATAATGTGCGCGCGCTAATTTAACTTGTCCATTTTGACAATAAAACGTCGGTGGCTCAAACTGAAATCTTTTTGCATCACAATAGTTACAACTAGGAACATCCTTTAACATATGTAGAGGTAAAATAAATGGTTCAACTTCTATATACCCTGCATATTAGAACAAATAAAAGATTTATTATATAGTTTAGTATTAATCACCCCGAATAATTTTAAACATTGAATCAATTTATTAATTTTAAAATATTAATTAATCACATACCTTGATATTCATAAAAAACTAATTGAGTTTTAAGCAACCAATTTCGCTCTCTTCTTTTAACATTTAGCATCATCAAATCATTGGCCGCTTTTCTTTTGCTTGTAGACATATATTCCTAGTGAAAATATGCATATATGGATCAAACTAAATAAACACACATGTATATAGGGCTCAGACTAATTAAATATATGATTCGTATAATAAATATATAATTAATTCATACCTTGAACTTTTGAGAGGAAGGATAAGGTAGGTAAGTTAAGTGTGTGATTAAGCTCATTTTCTACCCCGGAAAGAATGATGTTGTTGAATAAATGTCTTAGACATGCACATATAGATCGAACTAAATAAATACACATGCATAGAAAATCATACGACTTCAACTACGAATAAATACAAAAATTGTACCTAAAATTCTCCACATGGATCATGCACGGAAATACAAAAAAATTGGTGATAAGACGCTAACAACGACTCTTGATTCAAGTACAAATTTGAAGGTGAAATAATTAAAAGTAGATCAATAAATTAGCTCAAAGATAAAACAACTTCTTCAACCTTTATCTCATAGAAAAGTATGCGGTTGGTGAGGAGGAGGTAGGTTAAGGCTTTTAATTTTTTTAGTTATTAAATAAATAACGGATTGAAATTTAAGGGTTTAATAGATTTATAAGAAATAAAAAATATTTAAGGGTATAATAGACTTTTAAACAATAACTTAAAGGTATAATAGACTTTTAAAAAATAAGATCCTTCAGCTTTTTATATAGTATAGATATAGATAAATATAAATATGGGTATTAATTATTGCGTGGTAATTGGGATATTAATTACTTGTAATCCCATTAGTGTGCGATGATGGCAACCTTGCCTAGATAAAGGCCTTATCATATTCTTTATAATTCATATTTCGGTTGAATGAGAAAGAGTAATTTCACTAACTTATTCTCTTCTATTTTTTCCTAATTCTAGTACGTTTTACACTTGCCTTATTTGAGGATCGTATGTATCAAAAAGCGTCTACTAGAATATCCTCCTATTATGCTAGCCATAGTAGTCGTTTGGGGTTCTGGTTCTACCTAGAAAAGGCAGTTTCCAAAACCAAAAAATGTTTGGTAAACACTTTTGAAACCCAACTTCTTGAGAAGCTGGGGTGCAAAACCAAGGAAAATCTTGGTTTTGCAAAAGGAGCAAAAAGCTCCAGCCTGAAAACCAAGGAAAACAGTAGAACACGGGAAGTTGTCCTTGTAATATTTTGGACAAAAATATTGAGGTGAGTTCTTCTTAATTACGAGTATACCACGTATAAATATAAAAAAATAGTCATCCTCCTCATTCTCAATCAACTTTCTCCTCATTCTCCTTATTCTCCCTACATATCTGCGAAATTAGGGTTTTGGTGGGCGAAACAAATCGACTCTTTCTCCTAGACATCTGCGAAATTCAGGTTTATCTCTCCCTCTCCCATTTTGGATTTGCTCCTTCTTATCGCGCCCCGAAAATAAACAAAAATATTATTCGCGAGTGTACGACGAATCTGAGACCTTACGATGCTCGGCGTGAAAGGACGCCTCACAACATGCAATGAAGTCGCCACCCTAATTTTTTCTCTACGTTTAGGGAACCTAATCGTCATGGCATAAAAAAATAAAAAACTAAAGGCACAAGAAAAGGGTCTAAACGCAAGACAAATGTTCGGGGTCGTATTATGGACTCGGGAAGGTGTTAGGCACCCGAGTCACATCCGAAAATGATTACCGGTTGATAAGAGAGGTGTTTAAAAGATGTTTGATGAAAATGCGTTTTGAAAGAGGGTCCTTAGAGGAATCGTCACTTTAGTCTTTTCCATGATCGGGACCGTTCAGGAATAATTAATCGTTGGACGGGGTTACCGTTTTCAAGACCGATCGATTATTCCTGACCGTAGCGTGATGGGACTGAATTTTCCGTAAGACTGAATGAGCGCCCTCTATTTCATCATCAGACTTATACATGATTAAATTAATTACTACGTGATTCTATCATGGATAGCTTAATAGAGTATAGATTAAATGAGAGGTTTTGAAATGATAAACTGATGTGGGATCGAAACCACCAAGTACATGCAGTCAATATAAGCGAAAACTTAAAATCAAACGAACATGGCATTTTTAAGCAAGTCTTTAAACAAGTTGTTCATGTGGGTTTATTTTAATTCTAGCAATTCTATATATCATGCGTACGATTAATTTTTCCGGAAAAGCATTTGAATAAATAAAAGGGAAAGAAAGGCGTACTTTCGAGCGAAGCTTGAATTTTAAACCTACAATATAAGAGTGTTAGCGATAACTTGAAAAATAAATAAGCAGTTTATGAATGCGAGAATTTAAATAACAGTTGATATTTATCGAAAAATTAAATGATGGTTTGACACATACGAAGATAAAAATGGCGATTTGACGCATACGAAAATTTAAATGATGATTTGACGAGTGGAGGAAAACTTAAATGATGATAGTGCAAGCGAGAAATTTATATGATGACAGTTGATAAGTGCGAGATATTTAAATGATGATTTGATGCATACGAAAATTTAATTGATGATTTGATGTATGCGAGAAATTAAATGATGATTTGATAAGTGCGAAAATTTAAATGATGACAGTTGATAAGTGCGAGAAATTAAATGATGATTTGATGCGTACGAAAATTTAAATGATGATTTGATGAAAAATTAAAGATTTGATATTCGCAGAAAATTAAGCAGTTGACGATTTGCAGAAAATTAAATGATGATTTACAGAAAATTAAACAGTTGATGATTTGCAGAAAATAAAATAGTTGATGATTTGCCGAAAATAAAACAGTTGATGATTTGCAGAAAATTAAATGATGATTTGTAGAAAATTAAATAGTTGATGATTTGCAGAAAATTAAATGATGATTTGCAGAAAATTAAATAGTTGATGTTTACGAGAATTAAAAATGCGACCAACCATATAGGCGGTAAATTCAATGACTTAATTTAAATTGCAGAAAGAAAATTGCGAAAAATTAAAGTGCGAAGAATTTAAACAGTTCATAGGTACAGAATTTTAAAGCAACAGTACAAAAAATAGTCATACGAAACATACAAATATTTTACGAAAAAACACGATCCGAGGTCTCGGAAAAATGAAAATGGGCTGGGCCCAATTTGAAAAATAAAAGAAAAGGGCCAGGAACTATTCCTTTCCTTCTTCTCTCCCACGTGAATGGCCCATTATGGCACTATTCATCGTCCCCTAGGTTTGGTGGTTGCCGCCACTGTCGGTGGCCAAACTCCGGCCACCCGAGGCCGAAATGAAAAACCTTCATACCGAGATGCTCGTCTCCTCGACGGCTTCCCGACCGTACGAACCTCGAATCTCGGTTTAAACCGTACCGAGTTTAATTTTGAAAAAATGACGAAAATCATAATTACCAAAAACTAATTAATTCGCAATATTTATCTAACTATTATGCAAATTAAAAGCATGTATTTAATCTATGGCATATGTAGAAATTATTGGCATAAATATAAGCAATTAACTTGAGCAAAAATGCAATCAAAAAAATTAAAGAAAGAAAGGCAGTGAACCGCCGAGAATGCTTACTAGAGTAAAAGCTTGAACTGTGGCGATTATTGCTCGAAATGAGCAATCTATCAAGGAGGGAGAAGAAGCAATCTTGCTTGTGAATTTGTGGTCGATAACGGTTGAAGGCAGTGGCCTTTTATAGGCCAAAGATCGCGTGGGCGGGAGGACGCGACGATGCGCGTGGAGGGAGGACGACGTGCGCTGGCGGGGCTAGGGCTACGAGGTGGTGAGGCTAGGGCATCAAGGTGATAGCTGATAGGACAGGAAGCGACGGGAGCAAGCAGCTCGGTGTCTTGCTCCACTGCCGCGTCGCTTCCACGGTGCATGTGCACCATGCACATTAAATCAAGGGTCATTGATCTGGTTGACTTTCCTTGTCAACCAGATCAACGGTGATGATCAAATTCCCCTTTAATTTTGTTTAAATGGCCTCGAGCTATTTTCATGAACAAACGTTCTGAATTTTCGAGCCGAAAGTGCCAGCGCGTAGAGAAAAATAAGACGAGTTTAACAGTCTACAGCGAATGACGAGAATTTTCGTTTAACGTGTTTGTTTTCTCGTTCGGAAACATGAAATGTTTAGACGAAAAATAAACGACGTTATGACAAAAACTATGCGAAACGAAGTTGGTCGGCGTGAATGAAAAAAAGACTAGGTAATAATTGATGGAAAATATAATGTGTTCGAGCTATTGTCCGAGCAAACTTACTCGGGTCCAATAAAAGCTCGAACAAAAATAATAATAAAAATTAAAAATGCTAAAAAATGTGATAAAATACTAAAAATCCTAAATTTTATGCGATGACCTAAAATGAAGAAATAACTAGCAAATGACTAACGGATAATTAAAAATGTGATTTTTAAGGCTGAAAATATTAATGATAATAATAATGAAAATACATGACGAAAAAAAATGCGATTTCGAACGCTGACGATGATAAAATGCGATGAGAATTTAAAAATACTAACGATTTAAATTAATTAAAAATGACAGTAAATTGAGTGAAATAACGGTAATGCTAAATTTAATTAAAAATGGCGTCAAAATTCGGGTATCAATAGTTGGCCCCCTCTTTACTGTCTTATCGAAGCATTTGATAAGTAGTAAAGACGGTTGCCCCCACATATCCGAATTTTGGCGACACAACAGGTCTTACCTCAATCTCACCGTGATGATGCCACTCTGGGAGGAGGTAAGTTTATTGATGTCACTCTAGGAGGAGGTAAGTTCGTTGATGTCACTCTGGGAGGAGGTAAGTTTGTTGATGTTACTCTGGGAGGAGATAGATTATTGCTGCCACTCTAGAAGGAGATAGTTTGTTGAATGTCACTCTGGGAGGAGATATTGTTGTAGATGTCACTCTGGGAGGAGGTAAGTTTGTTGATGTCACTCTAGGAGGAGATAGATTCGTTGCTGTCACTCTAGGAGGAGATAGATTGTTGATCGGATGTCCTGCAAAGGTATAAGTCTAGATATATGCAAATATTAAGGGAAACATGAATTGTAGAAAGTGTAAATGATGACTACTTTGACAAGAATGGAAGGTAGTTTTACGAAAATGTAAATGACGGCCCCACTAGGGGGTATAAGCGTTTGACATGTAACTGACGTTGCTTCGGGAGGATAATACGCGATCCGCAGAAATACGATCTGTCCTAATGATGTCCCTCTGGGAGGAGGAAAATGCAAATGATGTCACTCTATGAGGAGGAAAATGCATGATGTCACTCTAGGAGGAGGTAAATGCAAATGATGTCACTCTAGGAGGAGGAAATACGTGCTGTCACTCTAGGAGGAGGAAATACAAATGATGTCACTCTAGGAGGAGAAAAATGCATGATGCTGTCACTCTGGGAGGAGGAAATGCAGTACAGAAATGTATACAACGTCAATCCCGTGAAATGCGGAAATTAAACTACGGTCACTCTAGGAGGAGGAAATGCACATGAAGTCACTCTAGGAGGAGAAAAATGCTGATGCTATCACTCTAGGAGGAGGAAATATAAAGTTGTCACTCTAAGAGGAGGAAATATAAAAATGCGGAAATTTAAATGACGTTAATCCCGCAAGAGAAGACGCGAGGTGCAGAAATAAACTAATCGTCATTTTAGGAGGACGAAACGTAGATGCTATCACTCTGGGAGGAGGGAATGTATGATGATCTCTCTGGGAGGAGAAAAATGCAAATGATTACTCTGGGAGGAGAGAAATGCTCTTTTGTTACCTACAACCTTGATACGAACCTAGAATGCATCTGCATCTTGTTCAGGAGGTAACGACCCCAAGGACAAGACTTTCCCACAATTTGCAGCCGTAAGCAATCCTCACTTGATATTAGTGTTTGCACTCACGCTCTGAAACAAGGTTAAGTATTTTTCGCTCATAAAGATGCAACTAACATGGTACATAATTTCCAATTCGTAATGTCAATTCGAGTGAATGGACTTCAAATGAAGATACACATGCATGGGCATTCTAATAATCGATGGGACTTTCACGAAAAATAATGAAAGGACATGAAATGTCCAGAAAGAAGCTTGTTTTAGTAAAGATGTGCTTTTCTGATGAGTTTGAAGGTTTTTGATGAGTGACGCTTGTCGATTGGCCCTGATGAGGGTGAGGCGCGCGAGTTCTTTCGTTTTTTTACTAGGGATGCTTTCTTGACAGAGTGCATGAGTTCTTGCACCCTTGCTGGGAATGTTGTTTTCCCGTTGGCCAGGGGCCCTTTTTTCGAGTCTTTACTAGAGAACGTTGTTGTTGCTTTTTCGAGATTTACTACCTGAGTTGGCCTTGGGCCCTTTTCTTCTCGAGTCTTCGCTGTGCTTGCTTCTGTTTTTCGATTGTTGTGTTCTTTGAATGTCTTTGAGCATTTCTCTCTTTTCTTTTCTTTTTCCTTTTTTCTTTCTTTTTCTATTTTTTTCTTCTTTTTTTTCCCTTTTTTTCTCTTTTTTTTCTTTTTATCTTTTTTTCCTTTTTTTTTCTTTTTTTTTCTTTTTTTTTTCTTTTTTTTTTTTTCTTTTTGATTTGAAATGCATAAGACCAGAGCAATCACAACCTTTGTCTCGATCTCTTCCCGTTCTTGCTTAAGGCTTCGGCCTTTATCTTTGGGTTTTTTTTTGTCTCTCTTCAGTGATGGTTCTTAGCGATCCTTCGGTGACCTTTTCCGTCTCCTTCGTTGTGAACTTGAACTTGGCGTGCTTTTTACTTCCGGCTAGCAATCTTAGCTGAAACTGCTTCTTGGCTGCCGGGGTATGAGTGATAGTGAAGGTTTTTTTGAAGTGATGGCACATGTGGTGGAAAGAGGGAAGAAACGAAAAAAATGGAGAAGATCGTAAAAGTCCCACGTCATTTTATTGCTATCCCATGTCTAATAGCACATGTACCCTGGATATTATGCGAATTCAACTAGTACCTAGTCAGGCACTTACACTCATGAAAGGATAAGGCGCGATGGCTTGATAATGCTTACCGGGATTTTTCTGTGACTGCTTACGTCTGAGCAAATCGTGGATATAAGAGCAAACAAGTAAGATCATGTATGACATGTAATTTTGATGGATGCATTATTTAACAGAGGGATTGAACATCCTCGACCTATGAAATGCATGAATATGCTATGAGAGTAGTATGGATTTTTGTTTTAGCCGGGCTACAAAAGGATTTTTTTGATTGATTGATAGTTTAAAGCTAGGACGTGGGGGACAACCTATTTGCAAGAGTCCAACGAGAACCTAAAGGGTTGCCCCCAGTGGGCTAGACGACCGTACGTAAATTAAAGCTAACAATGTGAGCCAGAACGAAAAAAATGAATTTTAATAAAGGGGGAAGAAAGATGGACTCCCCTGAAATATGCAGCGGGGCTGCGAGGGCATCTTCCACGAGCTTTATGCGGATGACAGTGGGATGCTTCAAGTCCCTGCGAAATGAAGAGGGGACAACAGAGTAGAGAGGAAAACTGATTTGAAAACAAAAAATACATAAGTTTAGGGATTCTCCCTTTCCTTAGCCCGGCTTTTCGAGGGCGTCTACGGCGTGGTCCCAGTTCAGGAATGCTTTGCTTAGATGCTGATTGATTGCTTTCTTTTTCAGATGCTTTGCGGGAACCGCCGATTCAGGTCGGGGTGAGGATGAGATCCGCATTTTTTGTTCATTTGCTTACTGGCCCTTGCCGGACCTTCGCTGATTTGCTCCGTGATTGCTCTGGGATAAGGGGAAAATCTTCTGTCCCCAAAATGTGCAGCGGGGCTGTGAGGGCGTCTTCTACCAGTCTCCTGCAGGCAACTATGGGGTGACATAGTTCCTGAAAAAAATGAGGCGAAAAGAATGAGAAGTAAATGAAAGACGATTTTTAGAAAAACTAATGCGATTGATAAGTTTCAAGCTCTCCCTTTTGGACGGGTCATCCATGGGTCACTGCAGTGTGACTTGCACTGGATGTTGGTTGATGATGGATTTGCTTTAGATGCTTTGCCGCAATTCTCATTTCGGCGCGGGTGATACTTGCAGTCCGACTGTCCATCTTCAGAGAGGAGTTCTGACGCTTTTTACAACAAGGGATTGTGGATAAAATAAGTGAATGCGATCACCATCAGTCAGCAGTTAGTGGCCCACAAATTAAAGGATTGATCTTCATCGTGTTGATCATGGTGCAGACGTCGAGAAACTTCTTGAACGAGACCGCATTAAGTATGTTGATTGTGGTCCTGGGAGAATAGCTTTTCGTCGTGCTTCTTCTCCAAGAGTTCTACATGCAAAGGGCGCTTAGCGACCGTGACGTCTTGATGGTGAACTCCTCCGAATAGGCGAATGGAGAGGGGAACCTATGCCACTAGCATTCTGACAACTCGGCCGGCATGGGATGGGCTTTGTGACTTTGGTCCAGCATTCAATCCTCGCTCAAACTGGATAATAGTATTGGTGCGAAATTCTGACGGTGGATAGTCTTTAAGCTCTTGAGTAGTGTTACAGGCTCAGACAATCCTCCCGATGATCGGATGATAGCTTCGCAGGGTGATCCCTCTTGATGCGTCCGGTCCTTTGAGACTGGTTGTAGACTGTGCTGGTAGTACTGCGAGGAAAAAGTTTTTTTTTAATTTAGATGGTGACTGGTTTTTTTTATAATCTTTTCTGATTCGCTTTTTAAGGCGGCCTGCTGCGGCAATTCAAGAGCTGCTACGAGGGGAACTTCCTGGTCCTATCGCGATGATGAGATGAGGTGTGAGACATTACGTTCTTGCAAAACTTTAAGATTGATTAGTGGCGTTAGTCTAAGTGTCATGTCTTATGTCTCGAATTACTCATTGGGAGCCACCGATGCCATGCCTCCTTTTGTCATCTCACAAGTTTAAGAAAAAGGAAAGAAAAATTTTAAAATAACAAACATCTCCTGAAAAAACTCATTTTATTAATTTCAGGATAAACATTTGATCGATATTGTCATGATAAAACCCTACGTCTTTGATTCGGCAGGATGCATGATCCGTGACACTTCAGGCGAAGTATATCTTGACAGCATTGGCATTTACCGGTCTTGGTAGATTATCTCCATCCATGTTGGTTAGCATTAGGGCGCCCCCTCCCCCCCCCCCCCCCCCCTACTTTGGGGCCCACTTTCCTTGACTAGCCTCCTAATGAGGGAGAATCTTCTTCAACACTAAATCCCCAGTCTTGAACTTGCGAGGTCCTACTTTCTTGTCATAAGCGTTGGCCATCCTTTGCTGATACAATTGCGCATGGCAGATAGAGGCCAAGCGCTTCTCGGGAAGGAGGTTTAACTGCTCGTACCTCACTCTTGCCCAATCTGATTCTTCTACTTTTGATTCTGCCAGGATTCTGAGAGAAGGGATTTCTACATCAAGAGGAATTACGGCTTCCATGTCGTAGACTAACGAGTAGGGAGTTGCCCCTGTGGACATACGAGTTGCTATCCGGTAAGCATGCAATGCGAAAGGAAGCATGTCATGCCAATCTTTGTGAGTGACCACCATTTTTTGGATGATCTTCTTCAAGTTTTTGTTTGCTGCTTCGACTGCACCATTCATTTTTGGACGATATGGGGATGAGTTTCGGTGCTTCACCTTCCAACGTTGGTAAAGACCGTCGATCATTTTTCCGTTTAGATTAGTGACGTTGTTTGTGATGATCATTCTTGGGACCCCGTGATGACAAATGATGTTCTTCTCAATGAATCGCATGGTTGTTTTCTGAGTGATGTTGGAGTAAGAGGCGGCTTCCACCCACTTGGTGAAGTAATCGATTGCCACGAGGATGAAGCGATGGCCATTAGAGGCTTTCGGATGAATTTGGCCAATGATGTCGATTCCCCACATCGCAAAAGGCCAAGGCGATGTCATGTTGAAGAGAGGGGTCGGAGGGACATGGAGATGGTCCACGTAAATCTGACATTTGTGGCATTTCCGGAAGTAGTCGATGCATTCTCATTCGATGGTGAGCCAAAAATAGCCTTGTCTCATTATTTGTCTCGCCATCATATGTCCACTTGCGTGTGTGGAACAAACCCCTTCGTGGATCTCTGTTATGATTCTCTTGGCCTCAGCTATGGTGACGCAGTGAAGTAAAGATCCATCAGCTCTCCTTTTATACAAAACTTCACCGTCGAGGTAGAAGTCCAAAGCCAAGCGTTGGAGGGTCTTTTTGCTAAACCGGCTTGCCCCCGGTTGATACTCCCGGTTTCTGATAAATCGTACTAAGTTGTGGAACCATGGCTTCCCATCTGGTTCTTCTTCCAAGGCGACACAGCATGCTGGAGTTTCCTTTACTTCCACTCTCAATGGTTTAAGCATTACTCCGCATTCTAATTTGAACATCGAGGCCAACATGGCTAACGCGTCTGCGAAGCAGTTCTTTTCTCTGTCGACTCTGTCGAACTTGGTTTCTTCGAATTCTCGCATGAGTTGGGTGAGTAACCTCTGATAAGGGATGAGCTTGGAATCCCGTGTCTGTCATAAATCCTGGGCTTGGTATATGACGAGGGCCGAATCGCTGAAGATTTTGAGCTTTTTTACTTTTAAGTCGATTGCTGCAGTCAGACTGCTGATGCATGCCTCGTACTCGGCAATGTTGTTGGTGCATAGGAAGTTCAACTTGCATGCTATGGGGAATTGACGGCCGTCTGGCCTTTGCTAAACCTTCGGAAGAGATTCGTCAGCGTTTGGTCAAATGATCGACCTTTTCTCTAAAGGTGTAACAGTCTTCTAGGGAGTGTCCTCAGGTTCCGGCGTGATATTCGCAGCTAACCTTTGGATCATACCAACTAGGGTAAGGAGTTGGTTGAGGCGAGAGCGAGGATAGCGTAATCTGCCCTTCTGCCAGGATGGCGTAAAAAGTTGATGTTTGTGAGAATTAAAAATGTGACCAACCATATAGGCGGTAAATTAAACAGTACAAAAAAATAGTCATACGAAACATACGAATATTTTACAAAAAAACACGATCCGAGGTCTCGGAAAAATGAAAATGGGCTGGGCCCAATTTGAAAAATAAAAGAAATGGGCCAGGAATAGTTCCTAGCCCAAGGAAATAAAAAAAAAGAATGGTGATGGGCCAAGCCCATCACCTTTCGTTCTTCTCTCCCACGTGAATAGCCCATTATGGCACTATTCATCGTCCCCTAGCTTTGGTCGCCAGCGCCACTGCCGGCGGCCAAACTCCAGCCACCCGTGGCCTAAATTAAAAACCTTTGTACCAAGATGCTCGTCTCCTCGACAGTTTCCCGACCGTACGAACCTCGAATCTCGGTTTAAACCATACCGAGTTTAATTTCGAAAAAATGACGAAAATGATAATTACCGAAAATTAATTAATTCTCAAGATTTATCTAACTATTATGCAAATTAAAAGTATGTATTTAATCTATGGCATATATAGGAATTATTGGCATAAATATAAGCAATTAACTTGAGCAAAAACGCAATCAAAAAAATTAAAGAAAGAAATGCAGTGAACCGCCGAGATTGCTTACTAGAGCAAAAGCTTGAACTGTGGCGATTATTGCTCGAAATGAGCAATCTATCAAGGAGGGAGAAGAAGCAATCTTGCTTGTGAATTCGTGGTCGATAACGGTTGAAGGCAGTGGCCTTTTATAGGCCGAAGATCGCGTGGGCGGGAGGAAGCGACGGCGAGCGTGGAGGGAGGATGGCGTGCGCTGGCGGGGCTAGGGCTGCGAGGTGGCGAGGCTAGGGCGTCGAGGTGATGGCTAACGGGACAGGAAGCGACGGGAGAAAGCAGCTCGGTGGCTTGCTCCGCTACTGCGTCGCTTCCACGGTGCATGTGCACCATGCACATTAAATCAAGGGTCGTTGATCTGGTTGACTTTCCTTGGTCAACCAGATCAACGGTGATGATCAAATGCCCCTTTAATTTTATTTAAATGGCCTCCAGCTATTTTCGTGAACAAACGTTCCGAATTTTCGAGCTGAAAGTACCGGCGCGTAGAGAAAAATAAGACGAGTTTAACAGTCTGCAGCAAATGACGAGAATTTTTTATTTAACGTGTTTATTTTCTCGTTAGAAAACATTGAAATGTTCGGACAAAAAATAAACGACGTTATGATGAAAACTACGCGAAACGAAGTTTGTCAGCGTGAATAAAAAAAGTAGGTAATAGTTGATAGAAAACGTAATGCGTTCGAGCTATTGTCCGAGCAAACTTACTCGGGTCCAATAAAAGCTAGAACAAAAATAATAATAAAAAATAAAAATGCTAAACAATGTGATAAAATACTAAAAATCCTAAATTTTATGCGATGACCTAAAAAGAAGAAATAACTAGCAAATGACTAACAGATAATTAAAAATGTGATTTTTAAGGCTAAAAATATTAATGATAATAATAATAAAAATACGTGACGAAAAATTAAAAATGCGATTTCGAACACTGACGATGACAATGACGATGATAAAATGCGATGAGAATTTAAAAATACTAACGGCAGTAAATTAATTAAAAATGACAATAAGTTGAGTGAAATAACGGAAATGCTAAATTTAATTAAAAATGGCGTCAAAATTCAGGTATCAACACTTCTTGTCTTTTTTGTTTCTTTTAAGCTTCTCCTATGTTAACAGACATGTTCTTCTTCTTTTCCCCCTTTAACAAATCGCAGTCGGTTACGTTCCACACCAACCTTGGTGATATCAAGTGCGAGATTGCTTGCGACGAAGTCCCAAAAGCAGCTGAGGTTAGTCCTCTCTCTCCTTCCCGGCCAAATTCTTTTAGTCTCTGGATACTTGTTTTTTGTGTAGTTGGGCATCCAGAGATTTATTTGATACTGCTTGGACTGAAATACTGGGTTCTATTTTATCTTTTTGTATCGGTTGTGTGGGTTTCTGACATTTTGAACTTAAACTTAGTGAGGTATTATGAGAACTGGGTCAATGGCCACAAATGCATTTCTTGTAAAGGTTTTGTCTTGGTTGTTGGTTGGTGTAGCTTTTCACTTGAGGGTCTGTTTGGGTGCGTTACCAGGGTGTTTTCACCTATTTAGTAAACTATCATTTTTGCTAGTAGAGATGCAACTGTGCCTGAAACAACTAGTAAAACATATCATGCACCTGATTGCTGCTACTGGTATTGGTTTGGTAGAGTTTATGACTCCATTGCTTACGCAAGTGAAGCATATCTTTGTCTTCAAAAGTTTTATTCAAGTTATCTTGTATGTGGCTGTTACTTACCCATAATACTTGTGCTATGTGATATGTTAGAACTTAGCATTGATGCAAAACTTAGCTTTGATGTGGCTTTGCTATTAGAGGTGCTGACTGTTATCTTGTGCTTCACTTTTGCTGTTTGATATGTGGTTGTAGCCTGGCAATTTTTTAAAGTTAGGTTTGTCATCTCTCTTTTATTTCTTCTTCTAATTACTGAAAAATATTTCTTGATGCTGCATATATATTGGTTGTAGGAATTCAATGTATTTATTTCAGAAAACTTTTTAGTGGAAAAAACAGGTTTTTAGAGCAGAAATTAATTATTACTCTGTTCTTGTTCTATTTTCTGGTCTGATTTTGATCATTTTTCTAACATCCTGCATCTTTTTTAATTATATTCATAAATCAAAGTTGTAGAGTTCTTGACAGAGAAAAAAAATGGATGTAATGTTTGCAGAAATGGAGACGTAATCGATCATATCTTGTCAATGCTGGATCTGTTAGCACCTCTCCATGTCCCTTCTGTGAGTTTCTTTCTCTATCCTGGGCACTCTTGTTTTCCCCCTATTCTAGTTGTTTTCTGTGCTATTTGCGCTTAATTTAGTGAGCATGTGTGGTTTTTACAGAAAAGATTGAGTCTTTTGTGTTTATACTCTAATGGAATGTGAAAATAATGGAGCCTTGGTTGTTAAAGTTTGTGTAATTGCTACTGTTCTTTATTGATTTGAGTGAAATTCTTTGAAAGAAAAATGTGAGCTTAATAGATTTTATTTTTGCGGGTTATTTTTTTCGTGAAAGAAAATAAATTGGGCTATTGTTACACATTTTGATTTGATTTATTTTTTTTCATTTTTGGGATCTGTTTTCATTTTCCACATAGGTAAAGTAGCATGTCAAATTAATAAAAAAGTAGAGATTTGTGGTAATTGATTGGAATTAACGCATGTTAGATATGCAATAGACTGTTGTCTGGTTGTTTTAGACCTGTTCTTTCCTTGTTTACTTTCCTAGGGCTCCAAGATCAGCTGGAGTAAGTATCTGCTACACTTTTGTGTCTGCATTGCCTTCTTTATTATGGTATCTACTTTCCTACTCTTTTTTTCCTCTCCATGTCACCTGAATTTTTCTCTACAAATGTTCTTGAATATTGGAAGACTTGAGAGGAAATCATTGTTGTCGTACTGTTGTTGTTAATGTAAATATCATTGACAATGCAAATGGATAAGTTTTAATGCTCCATAAAGAACTAGTTTTGTTGTTTCCATCGTGGTTTAATAGTGCCTCTTTCTATAGATACAGGGTGTTGGGTGGTGCATCTTGTGGTTAATTTGCAATGCTGGGGCCTGAAGAGGGGATTGATTAATCTTTATCAACATCAATGATGAGTTTGAGTTTGAGTTTGTTTCTTTTTGGATTTCAGGTACTGTTAGCGAATGCTAATCAACTTGGTGACCATTATGGCTCCAAACATCCAAAAGAGAAGCCTCCTACAGAATCAGTTTGATTGTTGTTGCTGCTGCTACTGCTTTGGCCTATGTAAAAGTGCAAATATCTGAACAAAAATAAGTTCTACTACTACTACTGTCTGTGACTTTAAAGTTGTTATATCATATGTATACAAGTGGCGTGCTTGTTGCTGCTTTATCAATTGCACCAAGGATATTGGCACCCTGATACGATCCTAGTTGCGTAGGATGCGTAACAAGTAATTCCCGATCTAGTTCTAGGCTTGGATTTTGAATGCGGAAAATAAACTCAACAAGTACGAGCTTAGACTTGAGGACAACCTGTGTCAACCAACCTAATCGATTTCAAGTGAGGTTCTTGATTCGATCCCGCGACCTATATTCAACCTGTGAATATCAACCTTGGGCGACGACTCAATGGAATGGATTTTCGGGTTTTACTTGCTATCCTAATCGAGTATCTGGACTCAATGAGGGACAAGGTTCGTGAAGAACAATTGAGAAAACTCTCTGGTTTTTATTTCAAAATAATCTACTTTACAATGAATAAGGAGGCTCCTTTATATAGGAAAACCTAATCCTTACAAAAGTAATCCTTTCTCTACTTAAACTCCTAATTAATTCATTAAATAAATGGAAACTAATTTAACTAATTAATAGGAAGCTAATTAAAATAAATCCATAATTAATTAAGCATAGAAATCGCCAAATCAGGAAATTCCATAATAAATCCATCATTCCCTTTTTGGCGCAATCTGAACCAGCACGGGCGTGATCACGCCGGGAAGGCGACGTAATCACGTCGGGGACGCAGCGGATCTTGGTTGTTCCTACTGGTTACGACGTAATCACGTCGGGGCCTGACGTGATGACGTCGGCGGCGAGGTTGGCAACTCACGTCCGTCTGCTTGTGGCGTGATTATGCCAGGATAGGGCGTGATTACGCCGGAAGCAGCAAGTAGGGTGACTTGTCGCGGGCTCTTCTCGCGAAGCACGGCTTCTTTGATGCTTGTCTCGCACTGTAACTCCTTATAGATAATCTGAGAGAGTCTCGCCTGCAACTCCTTGCTCCTAGCTCGAGTCATTGGGCCATTCGGTGGTAAAGGTATGCGTGGATTCGCATCATTCCCTCCCCCTTGAAGAGGATTCGCCCTCGAATCCGTTCCAGCAACATCCTCTCCAGTACCAGCATCAGCAGCATCCTCGATATCATCACCTACATCAAACAACGCTAAGTCAGAAACGTTGAAAGTGGCACTCACAGAACCATACTCACCTGGTAAGGCAAGCTTATAAGCATTATTGTTGATCTTCTCGAGGATCTGGAATGGACCGTCGCCTCTGTCAGACAACTTGCCACGGCGTTGGGCTGGAAACCGTTCCCGACGTAAGTGTAGCCACACCCAATCACCTACATTGAGGGATACCGTCTTTCGTCCTTCATTTTTCTTGGTCGCCAACTTCTCATTCATTCGTTCGATGTTGTGTTTGGCCTTCTCGTGCAACTTCTTCACTAGTTCTGCCTTCTTCGTCCCATCTAAGCTAGTGACATCACTTACAGGCAAAGGGATCAAATCCAATGGTGTCATAGGATTAAAACCATACACGAGTTCAAAGGGTGAATAATGAGTAGTAGAATGAATGGAACGGTTGTAAGCAAATTCAATAAATGGTAGACACTCTACCCATGTGGACACATGCTTACGGACCAATGTACGCAAGAGAGAACCCAAGGTTCGGTTCACTACCTCTGTTTGACCGTCAGTTTGTGGATGATAATAAGTAGAATAAAGCAATTTGGTACCAAGTCTCTTCCACAAAACACGCCAAAAATGACTCAGAAATTTACTATCCCTATCACTGACAATAGATAATGGTATACCATGCAAACGCACAACTTCTTTAAAGAACAAATCAGCAATAGCAGTAGCATCATGAGTGGTAGCACATGGAATAAAATGGGCCATCTTAGAAAATCGATCCACGACTACAAAAATACTATCCTTCCCATGCCTAGATTTAGGTAAACCTACCACAAAGTCCATAGACAGGTCAGTCCAAGGATGGGAAGGGACAGGTAAAGGCATGTATTCGCCATGACTGGCCACTTTAGATTTGGCCTTTCGGCACACTAAACACCTAGCAACTATGCGGACCACGTCGCGTTTCATATGGGGGCAATAAAAGTGGTCCTTCAGCACATGAAGAGTCTTGGTCACACCAAAGTGACCCATTAAACCACCACAATGTGACTCTTGTACAAATAATTCTCTTAATGAACAGGCAGGCACACACAAACGCTTGTGTTTAAATAAGTAACCCTCATGTCTATAAAATTCAGATTCGGCTCTAGTCATGCATGTATTATATATTTCACCGAAATCAGCATCAGTAGGGTACAATTCAATAATATGCGCAAACCCAAGTAACTTAGCACTAAGAGATGATAAGAGTACATACCGTCGCGATAGCGCATCAGCTACCACATTGTCCTTACCTTGCTTGTACTGAATATGATATGGGAAGGCCTCGATGAACTCCATCCATGTTGCATGGCGTCGGTTCAGCTTACCTTGCCCCTTGAGGTACTTCAAGCTAAGGTGATCCGTATGGACAATGAACTCCCGCGGCATCAAGTAATGTTGCCACACCTCGAGTGTACGCACAAGAGCGTAAAGCTCCTTGTCGTACGTCGGGTACCGAAGTTGAGCATCCTTCAACTTCTCACTGAAGAAGGCGATGGGTCGCTTCTCCTGCATCAGCACAACTCCAATCCCGATCCCACTCGCATCGCATTCCACCTCAAATGCTTTGCTGAAATCCGGTAGTGCTAAAACAGGTGCCGAGGACATACGATCCTTGAGTGTTTGACATGCTAAAACAATCGCATCCTTGAATTCTTGCAGAAGATTAGCAATACCGATATGCATAGAACTCATAGGGTTAGGATTAGAAGAGTTTAAGCAAAATGATTTAAAACGAAGGAGAATCAATGGACGGCTTGCGCCAAAACTGGATTTTTGTAAAAGCAAAGCTTGCCTCACATCTCTCCCTTTGGCAAATACATTCAATTTCTTTTTCTCACTTTCGCCCACTCTCGCATGCTCTTTTTTTTCATGCGGGCTGTTTTGCTCACTAACACTCTTCTCATGCTCTCTATTTTCATGGGGGCTGTTTTTCTCACGATTTCTCTCCACATGCTCTCTATTTTCATGTGAGCTGTTTTTCTCTCGTTTACTCTCTTTCTTTTCAACACTCAGCCCTCCTCTCTCTTTCTCAATTTTTTTTGTAATCTCAAATTCAGCATAGGACTTGATCATCCATTGTTGATCCTCAAAAACTTCCATCGGTGTCAATGGTGCAAGAGTGAACTTTTTCCCATCTTTCACCAACTTGTACCGATTAGTTCTTCCTTCATGATTGGCTTCCCTATCAAATTGCCATGGTCGTCCAAGTAAGATGTGACTTGCTTGCATGGGGACCACATCGCAAAGGATCTCATCCTTGTACTTGCCTATGGAAAATTCAACCAACACTTGCTGCGAAACCTTCAATTCGCCTCCATCATTCATCCATTGCAACAAGTAAGGCTTGGGATGCTTCATAGTGGGCAGTCCTAACTTGTGCACTAATAGAGTGCTAGCACAATTTGTACAACTACCATTATCAATAATCAGAGAGCACATCTTCTTATTAACCAAACAACGAGTATGAAATAAATTTTCTCGTTGTTCCTCCTCACATACCTCGGGTTTTGGTTGGGCGTTAAGGCTACGCCTAACCACAAGCGCCTCTGCGCGTGCTACCAGTTGCAGCTCCTCATCCGAATTATCCCCTTCAACCACGTTATCCCCACAACCGGAATCATCACACTCTAAATCATCTTCTGAATCTAGATCCCCGTTATCACGTAGAAGCAAAACTCGCTTATTTGGACAATCAGCTTGTCTATGCCCTCTTCCCTGGCACTTGAAGCAGATAATATATCTAGTGGGAACCCTATTGGTTGTAGTGGAAGAATTATTACCGTTATTCCGAGAAGGTGGTGGGGTGTTTGTTGTACCCTTGGACACATAGTGTTGCGGTGTCCCCTTTGGTGATTCCCTTGCGCTCTTACTACTCTTCTCCCATGAAGTCGGCTTCCATGGTGTAGTCCTCCCACTAGTTGTAGAGGGGCTAGTAAAAGAACTCCGGGACGTCCTGTGCTTCTCTATTTTGATGGCTAAATGCAACATCTCTTCCAAATTGGTGTAGTAAGTCAGCTCCAAAGCATTGGCAATTTCTTTATTCAACCCGCCAAGAAACCTTGCCATTGTTGCCTCTTTACCCTCCTCAATTTGCGCCTTAGCCAACGCGATTTCCATCTTATTGAAGTAATCCCCTACGCTCTTACTCCCTTGGGTCAAACTCTGCAACCTTTGGTGGAGATCACGCTGAAAATAATTGGGAACAAACCTCCTTTTCATAATGGCCTTCATCTCCTCCCAAGTTTGAACTGGACCGGGTCCATCTCTTTCTCTTTTCTGAACCAATAAGTCCCACCAATGTACGGCGTACCCACTAAACTCCACAGCTGCCAATCTCACCTTCTTAGGCTCCGAATAATTATGACAAAGAAAGATCGAGGTGACCTTCCTTTCCCAATCCAAGTATGCATCCAGATCATCCTTACCCTCAAACGGAGGTATCTTCATCTTAATGCTCCCGAGATTAGAATCAACTCGCTCTTCTGGCCTATAACGCCTGTCATTAAATCTGTGCCTCCGCTCATACACATAGTCCTCATCTTCCTCCTCATCATCCCAATGCTCCTGGTGAGCTGGGCGCTCGGGTGCGGGTCGACATTGTGCAACTGGACGCTCACGTACCGGTCGCTCAAGTGTCAGACGCTCGAGATGAGGTGCACGTCTAAGTACCTCTTCACACCTTGGAGGCTCCTCCTCCACATCACTATCACTAGCCGCCAGACCATCAACAAGAGGCTGTTTTTGGTCTGCCCTCGGGGCGGATGCATGAGAACTATTTGCGATATTGTGATTGATCGCAAAGTTCGCAGGGGGTACTCCTAATTTTGATCCTTCCACTTTGGCAGAAACTGCATCCACTTTTTCCAAATATGTTTGGAGGCGGGCATTCATTGTCGCTAGCTGTTCGAGAACAGATTCTAACATCCTAACTCCCCTCGGTCCTTCCACCTCATCGGTTGAATGACAAGACATCCTGTTAATTCCTGAAAATTCACAACACGAACAAACCGCGTAAAATTGCACTAAACCTAGCACTCCCTCACGTGTTTACTCTCGTGTTTAAATTCTCTATTAAGCTCACAAATCACTCACAAAAATCCTGCAATTGTTCACACGTAAATGTTAGTGACTCGAGAATTCCAAAGAAAGCTGCCAAGAAGACACACAAAGACAACTAGCGTCGAATAAATTTTGATGTAAAATAATTGAATAGTTGCAACAAGCAATCAACTAGACAAGTACCTTACGAGAGTAGAAATCAACTAATAGGAATCAAAGGAAGGCTCAATTGACTCGAACAACTCAAATAATTCGCAAAACGCGCGAATGATAGGTGTGTGCGATTTAAGGTTTGCAACTTGCAAACTCAATATCTTTCAATTCTGACCACCAAATTGAATGATTCTTTTTGCAATAGCTTTGAAGTACCTTCTAGTATATATTATTTTTGTTTCTTTTCTTTTCTTTTCATTTTTTTTTTTTGACAAGGATTAACGACACACAAATCAAACTAACACAAGGGACGCAAGGAGATTGATTTTAGATCGGAGTAGAAGAAGAATCAATCTCAACAAAGAAAACAATTAAAAATAGTAAAGGATAGATGGATAGATACCAAACCGTAGAACGCCTTTGCTCCGCTACCAACTGATACGATCCTAGTTGCGTAGGATGTGTAACAAGTAATTCCCGATCTAGTTCTAGGCTTGGATTTCGAATGCGGAAAATAAACTCAACAAGTACGAGCTTAGACCTGAGGACAACCTGTGTCAACCAACCTAATCGATTTCAAGTGAGGTTCTTGATTCGATCCCGCGACCTATATTCAACCTGTGAATATCAACCTTGGGCGACGACTCAATGGAATGGATTTTCGGGTTTTACTTGCTATCCTAATCGAGTATCCGGACTCAATGAGGGACAAGGTTCGCGAAGAACAATTGAGAAAACTCTCTGGTTTTTATTTCAAAATAATCTACTTTACAATGAATAAGGAGGCTCCTTTATATAGGAAAACTTAATCCTTACAAAAGTAATCCTTTCTCTACTTAAACTCCTAATTAATTCATTAAATAAATGGAAACTAATTTAACTAATTAATAGGAAGCTAATTAAAATAAATCCATAATTAATTAAGCATAGAAATCGCCAAATCAGGAAATTCCATAATAAATCCATCATTCCCTTTTTGGCGCAATCTGAACCAGCACGGGCGTGATCACGCCAGGAAGGCAACGTAATCACGTCGGGGACGCAGCGGATCTTGGCTGTTCCTACTGGTTACGACGTAATCACGTCGGGGCCTGACGTGATGACACCGGCGGCGAGGTTGGCAACTCGCGTCCGTCTGCTTGTGGCGTGATTACGCCAGGATAGGGCGTGATTACGCCGGAAGCAGCAAGTAGGGTGACTTGTCGGGGGCTCTTCTCGCGAAGCACGGCTTCTTCGATGCTTGTCTCGCACTGTAACTCCTTATAGATAATCTGAGAGAGTCTCGCCTGCAACTCCTTGCTCCTAGCTCGAGTCATTGGGCCATTCGGTGGTAAAGGTATGCGTGGATTCGCATCACACCCATACTATACTATGCAGTCAGCCTGCCTCGGAATGATTTGATGCAATTTTGTTTTGTTTTTTCGGAAATTAGAAATATCGTCATTCAGGAAACTACCCTGTACAAACAAGAAGTTAACAGAACCAGCTGCTATCCAATCCAATGATGGATCGGAGGCAACTCTAGGGATGAAGTTATAGTGAACCTGTAATGTAATGCTTTATCTAATTAACTAGTCTCGTCCGCCAGTTGCTCTGGTTATGCTCATGAAATACATGTTAAAATATAATATATAATGCTTGTGTAATAATAGTATATAATGCTTTACAATTGAATACTCATCCAGTGGACAGAAATAAGATTGGGAAACATGCCAAATAAATAAAATAAATAGTTTGTAATTACTTATGTAGAAAATCATACAATTTTTCAGATTCTTTAACATTAAAATTTTCAAATTTCACGACTTATATCACAAAATGTATTAAAATAATTTAATTAATTAATTAATTATACAAATTAAATCAACTTAATAATGCAATTGAAACTTTTCCTTTTCCTTTTCAACAATTGCTCAATATTTTCAACAATTGTTGAAAAGGAAAAGGAAAAGTTTGAGTGATTTATATTTTATTGGCTATGTGATTTATATTCGTAAAATTTTCAACAATTGCTCAATATTTAACTTCTTTTTCCTTTTCTATTGAAGTTTTAATTTTTGTAATAAATAAAATGTTAACTATTTGTTTAAAAAAATAAATTGATTTAAATAATCTATATATATATTAAAAAATATTAATTATAATGTCAAGAACACGTTGTTTCTTTTATAATCATTTTACATTCCAACCATAATTTTAACAGCAGTTTTTACGAAACACCATAAACAATTTCTAGTTTCCCACAACACTTTTGACAAATATTTACCAAACAGTATACTGACTTTTCCAAAAATACTTTTCACACAGTACTTTTTCCACAACATTTTTTTAATCAGAACCGGAACGCCAAACAGACCCATAATGAGCAAGCATTGGCACCCGTACACCCTTTCCCATCACCGACATCAGTAACCGGGCGTCAGCCTCCCGTGCAGCCTAATGACCAAATTATTTATTTTAATTAATAATTAAATTAATAGAATATTTTTACTATAATTTTCACAAATTTAGATTAATGAATTAAAGAAAAGAAAAGGACAATAACCAAATTTAAAAAAAAAACAGTATTAGTTGTACCATTTCTACACCCAAATAATAAATAATTTAATAATGTGTATATTCGTCACCATATATACTTGGCACATACCGCATATTAAAATAATTTTGTAATAAATAATTTTTTCTCGCAATCTATGTGAGATATTAGGTCTTTTAAAGTTCATTTCAAAAAACATAATGTAAAAAGAAGATGCATTTCAAAAATATTACTCCCTCTGGTCTCCAATAAATGTCTTCCTCGCATCCCAATATTCAGTAGGGAACGCATATCGAGGAGGCCGGATGAGGCACTATTTGACCCAAAAAAAATCCGTACTTTTTTTCGAACGTACGTTAATCCTTAACGTACTTCCGAGAAAAAATTAGGGGCAAAATTGTCTCAAATAGTGACTGTTTCGGCCGTCGTAAGATACGTTCCAAAACAGTAAAAGCAAATGCTAAAACGACATATTTTAGAGACCGGAGGGAGTAGTACGCTGTGCGTTTTCACTTCCTTAGAAAAATGCACACTACAATTATTTCACTAAAATGAGTTTTTCCTGTACAAAATCTGACCGGCCAATTCAACGGGTAAAATTAGTGACCAGGTTAGTTTTCGGTTTGATTCTGATCCAAAAATTAAATTTTGATTGAACTAGTAAAAACCGATAATTGGGTTGGTTCAACCACCCAACCGGATAAAGTGGGTCCGATTTTATAGTTCAACTTAGAGGTGTTCATTGATCGATACCTTGATATTTTAGTAGAACTAGTTTATTTTGGCACGTGGCGTTGCACGTGCGAAATTTATTTAAAAATATTAAAATATAATATCTATGTACAAAAAAATATTTCACCCAAAAATATTTTTGGTATAATATAAAAGTTTTAATAATGTCTTCAAAAATAGGATTAACTTAATTTTTTACTATGGTGCTTAAATTATATTGTAGGCAGTATATTAGTATTGCTATTGATGTTCTAGTGCAGGTGTCGACCAAAACATCTTGTATTAATTCTGAAATAATTAATTTTAAGTAAATTACTTTTCTAAATTAAAATTTAAATGTTTAAAATGATGTTTCATATTATTTTTATTTCAATTCTCCAAATAATGTAAATAATTATGTAATTATTTAAAAACAACCACTCACAAATTTTTCTTTAAAGATTCAAACTCAATAAAAAATTAAGTTTAATATTTAATTAAAAATTATGATTTAAGTAAATGTACAAACTATTTTTCTTCATGTTTATGTATGAAGAAAATGACATAATTAGCTAAGGAAAAATAATTCCTTATCATTAGAAATTTTACATAATCAAACTTAAATAATTTAATATTTGTGTATATATATTTTTTAAGAAAAATACATTATAAAATGGCTTTCGTACGTTTTTTTATTTTTTATTGAAAAATAGTTTATTGAGGCAAGATAATTTCTTGTTTATTTTACATATTTTTTTATAGTTTTTTTTAACTTAAAAGAATTATCACTTTGCAATTTATTTTTTCCCACTCATATTTCTTTATTTCTAGTTCTTATTCTAACAATGGCAACTCATGAAATAGAAAATAACAACAACAATAATAATAATAATTAAAAAAAAGTCTAAAAATAATGGTGATTATAATTTAATAAAAGGAAGAATTTTGTTATTGTATTTGTCCTTTATTTTTTCTTCTTTTCCTAATAATATCATATTTTGTTATCTTTTAGATTAGAATAATAATAGTATTAATAGTTATTAGTCATGAAACTATTATTACTATTATAAATAAATAAACTATTCCAATTTGAAAATATTTTTTATTAGATTAAGATGATAATAGGAAGATAGTTTCAGTATTTAACATATTTTAGTTCTTAAGTAAATTATCTTTCTCTTTTGTAATTTATAATTTTAATTATTTAATTATTTAATAATATTTTTTTAATTATAATTTAATATTGTGATGTGAATATTTCATAATATAAAATCACCTTCTTTCATTTTTCATACTATCAAAAAAATATTTTATATAAATTTAAATTCTAAAGAATTAATTTAATATACACTAATTATTCATAACTTTAATATTAAATCATTTAAAATATATATATATATATAGTTTATACTTTTACTAACTTTCTTAACTTACATTACAATACTACGTATATTTTTCTATGAGAAATTATTTATTAATTTAAAATTCTTACTAAAAGTTACGTATATAATATTCTTTATTAATGTTATGTAATATTATTATAAGCTACTCTCGTGTGATTTTCTAAGAGACTAACGAATGTAGCATACCCGATTTTTTTTCCACTTTGCCATATAGGAAAGATATAATTTTTTTAAGTAGATTAATGAATTAAATAAGTGATTGAGTAAGAGATTTATTCAATTTTAATAGGTAGGTTAATTAATTAAATAGGTGGTTGAATAATAGATTTATTCAATTTTAATAGGTAGGTAATTTTAAAAATTAAAAGTCTACAACACCCTTAAGTTTTTTAATGGATTAAGGATATAATAGTAATTTAAAAGAATAAACCCCTTCGTGCTTTTTATATAGTATAGATTACTTCAGTATTCAGTATTCAATACTAAAAAAATTAGATATATCGTACCATATTATTTATTACTCGGTATTATTACAAATTACCAAAATAATTTCGGTATGGTATATGGTAATACCGAATTCCCTAACCCAACTTTCATCATCTCTACTATGTTTCCTAACCAAATTAATACTGAAACAAATTGACGACTGGAAATATGAGAGTAAGGTTTCAAATTTAGTTCAGACCGGCCCAGAACTTTTCTTTGTTTTGATCTGACCTACAATTCTTTTCTTTGTATTAAGCCCATGCATTAATACCAGTAATACTGTATTAGCCCGGAAACTAGCTCGTCATCGGTGTTTTTTCTGTCCACGTTTTGTTTATTTTATTAATTTACTTAATAAATATATTTAAAAAAATTATAATATGAAAAACGACTGCTACCGTACTACCATACTTGAAAAATCACTTACTGTATCATATGGAATAAAATTTGGTCCTATTCAATGTCATAATAGAAAAAAAAAAAAAAAAAAAATTTTTACCAACCGAATAGAGCAAATATCAGCAATTCAGATTATGCAAAAACGTATTCAAATGGCATAAAACTTAGGTATGAAGTGTTTTTAATATATATATATATTCATATTTTTTATTCATTTTAAATCAAAAACTATTTATTTTTAGTTTCCTAACTCTTAAGGTTACAAATATTGTCACAAGATTTATGAGACGTCAAACTGATTATTATATTTTAATAATTAATTTGAAAATTAATAATTACTTGCTAAATTAAATAAATTTTTATATTTATTTAGGAAAATGGATATATATATATATATATATTTAACATCTACACCTAGAACCTCTTGCCTTCCTGGTTCAACCTCTCTGTCCGGTTTTCTAAACTTGGATATTACAGACACTGTAGACACTTTATACTTTCAGAAATCAATGAAAGTTGTCCGTGGAAAAAGATTGTGTGTTGTCCGTGGAAATGCTGTTATCTTCAGTCAAGAGGAGTCATGCCATACGCGAGCTATCAACCGGATCTTTGGCACATGGAATCGATGGGTACACAGCGCTGAACCTGGGTTTCCGTACTCGGTGGAGCAGATGCAACAATCCTCTGAATGGTTGCTTAGGTGGGGGTGATTGAGAGCTTGAGTGCTTGAGTGCGTTCTGATCAGGGGTAGGGCAATTGGGCATCGGTTGTTTTTTGGCTTTCTTTCTGGGCAGCTTAGCTCTCTTTATTGAGTGCAGCTGCCCTCTATCTCTTGTTCTTTCTGGGTGCCATCTTCTCAGTGGCACTATATAATAATAAAATCCAGCTTATTAAAAAAAAATTAATGTTTGATACGAAGCGCCCTGTTGAAAATATTTCCGACGGCATTGTTCGTGATAGTCTTTTACAACTCTTAGTTTTTCGACAGAGGGCATTTTGCAATGCAACAATCGTTTATAGTCCATCAAAAGTGTTTAGGGACGAGATATTTAGTTGAAAATTGTGTTTTTTAGACGAAATTAGCTACTTTTTCAATGAACTTTTCATCCCTATTTGTAAGATTTTTTGTAGTTCTGGTTAATACAACGTGAATATAATTTTAATAGAAAACTCAATAATTTTATCACTGAAAAATGTAACAAATTCAAATTCTTGTAAATCAAGAAACGTAAGTGACTAAATTAAATTTGGTGTAAAAAACTTCATGGAGGAAAGTGTGTATTACACTAAACTTGAAGGACCATAATATATTCATACAACAAAACTATAAAGTGAGAGTTGTGAATGAGTTGTCGTTGATGACAGGGCATTCTTCAACTGGTCAGTCAGCAGGTGATGAAAAAGGAACACATTAATGATTTTGTAGACTTTGTTAACACTACTCACCAGAAAATCCAACCACATCCTCATAAACAGTTGGGTGTTAATTGTTGTCACAGACAGTTCATCCGTTTTATTTAAGGCCTACCCACTCAATAGGTTCTGCATTCTAGCTCACATTTTTTTTTAAATTTGGTTGTCCAAGTTTGGTTGCTCAGTTTCTATCTTCCATTAACCTATGGAAATAGCAACCGGTAATTGTCAAGGGATGAAGAGTTCTTACAAGGGAAGAAGAGGGTATCAGAGGGTGAATGGTAAGAGAAATGTGATGATGAGAGGTAATGGATGGAAGGTGGTGAGAGTGGTGATGCCAAAACTGCGACCCAAGGTCAAGTCACGAAGTACCCCAGTCAAGCTCTGGAGGAATTTTAGGAACGCTTATGTTCAGACAATGCTTTGTTTCACTCAACACTTTGTGCAGTTGAACAACGGCAATGTCATATCTTTTAAGAGTTTATATTCTTCATCCAAAGGTTGATCGATATCTTATTATATCGTTCCAAATAGCCTTGTTGTGCCCATTCCTAGGCACTCCCTCAGTTTTGATTCATGTTTTTCTGCACTTCTTACTTACCACCATTGCTCTCCTGCAAATTTAGATTTTGTTTTTTGTTTTTTTTTTCTCTGAATTTCCTTCCAATTGAAACTAATCTCGATCGAGTTTTGACGAGCTTCCAAAAGGTGGTGACTCTTCCAATATGTTTTCTTCATTTTCAAAACTCGAACTCAAAATCTTGATTAAGGACAGACAAATCCCTTATTATTTGACCAAAACCAATGTTGCTATGTATTATGTATAGATTTAATTATTTAGACTTTTAGAATTGGAAATTAACATCAGTGTCTAAATAATGATCTTTCTTTCTCTCCTTTGATCTTAGGAGGGAGATATTAATTAAGTCATTTTGTAGTTCTTTAGCAAATCTTTAGAATGTTGCACTGAAATCCCGAGACACAGCATCATGTTGGTTTCTTCATCGTTCAGGGCTTTGGTTCCATGAAGATTCCTTGTTTTTGGCTTACAAAGCTAAGGAATCTTACATTCCCGACTTCATACGAATGTAACATTTTTTGAAGAATGCTTCAATTGGTTCACATGATGATTATTGAGGAGTTGCCTATAATAACGAAGGTGTATAATCAGGTCACTATAAAATGATATCAAAGTAAAATAAAAAAAATGAAGGAAGTTGTCCCTGCATTGTCGAAAGTAGATAAAGGACAAAAAGAGCATTGTTTAAATCTCCATTCCAGTTTGTAACTATACTTAATTTGTATACTTAATTACCTATACATGTACTTATATAGTTTCTAGCTTAATTTTATATCGTAAATTATAGCAAAAGTAAGAAGGATAGATAAGGATATAAGATACACCACGTATGATAAATCTTGACATATTAAAATATAATACGCATAAGAATTTAAAATATTAAATATTAATAAGTTAATAGATATAAAAAGGTATTGAATACGTTTTAAAAGTATTTAATATATTTCTGGAAACACAATTTATGGCTATGACATAAACCCGTGAAGGATTTTCAACTATTTGTGCTTCATAAGATAATAGTACTAATATAAGTGTAGTATTTCTAATAATTAATAGTCTAAGTATAGTTTATTAATAGACATGGCTATTACTAACTTGCTTCTTATTAAAATTTTATATTTCTTATAGTGGTGCTAAGAAAGAATAAGATTATGAAATTTCCATAATGAAAGAAAATAAATGAAAGTTCTAATTTTCTAAAATAGCCTTTAATATGTTAAATAAAATAGCTAACATTACATATATATTTTGCTCCACCACATTTGAGAATAAACATTATTTCGTTTGTTTTTCTAATTAAATAATCTCTAATTTAAGTTTTTTCTAAAAATAAGAGAGGTGGCTAACGAGTTTTCAACTCATGACTTTAAGGAAAATTAAAGAATGAAATTTTGTCATCGGAATCAAGGATAATTATTAGGGAAAATTAGTATAGGATCCTTGAGGTATAGACTATTCAACACCTTAGTCCCTGACATTTAGAGCCTCAATTTTTAGTCTCTGACATATCAAAGAACATCAATGTTAAATCTTTGCCGTTAGAATTTCCGTCTAAAACACTAACGGTGCATTAAACAATACTTTCTCATATTAATAAATTATAAAAAATATATCAAAAACTTCCAAAAACTATAAAAATCATAAAAAGTCAGAAAGTGAAGATATTTGTTTAGGAAACAATTATATCAGACCCTGAGGTTTCCCTCACTCCTAAATTATACCCTAACTTTAACCCCTTGATTAGATGTATTTTATGGTCAGTTTTACTATCTATTTTCATGTGATTTAGATAGTGATACTACACTTAAAAAATTATTGGCCAATGTCTTAGCCAAGCTCTTGACCAAGAAAGCAATTACGCACAACAAATTTCTAGATGAGAGAGAAAAAAACATTTTCACAACCTAGAAGTCTCCAGTTTAAAGATTTGGCTTATCTTTCCTCACGAATAAAAGAGATGATTTATCCAAAATATAAAATCCATCAGTTGAGGGATTTTAGAGATTTTTAAAGAAAGAGAAGATAGAAGCCCATTGAGATTCATCCAAGAAAGTCTTTGGATAAAGTTCAACGTCTTATGTTGGAAGTCTTATTAGAGTAGAAAATCAAGATACAATTTTTTAATATAATTTAGCATTTATTTTTGTTTTTCTTTCCTTAGAGATAATTATGGGAGAAAACTATATATATTCTTCTAGGGGTTTTGGAGAGGGAGACATCTGGCTTCTCTTCTTTCTTTTCTTAGCTTTCTTCTCTTTGGTTTTGAACTCATTTACTCCTCTCGTCTTCAACCTTGAAGATGCAAGATTTTATATTTAATCAATTTATTGTTTCCTTTAATTTTCTTGTCTATCTCTAGCAAAACTTTCTCATTCTTAGTAAAGGCAATTAAAATTATGATTCTAAGTATTTGTGAGATCTACTTATTTTTAATAGTTTATAGGTTTGCATATATGCATTCTCTATCACTTGCCATCACTTTTCATATTAAGTTTATGTCTAATCAACCTAGATTCTAATATGAACTGTAATAGTCATTTCTTGAGGTTATGACAATGTACTAGCCACTTACGGACTAAAAGGATTAAAGTAGACAACTAGCTCTTATAATCTAGAGAGAATAATATTTAGGTTCAAGCCCTAATTGACAACCGAGGTGTCTTGGCTTAGAATTGTCTTCCCCTAGTCAGCAATCAATCAATTTAATAAACCCTTTAGCTAGCAAAGTGTTAGTTGATTAGGAATCATCTCCAAGTGTATCTTAGATGGTTTTGAAATAGGAGAGAAGCAAGAAGCCTAAGCGTACCTAGATTTTATAGCATTTATGCAGACTAGAAAGGAATATTTGTGCATCAATGATTAAATACTTATGAATCATAACTTGCATAAACCCTTACTAGGAACCTTTTACCCGATTATTTGTTTTTGACTAGTTTCCTAGACATTACACTTGCTTTAATTGCCTTTTCAATTCTTAGTCTTAAAACAAAAACACTCATTTTACTTAAGTGTTTAAATCTGATCTTTATCTTATTTTAAAGCTACCCATTCTTTATGGATCGAACTTCTTACCACTATTTGCAATCTTTTGTGTTAGTGATAAGTTGTATTTATTTTTGACAAGCCTCGACAACCCATCACCCCTAGCTGATTAGACCCTTAACTTTATATTTCATCGCACAAGTTTACCCTTAACTTAGTTGCCGTTAGTCAATTAGACCCCCCTACTCCTAACTTTTCAACTAATAAACCAGTCCCCAATATCCGACACTTGTTTTAAATGATGTTGTTTTCACCAGATATATTAAATAAGTAACAGGTAAAGTGCACAACGAAATATAAAGTTAAGGGCCTATTCAGCAATAGGTAAAGTTAAGGTCTAATTTAAGACTGAGGAAAAAGGTTAGGATCTGGCATAACTTGTTCCCTAAAATAAATTAAATCAACGTAACACTTGATCTAAATTAATTTACAATTCTCCCTTTGGGAAAACAAACCCTAAAATTAGATCTACGAATTATAGAAAATCTTAATTTTTGTTAGACAAAATCAGATAATTTTTTAAAATTTAGGAAATCTTTTGTAAAAATAGAAACACATTGACCCATAATGACACACATCTCCATTCTTGTTTTCTTTTCACATTTTTACATTTTAAATTTTATTATTTCTATTATTTTTTCAAATATTTTCTTAGCATTGAAAAAAAATTATGAAGAGATCAATTAATTAATATTTTCTCTCTTTTGAGGTTTATAATCAAATTATAAAGTTCATAAAAATATATAAATAATATCAAAAAACTATGAAAAAAATCAAACAAGTAGAGATTAATTTTTTTTCTCAAAATATTTTACCTCTAATTAAATAAAAATATTATATCTCTATTTTCTGAATAAATTTCAAAAAAATAATAATTATATGAAATTCAAAAAATTATGAAAAATAACATTCGATCTCCATTTTATGAAATTTTTAACGAAGATTATCACTACAATAGGAATCACAATCAACATACTTAATGCGTTCTTGTTCTGTGATATAACGACATTTAAGCCCTACATGGCTCCCAACTGCAAATTCAAATTCAACCATGGTCAAATCTTTCATGTTTTGAATTTGATCACGCATAAGCCTTTCACTGCGAGCTCTCTCCGTGTACAGGCATGATGACCATGTTGTGAAGATCAATCCTCTAATTTAAGAACCACTAAGCGCTGGCTTGAAATGAAAATCAACACCCTGCATTACAAGCAACCAGTCTCAAGTTTCATTTTGAGCTCTTCTTTCCCTAGTGATTTGATCAAATCTAGAAGTGATTCGGCTGTTTCTAAGGACATCTGAGCGGAATTATTAGTGTCCTAGTGGGGCCGAATTTGGAAGGCATCCGAATGAGGTCCATCTCGTGCGGCGGCTTAGTTCCCCCACTTTCCGGTCCATCTCATGTGGCGTCTCAGTTCCCCCACATTCATCTATCTTGTGTGGCGGTTCAAACCCCCACTTTCATTTATCTTGTACGGTGGTTCAAACCCTAACTCTCATCTATCTTGTGCGGCGGTTCACACCCCCACTTTCATCTATCTTGTGCGGCGGTTCACACCCCCACTTTCATCTACCTTGTGCGGTGGTTCAAACCCCCACTTTCATCTATCTTTTACGGCGATTCAAACTCCCATTGTCATCTATCTTGTGCGGTATTTTGTACGGCGGTTCACACCCCTACTCTCATTTATTTTGTGCGGCGGTTCACACCCACACTTTCATCTATCTTGTGCGGCGGTTAAAACCCCCACTTTTATCTATCTTGTGCGACAGTTCACACCCCCACTATCATCTATCTTGTGCGGCGGTTCACACCCCCACTTTCATCTATCTTGTGCGGCGGTTTAACCCCCCACGCTCATCTATCTTGTGTGGCGGTTCACACTCCAACTTTCATCTATCTTGTGCGGCGGTTCAAACCCCCACTTTCATTTATCTTGTGCGGCGGTTCAAACCCCCACTCTCATCTATCTTGTGCGGCGGTTCACACCCATACTTTCATCTACCTTGTGCGGCGGTTCACACCCCCACTTTCATCTACCTTGTGCGGCGGTTCAAACCCCCATTTTCATCTATCTTTTGCGGCGGTTCAAACTCCCATTGTCATCTATCTTGTGTGGTATTTTGTGCGGTGGTTCACACCCCTACTCTCATTTATTTTGTGCGGCGGTTCACACCCACACTTTCATCTATCTTGTGCGGCGGTTCACACCCCCACTTTCATCTATCTTTTGCGGCGGTTCAAACCCCCACTTTCATCTATCTTGTGCGGTGGTTCACACCCCCACTTTCATCTATCTTGTGCGGCGGTTCACACCCTTAGTTTCATCTATCTTGTGTGGCAGTTCAAACCCCTACTCTCTTCTATCTTTTGCGGTGGTTCAAACCCCCACTTTCATCTATCTTGTGCGCCGGTTCACACCCCCACTCTCATCTATCTTGTGCAGCGGTTCACACCCCCACTTTCATCTATCTTGTGCGGCGGTTCACCTCACTTTCATCTATCTTGTGCGGCGGTTCACACCCCCACTTTCATCTATCTTCACACCCCCACTTTCATCTATCTTATGCGGCGGTTCACACCCCCACTTTCATCTATTTTGTGCGGCGGTTCATACCCTCACTTTTTAATCTATCTCGTGTGGCAGTTCAAACCCCCACTTTTTAATCTTATTTCGTGCAGCGGTTCCGACCCGCACTTTCCAACTTATCCCGTCCAGGACTGCAAGTGCTACCCTCGCCCGGACCTGGATTTACATTTCCGCAATAGTGTATGAACTACGAGTGCTACCCTCGCCCGGACTTGAATTTACATTTCTGCAATTTACGTTTCTGCAATTTACATTTCCGCATCAGTGTGTGTGTGTGTGTATGCGTATGTATGCCCTGTCTTCAAAACATCTACGCTTTTTGGTTGAAAATGTTGCTCGACTTGATAAAAATCCGCACTACCCTCAAGTTTTTAAACCTTCCCTAGATTGAGCACGTTCATCACTTTACTGCATCATGGATGACTTGTTCATCCATTGAGATCATATGACATACATGATCTTGCCTGCTTGCTTTTATATCCACAGTGTGCTTTAGCCGTAAGCAGTCACAAGTGTATACATGTGAGCACTTCGAACCTTCATGCTTTATTTCTTTTATGAGTGCAAATGCATAAACTGGCATTAGTTAAATTTTCATAATATCCAAGGTACATACACCATTAGACATGGGATAGCGGTAAAATGACAATGGACTTTGCTCCTTCTTTCATATTATTTTAATTTTCCAGACATCAGCCCACAACGCTTGTCTTCGCACACCATCCTACATTTCTTATAAACCACTTGAAAGCTTCTTTTACTTTGATCTAAATCTCCTCCTTCCCAAGTGAGTAGTACTCGATTGAAGTTGCCAACTAGAATTGAGGATGCGTATTGAGTTCGGTTTGCAAAATGAGTGGGGATGAAAAAGAAACCCTTAAGGATCGATGGTGAACTGTGATGGAAGAAGGCCAAGAAAATCAAGAGTTCAAGGCCGCTGCCCAAGATCGGAATTGAGAAAAGAAAAGCCGGACACCATACTTGCTTTGCTTGCTGCTTATATTTACATTTGACTAAACAAAAAAAAAAGAGAAAAGAAAGCAAAATAAAAAAAGAGAGAAAAAGAATCAAAAGAATGAAAGTGTTCAAAGAACACCAAGGTACAGAAAATGGTCCAAAGTCAACAAAAGATGATCTCAAGAAGGAGCATTCCTAGCAAAGATTGAAGAACTTGCGCATTTTGCCCTCGCCGCAACTAGTTGTCAAGTACAACTCACTAAACCTATTTTATTTCTACCAAGACATCCCCCCTTTCTAAACGGACTCTTCCTTTCCTTCTTCCTACACCACACACTTCCTTCCTCTTTCAAAGTCCTCTTGATTATTACAATGCCCATGCATGTGCATCTTTCACTTGGATTGACATTGCAAATTTGATTTTTGTGCTATATTTGTTGAATTTTTATGACTGTAAACACTTAGCCTTGTTTCTTAGCATGAGTACAAACACCAGTATCCGGTGAGAACTGCTTATGACTACATGTTGTGGGAAAGTCTTGTGCTTGAGGTCGTTATCTCCTGGTAAGATGCAGATGCTTTCTAGGCTTACATCAAGCCTACTTGTATGACGAGAATTGGATGACATGTTTCTCCTAAAAGCTTAAATTGATAGAATTTTTTTCTTGATAAGGAAGTTGATTTTGTTTTGATACAACGCTTGGGGGAGGAGGAAGCAAAAGAATTTATGAACATTTTTGAAAAAATTGTTGTGAATATTCCTATGCTTGGCCTAATGCCTAAAGTACCTTCTTATGCCAAATTTCTCAAGGAGTTATGTACTAACAAAGGAAAACTTGCAGATGTTGAAAGAGTTAACCTCAACCAGAATGTATCTGCAGTTTTACAGGCTAAGATTCTTGAGAAATGCAAAGATCAAGGCACATTTGCAATCCCTTACAAGATAGGAAACAAGACGGTGGAAAGAGCCCTTTGCGATTTAGGGGCAGGAATAAATCTAATGTCTCTAACTGAGTATGAGACATCACATGTGAACAATGAGGGATACCAAGGTATTAATTGAGCTACCAGACAGGTCAGTAATTCACCTGAAGGGAGTGGTTGAAGATGTCCTAGTTCAAGTCAACAATTTTACATATCCTGTTTACTTTTATATTGTTGAAATGAACACGGATCATCCTTCTAGTTCTACTGATGTTCTTTTAGGGAGACCATTTTTAATGATATCTAAAGCAAAAATTGATGTCTGTGAGTGTAGCCTCACCTTGGAGTTCGATAGTAAGGTCACTAAATTTAATATGTATGCAGGACTCAAGTACCCAAATGAGACGCATAGTGTCAATTTTCTTCACATTTTGGATCCCCTCACAAAAGAGATATTTGATATTACCTCCACTGACCCTCTAGGATATGTTTTGAGTAGAGGAATATCGAATGCAAAATTGGAGGAAATGCAAAAAAGGATTGTAGGCTAACCAGAATTGCAAGAAGCTTTCATAGATTTGAATTTATTTGAGCAGAAAATTGATATCTCCAATTGTCAAGAGTTGAAGAATACTTATTCAAAATTCTTACCTTCTGTTGTGCAAGCAACTGAGTTAAAACTCAAAGCTCTGCCAGAACACTTGGAATACGCCTTTCTTGGCCAAGCCAATACCCTACCCGTAATTATTTCCAGCAAGCTGGTGAAAAATGAAGAAGACAAACTAGTGGCAGTATTAAAGAACCACAAAAAGGCTATAGAATGGACACTAGCAAACATCAAGGGAATATCTTCAACCATATGTACCCACAAAATATACGTGGAAAAGGATCAGAAATCCATTAGGCAACCTAGAGGAGATTAAACCCTCAAATGATAGAAGTTGTTAAAAAGGAAATCCTTAAATTACTTGATGTTGGGGTCATATATCCAATTTCAGATAGTGCTTGGGTGTTTCCTGTGCAAGTGGTACCAAAGAAAATAGGTATTACAGTAGTGGAAGGAACAGATGGAGCCAAGCTGTCACGAACTAATCCTTTGGGAGCCAAAGGGATTAAGTTCGTGCAGCGTTCGCGAACTCTCTCTACGGAACCAACCTTTCACACACACCTTAGACTTGTGCCACCAAGGAATATAAGGTTAGAAACACATTAACGTCATTATAGTTTATCATAGGCACAACATCGAGCAAACACATAGACAATAAGGCATAACAATCACAAAAGACATCACTTTATTGAATAAGCATGATATTACAGATAAGGGGGTCACCCACACAAGGCCGACTCAAACACCCTTCCAATGAATAACCGAGCCCATGGCACAAAGGGAGTGAATACTCACTCCCCCAACCCGATTACAAGGATTACCACGTAAGCTCTTGTTAAGGTTAAGTGGCCATGGGCGTGAACATGCCCTGGACGAGCTTAGACCTTAACACTCTCCCCCACTCAGTTCATTGACACCCTCATCGACCTATCTTCGAGGAATTCCTTAATCAATTCTTGTGCATCTGCTAAGTCGTCTGCTCTTTCCCAGCTGATCTCTTCATCGTCCAAGTCCTTCCACTTGATGAGGAATTATCGATGTTGGATCTGTCTCTTCACATTTTGAATTTGCCTCCTGATTTTCGCGGTGCGTTCGGCAAGAATAGCTTCAGTTACCTTTACTGGTTGAGGTTGCATATTAAAACAGACTTCAGCTCTGACTGGCTGATTTCTACTTCGATCTTCCTCATTTGCGTGGAACGGTTTTAAGTGACTAACATGAAACACCGGGTGGCACTTCATCCAATCTGGTAGGTCAACACGATATGAGACTCTGCCTATTTTCTCAACAATCGTCTGGGATCCCTCGTATCGTAGTAGAAGGCAGTGATCCTATCATTGGAGCGCTCGAATTTGTTCTAGCATAAGTCTTACCATTACTTTGTCGCCAACTTGAAATTCAAGGGCTCTCCTCTCTTTATCCGCCCATTGTTTCATTCGACAAGAAGCTCTCTCTAACAAGGCTTTGGCTATTTCAGCGTTCTGCTTCCATTCCTTAGCAAAGTTAAAGGCACTAGGACTCGTCCCCCGATACTCATTCACCATGGGCGGATGCAAAGGTTGTTGGCCTATAACTAATTCAAAAGGGCTCTTGTTAGTCGCAGAACTTTTCAAAGAATTAAAGCAGAATTGTGCAACATCAAGGAGTTCGATCCAATTCTTCCGATTAGCATTAACAAAATGCCTTAGATACTCTTCTATAATAGCATTCATTCTCTCAGTTTGCCCATCGGTTTGAGGATGGAATCCTGAAGACATATTCAGTCTAGAGCCAAGTAAGCTGAATAGTTCCTTCCAAAAAGTGTCGATAAATTGAGGGTCTTTGTCACTAATAATGCTTTCCGGGATGCCCCAATACTTCACAATATTTTTAAAGAACAATCGCGTTGTTTCTTCCGCAGTGCAACTTTTGGACACTAGAGCAAATGTCGCATACTTTGAGAATTGATCTACTACCACGAAGACTCCAAAAAAATTCCCCACTTTTGGAAAGCAAGTAATGAAGTCCATAGATACACTCTCCCATGCCCTGTTGGAACCAGGAATGGGTCAAGTAGTCCTGCAGACTTATGTCTATCTACTTTATCTTGTTGATAAATCAAGCAAGTCTTCGTAAATATATGAACATCATCTCTCATTGCTGGCCAAAAGTATGCTTGCCTGATGAGCGCCAAGGTTCTACGCCAACCGCAGTGTCCTTCCATAAGGTATCGTGACATTCACGAAGTAATTTCTTCCTTAAGTCCCTTCCTTTTGGCACATAGACTAACTGTCCCTTCGTCATTAACAGGTCGTCCTCCACCCAAAACCTTCGAGTTTTACCTTTTTTCATAAGTGTCAATAGCGCGTGCACGATTAAATCAGACTTCATCTGCTCTCTAATTTCCCCTCTCAGCGGGGTACTGATTTTGCTTATGCTAGCCTGAGCCATCATACTCATTGAAGCTAAGTCACTTCTTCGGCTTAACACATCCGCAACCTAGTTGAACTTTCCGACTTTGTGTTCGAAGTTCACATTGAACTCTGCTAAAATCTCCTGCCATCTAGCCTGCTTAGCATCCAGCTTCGGTTGGGTGAGAAAATGACTGGTCGCCATGTTATCTGTCTTCACCATGAATTTAGAACCCAATAGGTAATGACGTCATTTGGTGACATAGTAAATAATGGCTAGAAGCTCATTTTCTTACACTGTGTATCTCCTTTCTGCGTCATTCAACTTCCTACTCTTAAAAGCTACAAGATGTTGGTTTTGAAGGAGCACTCCACCTAGCACAAAGTCGGACGCATCCGTTTGAACTTCATGAGGTTGTGTCGGGTCTGGGAGTGCCAATACAAGATCTTCCATCATAGCTCGTTTAATATTTCTGAATGCCTCTTCACACTCCATAGACCACAACCAAGTCACTCCCTTTTTCAGCAGGTTCATGAGAGGGCTAATCCTTTTGGCATATCCCTCAATAATTCGTCGATAATAGTTAGCTAAACCTAAGAATGAACGCAGTTCTGTCAGCCCGCTCGGAGGTTGGCATTCTTGAATCACTTGTACTTTGCTCATATCCATGTGAATCTTACCATGTTTGACAATATAGCCTAAGAAGTTAATCTTGGTTTGGGCAAAGGCACATTTCTCCCCTTTTACGTAAAGTTGATTCACTTTGAGTTTGTCGAACATAAGTCTTAGGTGTTCCAAATGTTCCTCCAAAGTGGTTGAATAAATCACAATATCATCAATATACACAACCACAAACGTATCAAGGTAATCTCGAAAAACCTAATTCATTAGAGTGCAGAAGGTGGCAGGGGCGTTGGTCAACCCGAAGGGCATTACTAAAAATTCAAAGGAGCCATATCTTGTAACACAAGTTGTCTTAACTTCATCACCTTCAGCTATTCTAACATGATAATACCCCGATCTCAAGTCTAACTTCGTGAAGAACTCCGCCCCACTTCATTGTTCAAACAGATCAGCTATCAGAGGAAGCGGATACCGATTCTTGACTGTCACCTTATTCAACGCTCGATAATCGACACACATGCGAAAACTTCCATCATGTTTCTTTTGGAAAAGCACTAGAGCTCCAAATAGGGCCTTTGCTGGTCTAATAAACCCAGCATCCAACAATTCTGCCAATTATTTTCGTAACTCAGCCAACTCAGGAGGGGTCATACGGTAGGCCGCCTTAGCAGGGGCTTTGATGCCGGGGATTAACTCAATCTCTTGATCAATTTTTCTGTGCAGAGGCAAGCTCTTGGGCAACCGGTCTAGCATCACATTTGCGTATTCTGCCAACAGCTGACTGACTACTGGTGGGCATCCCCCCAATGCGCTATCGTCACTCCATGAGGCCATAGCCAAGAAGGTTGCCTCTTTTCTCTTTAGGCTGCGTTTAAGTTGCATTGTCGAGAACAACCTTTTCTCTCTCGTAGGGCTAATCGTTACTGGGATTACCACAGGTTCTTCACCCATCAATAAAAGGCAACGGACTGATGGGACAGGAACAACTTTAGCCAAAACAAGGAAGTCCAAACCTAGGACCACATCAAAATCGTCGAGAACGGCCACTACAAAGTCTGATTTCCCTTTCGAAGAGCTCATCTGTATCTCAACATTTTTCGCTATGTTTCCCCTGCCTCAGAATTCATAGCCTTCAGTTTTCCCCCATCCAAGACAACCGTCACTCCAAGTTTTCTTGCAAAAGAGTCCGACAGGAAACTATTGGTGGCACTTGTGTCAATGAGGGCCTCCATGGAATAACATCCCATTTGAACTGTCACATACATTAAGCCCTTCGCCATCTCTTGTCTGGCCAACTATTTCTTCAAGGCCGATAAAAAACTCTTCTCTGAAAGGTTTTCACCCTTGATGGTCTCTTTTTCTGGTTCTGAGTTCATATATCCTCGAACCGCCTGCAGCGCACTCAAGGCAACTTTTGTAGGGCACTCGGCAGCTTTGTGAGGACCTTCGCAGATAAAGCACGCAATGGGTCTTAGGACTTTATTGCTGAACCTGTTAGAGCCTTGGAAGCTTGTCGAGGTTATAGATAGGAATCATTCTCATTAGTTCCAGTAATGTTCCTAATAAACTTGTTCGACTTGGCATCTGATCCGCTAGACCCTCTAAATTTCCATTTCGTACCAACACTTGATCTATCCTCTACCCTCTCCGCTATCGTGATTACGTCATTCAAGGTCTTAATTGATAACAATTGATAAAACACCGAGGGTACATTCGTCTTTTCACCCCAAGTCAAAGCCGGACCACTGTAGACCTTAACTAGCGACAACCACCCGGCTAACGCAATCCTGGGATGGTCGACATCAGCGGGGGGGGGGGGGGGGGGGACCCACTCGGCATCCGTTTCCGCACGCGGCATCTTCCCATCCCAGATAGCTTTGACAACATCTTACTAGCGATACCACGTCGGCGATATCCTATCCAGCTGACGCCTGCTGATGTCATCTTGGGCGTTATCTTCCCCCGATAATGCCCACCCCCGTAGGCAACATCCTTTCTTTTTGCCTATAAATACTACCCATTTCTAGATCACAGGTAAGACAAAAAATTACTACCCGACTCTCTGCCAAATTTCTCAGCCATACTAACTTAAGCATCAGAGTGTCTACGTCCCCCCTCCCCTCCGGTGCTTTGCAGGTACGACGGTCTGCCTCCACAGTAACTCCGGACTGCCATAATCTCTGTCCCGCTTTCCCAGAAGTCCTAATCTTATCAAATTGGTGCTTTCATTGAGAGATTTGGCTTTAATTAAGTGATCATCCTTAATAGCCAAGCTCAGTTCTTCTGAAAATCGAAAGATTATGGCCTCTAATTCAGAATCCATTCCTCTACGCTCTTGTGATGGTGACATCCGTAGGGAACTCTTCCCTACCACTTCTCTCGATATCTTCGCGGCAACACACGCGTATTCCTCTATACAGGCAGAATTTCTCTTTGGATCGACCATGAGCGCATCATTTTCTCAGATGAGCGCCCCCGCGTCTCATATGGCAGGGCCCAGTTATTCTACTCCCTCTCTCATGGGATTCGTGATAGACAGTGTGAATAACCCTTTCGTGAGCTCGATTTCAACCCTTCGTGCCCAATTGGACCACTTAACGGAATTGGCTACTAGATTCACGCCTAGTGCTTCCGGATCAGGCGCTCCATCTTAGTTTGTTTTTACTCCATCAATCATCACAGAACTACCGTTGTAGTCCCCATTGCGTGCGGATGTCTCTCTAACGCTGCCTGTATTGAATACGTCAGTTAGTGTTGTACAATTTGCTCATAGGACAGTGGAGCTGTACGTGCCACAGGTGCCTTTACTTCTTATTTCTTGAGAGGAATGACAATTGTGTGATGAGGACAAAGGTCGTTGGGATGGTAGGAGGGACAAAAACGATAGAGACATATCTCCTAGAGGGAGTGAAAGATCAAGCAGTACGAGACATCGAACTCGCTCGCCAAGGAGTGGCAGCCCGTCTCCAAGGCGACATCATATTAGAGATCTGCGGAATTGTAGGCGTCATTTGGAGGTATCTCCTCCTGGATATGCACGGGAAATTCTTGATGATACTTCTGGCCACCCCTTTAGCCCACGCATAAGGCGTCACAGAGTCAGCCGACATGTGAAGCTCCCCTCAGAATCTTATGATGGCACCAGAGATCCCATTTCCCACCTTAACAAGGTAAAGGACTTTGTGCAATTTCAGACTCACAACAACGCTGCGTTGTGTCAGATATTTGTAATGACCCTGTCGGGGGTTGCGCGCCTATGGTTCGAAGGTCTTCCTGGTGGGTCTATTGACAGCTTCTCACAGCTAGAATCTAAATTCAGGAGTTGATTCAGTACTACGGTCCTTGAGGAGTTTCCTCACAAGTCTGCTGCCGCCTTGTTCGATATACACAGAAAACCTCAGGAATCCTTGAGGAGTTTCCTCAATTATTTCGACACCGAGATGTCACTCACGCCGGATGTAACAGTTGATTTTGCTATAGAAGCCTTAAAGCGGAACTATTGCTATGGAAAACTCAGAGATGCTTTAATGGTTGATCCTCCAGCAACCTTAGATGTGTTAAGACTGAAAGCCCACAACTATGCGAGAATGAAAGAGGAAGAGAATAGGGATAAGATTCGAAACATGCCGCCAGCCATGCTTCCAGTCCCTAACGCTCCCATTCCTACTACTTTTGAGGATCGTTTCATCGACGATTATGCTCAGCGGAAGGATCACATCCCTAAGACCTCTAATCGGTGAAAAGGTAACTCCTCAAAGGGAAAGCTTGGTGACTCCTCAACGCAGCGACAGGGAGATCCCCCTAAGGGACGAGTTTATGACCCATACCTTCCTTCCCTCATCTTGCCCAGAGCAGAAATACTGGCAATAGCGGAACAACGGAACTTGCCCATCCGTTATCCGGCCCCTGTGAGACCGGGGGTAACCTTGGGAAGAAGAGAAAACAATTATTGCAAATTTCACAAAGCTAAGGGACACTCTACGGAAGTGTGTAGAGAACTTAAGTTGGCAATAGAGTGCCTGGTCAAAGAAGGCTATCTGGGAGAATTCGCCGTCAAAATACGGGAAGAGGTCAAGAGCAACCCAACAAATAGAGTAGCCGACAACAGACCGGCACCTCCCCGCGCCCCAAGCAACGACGCTGGATTTGCAGGAAGGGGTAGGGAAACGCTTACGGTTGATGACGAAGACGTCCCTATCATTAACATCATCGTTGGAGGCACACCTTATCTGGACGAGTCCGCGCAGCTGGCACCCACGGCAGGGGACAAGTGAAAGTGAGCGGACGTGTCAATTAAAAGTGAGGCGATAAGCGCCTTAGATCGCATGGTATTATCCTTTTTTGAAGAGGACGAGAAGGTCGTGGTATATCCACACAATGATGCGTTAGTGGTTACGCCCATTATCGCTAGCCATGGAGTTAGAAGAACTCTTGTTGACAACGGAAGTGTTGTGATCCTATTCTCACTGGAAGCTTATAATCTCATGAAGCGTCCTGATAACGAGCTTACGCCCTGCAAAAAGCCCATTATCGGAGTAGACGGAGTCCCCATCCCAGTGACTGGAGTAACCACCTTGCCGGTATATTTTAAGGAAGATACCTCCAAGCAGTCAGAGGAGCTTTTATTCTTGGTGGTGGATCTAAATCTGCCTTATAACGCCATATTGGGGCGACCATTCCTCAACCGTTTCGGAGCAACGATATCATAGAAACATCTGAGGTTGAAATATCCTTCCTGGGATGGTGTGGTCTCAATCCTGGGTAATCAGAAGTTAGCGGCTGAATGCTACCTGCTCATGACTCAGAAGAGTTGCGATAGGTACGTGTGTGTAACGGTGAATCCATATGAACAAAGCGATGAGAAACGCACTCAGCCTATGGACAAGATGATTCACGTTCCAGTTAACGGGGTCGATGGGGCCATATTCCTAGTTAGCGATAACCTCAGCCCGGAGGAAAACTTTCAGTTAGCCCAGTTATTGGACAAATGCAAAGGAGAGTTTGCATGGAAACTAGCCGACATGCCCGGTATCTCGCGGGAGGTAGTGGAGCATCGACTTAATGTCAACCCTGACGCAAAACCGGTCCAACAAAAATGACGTGCCTTCTTTGCAGAAAAAGCGATAGCTGTCGACAAAGAAGTAGCAAAGCTTCTCGATGCTGGCTTCATTCGTGAAGTGCAATATCCTACATGGTTGGCTAACCCCTTCCTAGTTCCCAAGCCTAACGGAGAGTGGCGCATGTGCATCGACTTCACTGACTTGAACGATGCCTGTCCCAAAGATTGTATCCCGCTTCTCCGAATTGATCAGCTAGTTGATCAGGCGGCCGGGTATGCTTATTTGAGCTCGCTAGATGCCAACTCGGGGTACCACCAAATCCCCATGGCCAATGACGATGAAGAGAAAACTGCTTTCATCACTCCCAAGGCCACTTATTGCTACACGGCGATGCCTTTTGGGTTGAAAAATGCTGGAGCCACCTTCCAGCGTATGGCGAATCAAGTCTTCAAAAAATAGATTGGGCGAAACGTAGAGGCGTATGTCGATGACATACTGGTCAAAAGCCGAAGCTTCAAAGACCACCTATCCGACCTGATGGAAGTCTTTGAAGTAATGAAACGATACCAAATGAAGCTGAACCCTCAAAAGTGCATGTTTGCCTTTCAAATGGGTAAATTTTTGGGTTACGTGGTCAGTCAAAAGGGTATCCAACCCAACCCTTCAAAAATCAAAGCCATCCAAGACATGATATCTCCACGAATTGTAAAGGAGATACAGAAGCTAACGGGACGTGTTATCGCTCTGGGACGGTTTATCTCTAAGCAAGGCGAGAGATGCCTCCCCTTTTTCAAAGTTATACGCAAGAAAGTCGTGTTCGGATGGACAACAGAATGCAAAGAGGCGTTTGCAGGCCTGAAGGCCTACCTATCATCTGACTTGGTGTTGACAAGACCTGAACCTGGCGATATCCTGTATTTATACCTCGGGGTTGCTGACGAAGTGGTCAGTGCGGTCCTTGTGCGAGATGACAATCACACACACCGCCCTGTATACTTCGTAAGTCACATCTTGAAAGATGCCGAGCTGAGATATGCCCGTATTGAGATAATAGCGTTCGCATTGATACAAGCCACGCAGAAGATGGGCCAATATTTTCAAGCTCATACTGTCATCGTGCTTACGGATCAACCTTTAAAAAGGATATTTTGGAAGCCCGAATCCTCTGGGAGAATGCTGATTTGGGCCATCGAGCTTGAACAATATGGGTTGCACTACAGATCTCGACCATCTGTGAAGGCTCAAATTCTGGCAGACTTTATCGCAGAATGCACCTTTACGCCAGACCCAATGACAGAATTGACTGAAAAAGAAAAAGAGGAGTTGGACCTCCCCTTCCCTGAAACCTACACTAACCTATGGGTCATCCACGTGGACGACGCCAAAAATCAAGAGGTTGCCGAAGCCGGAATCTTCATGAGTGGGCCCTACGGCATATATGTGCTATATGTCATCTGAATCCTACAGCCGTTATCTAACAACGCCGCAGAATACGAAGCGTTATTAGCTGGACTCAGGATAGGAAAAAACTTCTCCATAAAAGGCATACATGACTCAGGGAGGTTGGGAGACCTGCGGTTGAAAATCTGTGGAGACTCCAAGCTGATAATAGACCAAGTCTTGGGACACTCTCAAGCTAGGAGCCCATCATGGTGCAATACCTTGCCAAGGTGAAATGCGAGTTGATAGAAATAAAGAAAAGCGGCATACAAGTCAGCTTCGAGCATAACGCTGAAGTAGATAATCTCGCCAAACTCGCGGCAAACCCGGAAGCGTCCATACCTAAAGGGGTGTACTACCGAGAGATACCCATACCTTCCTTTATGGAAGAACAGGCGACGCTCTGCGTGGAAGAAACTGAAAATGACTGGAGAATCCCCGTCATAAAATACTTGAAACATGATGAGCTACCAGCAGATAACGCAGAGAAAAAGAAAGTACTAAAATAAGCGGCACGGTGCATGTACTTTGATGGGGAACTGATACAGAGATGTTTCTCTCACCCAGCTGCCAGGTGCATAATGGAACAAGAGGGTCTTCATACCCTCCGCGAAATCCACGAAGGAATTTGCAGTATGCATGCATCCGGTGGCACCCTGGCTGCGCAGGTCTTTAGATCGGGGTTCTACTGGCCTACTATCCGGAAAGACTGCCATAATTACGTGCGAACTTGCCAAAAGTGTCAGGAATTCTCCAAGATTCCTCGACAACCCGCCACACAAATTTATGACATCATCGCTCCTTGTCCTTTTGCGAAATGGGGAATTGATATCCTAGGACCGTTTCCAAAGGCGATGTCTCAGCTAAAATTTGTGGTCGTGGTGGTAGACTACTTTAACAAATGGCCGGAAGTTGAGGCGGTTGCCAACATCACGATAGAGAAAATTTGGCGTTTCTTCAAACATTAAGTTATCATGCGATTCGGCGTACCCCATGTGCTAGTCAGCGATAATGGAACGCAATTCACCAGCCAATTCTTCAGAGACCAATGCGTGGAGTTCGGAATCGAGCAGAGGTTCTCTTCCGTGGTTCATCTGCAAACCAATAGTCAGGCAAAGGTGACGAATCGGAGCATCCTTAACGGTGTTAAGAAGAACCTAGAAGGATCCAAAAAGAAGTGGGCAGACGAGCTGCCGTATGTGATGTGGGCATACTGCATGACCACGAAAACCAGCACGGGAGAAACACCATTCGCACTGGCTTTCGGTACTGAGGTCGTCACGCCCGTGGAGATTGGTACTATGAGCCTATGAGTGGCCTATTTAAGAGAAGAGCTGAATGAGGAAAGGTTACGAGCTAACCTTGACGCACTGCCAGAATTGCAAGAGGAAGTTCTTCTGAAAATGTTGCACTACAAACAAAAGATGGCGCGTTATCACAATAGGCACGTCAAAGCACGGCTGCTGAAAGCAGGCGACCTGGTGCTCAGAGACAAGCGAGCAACCGGTCAACGCCAGGGGAAGCTCAGCCCGAACTGGGAAGGGTCGTACCGCGTTACCCGTATTGTTGGGAGAGGAGCGTATCATCTGGAGACACTCGACGGTACCCCCTTACCTAACTCCTAGAATATTGCTCGTTTGAAATTATATCATGCTAGACTTTGATTTATCTCTGTACCTTTCACTAACGCTAGCCCTAACCCATGCTAACGCTCGAATAGTGAGCTTTCTTGTGTTTTGCGGCTGTGTGTGTGTGTAGACGATAAAAGAAAAACAAAAAAGAGGTTGCCAGGAGTGAAAAGTCCTATCCTTGTGATGGTCGGTCTTGATCAGACGGCTCACTAAGTGAGGGCACGCCCTGGCACACTTAATATTTAGCGTTGGGAGTGAAAAGTCTTATCCTTGTGGTAGCCACATGTGGGCCATAAGACGAGGCACGTCCCGACGCCCCCGGGGGTGAAAAGTCCTTTCCTTTTGGTAAACCGCGCTAATATAGACGGCCCACTAAAATGAGGCACGCCCCGGTATCCCCAGAAGTGAAAAACCCAATCCTTATGCCGACCGTTCTCGTGGAGACGGCTAGTTTAGGAGAGGCACACCCTAGGGAGATAGTAACTCCATCTTGGAAGTGAAAATCCTATCCTTGTGACCGGGCTAATATAGACGGCTCACTAAGTGAGGGCACGATTCCGGGATGCGAGGACAACGCCCGAAAGTGAAAAGTCCTAACCTTGTGACGACCTGTCCTGATCAGACAGCTCACTAAGAAGATGCACTTTCTGGCCGATCGTGGTAATGTGGAAACACGAAGAATCGCGAAATCCCAACGAGTAACCAGATGTGGAATCCCTGGTGAAGTTAGCTGGTTGAGAAAGTGATAACGAGCGACACCTGCACCCTAGAATGGCAGCGGATTGGCTCCTACGGGTAACCCGTGTCTGTTATCGCATATCTCTTACTAACAAATATTAATTGAGAGTGCGCAGGATATTTCTGACTAACGGAGATGGTGACATTCGAGATGACAGCACGGTTGTGCAACCGGTCAACGAAATTGACGCGAGGCCAATCGCGTTGATTTCTATACTATTCGAGGAATAGGGCCTAAAGACCCTATTCGATAGCTCTTTTGATCGTGGGAAAGATACTTCTTTTTGCGGAGTGTCATTTCTGATGAGGCCGAGCAGTGGTTAAGTTGAACCTGGCAAAGCCCGTCAGCATAATCAGGATGATAATGACGCGATGGCCGCGCTACGTGAAATTCGAAGAAAAAGAAGTACAGAAAATAAAATCAACAACAAAGGAAACCAGTGCCATATATGTGCTATTGTTTAAGCACCCACGAAGGGTCGCAAAAATGTACAAAAGAGATTAACAAAAAGAGGATAACGCTTAATCCTCGCAAAAAGGGGCGATAATACCCCGCCTACAACTGATTCCCGGAACTCTCCCGCCCTTGGTAGCCACTCGACTTGGCTATGCGGAAGCCCTCATCATTGAGATCAGCAGAATTCCACAAAAAAGCATCAGAAATGGCGTCACCTTTGTAAAATTCTTCTCCATGAACCTCTACGAAGCAGTCAGCCATGATGGCAGCAGTCCTTTCAATATACCATTGACACTTGACCATCGTTTCTCTCTCAAGTGCCGCCTTCTCTCCTGCCAAGGCTGCCCTCTCTTCCACCAGGGCTACTTTCTCTCCCTCAAGAGCGATACTTTTCAACTGTTCAGCTGACAGAGCGGTGTTAGAAGTGGCCAACTGTTGCTTCACCTCTCTCGCCTCCTCTTTGGTCGCTTCCATGGCCCTTATACATTTTTCTCGCTCTCCTAGCAATCTCTGCTTCTCTTCCTGCTCCTTTGGAAGTTTATCCGCGGAAGCGGCAAGGGCAGCCGTCTTTTGCGACATGCGCTCTGTATAATGATGAAACCGGAGGAGACCGGTAAAGAGGTTAGAACGCAGCAAGTCAGCTTGCTCTCTATCTCCCTCGGCAGCAAAAGTGCTTCGTTCTTCGGGAGATGTTAGCATATGAGCAGCCAAGAATGAAGCAGTGACAGTAGAGTTATCGCCCCCGATGGCCGCGATTCCTGAACTACGCAGCGTAGTCAGGTCCACTTGATGAGTAATGGACCCAGCAGCGTTAACTGAGCTTACATCGGCCAGGAGGTTAGACACTACCGTTCCCTCCCCGAAGCGCTTAAGCGTTGAAGCATCAGAAGGAATAAAGACCACAGCAGTAGGAGAGGGAGGCTGGTTAGTAGAGGAACCCCCCTAGGGCCCGAAAGGGTCATGGGATTGATAGGAGGAGAAGCCTGGCAGGTCGTCATTATAGACTAAGTTAGAAGAAAATCGAGGAACCTCCGAACCAAACGAAGGTGGAGAAGTCTCAAAAGGCCCAAGAGCGCCCATGTTCCCAAAAATACTAGCGGCCTGGTCCAGGGGAGGTACTGAAGAGTCAAGGACGGTTTGATGCTTCTCCCCGACGTCAACTTGACTCGATGACAGGCTGGTTGTGCCTTCTCCATCGGGCCTCTGCCTCTCCCTTGATTGACTCAGAACATGCCTCAAATCCATATTGCCTGGCGGTAGTGTATGAGTAGAGGCGCCAAAAGTATCCTATGAAGAAAAACAATCATCAGATATGAAAAACAAAAGAAAATACAGGAAGGCATTGAAAAACAACGCAAGAGGTATCGTGGAGCATTTACAGTTACCGTCTCAGCGATAGGTGCTTCCGAAGAGGCTGCCGTGTCCAAAGAAGGCGGGAGGGTGGCAACACTCCTTGTTTTCCTTTTCTTTTTTCCCTTTGCGGAAGCCTTAGAAGCGGCTTGCTGAACAGGAAGAGCAGCAACTGATATGACAGGAATACCGACAGGAATGGTCTCGGTCAGCACTCCACCACCTTGGGCCACAACACTTCTTGCCCAAGAGCTCACCTTGCAACAAGCCCTCCTTGCCCAGCAACAATCCCACCACCAGGAAACCTATTCCCTCTTAAGGGAGTTTATTTCTGGTCTGAACGGCCTAATGCAATCTATGAAGAGTCTTCATCGGAATATAGATGCAGCAGTGCCTCCAAAATCCCCTCCTCTAAGTTGCTTGTCCCTAGGTTTTTTCTTTCCTTTTCATTTTCTATTTTTTATTCTATTTTTTGAATTTCCTTTTTATCTCCAACACACATTGAGGACAATGTGTCTTCTAAGTGTGGGGGAGAATTTTATGTGTATATATGTGATGTGATGCATTTTATAGGGATTTTCCCTTCCTTTTCCAGCCCGTTTTAGATCTTGATACTGCTAATTGGTCGTTGTTTCCTTACTATTTGCAGATTTGGGCGTTTGGAGAGGAAATTACGAAAAGATGCATTACTGGATGGAATTCTGACAGTTTTAATCAGCTTACCCTTGCAGCTGAATGCTCATGATGACAGTGCAGTCCAGTGCTGGAGAAGGAAACCGCAGAAGGAAAGAAATCAGAAGATCCGCTCCTTCACTCCGGATCTCCCCCGTTTTGGCAAGAAGATATCTCGAATTAACTCTGATTAAATCTAGGATTTCCCCTTTACTAGTTTACCTTTTTGTAATTTTCCTATTGAAAACCATTTTAGATATAAGGGACACAATCCATCACTTTGTATCATCTTCTACCTTCGGACACCTTTTTCGCCTGTGGAATTGCTGTCACCGTACTCCCGCCTCCAGTGTCCCTTTTTCTATTCAATAAACCGGAGCTTTGCTTCGGCCGGTTCTTCATTCTCTCTCTTTATGCAATTATTTTATTTTATTTATTTTAATTCTTATATGAGTGGCTAAACTCATTTGTTCTTGGTAGGATCATCGAAGGTTGCTTAGGAAAGCCGTGAGGTCGAATTGAAGTCAATATATCACTAGTTTATATTTATTTGCTTAACGTTTTCTTGTCAAATCTACTAGGACTGTTTCTAGCCTGATCAACTAGCTGTTAGGCCTAGGCGGTTATAGTCATCTCTTTTGTTATAACTAACACGAAGCTGCAGGGTAAAGTAGACGACCAAATCGGAGTCATCAAGTCGCTGATCCAATCCGACTGGGTTAAGTGAGTGATTAGGGTAGAGCCTCGAACACACTGAGTATCTCGCCCTAGACTCGTCTTCCTTCATCTTCATGGGCCTTTGAGTATTGCCCCCATAAACGTACCTTGGGGGACGGTAAAGTGTCAAGACTACTCCATAAACGTACCTTGGGGTAGTTTCTCGTATGAAAGGAAGCAGGGAACCTAAACGTACCTGGTCCCTATAGCGCGTCTACAGGCTAGGGGTAGAAGATCATTGCACCAATGGCCGGCTAACTTTAAATGCAACCGGAGATAGATTCTTACTGGGAACTCTTTCCTCTATTGATTTCTTATTTACTTTATTTTTGTTTATTACTGCTTTCGTAGTTATTAATCAACCAACTCTCGAAACCCCCTGTTACTTGTTACTATTTTGAACTGGTTGCCCTAGCCGTACAATACAAGATAATGTCTACCTTAGTCCTTATGGATTGACCCTATTGCCACTATACACAAATCATTGTGCACATTGTTAGCAGGATTTTATTATTATTTTTGAGGTGTCTAGACAGCACGTCAATATGTTTGTATGACAGTGTACAGTTTTTCATGTTTCTGTTTTTGTTTTTTTTGTTCTTATGCATGAATTTTAAACTTTCTTAGCCAAGACATTATAGGATGTTTTCTATTTGTAGAAGAGTCTTATGCATGCCTTTCTATTTTAGTTTTTTGTGTGTTAAAATCAGAACTCATCTTGTATTTTGATCATGGATGTCATCATGTAGAAAGAAAGGATGTTTGATTTCATAACTCCGGGCCATATTACCATGGCATTCTAAAGGGTTAACATTTCTAATACCTCTAGGAGTACATTTTCCTGGTACTCTTTAAACACTCCTTACCTGTATAGATTTATGATACTGGTGCTTAACACTAGGGTCTATAAGAGGAACACATTAAAAGATTGCTTGTCATGACCTTAATCAACCAATGACTTAGCTACATAGTCTGTATGTTGTTAAATTCTTGCAATGTGTGCTGAGTCTTTTCACTTACTATTGTATGACTGCATGTGTTCTTTTTCCACCACCTTCCCCTCGTCCCAGATGGAGCTGGTGGTTCGGTACCATCTTTCACTAGTCTTGAGATAAAATTCTGGTTGTCGGTGTTGTGTTAACCCCTTAAGGGCCGAAGCTTAGTACCTTAGGTGGTGTGCGTGATCATGCATCTTTATTTTCCTACAACTATTGAGGAATGAAAAAGATATATTGCTTGGAAGATAAAAGAGAAAGAGAAAAAGCAGTATGAAAAAAAAGGAAAAAAAAGAGAGAAACAGAAGCAAGTGAAAAGAAACAGGCAGAAAGAAAGAAAGCAAAGCAATGAAAAGAAAAGAAATATGTTATGATTATGTGCTGATTTTAGTTTCTGCAATTGCAAGTCGCTTGAGTCTATGCTTAAGAGTCAACAATCTATATGTCTAGGAAATAATGGGAGGACAAGTAAATCTGTAATAAATAGTTTTGTTCCAATTACATGATTCTATCTTTGAGCACTTGATTGTGATACTATACAGATATAGGGTGCTTGGGGTATTGGTTAAGCCAAGGTAATACGGGATGGAGTTATGGATTGAAACATCTAAGCATTTTACATGATGAGATGGATGATTAAAACAAAGGTTTTCTGATTTTTAACTTTTGAGTGATATTATTTTTTTGTTTCGTTTATCGAGTCAGTATGCTTGGGGGCAAGCATAGTTTAAGTGTGGAGGAATTTGATTGAGCATTAATTTCTTATACTTTTACTGTCTAATTACTTATAATTTGGGTAGTAAAACTATTGATTTTCATAGATTCCTCCTACTTTTGCAGAAATCACTTGGAGGTTGATAAGAAGGAAGACATCTACTGCGGAGCACAAAACTGTCTTGGCCGCAGACTTGGCCAAGACAGAAGCGATAGAGACGGGCTACAATAGGAGACGTTGGGCAAAGCAAGGACATGAGGTGGAGATGAAACCAGAGATTTTGAGGGATCAACTATGTTGAAGATTATCATCAAGAATCCATAACTAGATCTCCCTCTTGAACAACATTTCAACCTTTGAAAACAATTATCTTTATCTTTAGTTTGAATTTTATCCTTTTTTATTTTTGAAAGGGGTAGAGCAGGACTAGGAAGCAGTGTAGCTTATAAGCTGTTAGAAACCCTTTTTGAAGGGGACACTCTTTTCCTCTTTGACACTCTCAGATTGTAGACAACTTTTGCTCCGCGCATTCCAGTTTCGGACTGACGGATTTAATTTCTCTTATGCGATCAATCATTTTATTTTTATCCATGAGTATGTCCAGCTAGACATCCGTTCTTGGTAAGGGCTTACTGAGTTGCGTTCCTATGGCCGTGAGGTCTAACTATTCTTAATAGCCTTTATCTTTCATAATTGTTTTATTTACTGAGTTTATAAAACTGCTTTCTTGTTTAAACTAAAAACTGATCACTCTCGTTTTATACTTGAAAGTTGTAGTCAACCTTGAAGGGGACGAGCGAAACCGTATAGGCCAAGTAGACAACTAGTCTCGCATAGATTATAGAAATAAATAGTATAACTCAGACTAGCTTGACAACCTAGGGCCTCGATTGTGAGGTAGCTTGAGTTAGGTACCGTCTTCCCCTGTACATTTGATGCTGATTGTGCTACCTTTCAATCAATTCATACCATCAACCAAAATAGTAAACCCTTTAGCCAGCAAGGTGCTATTTGGTTAGGATTGTCTAGTAGGGATTACTCGCTAGGGAATTAGAAGAGAAGGGAAGTAGGAGCGTATAGGAGTCCTTGCACTCTATAGCGGTACTATGAAATAAAGGTAAACATCCCTGAACCGACGGTAAATCACAAGGAACGTAGCTCACCAACTGCCCTCACCGGGAATCTCCATCCCTTGAATTTCGAACACTACTATTTTACCTTGGCCAAGCTTATTTTACTGTTTAATTATTACGCTTTTACTTTTAGTTCCAGAATCAAACCAACAAATCTAGTGACGAGGAAGTCAATCGAATACTACACACCTGAAGAGTCTCTACGGACGATCCTCTTACCACCATCTACAAGCCATTGTGAGTTGTGATAAGTTGTAACTCTCTCTTGATTCTCATTCATTCTTACAACTATTTTTTACGATTTCGACAAGCAATAAGACAATATACAAATATATATCATCATGATGATGATCCTACTCCTCATTGTTAAAATTGAATTGCTTGTACCTTTATTTGAAGTGAAATATGCACTCAAATTTTCTTTAATTTAATACTCCCTCCGTCCCCGATACAATGTCGTTTGGGGACAGGGCACGGGAATTAAGAAACTACTATTCCGTATGTTTGATTACACATATGCCCTCAATTACCCTCTCAATTTCTCACTTGCTACCATCCTCAATCTCTGCCTTCAAACCTCTGCAATTTGATCAAAACCATCTCAATCACCAAATTAAAACCTCAATCTCTGCCTTCAAACTACTGCCAACCACCAAACCTGAATTAATTCCACCCAAATCCAAATTAAAATCAATCCTCAAACCAGCAAAAACTACCACTGCCAACCACCACCACCGCCAACCACAACCACCACTATCAATCTTGTTAATCATATCCCGCATGAAATCCGATTAACAAAAATATTTAATCCAAGCAATCCACAAGAATTGAAAGAAAACCTGCAAAATTTATTCAAGCCAAATCTGCCAAATTAAATCCAAGCAATCCATTTCCAAATTAAAATCAATTAATCCAAATCAACCACAAAAAAATTAAAATCAATTAAATCCCAGCAATCACAAATCAAAATCAATTAATCCAAATCAACCACAATCACAAATCAAAATCAATTAATCCAAATCAGCCACAACTTTCGTCCAGCCGCTCCATCACTAAATCCCGACCACCCGACCGCTCCATCACCAAATCCGACGAACCCAAACCCAGACCCAGCCTCGCTCAACCACTGCCACAACTCGATCTGCCATCACACCGCCTCCACACCCAATCCAAATCCAGTCGGAAAGAAGAAGAGAGGAAAAAAGAAAAAATAGAAAAGAGCCGAAGAGGACTCACGAGGGCAATAGGGTCAGAATTGTGGAAGAATTGTGTGGGAAACCGAGAACGACATTCTTTTCCCACATAACGTCGATCACTAGAACGACATTGTATCGAAGACGGAGGAAGTATTCAACTCTAAGGACATGAAGGAAAAGAAGAACCAAGTAATTGTCCACAGAAGAAAAAGAGAAGAAACACAAACGACCATCCTCTAGTTCTCCTCCTCAACTCTAAATTCTCAAATATTCAATTCAAAAGCTCAGAACTTTCGAGTTTCAACGCAAAATTGGTGATGTCATTCTCACTCTAACCAGTAACCACCAATGCCCATCGTCCACCACCACCAACTTTTTCACTTTGTAAATTTACCAACATACCCCTCTTCCTCCTCCACCACGCACCCTTCTCCCCTCCTCTCCTTCCCCTCCAAACCCAGGCACGTCAAAAACTCAACCCAACTTTCCCGTACCGTTCCTCTCATGTTTGTCTCTAATTTCTATCAATCTCCCCTGTTTTCAGGTCCTTCCAGATTCTCTGTTGCGTTTCAATCAAGCATTCAAATGATCCTCACCTGACCCAGCAGTCAGACCAACCCGCCGCCGCCAACCTTCGTCTGATCCTTGCTGCCGGTGGCACCGCCGGCCACATAACTCCGGCTATAGCCATAGCCGAGGAGCTCAAAATATCCGACCCGACCATCGAAATCCTCTTTGTGGGCGCCTCAAATGGCATGGAAAGCACTTCCATCCCTTCTGCTGGATACCCTTTTGCTTCCATCCCTCCGGTCAAACTCTACCGCCCTCTCTTTTCACTTAGAAATCTCTCCCTTCCCTTCCACTTGTTGCAGTCAATCATCCATAGTTTCAAGATCCTTCAAGATTTTGAACCCAATCTTATCATAGGCACGGGAGGGTATGTTTCTTTCCCTACTTGCCTTGCTGCTTTGCTCCGTGGAGTCAAGATTGTGATTCAAGAACAGAATTCTGTTCCGGGTACCGCCAATTATATTCTCTCATTCTTTGCCCAGGTTATTTTTGTGGCTTACAATTCCACGGTTGATTGCTTCCAAAAGAAGCATAAATGTGTTGTGGGTGGGAATCCTGTGAGGTTGTCGTTGATGAGGTATGTGCTCGGAATGACTTCTTTCCGAGGTCTCGAGCGAAAGGGCAGGATGGTGAGGAGGCCTTGGTGATTCTGGTTCTTGGAGGGTCTTTTGGTGCTAATGCTGTTAATATTGCATTGTTGAACTTATACAGTCACATGCTAATGGAGCATAAGAATTGGAACATTATATGGCAAACTGGGGTTGAGGCTTACGACGAGATGGAGAGCCTTGTTAAGAATCATCCCCGCTTGGTTTTCACACCGTAAGTCCTTGTTCCTATTTCGTCACTGAATCGATGAAGTGATTCCTATATTTCATGCATAATTATGAGATGTCATGCTTGCCTCTTGGTATCTGAGAGTAATAGTTCGACTCTAGGTTTGTAAATTTGGATTCTTCTAACATGTAAACAACGTGGAACTTTTGGGAATTGTATCTTTCTGTTTGTTGTACTAAATGCAAGTTGTAGACTCCCATGCGCTGATTTCTTGCCCATAACTGTTAGATTATAATATTAATCGGTTCTCAACAATTTCAGGATATCTTACAAATGCTTACTCGGTTTTTGTGTCTAGCTTTGATTTCTTGTTTGCAAGTCATGACCTCACGGTAACAAGATTGTCTATGGGTGATGCTCGTTCTTAAGTTATGAAGGACACAAGCATGACCAACTCGCTATTATCTGTTTTCTAATTCATCGATTGCAGGACAAAATTAGTTTATTCCTCTGTAACTGACTTACATTAAGTTCTGTTTCTATCTTCAATTCTTATTTCTAAAATAGTTTTTTATTTCTTCATCCTTCAGTTAATCTGTATACTGCCTTAGTCATGCTATACTGATGTATGGATGAACTTAATGACTAATTAGATTTTATGCACCAATGAATCTCAAGTTGGTAGTCTCAGAATATATCTTGCTTTATCCGTGAATCTGATGCGCTTTATGAAATTATTAAGGTTCTTGCATTCCATGGATATGGCATATGCGGCGGTGGACCTTGTTGTTTCCAGAGCAGGTGCAATGACATGCTCTGAGATTTTAACTACAGGGAAACCTGCTATTCTGGTAAACATTTCTAAATCTTCTTAACTTCTATGATTCCTTGCTGACAAAAGCCTCAAATTTCTGCTTTAATGACATAATGAGTGAGAAGGCAGATTGCCTGCTGTATTTAGTTAAGTGAAAGAAAACGATCTCTTAAGTTTACTTAAAACCGTAAGTGTTTACTAAATTTCACATTTGGGTAAGTGCAGAATTATTTCAACAAATATTATCAGAATGAATTTTGTTTTTTTTTTTTTGGTTTTTATAGTGTCAAAGATGGTGCCATTGCTAAACATCTCCACTATAATTATACCCACTGCTTCTGTGTATGCTCATAATAGTTTCACCTCTGGCATCTATACGATACAATACAGACTATAGACCCATTGATTCCATCTGTCTACACTACGGTATCGACAGACTTTGTATTTGGTGGAACATACGTGCTTTGACTTTAGATTGTTATGGAACCAAGAGATTTTCCATGCCAGAAATAACAAACCCTCCACCTAGTCCTTGGCTGTCATGATTTTTGTTACTCTATGATTTGCTATAATTATGATTAGCGTGTTTCCTTAAAGAAATTCTATTCTCTGCTCTGTAGATACCATCACCAAATGTAGATGAAGGACATCAACTCCAAAATGCGTCTTTAATGGCAGACATAGCTGGTTCAAGAGTTATAACTGAAGATGAACTTGATTCAACCACCCTGCGAACTGCAATTGAGGAGACACTAGGTATATGTTCAATCTGTTGCTTTTTTGTTGATAATTACTTGGTTCTCTAGAATCCGAGTCTCTAGAGACAATCTATCAAAAGAGAAAAGTCTCTAGAAACAAGTTATCTTACCAGAACAAAGAGCTTCACAATATTTGCTTTGGAGACCTCCTTATGTAAACTGGTTTTCATGTTTTTCGTGCATGATGGTATTGAGGATTGCAGTGTATCCCTCTGCCTTAACCATCTAAAAATTATAAGTAAGATATATGGCCTTTTTTGATTACCATGCATAGAATGTAAGTTAGGGGGCTCGAACTCGAGACCAAACCCTCCCTAGTTTGCTGAAAGTAACCATTGAATTACAAGTTGTTTGGTAAACTGAGATATAACCTTGTCCTCAAAGCTGCATTTATTTCCTAGAATCCCAAATTCTATAAGTGTACAGTTGACCTCTGAAAAGTCAATATGTTACTGTTACATTCCTTTTGAATTACATCAATGTAGTTGTTTATAAGTTGGATTTTGGCTGCTGTTAATAGGGGATGAGACTATTATGGCAGAGATGTCAGGAAGGGCACTGAGCTGCAAAACCGGATGCAGCTGCGGAGATTGCTCGACATATCCTTTCATCGGTTGATTCATCAGCCGTAAAAAAATAGCACAAAAACTGTGTCGTTGCAAATTCTTTCATTCTCTTTTGGGAGATCATCTCTTCCTTTTTTCCATTTTTGTTCTCCTTTCCTTGGGAAAAATCATAGGAGATTTTTTTACAAAGCAGCATCCATAAGTGCACAAGTACATGCAGGGACATATAACTTCTTTTAGTATGTTCAAAAATAATTTATATAAGTAAACTTGAAGAATTAATATCATAAGAAAATGAAAGAAAATTATAAGCACTAAAAAATGTATATTTTTCTATATTTTTATTGGCTAATTTGAACATTGACCTCTTATAAAATCCTTTACCTCGTTAACCTTAATCAACTCTAGTGATTTATTTTATTTATTTTTAAACAATAAAACTTGTCAAATAATAAATTTTTTTTACTCCCTCTTTCCCTCAATGAATGTCTTCTTCTCATTCCAATATTCAGTAAGGAACGCATATCGAGGAGGCCGGATGTGGCACTATTTGACTCCCAAAAAATCTGAATTTTTTTTGAACGTATGTTAATCCTTAACGTACTTCCCAGAAAAAATTAGGGGCAAAATTGTCTTAAATAGGTCGTCTGCTGCCCGTTTTAAGATACGTGCCAAAACAGTAAAAGCAAAAGTTAAAACGACAATCATTGAGGGACGGAGGGAGTATTATACATAAGCTATCAGTTTCTTTTAGTTAAATCTATTAAGAGAGATTGAATATAACAATTACTCCCTCTGGTCCGAAATGTATGACTTCCTCGCATCCCAATATTCAGTAGGGAACGCATATCGAGGAGGTCGGATGACGCACTATTTGACCCCAAAAAATTCCGTATTTTTTTTCGAACGTAGGTTAATTCGAGAAAAAATTCGGGGCAAAATTGTCTCAAATAGTGACTATTCCGGCCGTCTTAAGATACGTTCCGGAACAGTAAAAGCAAATGCTAAAACGTCATACATTTCGGACCGGAGGGAGTATTATTTTTGAATGTCATACTTACACAATCATTAAAAAGAGTTGTGCAAGAGGTAGTAATATTTTTAGTAACTATTTTACCTAAATGTACATGTGTCAGTTTTATTTATCAGATAGTTATTTGTTTTAATAGAAAATTAATATACTTAAACATAAATAGATAAACCTCAATCATATGTGTTAAATTAGTTAATGAAAGTGTTGGTATTGAAAAGTTAGTATTTCTATCATTATTCTTAAAATTATGTTCTAGTAAGAGAGATTCAATTTTTATAAATGTTAAATAATTCATAAAGATAGAGCATGTGTACCTATTGTATTAATTTAAAAATAAATTTATTAAATTCAAATAGAAATATAATAAATGACGAATGAGAACCAATTTTAATTTTCAATATTGATGAAAATTAGGTACTATGGAATTCCTTATTAACTATATTTTATGAAATAATAAAATCTCTTTTATTATATGAGTTCTTAATTCTATGGAGATATTTATGTTTATGAATAATAATTAAAATTGACCCTACTATTTACCCTCACTACCGCGGACACCATCAACACGGATACTCCATTCGCGCAGAACACCCACAAAATTCATTGACAAGCAATCAATTAGAAAGCAAAAGGGACTGGGAATGGCACGGAGCACGCCATGGTCAACGGAAATGGAGGCGGAGATATGGCAATTACTTATGCTCACTAAAATTTATGCGATCGGCAATTAAAATAGATTACAACATTTTTCTCTAAATAAATAAACTAGAAAACATGAATGATATAATAACTTATTAGAAAAAAATATAAACTACTAGTAGTTTATATTTTTTTCTAATAAGTTATTATATCATTCATGTTTTCGCCGAAACGTAGAGAGGGTATCTTGACTAGTAAAATATAATCAACGGTCACATTAATTAAACAGGAAATCTTTCAATTTCCTTAACTGAGAACAAACGAAAACCTACCAAAGTACTTATATATACATGGAGACGCCACCTAGGGTTTTTAACTCAATACATTGTGGTGTCTTTCTCTCCAAGTCCTACTTAATTGTTTTTAGTGTTTTTCTTTTCTTTTCTTTTCGTTTGGTTAATATAATTTGGTTCTGCTATTGGATTAAACTCATGAATAAGATGAGAGGAGTTGCTTTGGTAGTGTTGAGCTTGATGGCTTTGTGTGGTGTCTGTTTCGGGGCTGGCTACGACGTTGGCAACTCTGCTGGCTGGACCCTTGGTGTCGATTATAAGCAATGGGCTTCCACCAAGTCCTTCCAAGTTGGTGACTCTATTAGTATCAATTTCTTCTACCATCTCTTTCCAATCTTTTCTTTTTAAAGTTATACAATTCAAATTCGAAACCTAATCATTATTAATTTATTCATAAAATTACCATTAAACGATAAGCATGTTATTATTGCTTATGGTCGCAAATAGAAATTATAATTAGTTAAAAATCTCGAAATCTAGACCCGTAACATGAGGCACCTATGTTTCAATGCAGATTTCCGCTATAACAGTGCAATGCATAATGTGAGGCAAGTAACAAAGGAAGATTACGAGTCATGCAACACAAACACTCCACTTGCTACTTTCACTAGCGGACTTGATACCATTAGTATCAAAAACCAGACCACTTTTATTTCATTTGTGGCATCCCTGGCCATTGCCAAGCTGGCATGAAGGTTGGCATCAAAGTTTCTGATGGATCTTCATCTGCTCAAAACCCACCTTCTGTTCCAAGCCCATCCACCAGCCCAATTCAGAATCCAAGCCCACCTGGTGCCGACTGTCATCCGGCCCAAGCTGCGCCTGGTGCTGGCGGCATGCTGAACCACCCTCCGTTCAGCCCGTTCCAACCAGGCTCACCTTTTGGACAGGGCCAACTACAGCCCAATGTTGACAGTGCTGCATCTCTCAGTCGCTTTCAGCTTTGGGCTGCTTTGCCTTTGGGTTTCATCGCATTTCTCATGTTTTAGTTTTAACTAGGGAAGCTGCCCGCGCTGTGTTGCGGCGCAAGACTGAGTTAACAACAATTTATAAAAATAGGACTTATATATGTTGAAACAAAAAGAAACTTAACATGATACGATTTTAATAAATTTGATGTCTTTAATGAATATGGAACATGTCGTATATTCGAGCTTTCAATCCTTTAATGAAGACCGATAAGCAATCGCTCTAAGCCTAGAGCAAGAATAGCGCCTATGTTCATTGTGTGTCCAGAATATTTCCATTGTATCTAATTCAACCCTATGTTTACAAATAGTCATCAAAGAGAATGACACATGGTCTTCGTTTGTGTGAAACATAAAGTATAAAAGCAACTTGTTTGAAACCTCAAATTTATTAGAAAATGAGATTATTTGATTTCAAATCCAATACTTGCTAGATAAATGATTAAGATTTAAACTCTAATCAAACTCTAGTCAAATCACATCTTTTTATTTTTTATCAGAAAGTAAATCTCACCAAAATAGGTCAGATTTGTGTGAAAATTTGTAGAAATTTTACCTAAAATATTAAAATTACAAACACTACCTTAATTATATTGGCAAGTAAATAAAACAAATTGATAAGTAAATAAAATATATATATTGACGAAGATTTTTAACCTAATTATATAACCCATTATACATACATGAATGATCCAAATCCCACCTCTATGTTTCTTCTTCTTATTTTTGGAAGTAATTTGTTGCACCTTTCAAGTCTTATACGAATCTTTTGTTTGTTATATAGAAGTAGTAAAATTGAAAACCTGATTGTTACAAAATGTCAAAGGTATTGGTGTGATCTCGCTTTCGTTTGGTGAAGCTTCGGCCAAGGAAGGAACGAAGGGATCTAGCTCACTTTAGGAGGATGGCGTTTGACGGATGACTTGGGATTGAAGGGAGCGTGAGTGAGTGTTTAATGGAAGTGTGTAAGCGATTGTTGTGGAAAGGAAATGATAGTTGTATTGATGGATAAACGATTACAAGAATGTAACTTGAATAACTAGACAAACCCTCATAGAATAAGATCTAGGCAACCTTGCCATTAGTTACACAAGGATCTCTCTTCAAGAATAACCCTCTCTAGTAAGAAATAAGGCAACCTATTCAATGGAAAAGATGAAGGAGTTCGAATTTAGGATCCCTAAAGCTAGCCTAAGGTAAATGGTCTTAGAGAGGAGATTTACTCACAAATTCAAAGACAAGTCTAAATGAGTCTATCACTCATTATTTATACTAGACTATTTACAAGGGATAAATACCCAAATACCCTTAGACAAAGGGGCTTGAGCGTCGAGCTTAGAGATGAACTTCGGGAAGGCTAGCGCAAAGCCTCATGGGATGCTAGGCCTTGCACGGGGAATGCTCATGGGTTGCTAGGGTTCTCGGCGCGGTCCATCATTCTTTAGTCGGCCAACCCATGGGCTCTCTCGTCTTGGCTTTCCTCGGTCGTCGATTGGGATGCGATCTTCAAAGGCGTCAAGGTGAGTGTGTTGGCGTGTACACAAGTCACCTAAGCATCAAGGGCCTTCAAGTCACTCTCCTCGTCCCTTAACACCTTCAAGAGTAAGCCCACCGTGCCCTTGCTCCGAGTGAGGTAGCGATGAGTGGTCGTGTTCGTATCATCCTATCTCCCTTTGAGGAGATTCATCCTCGAATCCACGGGGTCACCATCAACAAGATCCACGTCCGCATCCTCCTCCTCATCACCTATAAAATACGGAGACAAATCAGTAATATTAAAGGTAGGATTAACGTTGCCAAAAGAATGAGGAATATCAAGGCGATAGGCATTGTCGTCTAAGCTTACCCTTGCGTTGAGTGGAAAATCTATCTTTTCGTAGGTGAAGCCACACCCAATCTCCCATGTCAAAGGACTTGATGCGGCGGCCGGAGTTTCTCTTGTGCACCAATCTTGCATTCACTTGCTCCATGTGCTCCTTCGCTCTCTCATGCAACTTCTTAACCGAGGCTGCCTTCTTATCACCATCTAGACTAGCAAGATCATTCAAAGGTAAAGGTAGCAAGTCTATGGGGTGAGGGGATTAAACCCATAGACAAGCTCAAATGGAGAAAAATGAATAGAGAAATGCATGGTACGATTATATGCAAATTCAATAAATGGAATGCAGTCATCCCAAGACTTAGCATACTCTTGCACCATGACACGTAACATTGTTCTTAGTGTTCTATTGACAACTTCAGTTTGACCATCCGATTGAGGATGACAAGAGGTGGAAAATAATAGTTTTGTGCCAAGTTTAGCCCACAAGACACGCCAAAAGTGGCTAAGAAATTCAGAATCTGTATCACTAACTATAGTCCTAGGTGATACGATCCTAGTTGCCTAGGGTTCGTAACGAGTACTTTTCCTGATCGAGTTCGCGGTTTGGATTTGACTGCGGAATAAAATAACTCTCTTGAATGCTTAAACCTCCTAACAGATCTGCGTTAGGCAACCCAAGCTAAACAATTGAGGTTCTTGTGTCGAGTTCTGGACCTAGTAAGAGACCTACCTTACTCAACCTAGGGAAACAAAACAATGGGGGTTTGAACTCTCGGTCTTTTACTTGCAGATCGACTTAAGTGTTCGGACTTAAGAAGTTACAAGGCTCACACGTGAACAATAGAGAAACTCTCTGATTTTAATTGATAAAAAACGTCTTGTAATTACAATGAGCACAAGCGGTTCTATATATATAGGCAAGCGCCTAGTACTAGTTTAACTATAACTAGAAAACCTATTTTGACTAGAACTCCTAAGTATATTGGAAATAGAACTTCTAGTAGTCTAATAACTGTAAAAAATAATTAATAAATACAATTAAAGTTTTCTAAGACTTCTGGAATGTTTCCACACGGTTTGGACACAGTTTGGGCCGAAATCTCCAAGTTGGGCTTGTCCATGCGTTCACACTGCACGCTAAAATGTCCAAGGCCGTAACTTTTGATTGGCTCATCCAATTGGTCTGAAACTTGTCCCAGTCGAAAGATAAGACCCAAAAATAGTCGGAGGATGCTCCTGTTCCTGGTCCGGGCCTGACTGGATCAAGTAACGATCATTGGCGTTGACGGACGCATCCAAAAACCCTAATCTGGCCGTCATGGTGTCTCCGTGGGCCAACTCTCAAACGACTAGTGCGTTTGGCCTGAAATTTGGACAAAAACTTCCTGACATCCCAATAGGTCTTGTAGTTTGTCAAGGGCTCGTGAAACTTGTCGTATTTCCATGGTGGCTCGGTGGTCCATCTCGCAGACGTACATGGTGTGCGTTGTACGCGTTTGGGTCGCGCCTTGCGCCAAGACTCTTTCCCTTATAGCATAGCCTCCTATACGTGTGCCTCAACTCTGTGAATGACTTATTCCAGCCTCGTGTGCTCGTCTTTACCTCGCTCTCGCACCCTTGGCTCGATGGGCGGTATGCGCACGCCATGCGCATGCGGTGTGCTAGGGTTTATGCGAGGCTTCGCATCATTCCCTCCCCCTTCGAAAGGATTCATCCTCGAATCCAGATTGATATTTGCACCACAATACCTCAAGTTAGAATCATCTAAAGGTACATTCAAAAGATAGTAATTACCCGAGACATCCACATCGACGGTGGTGTCTATGTGTGTGGCCATGATGTGGGTTGAATCATCGTCTCCCTTGGCTAAGGCCTTGTCTAATTGGATAGGCAACCTCGGTAGGTGTAAGAACATCCTATCCCAATGAAGAACCCTAACAAACAACTTCAAATGCCTACGGTATCCATGATCCGTCCGTGGCATTCCCAAGCACTCCATGTCCGCTATGGCTTGCTCGCGTGGTATCTTCGCCATCACCAAGTCCTTGTCAACACCTAATCTTGCAAAGTACTTCAAAGAACAAGGGGTTAATGGTACCACAATTATAAGTCCATATCCAAACGAATTGCAAGTAAACAATAATGATAAGTCATCAATAAACGCAAACTTGCACACAATTGGATGTCAAACGAAACGAAGAGTTCGTTCTTTGTTATCAACCACATAGACTTTACCCTTCGGGTTTTGCGTATTCACATCATTAATTAAATTAATTTTAAACTCAGTGTGATATATTTTAATGATGTTTAACAACGAATTAGGTCTGAGGGATGAAAAGTATAGCAAACCGTTGCGACTAGGGTTAGCTACTCTAGTCTCCATCTTCTCGCGATACTTTTCACGCTTCCTTGTCATGGCTAAATGTCGCCATCTTGCTGCCAATGACACTCTCCTTTGCTGCACATGAGGAAAAACAAAAGTAGAAGAGGAAACAATCGGCTTAGGGTTAGCGAAATCAAAACATAAAGGTAAAATTTTAGGTTTTTGGTGGCTCGAGCCAAAACAGATTTTTCATCTAACCAATATGTTTCTCACTTTCTTCTCTCTAGCGTTATCAAAAATCTCCTTTTTTATAAACGCTACTCTCTGCATGCTCTCTATTTTCACGCAAGTGTTTTCCTCTCGCATGCTCACTCTTTTCATGCGTGTTGTTTTCCTCACAAGCGCTATTCCTATGCTCAATCTTTTCATAGGAGTTGTTTTTGTTTGAAACACTCTCCATTTCATTTCCTTTTCTCTCTCTCTCAAACTCAGCATAAGATTCAATGAGTCATTTTTGATCTTCATGGATCTCCACTTTTGTTAAAGGTGCTAGAGTAAACCACTTCTCATCCTTGATCAATATGTAGCGATTACTCTTCCCTTCATGTTCAGCACTCTTATCAAATTGCCAAGGTCTTCAAAGTAGAATGTGACTTGAATTCATTGGAACGACATCACAAAACACTTCGTCTTCGAACCTCCCAATTGAGAAAGCAATCAATACTTGCTTCGTCACCTTTATTTCACCGCAATTATTCATCCATTGCAACGAATACGATTTTGGATACTTCTTAATCGCCAAACCCAGTTTGTGTACCAATAGGGTGCTTACACAATTAGTACAACTCCCATTATCAATCACCAATGAACATGTCTGCTCTGTGATCTGACAACGAGTGTAGAATAAATTCTCTCGTTGTTCCTCCTCACATGTCTCGGTCGTGGCTTGAGGTTTAAGAGCTCACGTTCAACTTCTTCTTTCACATCTTCGCTTGCTTCACTTGGTCTATCGTCATCCGAATACATCTCACCATTGTCGCGAATAAGCAAGGCACACTTATTAGGACAATCAGACTTCATATGGCCTCTACCCGAGCACTTAAAGCAAATAATATGTTTTGTTGGAACTCTAGTTGCTGAATTGGAAGAAGCATTACCATTATTGAAGTTCCTTGGAGGTGTTGGAGTGCTTGTTGCTCCTTTGGTGTCATAGGTGTGCGGCAATACCATAGGTGGCTCCTTCGCTCCTCTAGTATCCTTCGCCCATGTCGTGGCTTTTGTGTTCGTTGAAGCCGAATTAGAATAAGTAGACTTTTGTGCTCTATGCCTTTCGATCTTAATAGCCATGTGCATCATCTCTTGTAGATTGGTATAATGTGTCAGCTCCAATGCGTTATCTATCTCACGATTGAGTCCACTAAGAAACCTCGCCATCGTGGTTTCCCTATCTTCCACCACTCATGCTCTAGCTAGCGCTATCTCCATCTCATTGAAATATTCTCCCACATTTTTACTTCTTTGTTTCAAATTTTGTAACCTTTGATGAAGGTAACGGTTGAAGTAAGTGGGTACAAAGCATCGCTTCATTAGAGACTTCATCTCTTGCCAAGTGTTAATTGGACCGGCGCCAACTCTCTCGTGATCTTCTAATAATTGATCCCACCAATGGATCGCATAACCGCTGAATTCTACCGCTGCCAATCTAACCTTCTTCTCTTTGGAGTAATTATGACAATGAAATATGGATTGCACCTTTCTCTCCCACTCTAGGTAAGCATCTGGATCGTCCTTGCCCTCGAAAGGTGGAACCTTCATTTTAATGCTCCCTATGTTGGAGTCCATTCTATTTTCACCTTTAGGCTGCCGCTCATAATCTCGGTCATGCCTATCATACTCCTCGTCCTCATACTCGGACTCTTCATGCCAATGCACATGAGGCGGGGAACGCTCGGCCCGTGCGTTGTGCACTTGGGGCTCACGCCTATGTGTGCGATGCGGTATCGCATTAGTATGAATGAGACCAGTCGTGAATCTCATTCCATCCTATCCTCCACCAACGTAACCCTCGCGCTCATTCCCAGATATGTCTTTAGCATCCTCCTCTTGTTGACTATCATATAAGTGCGCGGCGTTGTTAGGATTAAGTGTTTCTGAAAAACGCGATTGGGGCTTCCCCTTCTTCGCTGTGGATAACTCCTTCACCTCTTCCTTAAATCCTTGAGTTGATACTTCTAACGCAATCAAGCGGTCATTGACAAGCCGAAGCATCTTAAGCATCTCTCCCCTTTCATCTTCCTCCATTCCTTTATCCGATGACTTAGACACTCCTGAAAATTCACAACATGCAAAAGAAAACGTAAAATTGCACTAAACCTACGCTCCCTCACATGTTTTCTCTTATGTTTAAATGCTCTATTAGTCTCACAAAATCACTCACACTTCTCTGCAATTATTCATGAGCAAATGCCAATGACTCAAGAATTTTCAAGAAAAGCTTCCAAAAAGACTCGCAAGGAAACTAGCTTCGAAAAGAATTTAGATGCTTAATAAAAGGTTAGTCGCAAAGAACAAACAACTAAAAAAATTATTAGGCTGGAGTAGAAGAGATATATATATGCTTGGAATCAAAGAAAAGCTCAAAACTCAATAGAAGACTCAAGTAAATCACAAAATTTCGTTTTTGACTAAACTTGTGAAATTAGGGTTTGCAACTTGTAAACTTGATATCTGTCAACTCTGACCACCAAATCAATCGATTCTTGTTGCTATAGAAAGCTAACTCCTTGTAGTATTTTGTATTTTGTTTCCTTTTCTGTTTCGAACACTCCTCTGTTGTGTATTCGAAATCGTTCTGTTTTGAATTTGTTTATTTTTACTCTTTTGAGCGAAATCAAATAATAACTAAACTAATAGACACTTTGGATTTTTATGACACTTTTTCTTGAAACTTTGGGGACATATTTTTGTATTTAAAAGACTCTATAAATCTCAATTGATTTGTTACACAAAAGGCAACTTGATCTAGAACCCTAGATTGACTCGACGCAACAAAACAATCTAACACAACGTGACGCAAGGAGATTGATTATAGATCGGGAAGAAGAAGAATCAATATCAAAAAAGAAAACTAAATAATTAAAAGGATAGATAGATTGGATAGATACCAAACCTTGAACGCCTTGAGCTCTGCTACCAATTGATACGATCCTAGTTGCCTAGGGTTCATAACGAGTATTTTTCCTGATCTAATTCGCGGTTTAGATTTGACTGCGGAATAAAATAACTCTCTTGAATGCTTAAACCTCCTAATAGACCTGCGTTAGGCAACCCAAGCTAAAAAATTGAGGTTCTTGTGTCGAGTTCTAGACCTAGTAAGAGACCTGCCTTACTCAACCTAGGGGAAATGAAACAATGGGGGTTTTGAACTCTCGGTCTTTTACTTGCAGATCGACTTAAGCATTCGGACTTAAGAGGTTACAAGGCTCACACGTGAACAATATAGAAACTCTCTAATTTTAATTGATAAAAAATGTCTAGAACTCCGAGTGAAATATAGGTAAGCGCCTAGTACTAGTTTAACTATAACTAGAACACCTATTTTGACTAGAACTCCTAAGTATATTAAAAATAGAACTTCTACTAGTCTAATAACTGTAAAAACTAATTAATAAATACAATTAAAGTCTTCTAAGACTTTTGGAATGTTCCCACACGGTTTGGACACGGTTTGGGCCGAAATCTCCAAGTCGGGCTTGTCCATGCGTTGACACTGCACGCCGAAATGTCCAAGGCCGTAACTTTTGATTGGCTCATCCAATTGGTCTGAAACTTGTCCCAATCGAAAGATAAGACCCAAAAATAGTAGGAATGCACTCCTCTTCCTTTTCTGGGCCTGACTGGACTGAGTAACGATCGTTGGCATTGACGGACACATCTGAAAACCCTAATCTGGCGGTCATGGTGTCTCCGTGGGCCAACTCTCAAACGACTCGTGCGTTTGGTCTAAAATTTGGACAACAACTTCCTGACATCCCAATAGGTCTTGTATTTTGTCAAGGGCTCATGCAACTTATCGTATTTCCATGGTGGTTCGGTGGTCCATCTCGCGGACGTATATGGTGTACGTTGTGCGCGTCTGGGCCGCGCCTTGCGCCAAGTCTCTTTCCCTTGTAGCATAGCCTCCTCTACGTGTGCCTCGACTCTATGAATGACTTGTTCCAGCCTTGCGTGCTCGTCTTCACCTCGCGCTCGCATCCTTGGCTCGATGGACGGTATGCGCACGCCATGCACATGCAGTGTGCTATAGTTTATGCTAGGATTCGCATCACTAGGCATGCCATGAAGTCTAACAATTTCTTGGAAAAAGAGGCGTAAAAAATGAGAAGCATCATGTGTAGTGTGACATGGAATAAAATGAGCCATTTTGGAAAATCTGTCCACAACTACAAACAAGGAATCCTTATCACTCTTGGTCCGTGGAAGACCAATGACAAAGTCCATGGAAATATCACACCAAGGATGTGATGCAACGGGTAATGGCATGTAAAGACCATGATCCAAACACTTGGATTTAGCACATTTGCAAGCAAGAAATTTAGCAACAAAATATACAACATCATGTTTCATTTTAGGCCAAAAGAAATGCTCTCTAAGTGTGCTAAGTGTTTTGTCAATTCCAAAGTGTCCCATTAAGCCACCCCCGTGTGCTTCCTTAACAAGAAGTTCCCTAGTGTTACATTTAGGTATGCATAATTTACCCTTGCGAAATAAAAATTCATCATGCACCATGAATTTGTCAATAGACCCATGAAGACAAGAATCATACACATCTTTAAAGTCATCATCATGTGCATACAAGGAGGGTAAATGAGCAAAACTAAGGAAGCGAGTATGAAGGGAATTAAGAAGGGCGTACCTACGTGAGAGAGCATCCACTACAACATTTTTTTTGCCCTTCATGTATTTGATGTGGTATGGCAAGCGCTCGATGAATTCCATCCAAGAGGCATGGCACTTGTTGAGCTTCCCTTGACCCTTCAAATACTCGAGACTAAGATGATCCGTGTGGACTACAAACTCCTTTGGCAAGAGATAATGCTCCCATACATCAAGAGCATGGACAAGCGCATAGAGTTCACGATCATAGGTGCAATAGTTGAGTTGTGGCCCCTTTAATTTCTCACTAAAATAGGTCACCGAGCGCTTGTCTTGCATCAACACCGCTCCAATTTCAATTCCACTAGCATGACATTGCACTTCAAAAGTCTTATCAAACTTGGGTAATGCTAAGACAGGGCTAGAGGAAAGCTTCAACTTGAGGGTATTGAAGGCCAACTCTTGAGCGTCACCCCAAACAAAAGGGACATTCTTCTTGGTGAGAGAATTGAGAGGCGCGGCAATGGTAGAGAAGTCCATGACAAAGCGGCGGTAAAATCTAGCTAAGCCATAGAAGGAACGAACCTCGACTACATTGGAAGGAGTAGGCCACTCGGATATGGCCTTGATCTTGTCCTTGTCCACTTTGAGGCCATCCGCACCTACAATGAAACCAAGAAAATGCACCTCCTCCAAACAAAACTCACATTTAGATAATTTAGCATAGAGTTTATGTTCACAAAGGGTGAGAAAAACTTGATGCAAGTGATCCATATGTTCATGCTTAGACTTGCTATACACCAAGATGTCATCAAAATACACAACCAAAGTTTTCCTATGAAAGGTCTAAGCACATGGTTCATTAGGCGCATGAAAGTACTAGGCGCATTTGTAAGACCAAAAGGCATAACTAACCATTCATACAAACCAAATTTAGTCTTAAAAGTTATTTTTCATTGATCACCTTCATGCACTCTAATTTGATGATAGCCACTTACTAAGTCAATTTTAGAGAAAATAATTACACAACTTAGTTCATCAAGCATATCATCAAGATGAGGGATAGGATGAGAGTACTTCACCGTGATTTTATTGATGGATCAACAATCCATACACATTCTCCAACTCCCATCCTTTTTTGGGACCAAAATGACCGGTACGACGCAAGAAGAAAGGCTTTCCCTAATGAATCCTTTAGCAAGGAGCGCATCTATTTGATTTTGGAGCTCTTTTATCTCCGTGGGATTGCAACGATACGCCAGCCTATTGGGGAGTGTGGAGCCTAGGAGGAAATCAAGCTTGTATTCAATGCCACGCACCGGTGGAAGTCCATGAGGAATTTCTTCGGGGAAGACATCACGAAAATTCTGCAAAAGAAAGGAAACATCACTAGAAAAAGGGGGGTTAGAGTTAGAAGAAATTAAGTAATGGTCCGTGAACCGAATGAGGATACAAGGCCTCCAAAAAATCAAAGCATGCCTCACATCCTTTTCTTTCGCAAATAGACTCACTTTCTTCTCATTTTTCACTCTAGTTTCCCTTGACTCCTCACTAGCTTGCTTGCTTTATTCAAGCCGTATTTTTCCCCTCAATGCAAGCTCAACTTTTTCCTGCATGATATTTTCCTTATTCATACATCTCACATTTTTCATCCACTCGGCGGATGCTCTCTTTTTTCATGCCTGCTCTTTTCCTCATCCACTCATCTTACTTTCTTCACTCCACACCACTCATCTTTCTTTTCAAGCTTGAAAGTGATTTCAAAAGTAGCACAAGGCTTTTCCAACTTAAGTTGGTCTTCATAGACTTGATGAGGAGGCAAACGAGGGATAAGGAATTTTCTGCCGAGATGCTCCAACTTATATGTGTTGCGAAACCTATCATGAATTGCCCTCCTATCAAATTGCCAAGCCCGACTAAGAAGAAGGTGGCTAGAATACATCAGGGCTACATCACAAATCCTTTCATCAACATACGCACCAATCTTGAAAGGAATAAGGACTTGCCATGTACCCTTCACCAAGCTCGCATCATTAAACTAATTAAGGACATACGGGTGAGGGTGTTTAGTGGTAGTTAAGGCCAAACAATGCACAAGAAGGGAACTATCGACATTCGTACAACTACCATTATCAACAATTATGGAAATAGTCATACCATTCGAGATACCGCGGGTGTGAAAGAGATTATCCCTTTGCTCCTAAACCGAATCATCTTCCTTAGCCTTAATACTCAAACTCCTACGCACCACTAAACAATGAGGAACCTCAACATAATCATATCCGTCCTCATCTTCATCATCATCAAGTATAACACTCGAATCATCTCCTCGGCTCAACTCCTCATCCTCATCTTCACTCACTACTTCTCCACTATCACGAATCACCATAATTCTCCTATTAGGGCATTCGGCCCTTATATGCCCTTTACCACCACATTTGAAGCATTCGATGGTCCTAGTAAGGGTGCGAGTGTTGGATGTTGTGTTTGGGGTAGGTTTAGGTGTATTGGCCAAATTTGGTTTGGTGTTTGGGTAAGTGTTTGGTTTAGAAGTGAAGGGAGGCTTTTTGGTGTCTAGGTTCGGTTTAGGAGGAGTAGAAGAAGAATTCCATGAAGGTTTGAATTGAGTAGAAGAAGAATGGAAAGGAAACTTTAGTTTGGAGCTTACTTGTCTTTCAATCTTCAAGGCTAAGTGAAATATTTCCTCCAAAGTGTCATAAGATTGGAAGTCAAGTTGGTAAGCTATCTCCTTGTGTAAACAACCCAAAAATCTTACCATTGTTGCTTCATCACTCTCATGAACATCCGCTCTCATCAAACAAGTGAGCATCTCTTGGTAATAGTCACTCACACTGCTTTGAGTTAATCTTTGGAGATGTTGGTGTAGGTCATAAAGATGGTAAGAAGGCATAAATTGGCGCCTCATTTCATACTTCAATTCTTCCCAAGTCTCCATGGGAGGTAGCCGCTCAAGTCTTCTAGTCACCACTAGCCGATCCCACCAATTTTTGGCCATTCCCTTGAACTCTACAATTGCAAGCTTTACTTTCTTTTCTTCAGAATAATTGTAGCACCCAAAGACTCTTTCCACCTTGCTCTCCCAATCATAATAGGCGTCGGGATCATCTTTGCCTTCAAAAATAGGCATAGAGAGTTTGATGCTAGAGAGGTTGCTATCCACTCTCTCATCATGATGTCTTCGACCCCTAGCCTTAAAAGGCTCATCATAGTTAAAGCGCCTTGCACTATGTGCATGCTCATAAGGTGGAGGAGGGAGTAGCGGAGGTCTAGGTCTCTCATGCCTAACCATGGCTGCTGGTTGTCTAAGAGGGGGCACATAATCATTGACGCGATGTAAATGAATATCAAGGTGGTGATTTAGGGGTGTGGGTGTGGGGTGGCGTGGCTGTCGTGGATCAAGGGGTGGGTTAGGGCGTCGGTGTTGAGGAGAAAGATGGCTACGACCTTGATCATGGTCAAGATGAGAACTACGTCGTAAAAGGGAGCCAAAATGATCATCCTCCTCGCTATGATCACTCAACACAATGACGCCTTCATCATTGTCAAATTGGCGTGGCAAACCATAATAATCCTTGTTGGAAGGGTCATTTGGGCGGGTTCTTTGGTGGTAATGTGTAGCTGGTTAAATATGGTGGGGTGGAGGTGGGGGTGGTGGTGTGCTAACTCTCGGTTTCAATGCAGCTAAGGCATCCAAAATGGCTGCGTTGGTCATCTCTTGCCGCTCCCATTGGCGTTTCATTTCAGCCAAAGTATGCCTAGTCTCATACATTTGGACCGTAAGAGAAGCTAGGTCCAGATTGAGTGTGGATGACTCATCTGAACCATCACCAAAGGAGCATTTTCATGCGACATAATGGATAGTACCTACAAAAAGAAACAAACACAATTGATAAATATAAAATTGGTTAGTCCCTCTTTTACGTGTTTCTCTCGTGTTTCACTCAACTCTCTATTGCTGTCACCACCTTACCCTCTCGAATCTCTTCACCTAAACCACACCTTAAGCTAACAAGACTCTAAGAATCAAGAAAGGTATGAGGAATAGCAAAGAAAACCAAGCACGAAAAGAAAGGTATGAAAGCCGAATTAGTGCTCAAGAAGGGTGCTGGAATTTGAACACGAAAATGACTTAGAATAGAATGTGCATGTAGGAAACAAGAAGGAAAAACCAAGGACACAAAAGAAAAGGTAGCTCAATCAAAAGGAGAAAAATAAGGGAAAGGAGAAATACAAGGTGAATGTATGCACAATGAAGGGAAAATGCACAATGTCAAATGCACACCTTACTACGACTACTACACACCTTAACAACAATGCGCACATACAAATGGAGCTCTTGCTTTTGACACACACTCTCTCTCTCTCTCTATATATATATTTTTGAATTCTGTTATTTTCTTCTTCTTTTTTGAATTCTTTTTTTTTTTTTTTTGATTGAGTAGATAAGTGCAAGAGTCTCAAGGGGTAATATGTAGTGTATGACAAGTAGGAGTGTTTAAAGATGTATGACAAGTAGTAGTAGCCAAAGAAAAAACAATTTTGCACTAAATGCCAAAAAGTGATGAGGTGACAATTGAGATGATGTGGCAAGTGATGTGTCTCAAGTGTGCAATAAATATCTAATAGAATATTCTATTGATAATGTGTTTCTTGGGCATAATTTTCTCCTTTATTTTAGCCTTTTCGTGGGCATGATTCTACTAAATGACCTCTATTTCCATCTTTATTGCAGATTAGTGCCAAAAGGAGGAAATGAGCGAAAAGATGCATTTTTGAAGGAATTCTTGGGATTTCAAGCTTCAAGGCCCAGAAGATCAGAGTATCGTCATGCCCTCAACACTAACCAGACCAGTGAGCAGTCTCCTGCCCGCGATACCTTTGCATCCATTCTTAATCAAAAGCCAAAGAGAGGCATCTCTGAAGATCCACACGGGATTCCATGCGTTTCCAGAAGGTGTCAAGCGCTCCCAGAGATTCCAGAATATTCCCCTTGAAGGACATGTGCTATCATGCTCCCCTTAGTTGTTTTGTCCCCTAGCGCGTTGTAGGGCTATTTAAGCATAATTTTAGGGTTTTTGTAACGGAGGTAGACATTTTAAGACATCACTCCACTTTTACCTTAATTTTAGGGATCCATTTTCTTGATATTGGAGCACGTCATCGGTTTATAAAAGGAGCAAGCTTCTCTCCTTTGATTTTATTGAATCTATCGGTTTATTCAAAACTCTTTCCCTCTTCTATCTTTTAATTTACTTATGCTAATTGTTATCTATTGTTCATATCTATTTATGAGTAGCTAAACTTCGTTATCTTAGCAAAGGGTGTTTCAAGGGTTGTAAGGATTAGTTAAGAGGCCTAAACGTGTTTAATACATATTTATTATCATATTCGTTTGTTTGCCACTATCTTGTTACTTTCATTTGGGAGTGTTAAGAGCTTGATCAACTATTAGTGTTTCTTTGTGATTATAGTCATCTTAATGGTAATAATTGACATGAGGCCATTAAGAGTAGTAGACACCTAGAGCGGAGAAGTTCCTACAGTGTGATTTCACCAATCTAGGGCAAACAACCGATTAGGGTGTTGCCACGAGCTTGACAAACTGAGGGGTATCGTGCCCTAGACATGTCTTACCTTCGCTTCATGGGAGTTTTGAGTATTGCCTCCCCGCATTCGTGCCTGGGGGGACGGCGAAACGTCAAGGCTACCTCATATGTGGAAACGGGGGGTAGCTTCTACCTAAGAAGGTAAGTAGGGGGTTTGAGTGGAAACTCGGCCTCTATAGCATGTCTATGATATAAGGATGGAATATCCTTGTGCCGATGATTGACTGACCCTGGAAACAACCTGAGAATACCCGTTGCTAAGATCCTGTCTTATCTGAATCTATTTTTGTATTTACCCTCTCTTCTTGTTATCTTGCCCTTGCCAGTATTTTAGCGTCTTGCCTCTGATTGTGTTTTACTTCTGTGCCCTTGATTTATGTTTTAATTATTTGTCTTGTTAGCTACCACATTTGCGTTGATTAATTGTATTAATCAAGATAAAACTCCCCTAGTGTTACTCTTACGTTTGGCTACACTTACTCTCTGTCATACATTATAATTGATTTATTATTCCTTCAGTCTCTGTGGTTCGACCCTGTCTTGCCCTTTACACATTTTATTTGTGCAATTAAGCATCAGGAAATATTATTACATTTGAGTGACGATCAAATTTTATCGCCGTTGCCGGGGACTGAAGGGAACTAATTTTTCTTTTTCTTTTGTGTGACCAGGAGATCTACTCCATACCTAATACCTCTCGATCTTGAACTTACCAGGACAGAAAGAGGACTTCGGAGGTCTCAAAAACCCACTAGCCGCCATTTTGATATTCCAGCTATGGAAAACGCCGACAATCATGTACGTCATGAAGACTAACCACCGCCTCCACCGAATCAGCAGACCATTGACCATCTCAATACTGTCCCCAATATGTCCAGCAGTTGCATTGTCTAGTCCACTGTCCCACACGATTGGAATCTTAAGTCTGCCGTCATGCATCATCTCCTGACCTTTCGTGGAGTTGCAAAGGAGAATGCACTTTGTCACCTCCAACAACTTCATTCCATTTGCGAGGCCATGAAACCTCCAAATGTTAGCATTGAGCAAGCTAAGCTACGCACGTTCATGTGGTCCCTTAAAGATGATGCCCTCGATTGGTACTATGACCTTCCTCCGAGATCCATCCACTCTTGGGTCGAGATGTCTAAGATCTTCACTGAAAAATATTATCTAGCATCAATAGCCAATACCACACGCAAGCAACTCGTATCTATTGTCCAGAAAAAGGAAGAAGATCTTGCCCAATACTATGAGAGATTTCAGAAAATACAATCTATGTGCCCCTCGCACAACCTTAGCGAGCATGCCCTCATTCAGTACTTTTGTGAAGGCCTTAAAGCTTATGACAGGGCCCTGCTTAACGCTGCCGCTAATGGTTCTCTTACTACTCTCACTCTCGCCGCTGCCAAGGCAACCATAGAACTCATGGCCAAGAATGCCACGCCTGAAGGTGGCAACAATGGAAGCCAAGACGTCCAAGTGACAGCTCTACAAAATCAAATGATCGCCCTCACCGGGATGTTCCAGAATTTTATGGCAGGACAAACTACACCAGTCAAGGCATGCCAAATTTGTAACTTTGTGGATCATGCCACAGATGCTTGTCCTCATATTCCAGATGAAATCCAAGTGAATATCGCTGGTCAGTACATCCAGTCCCCGTATGGTCAGAACTACAACCAGGGCTGGAAATAACAGAATCCAGGATGGGTTCCTAATCCTCAATCATCCGGCCCTAGCCAACAACAACAACAGAACCCTTATGGAAATCATCCCCCTCCTCTCAACATGCAACACTTTAGACCCCGATCGACATACAATCAGTATCAATGCCAACCTGCTCAAGATCAGACTTTTGTAGTGCCCCTGATTACAACACCAGTTCTTGACCCCGAACAACAAAAGAAGATCGTAGACCTCGAAAAGGAAATGAGCACCATGATGGCATAAATGAAGGAATTGAAGAATCAAGGGAGATTTCCACCACAAACAGAAACCAATCCAAAGCATAATGTTTATGCCGTCACTCTTCGAAGCGGAACGACCTTGACTCCTCCACCATATCCTGCCCTCGACATTGGAAATTCACCAGAATCTGAACTTCGGCCCAAGGCGAAGAGTTCGAAAGTGCCCAGATCCGTAGAGGTCTTGGAAGACTGAATCTGGTCACCAAGAGGGTCATCGTGGAATGATTCGAACCCGCCTGAATTTATCTAGGATATATTCATAAGATCCTCAAGCCTCCTTTCCCTCAAAGGCTAGTTAAATCGAAGAAAGAAACAGAGGACCGCGAGATCTTTGATATGTTGAGTAAGGTGATTGTCAACATCCCACTTCTGCAAGCAGTCAAGAACGTGCCTAGATATGCCAAGTTCTTGAAACAATTATGCACGAACAAGTGCAAATTAGCCATCGTCAACAAGATAAGCATAGGGGTCAATGTTTCTGCCCACATACAACGGAAGATTCCTCCCAAGTGCAAAGATCAAGGGATGTTCATAATTCCCTGCAAGATTGGCACCGTCGACATTGGCAAGGCCATGTGCGATTTGGGAGCAAGCATAAATGTCATGCTCTTGACCATCTACAACTGCCTTAGGCTCGAACCTTTGAAACCCACCAGACTTGCTATTCAACTTGCCGATCGTTCTGTTGTTTACCCTGAGGGTATTATCGAAGACGTTTTGGTCCAAGTGGGTGAATATCTATTTCCTGTAGATTTCTATGTCATCGCCATGGAGAACGAAGACTCAACCAAGTCTTCAGATGTACTTCTAGGGCGACCATGTCTAGCCACTGCCAGAGCCAAGATTGATGTCTACGAGGCCACCATTTCACTCAAATTTGATGGGGAGATCATCAAATTTAACATGTTGGAATCCATGCGATATCCTTCTGAATTCTCTAGTGTTAATTATGTTGATTTGATTGGCCCTTTTGATGACCAAATTGATGAATTAAACTCTACTGATCCCTTGCAATATGCCCTTGATAGGAGTCTCATGCCACATCTTTTAGATGTCTTGGCCTCGAAACTCATCACTCCTTCTGAGCTGCATTCTGTTGTCATGGCCTTAGAAGAGTGCTCCATTGTCCCATATGACCCTCCGGTAGTACCCCCTATCTGTTCAAACCATGTTAAGCTGTTTTCGTCTCTTGAGCAACCTCCTACCCTCAAACTGAAATCGTTACCCTCTCACCTCAAATATGCTTATCTCGGCGTCAATGACTCTCTTCCTATCATCATCTCTAACAAACTCAATGCTTCTGAAGAGGTTAAGCTGATTTCCTTATTGAAAGAATTTAGACAGGCCATAGGCTGGACTATCGCAGACATCAAGGGCTTGTCACCAGCCTTGTGTACACACCAGATTCATTTAGAAGATGCCAGCAAGATAATAAGCCAGCCACAACGCAGATTGAATCCACCCATGATGGAGGTGGCGAAAAAAGAGGTATTGAAGCTGCTAGATGCGGGTGTTATCTACCCCATCTCGGATAGTCCATGGGTCAGCCCTATACAAGTCGTGCCCAACAAACGGGCATCACCATTACCATAGGGCAAGACGGCGAATCTATTCCCACCAGGATTCAAAATGGGTGGCGAGTTTGCATTGATTATCACTGGTTGAACTGCTACCAGGAAAGGTCATTTCCCTCTTCCCTTCATAGACCAAATGTTAGAGCATCTCACGGGCAAGACTCATTACTGTTGCCTAGATGTATACTCAGGTTTCTAACAAATCCTTGTTGCCCTCGAAGACCAAGAAAAGACCACTTTCGCTTGCCCTTACGACACCTTTGCCTATAGACGTATGCCCTTCAGCCTCTGTAATACCCCCGCTACCTTTCAACGCTGTATGGTGAGCATCTTTTCAGAATTGGTTGAAGATGGTATCGAGGTCTTCATGGATGACTTTACAGTTTATGGTAACTCCTTTTTGGAGTGCATGTGTAAGTTGAAAAAGTGTTTGGAGCGATGCATCGAGACCAATCTCGTCTTGAACTTTGAGAAATGCCACTTCATGGTTGATCGAGGTCTCGTTTTGGGCCATATCGTCTCTAGCAAGGGAATTGAAGTAGACAAGGCTAAGATTGAAGTAATTGAGTCCTTACCCTATCCCACCAGCGTTCGCGATGTGCGATCTTTTCTAGGGCATGCCAATTTTTATAGAAGGTTCATCAAGGATTTCTCTAAAATCGCTCAGCCCATGTGCCGTCTACTCCAAAAATATGTTGCTTTTGAGTTTGATGAGAATTGTCAAGTTGCCTTCGACACTCTCAAAAGCAGGCTTATCTCAGCTCCTATCATTCATGCCCCCGATTGGTATTTAACTTTCGAGATCATGTGCGATGCAAGCAATCAATTCCTCGGTGTTGTTCTAGGCCAGAAGAAAGATTCAGAGACATATGTCATTTATTACGCGTCCAAGTTGCTTGACCCAGCTCAACAAAATTACACCACCACGGAGAAGGAACTCTTTGCGATTGTTTATGCCCTAGATAAGTTCAGACAATATCTCTTGGGCACGAATGTAATCGTCTATTCAAACCACTCTGCTAAAATGTTTGTTGAAAAAGGAGGATGTCAAGCCTCGTGTCATCCGCTGGATCTTGTTACTCCAAGAATTTGATATCTCGATCAGGGATAAAAAAGGATCGGAAAACTCCATGGTTGACCATTTGAGTAGACTTCCAACCCAACCAGATGACTCGCTTATGCCCATCACAGACACCTTCCCGGATGAGCATTTGTGTCTTGCCCATGTCGTTCAGTTTCCTTGGTTCTTTGACATCTGCAACTTTTGTACTACTGGTACTTACCCCGTAGATGCTTCACCCTCTTAACGCAGCAGGATAAAGAGGCAATCCAAATACAACATTTGGGATAGCTTATATTTGTGGAAGTATTGCTCAGAACAGATCATTCGTCATTGCGTAACTATGGACGAAGTGCCCTCGATCCTGAAATTTTGCCATTCAGCAACTGAGGGGGGACACTTCGCGTCCAAGAAAACTGCTCTGAAAGTCTTAGAAGTCGGTCTCTACTGGGCATCCGTCTTCAAGGACAGCTATCTATTTTGCGCTTCATGCCCCCAATGTCAAGTCACTGGGAATATCGGAGCCAGAAACCAGATGCCCCTAACAAACATCATTCTATGCGAAATCTTTGACATTTGGGGTATTGACTTCATGGGCCCATTCCCCAATTCCTTGGGAAATATTTACATCCTTCTGGCCCTAGATTATGTTTCCAAGTGGATCGAGGCCAAGGCAACTCAGACCGATGATTCCAAAGTGGTAGTGAACTTCCTACGCACCCACATCTTTAACAAGTTTGGTACACCTCGTGCCCTCATCAGTGATCAAGGTACTCATTTTTGCAACCGAGTGGTATCGTCCCTTCTCAATAAGTATGGAGTCGATCATCAAACATCCACAGCTTATCACCCTTAAACGAATGGCCAAGCTGAGGTGTCCAACCGTGAAATCAAGTCCATATTAGAAAAGACGGCCAATCAATCTCGTAAAGATTGGAGTTTGAAGCTTGATGATGCTTTATGGGTCTATCGAACAACTTTCAAGACCCCGATTGGCATTACGCCCTATAGACTTGTATATGGAAAACCACGTCATCTTCGAGTAGAGATAGAGCACAAAGCATTCTGGGCCATCCGAAAGGTCAACATGGATCTTGGGCATGCCGGTCAACACCGTCGCTTGCAAATTTAGGAACTAGAAGAATTGAGGGATGATGCTTATGAGAATGCTTTACTCTACAAGGGCAAAACAAAGGCCTACCATGACAAACACCTTCGTCCTAAATGTTTCTCCATTGGATAAAAAGTGTTATAGTACAACTCACGTTTGCGTCTGTTTGTAGGGAAACTTAAGTCCAAATGGTCTAGACCTTTTGTGGTCACGACAATTTTCGATCATGGTGCAATTGAGATCCAGAATCCGGTCACAGGAACAATCTTCAAAGTAAACGACCACAAGCTGAACCCCTTCTATGAAGGATTCAAGCCCTCGACAGTCAAAGAAATGATGGTGGATCCTCCACCTGTTAAGACCTAGACTGTCAGCGCACATAGAGGCCCCGACGATTAAACAGGCCGCACTGGAGGCATCTTTTATACCATTCCACCTCCTTTTCTTTTCCTTATCGTTTTCATATCTTTCATTTTTTTTACGAGTTATATTTATTAAGTAGATTTCCTTTTTATTTTATCCCTTATTTATCTCCCCTAATCTCTGACCTTTCCCTTTCCAAGTTTATTTTATTCTCTTATTAATATTAACTCCTTTATTCTCTCTTTTTGTCCTCATCTTATCTAACTACCTCTTTTTCAAATTTGTTAAGGTACTTTTTAGGTGGTTGGGATACGCTCAGGCCCGTTGCACCTCAAAGCCCAAGACGCCACGTCGACTCTAACAGATAAAAAAACAGCCCTAATTAATTAAAGGTTGTGCCATTTATGTCAGACGTCAGCTCCTTTCTCTCTCACACGCTCCTTCTTCATCTTCAATCTCCTCACAATTATCAAACATACCTATCTCTATCTCTCTCCCACATAGACACGCTACCTCCATCTCCATCAACCCTTTTCACCCCCATCACCTTCTCCAATGCCGAGAGTCAAGAAGGTCGCTCACAAGCTCACCTCGGGACCACATCCCGTGGACGAACCTGAAAGCCCAGCCACTTCCAAGTCTCACTCCTCACCTGGTTCCTTCCAGACGTCCACTCCTCCCTCAAACACCAACCCAGATCTTGCCATTCCACAGCCCCTAATCCCTTCTCCACCCTCCAACTCGCGGGCCGCAGAGTTCACCCCCATTGAAGATAACGTAAAGATCACCGGCTCCATCCCACCAACTTCAACCACGACCAGATCTGGCCACGTGGTTAAACTGCCACCCAAGTCCACGGCTACTAGCGGCAAGCCCAAAGCTAAACCTAAAACCAAAAAGACTTCGCCAGCTACCACTAGGAAGCTCGTAGTGGAGGCCCCCCTAGATGATTTTCTGGCCCCTGATTCGAACCATGAGGAGGAGGAGCCTCCAGCGGAACAAGAAGTACAGAAGGAACCAGAACAAGCCGATACCCTGGAAGAGGGAACAAGAGAAAGTAGTGAAGCCTATGGTGAAGAAGGCGAGGAAGACCGTGAAGCTGAGGAAGCAGTGGAGAAGGAAGCCGCTGAGAAGGAGAAGAAAGAAAGAGAAGTCGCAGAAAGAATGGCTGCGAAAAAGGGGAAATCAAAAACTCCCGCCAGAGAGGAGCCACCGACAGAACCAGAAACGCCGGTAGACAGAAAGAGGAAGCTCCCATCCTCCAGCAAGGTAAAGGTCCTGACCTCCAAGAAGCCTCGAGGTCAGAATGATGCCACAGTTGTCGATGGCAAGACACCAGTTCCCTTTTTCCACCCCTCGAACGAATTCAACCTAGGTGACTTCTGACCTTTCTCATCAACCCTCAATCGATAAATTGCATCTTTTGATCTCCAAAGGCGTTAGCTCCTGTGTGCGCCTCGATTTGGACTTTTTCAGCAAAATGGGGATTGAATCTCGAATCCGAGAGTTAGTTGGGAATATTGGTTGGGAATCACTGTTCTTCCTAGAACACCCAACCTTTGTTGAACTCTCACTCGAGTTCTTTACCACTTTTTGGGTTGCATATGACCACTTTAAGCCCAAAGGGAAGTTTGGACCCAACTCATCTACTCCTGATGTCATCAATTTCAGATTGACAAATAAATGGTCCAAACTGTCCCTTAGTGAATTTAATTGCATGCTCAATTTTGTTAAGCCAAATGAGTTGAATTCTGCTGTGTATAAAAATGTATTAACTGTTATTCCAGCTATTTTTTATGCCAATTCTGCTTTTTGTGAGCTCACTGATAACCCTGATGCTGAATTTAACCCTAAGTCTTCTAAGGCCCACGAATTAATTGATCCTGCATTACGAATCCTGCTTCAATTTTTGGCCCTCACCTTCTCGGGTTGATTTGGATCATCGGGTTAGTTATCGTTGCAGGAATTGTTCTTTTTGTGGTGTATGAAGCATAAGCGTCGGGTTAATTTAGGGTTTTGGGTCGCCTCGAGTATTCTTCATGTCCAAAATAGCTCCCGATGCCCCATTTTAGGATCTCTTGTCTCCTTGGTTGCTGTGAATTTGCACAATGTGGATTTATATTCGAGTGACCTTATTGAGCCTCTTGCATTCAAGGATTTAGACTCCCGTACCTTAGATGGTATGGGCCATTTATGTGTCTCACAGGGTGTGCTGAGTTTCTCTGCACGATCTACCCCTCCTAGTGACAAAGTTTTTGGCACAAAGTCTGGAGGCAACTTCAACTATCCTGTTCTTTCGAGGCCTCGAACTTCATCTGCTCATCCAGCCCAAGCCGAGTCATCCCATCCTGCCTCTAATACAGCCCCAGCAATCAAGCCTTCGACCCGAGCTCTTGTTCGTGACCCCGCGCTTGAGCGTTTACTCCAGTCCATCCTCATCGAACTTCAGGCCTTGACGGCTGAAGTTGCGAGGCGCAATCTTCCGCCTCAATGACCCCCCCCTCCGAACAATTTATTTTTCTTGCCCTCGAGGAGGGTTCAAAATATTTATATCGCTTTTCTTTAATTTCCTTGTACTGTACTCCTTTAATTTTTATTGAACTCTTTTGTGTGCTCTTCGCGCATTGAGGACAATGCGCTGCCTATGTGTGGGGAGGGATTTATTTGTGTGATTGTGTGCATGGTTAATTTTTCGCTTGTTGCATGATTGCATGTGTTTTTTTGGATTTTTTAAAAAATTCGAATTTTATTTTCAGACTTTGCTAGGAATTTTGCCATTGCCCTATTTTAAAACCCTCATAATGGACATGCATTTTTTACTCCTGATGCATAGAAGAAACTTCTCATTCATTGCATTTGTGCATGACTTGCACATCTTGAGCTGCTTGCCCTTATGACCAGTCATGCCCTCGACATCAGTAGTCAAAATTAGTACCCTGTGAGCACTTTGAGCTTGATGCCATTTTATTCATATGTGATTGAATGCTTGACTAGGTACTGGCTAGGTTTGCATGAGATATCTGGGTATAGGCACCAATAGACGGGGGAAAGCAACGAAACAACGAAGAGACTTTGCAAACTTTCTTTATTTATTTTCTGTCTTTTTCTTCTTTCTCTATTTTATCTTCTTTTCCTTTTCATGCCCTCGAAATCTATTCCCCCCCTTGTTTTCTCTTCTGACCATTTGAGCTTTTTCTTTAATCCTTCCTTGGCAGGTGAGTAACATTCTTCATTATGAAAGTCAAGGGCTAGACATTGAAGAAGATAAGTGTGGGGAGGAAGATAAAGATCAAGGGCAAGACAAAATATCTACTGGAATCAGAAATCAAGGGCAAGACAGTAAAGGCAGATTACTTCCTCACCACAACAAAACTTAAGTGTGGGGAAGTAAAGTCAAGTACCAAGCCCTCAAAGTCGAACATCAAGCCCTCAAAGTCGAACACTCAAAGAAGTATTCAAAGATTGCCAACTCCAACTCTGAGAATTTAGAGAGTGAGCCAAGGAAGAAAAAAATTTCATGCCTGCCTCCAGATTTGTCTTCTCTTCCCTTTTCTTTCTTTTCTTTTCTCCTTTTCCTTCATCTTTTTCGTCTATTTTATTTTCTCCTTTTCTCTTCTTTTTTCTCCTTCGCACCCACTCCTACGTTTTCTTGTTCCTTTTCTTTTAATTTTAATTTTAATTTTATTTTTATTCTTATTTTTCTACAAAGTCTTCTCTGATCGCTAGAATAATGCCCTCGCATGTGTACTACTGTACTCGGATTGACGTGCAAACTCTGCCTTGTGTTGTGTTATTTGCATTTTTGAGTGATTAGCCTAAACACATATTTTGTTACGAGTGTGAGTGCAAACACATATCCAGGTAAGGACTACTGGTGAACAGGCTTGGTCTGGGAAAGTCTGATTAATAGGGTCGTTATCCTATTAATCTGGTGCAGGTGCTTTTCTAGGGCAGGATATGTTTTGGTTAGGTGCAGCTTGTCGAATGAGTTGTCAATTCTGTGTGTTAAGGGGTTGAGGATGTATGTCTTAGCATGAGGTGGTTTTCAATTTTGTTAATGCTCGAGGGCAAGCATTGGGCAGTGTGGGGATGTTTGATAGTGTGTTTCTAGGGCATGATTTTCTCCTATATTTTAGCCTTTTCGTGGGCATGATTCTGCTAAATGACCTCTATTTCCATCTTTATTGGAGATCAGTGCCAAAAGGAGGAAATGAGCAAAAAGATGCATTTTTGAAGGAATTCTTGGAATTTCAAGCTTCAAGGCATAGAAGATTAGAGTATCGTCATGCCCTCGACGCTAACCAGATCAGTGAGCAGTCTCCTGCCCGCGATACCTCTGCATCCATTCTTAATCGAAAGCCAAAGAGAGGAATCTCCGAAGATCCGCACTGGATTCCATGCGTTTCTAGAAGGTGTCAGGCGCTCCTAGAGATCCCGGAGTATTCCCCTTGAAGGACATGTGCTGTAGGGATGGCAATTTCTACCCGCGGGCATGGGTACCCACCGAATACCCGCAATTGTGGGTGGGTATTACCCACAGTTTGTGGGTATTTTGCGGGTATGGGTTTACCCGTACCCACAAAGTGCGGGTATGGGTGCGGGTATGGATAGTGCTTACCCGCACCGCAACCCGCACTAAATACCCGCAAAATGCGGGTATGAATACCCGCAATAATACCCGCGCAAAATAAATATACATATCGTTAATATGCATCTGACAGGATTCGAACCTGGGTCTATTGCTTGGAAGGCAACATTCTTACCATTGGACTACAAACAACTTCTTGTCTCTACTTGCACTAAAACTTAGATATATGGTAGTATTATCGTTATTCCATTTTGTAGTTAGTTGCAAAATAATATTAATACTAAATTCAGCTATTTTAAAGAATTACAATACTTAATTTATCCTAATTAATTAAAAAAAACATACTATCAATTAAAATTAAAATTATATGCATAACATTTTATATAAGGAGAATAAGAAAAAATACATACTACCAATTAAAATTAAAATTATAGGCATAACATTTTAATAAGAAGAATAATAGATTATGCTTGTCCATTTTAAATTATATGAATTTTATATGTTTTGTATCATAAAATGTAAAGATTTATCATAGTAAAATATGAAATATCGCTAGAATATGTTAGGCTCGTAAGTCATATTTGTTTAACGTACTCCTTATATGAAATAACGCTAGAATATGCATAACATTTTAAATAAGAAGAATAATAGCATACTACCGATTACAATTAAAATTATATGCATAACATTTTAAATAAGGAGAATAAAGAAAAAAACATACTACCAATTACAATTTAAATTATATACATAACATATTATAAGGAGAATAAGGATAACTAATTTACTTTGAAACTCTAAATGTAAGTGATCAATACACATAACATAAGTCATATTCCATACTTTAATATTTGTTAAACGTACTACCAATTAAAATTAAAATTATATGCATAACATTTTAAATAAGAAGAATAAGGAAAAAATATACTACCAATTAAAGTTAAACGTACTCCTTATATGTTTTGTATCATTATCATAAAATGTAAAGATTTTTCATACTAAAATATGAAATATCGCTAGAATATGTTAGGCTCGTAAGACGTAAGTCATATTTGTTTAACGTACTCTTACATTTGAATATCTAATACTTCTATTTTTGTAAATATATACTAATTTTAATCTTTATATGTTTTGTATCATTATCATAAAATGTAAAGATTTTTCATACTAAAATATGAAATATCGCTAGAATATGTTAGGCTCGTAAGACGTAAGTCATATTTGTTTAACGTACTCTTACATTTGAATATCTAATACTTCTATTTTTGTAAATATATACTAATTTTAATCTTTATATGTTTTGTATCATTATCATAAAATGTAAAGATTTTTCATACTAAAATATGAAATATCGCTAGAATATGTTAGGCTCGTAAGACGTAAGTCATATTTGTTTAACGTACTCTTACATTTGAATATCTAATACTTCTATTTTTGCAAATATATACTAATTTTAATCTTTATATGTCTTGTATCATAAAATGTAAAGATTTATCATACCAATTAGGCTCGTAAGTCGTAACTCGTAAGTCATATTTGTTTAACGTACTCCTTACATTTGAATATTCTAATATTATCAAAACGGTGTGTTTAACACCAAAACGGCGTCGTTTTGATGTTAAACACGTCATTTTGCCAATCACCTCTCTACAAATATTAACACTTAAGTAAACACAAGTTTGTCTAACCCTAAAAATAAGCATAGCAGCAGCTGCGCAGCAGGCAGCAACCGTCCTCCTCTCTACTCTCTAGTCTCCTCAAATCGACGTTCGAGGGGAGGAGGAGCAAGCAGAAAAGAAGAAGAAGAAGATGGCAATCGGAGTGCAGGCCCTCTCGTTGACATTCGTGGTTCACTTGCTTGGGGTCATTGGCGCTGTCATGGTATTGGTTTGGTGGATTCACTTTAGAGGTGGCTTAGCTTGGGAGGCCTCCAGTAAAGGCCCTCATCGTCAATGTCAGTACTCTCTTTCTCCCTTCTTTTCTCCATTTTTTCCATTTGATTATGCTTCTGTCTTATGAAACAAACAGATCAACTTGTTGCTCTTTCAATTGTTTGACTTTCCTATTTTATTCTGGAATTTTGTGGTGATTGCATTTGTATTCAATCTTCTGTTGATGATTCACTGATTTTGGTAGATTGCAAGTGGATTAGGTTTACTTGAAAAACTTGAAAAAGAAGGAAAATGAGAGAACAAAGAACAGCAGTTCCTGTGGTGTGGTCCTGTTTCCCAGGCTGCTTACCATATATATATCCAGGCGTCATGACGCCTTGAATGGGATGGTCCCAGGCGACATGACGCCTGGGTTGGGTTGATACTTTGCTTATTAAGGCGGGTGTTTTACTTAATCAAGTAATTTTGGTATAAATTGTGATCATGATCATGATTGTTGATGAAATAATTAATGTTTGGTTGATTGGGTGTAGTTCTTGTATCCAGATTTTTATGAATATGGGTGTAAGGTATAGCTCCCCAACTCTAAACTCTGCAATATCTGATGTTGTCCCGGCTTTTACCTTCTTGATCATCCTAATCTGCAGGTACTTGATTGCTTCTGTTGTTATTTATGTTTCTAATTATTGGGGCAAAGTTTAATTTCATCGCGGGCTGTTCCCGATTTAGTCTCATCCTATCGCTTTTAACTATACAACCCCAGACGTTTTCAATTCGTACCGATTTAGTCTTACCATTTTAGTGTGACTGATTTCAGGATGGAAAAGCTAGACTTGAAATTGAGAAGTAGTCAAGCAAAATCATTTGGGACCATGGTATCAATTGTGCAAACTTTTATTCATTGATTGATGAAATGCTTGTGAGGACTCACAAGCTCAGATCAATTGGTGTGGTTGTATGTTATAATGATTACTGGTTTTGCATAATTTGACACTTATTTTGGAGTATGCATGTTCTTGTATGTACAACAATTTTTAACAAGGAAGATAATATTGCGGGTATCAAATCTGCGGGTATCCGCGGGTACAATTTGCATGCTTTTACCCGCCCCGCGCGGGTGTGGGCGCGGGTATGAATTACCCGCAGATTTGTGGGCGCGGGTATGAATACTATCTTACCCGCCCCATACCCGCCCCATTGCCAACTCTAATGTGCTGTCACGCTCCCTTTAGCTGTTTTGTCCCCTAGCGAGTTGTAGGGCTATTTAAGCATAATTTTAGGGTTTTTGTAAGGGAGGCAGACATTTTAAGACATCACTCCACTTTTACCTTAATTTTAGGGATCTGTTTTCTTGATATTGGAGCACGTCGCCGGTTTGTATAAGGATCAAGATTTTCTCCTTTGATTTTATTGAATCTACCGGTTTATTCTAAACTCTTTCCCTCTTCTATCTCTTAATTTACTTATGCTAATTTTTATCTATTGTTCATATCTATTTATGAGTAGCTAAACTTTATTTTCTTAGCAATGGGTGTTTCAAGGGTTGTAAGGATTAGTTAAGAGGCTTAAACGTGTTTAATACATCATTATTATCATATTCGTTTGTTTGCCAGTATCTTGTTATTTTCATTTGGGAGTGTTAAGAGCTTGATCAACTATTAGTGTTTCTTTGTGATTATTGTCATCTTAATGGTAATAACTGACGTGAGGCCATTAAGAGTAGTTGATACTTAGAGCGGAGAAGTTGTTACAGTGTGATTTCACCAATCTAGGGCAAACAGTTGATTAGGGTGCTGCCACGAGCTTGACAAACTGAGGGGTATCGTGCCCTAGACATGTCTTACCTCCGCTTCATGGGCGTTTTGAGTATTGCCTCCCCGCATTCGTTCCTGGGGGGATGGCGAAACGTCAAGGCTACCTCATATGTGGAAACGGGGGGTAGCTTCTACCTATGAAGGTAAGTAGGGGGCTTGAGTTGAAACTCGACCCCTATAGCATGTCTATGGTATAAGGATGGAATATTCTTGTGCCGATGATTGACTGACCCTGGAAAAAACCAGAGAATACCCGTTGCTAAGATCCTGTTCTATATGAATCTATTTTTGTATTTACCCTCTCTTCTTGTTATCTTGCCCTTGCCAGTATTTTAGCATCTTGCCTCTGATTGTGTTTTACTTCCGTGCCCTTGATTTATGTTTTAATTATTTGTCTTGTTAGCTACCACATTTTCATTGATTAATTGTATTAATCAACATAAAACCCCCCAGTGTTACTCTTACGTTTGGCTGCACTTACTCTCTTTCATACATTAAAATTGATTTATTATTCCTTCAGCCTCTGTGGTTCGACCTTGTCTTGCCCTTTACACATTTTATTTGTGCAATTAGGCATTAGGAAATATTATTACATTTGAGTGACGATCATCTATGCATATGCTAAATGAAATACTTGGAGGAGAATGAGTGAGATGTGGCCGACTAGGAGAAGAGCAAAGTGGATGACAACTATGCTAGCAAACAAAAGTTGGACCACATGGCACACAAGACACTTAGCTCATTTTCTATGCATATGGATGAGTATTTGAAGGCACACATGAACAAGATGAGCGTTCAAGGGGAAGGAGATGAAGATTTGAAGATTTGGATGAACACAAACGTAAATTTTCCAGCAAAAATGACCAAAATAAGATAAAATCACATAAGATAAATTTTTGATCAAAAATGTCAAAAACTCAAAAATGCCCAAAACTTCAAGCACATCAATAGGACTCGGTCAAGATAATTTTTAAGGAATAAAAATACCAAAGCCAGCCTAGTGAGCAGCCTTGAAGCTCCGTTGCCACATGGTGTGATCTCGCTTTCGTTTGTTGAATATTCGGCCAAGGAAGGAACGTAGGGATCTAGCTCACTTTAGGAGGATGGCATTTGATGGATAACTTGGGATTGAAGGGAGCGTGAGTGAGTGTTTAATGGAAGTGCGGAAGCGATTGTAGTGGAAAGGAAATGATAGTTGTATTGATGGATAAACGATTACAAGAATGTAACTTGAATAACTAGACAAACCCTCCTAGAATAAGATCTAGGCAACCTTGTTGTTGGTTACACAAGGATCTCTCTTCAAGAATAACCCTCCCTAGTAAGAACTAAGGGAACCTATTCGATAGAAAAGATAAAGGAGTTCAGATTCAAGATCCCTAAAGCTAGCCTAAGGTAAATGGTCTTAGAGAGGAGATTTACTCACAAATTCAAAGATAAGTCTAAATGAGTCTATCACTCATTATTTATACTAGAATATTTACAAGGGATAAATACCCAAATACCCTTGGACAAAGGGGCTTTAGCGTCAAGCTTAGAGATGGGCTTCGGGAAGGCTAGCGCAAGGCGTCATGGGATGCTAGGCCTTGCGCGGGGGATGCTCATGGGTTATTGGCTTCTCAGCGCGGTCCGTCATGCTTTGGCCGGCCAACCCATGAGCTTTCTCGTCTTGGCTTTCCTCGGTCGTCGATTGGGATGCGATCTTCAAGGGCGTCAAGGTGAATGTGTTGGCGTGCACATAAGTCACCCAAGCATCACGGGCCTTCAAGTCACTCTCCTCGTTCCTTAGCGCCTTCAAGAGTAAGGCCACCGTGCCCTTGCTCTGAGTGAGGTAGCGATGAGTGGCCGTGCTCGTATCAGGTAATAACTAAAGAAAGAAAATCATTGTTTAATCAGCATTGATATTGGTGATGGTTTGATTCATTAAGAGGAACTTATGCTACAAGAACCAATTGTTTCAAGTATAACTATTACCTTAGAATTTTTACTTTTTTTAAATTGGAGAAATATTGGTAGTAACTTCAGTTTGAGATGATATTTTTTTATTTTTTGAAAACCAAACAAAATCAATCATAGTGTACATGTATTGTGATTGTACCGTAGAATATGTACAATCACAGTGTACATATTTGGTGTACCAGAGTTTGACAATAAGACATTTTAATTTGGGATATTTTAGTCAAATGGTTATATATGAATCCATTTCTATTCTATTTAAAGATATTTCAAACAACTAAAATGAAATGAAATCCATATTTTCTTTTTAAAATCTAACCATAAGAATTTATGTGAAATGATTTCATCTCTACTAATTAAGTTGAAATGAATTTTTTTCTAACGAGAATTTAGTTAAAAAAGGGTGTTAACATGAAAGACTTGGTCATGTGCAGTAGTAGTGAGATTTCATAGAAACTACAGCAAAAAAGTATATAATAAAGAAATTTGGCAACTAATAATTAATATAGTAGTTAATTCAATCAGAAATTATTTATCTGGTACTTTACTAAGCTCCATTTGTTTGAGCTAAAAGTGAGAAGAAGCACTCAATGCTTGAATTAAAATAGCAAATAAAATCAAGGAAACAAAGGCAAATGGATATGAGATTTTGCGGAAGAAAAGGTGCAATTGCTTTTAAAATATAAATGATAACTTTTACATCATTTTTTGCTAATTCTCTTCACTTGTTTGATTATTGAATAACAAATAAATTTATTTTTGTTTGTCTTTGTATAAGGTCAACATATCTTTTTCTTTCTATTTTCATAATCTGAATATTATTGTCACAACTGCACGAGGTGTTGAAAAAAATTTAACTTCAACTTTGAAAAGACAAAAAATAGGAAGATCGCAAACCGACTCTATGACAGATCTACGAGAGTGAAAAATCAATAGCAAAAATCAACCAAGAGCAAATTAGGAAATAAAAAACCTCAAAACACGGCAACAAGATCTTAGAGACTATCTTGTATCCAAAACACTACCACGGTATCAAAGCTTAACATCCATATCGAGATAGAAAGAAATTACAAAAAACAAGAAAAAATCAACTATTAAGACTATCAAAATAAATTATTTTGAAGACATACCAAATATAATGTTGATTTTTTTTTTTAATAAGTAGAAGATTTTATTAATGACTGTCATGAAGAACATGACCCAAAACAGCAAAAACGCTGCTGCAAAAAATAGCAGCACAGATGCACGAACACAGAGCTACAACCGAACACTAGGAAAGATAGAAAAAGAATCCGAAGCCAGGGAGAGGCAACCGAAAGGCCCTCTCTCAAGCACCAACCTGCAACAGACGAGAGAAGACAGACCAGCAACCAACAGGGACCAGCAGCGCCAACAGCCAAGGCACCATGCCAACCACCGGCCCCCCAAGAACACTACTCCCGATTCAGCAGCCATGTCGGGGATTGCAAAATGTCAGACATGCTATACGCAAACCGGTGGTCCTTACTTTTCAACCACCAAAGCCATAAGGAGAAGATCATGTTTAGGCACTGCGACTCCGAGTACTCTTTCTGCCTAAAGATTACAGTATTCTGATGTTTCCATAGAGTCCAGATGACAACATAAAATAGAGTTGTCCAACGATTACCTGCAAGCTTCTCGTAGGTAGGCAGAATATTCCCCCAAGACCTCCATAAATCTGCCAAATTTCGGGGCTGGCACCACACCACCCGAAGCCATCTCATAACGTGCTCCCACACTCTCCTAGCAACCTCACATCTCAGGAAAAGATGTGTAACGTCCTCAGGCTCTCTGTTACACATTGGGCAGATGTTCTGGTCTTCCGTTATCAAATTGCGTCTCACTAGAAATGACTTCGTCGCAATTCTCTCCCTTAGCGATAACCTTAAGAAGAACTCCACTTTATACGGGACCACACCCATCCAACAGGACTGAAGCAGAGGCCTGGTTTCGAGCCTCCTCGCTTCCTAGGTCTGATAACCCGAGTGCACCGTATAGGTCCCCGAGCGTTCAAGATCCCAGCTAATAACTTCCTGCTGGTCTCCTCTGCATGGAATAGGTAACCGCTCACTCAAACACACCCACTCATTTCTCTCTCACTCAAACGCCCACACCTCCACCCGCTTTGCCACTACCATCTCGTCCCCTCCCACTTACCAAACTCCTTGACAGTACCTTCCTGCATGCTCAACAAATGGTACAGACGAGGATGCAAGAGAGCCAAAGGTTTCGAACCTGACCAAGTATCCCACCAAAAGCCCATGGAGTTGCCCTCTCCAACCTTCAGCTTAGTGTGATTAGTCCATAGATCAAAGAACTCTGCACCCCGCCCACACACACGCAAGATGTCTCTCCAGATCGGGGAAAGGATCCCCCCTCTCACCCGCCAGAAGTCCCCTATAGATCTCAAGTGATATTGTTTGCAAATGATCTCAGCCCAGAGCTTTCTGCTATCTCTTAACAGCTCCCAAATCCATTTGAATAACAGCGTTACATTTCGATCTTGCATCATCCCTATCCCTAGGCCCCCAAACTTCACCGAACATGTAACATCCTCCCACTTCACCTTAGCCAACCCTTTATTATCATCCGACCCACTCCGTAGGAACCTGCGCATCACTCCTTCACATTGCTGCACCACCACTTTAGGCATCCTGTAAATCGACATATTATAAATAGGGAGACTAGCGAGAGCTGACTTAATCAAGGTAACCCGCCCCCCCCACCGAAAGGAGGTGGCCCTTCCAAGTGGCGAGTTTCTTCGGAAGCTTTTGCACTAGAAATTGCCACCCAGATATCCTTCTCTGATTGAAACCCACCACAGACCCCAAATGCTTAAAAGGAAGAGCTTCATACTTACAACCTGCCCGCGTGGCCAGAATGCCGCCTATATGATCACTTAAATTAACTCCTATCAAGGTACTCTTGTGAAAATTAACCCGAAGGCCAGAATAAGCATCAAACCACCTCAACGTACCTTTCACTCCCTGAATCTCCTCCTCATCGTTATTCACAAAGATCAAAGTGTCATCGGCAAACTGTAAATGGCTTAGATGCCATCCTGCCACCGGGTTGCCTATGCCTAACAAGAGCCCAACCTCCTCTGCTCTGATAAAGAGCTGATGCAGCCCTTCAGCTGCAATATTAAATAAGAACGGGGACATCGAGCACTCCTACCGCAACCCTCTCCCCACACTGAACTGGCCCGAAGGTGACCCATTAATAAGGACGGACACTTTATTCGTGCTAATACATTGACGAATCCAACCCCTCCACATGTCTCTAAATCCCATAATTCTCATCACATCCTCCAGATACTCCCATTCAATGGAGTCATAAGCTTTCTCAAAATCTAATTTGAACAGCAACCCCTGCTATTTCATCTTCTGTAAATGATGGACTACCTCGCTAGCTGTCATAACACAATCTAGCGTTTGACGCCCTTTGATGAACCCATGTTGAGCCTCACTAACAACTGTAGTAATGACCTCACTCAACCGCCTTGCCATTATTTTAGACACTACCTTGTAGTAGCTGCTGACTAAACTTATAGGCCGGAACTCACTGAAGCGAGTAGCTCCTATAATCTTCGAAATGAGAGTCAACAACAAGGTGTTCGCCCCTGCAGGGAACTTCCCTGTTCTAAAAAACTCCTGAATCAACCTGCTGTAGTCCCCCCCTATGATATCCCACGCTTTCTGTAGGAAGCCCATGGATAACCCATCCGGCCCAGAGGATTTCTGCCCGTCACACCCTTTAACCGCCTCCCAAATCTCCGCTTGAGTGACCTCTTTTTCCAACACTGCTGATTCTGCCTCATTCAGCTTGGAAAATCCCAAGTCCTGCATCCGAGGCCTATTCCAACTAACCGACTTGAAGAAGGCTTCAAAATGATAAGAACCCTCTCTCTTTATTTCCATCGGATTGGTGAGTGTAGAAGTCTGAGCAACTATAGTTCTGATGGCATTCTTCCTCGTTCCTATTTTGGCCATCCTATGAAAGTACCCTGTGTTTCGGTCTCCATGCACATTCCATTTTAGTCTGTTCTTCTGCTGCCAGTACCTGTCCACTCTCTCCTGTTGAATCCATACCTAACTTCGGATGGCCTAATATTCAGCCTGATCCGCCTGAGACATAGGATGAACATCCGCACGTCTCTCAATCTCTTCACATCTCTCCTGTAGAGCTCGCATATTATGCTCAACATTACCAAATATATCCTTATTCCATGCCCGTATTTTCATCTTCAGGAAACACATTTTATAGACCACTCGAAAATTACCTGGAAATTCAGCTCTAGCTTCCATCCACCAACCTTTCACTCGATCCTTGAACTCTTTATCCTCCCACCAAACTGCTAGATCTCTGAAAGGTTTCGGGCCCCAATCAACCATCTCTCGTCTAAGGATCAAAGGCGCATGATTCGAGCCATTTCTATCTAGAGCAGATAACTCACAATGTTGAATACAGGTAAGCCAACCCGCTTGGACAAGAACTCTATCAATCTTGCTCTTACTAATGGAATTGGACCACGTAAATCTCCTCCCTGTCAACGAGATGTCCTGTAGCCCACATCTATCCACCCAACCCTGAAATTCACGCATACCCCGCGAGTACCCTTCTCCATTTAATCGATCCGAAGGAACTAAAATTTCATTAAAGTCCCCTACTATTAGCACAGGCAGCGCGATGCTCTCGATCTTCATGCCCAACTCCTCCCATAGCTGACCACGAAGGTCAGAGGCGTTGGGAGCATATACGTTCACTATCACACAGCTCAAATTGTTTTCTGCAAGTTCATCCTCCATCCAAATATACCTCTTTCCCACCTCAGAATGGTTCAGCCGAAAGGCTTTGGAGTCCCATATGGACACTAACCCCCCCGATCTCCCTATCGCAGGGGCAGAAACCCATCTGGTATCATTGTCACCTCCTAGCACATGAATAAGGAAATCATCTACCACATCCCGTTTACTCTCTTGAAGCAGACAGATCGACACTTGGTCTTCCTGTAACATTTTCTTGATGAAGCGTCTTTTCCTAACTGACAACAGACCCCTACAGTTCCACGATAAGACTTGGACCATCGAAAAACTCAGAGGCTCGCTACAACAATATCCTACTGTTGGATATTGCCAACCTCTACTCCAAATCTCTCTCGGTCAAAGATTCGGAAAGCATCTTCGTTCACCTTGTCTGTAATTGACAAAAGGCGTCCAACATCCCATGAGTTAGTCTCGACCATAATAGCCTCTCTCAATCTGTTCATATTAGTGATTTCACTATCCTCCGCCCGAAACACTGCCCTTTCCGAGTTTACCGACGAGCTGGTCGTGTGTAAGCTACCCGTCGTAGGCATGATACGCTTAACCTTATTTCCTTTTCTTCCCATTGTCACTAAAGGACACTCCCTCCACTCATGCTCAAGGGGAACCAACGAGTTCACCTCTGTAAAAGGTGTCTCTTCAACTAGTGTTGCACTAAGTTGATCGACATCCTCCCCCACACCCTCCTCTTCCTCTTCAATGCTTGTTATTTCCATCTCCTCTTCCGAGGCCTCCTCCATAGGTTCAGCTCCTAACATCCAATCCAGATTCTCTTCATGGCAGTCCATTGTGAAAAGCTTTTTTTCCACTTGAACCCGAATATTTCCTTTGATGTGCAACCGATCAGTCATAACAAGGATCCATGCCACATCGAATCTACGCCTAGCTAGTGTATTTTCATCCACCACTACAAGCTTCCCCCACTGTGCTCCTATCCTCTCAAAGGTTTTTGCTCCCCAGCACTGTACCGGTACCCCTACACATTGAACCCAGCATAGCCTCCCCACCTCAGCAAGCCCCTTTGTCCATGGAATGATCTTGGAAAAGACCCGGTTTGTTCCCACGGTGATGCTGTTAAGCACTGTCACCACGTCCTCTTGTCTATCAAATTCGATCCATACCAAGCCCCGCCCAAGGATACGAGTTTCACACTTCCAACCCAATTCAAGCACTAGCTCTCTAATCTCCGGTAAGTCTTCAATCCTTCTAAGAATACCTACCACACTCCATGCCAACCACTCCCTATTATCGTCTGGTATCTCCAAGTCTACTACTAACTCGACCTCACCTTCCTTGGTGTCAATTTCCTTATTGTTCCCTATGAGATCTTCCAGATGCATGTCTGAAATTGGAGCAATGATATAATGCCTTTTTATGCATGTTTTTCCCTCTCTTTCAGGTCTAATTTCACACTTGATACTACTAATTTGGCTTGTTTTCCAACCACTTTGCAGATTTAGACTAAAGGGAGAAGCTTGCTGAAAAGCGCGCCATTTGGATGCATTTCTGCCATTTCTTCATCGTCGGGCCCTAGATGCAGCCTTGTCGTCGGGACCTAGACGAGATCTTATGTCCAGGCCTAAACGACGCAAGTGCATGTTTCTTTTCGGATGACGCTTGGCCAAAGATTCTAAAAAGATTCTAGCGGGATTCCATGTGCAGATCATCCAGCTCAGCAGAGAATATTCCTCCCTGCCATTTTGTACCCTAGTGGGGTTGTTAGGCTATATATAGAACCCTAACATTAGGTTAAAATGGGGCTACTCTTTAGTATATTTTGCATCTTTTTTAGGCTTTTCAATCATTGTAGCCACCTCTCTAACATTGGGATATGTTCTTCCTTTATTTTTCTAGAAATTGGAGCTCCAAGCTCTAATTAGTTTTTAATCCAGATTTTCATTTTCATCTGCACCTCTTCTCTGTTTATGTTGCTTTCTCCATCTATCTTGTGCATGATTTCCAGCATGAGTGGCTAAATCTCTTAGTCTTGGAAGGGGTATTTTAAGGGTTGCAAGAGGATAGTTGGGAGGTCAAATGGTTCTTAAAATGTTTTCATGATTGTATCCGTTTTCTTGTCATTTCAATGTCATTTTGTGTGAGGTTTGTTGGTAGTTTGATCACCTATTTGCATGCTTCTCATGAATATTGTTGTTTCCATGGTAATAACTAATGTGAGGCCATGGAATAGAGTAGGCACCTAGTCCAGAGTCACCATATCGTTTGGTCCAATTTGGCTAGGGCAAGAAACCGGTTAGGGAAGACTTCTCAGTGTCTAGCCCTAGATGTGTCTTCTCTCCACTTCACGGGCCTGCGTGTCTGACCCATAAGCGTACCGTGGGCGTAGTGTCATGGCCACTCCCATAAGCGTACCTTGGGAGTGACTTCTCTTAAGAAGAGAAGTAAGGGATCCACGTGAAAACAGGATTCCTATAACACGTCTATGGCATGAAAACAGTCTATCCTTGCACCGATGACCGACTAGACCTCGACGCAATCTGCCGTTTACCCCCTGCTAAGATTTCTCCTTTATTTGATTTATTATCTTCATTTACTTTGTTATTATCTTTATTACACCTGTTAGTCTTTACCATTTTTATTGATATTCTCTTGCTTTATTTTCGTTCCCTTTTTATTTAATTGTTTCGTTGGTCTTTTATTACTTGTCTTTGCATTTTTATTCTCTGTCTCAACATCAACTGCCATCGTTGGTTAGATTCATCTACACCAACCAAAACCCCCCCTGTGTTACTTTTATGTCTATTGCATTTTCATCCTCGTCATACATCTAGGGCAAGATTAAATCTAGTCCTTCATTTTCCCTGTAGTTCGACCCTGACTTGCCGCTATATACATTAATTTGTGCATCTAGCCTATCAGGATTATATTTTATTACTTTTGATGCGCGTTTCGACGGCGCATCAAATTTTGGCGTCGTTGCTGGGGATTGTGTTTACGGACTAATTTCTTTCTTTTACTTGTATGACCAGGAGATCTGCACCTGACCTCCTACCCCTTGACCACGAACTCACAAAGACAGAGAGAGAATTTCGAAGACAGGCCAGAGGAGCAACCTCTCGTAGAGTAATTCCTCGTTCTGCCCTCGACAGTCAAACCTCTAGTCAGACCGGTCCCGACAATCATTTTCATCCTGACCTCGACAACCCAGCAGTTGTCCACCCCGAGATATTCTCTATGGCAGACCCTCCTAATATCGACAATCCTCTGCAAACCATTGAGGACCTTAATGGTGCCCCTGAAACACCCAACACTTGTATCGTTTGGCCCACTGTTCCCCATGATTGGACGCTCAAGTCCGCAGTCATGCACCATCTTCCCCTCTTCCGTGGCATTCCAAAGGAAAACCCTCACCGCCATCTTCAAAAATTGCACTCTATTTGCGACGCCATGAAGCCAACCAATGTCAGTATTAAGCACGCCAAACTCTGAGCCTTCATGTGGTCTCTGAAAGATGATGCCCTAGACTGGTTCTATGATCTACCCCCTAATTCCATCAACTCTTGGGCCGAAATGTCCAAATGCTTCACCGAAAAATATTACCCATCGGAAATAGCTAATGTAACTCACAAGCAATTGGTGTCTATAGTCCAGAGGAAAGAAGAAGATTTTGGCCAGTACCATGAGCGCTACAAAAAGATGCAAGCTATGTACCCCTCACACAACCTTACCGAGCATGCCCTCGTCCAATATTTTTGTGAAGGTCTCAAAGCTGGTGACAAGGCATTGCTCAACGCCGCTGCTAGTAGTGCTATCACCAGACTCACCCCTGCCGCCGCGAAGGTCACCATCAAGTTAATGGCAAGAAATTGCATACCCGAGGAAAGCCATCATCTAGGGAAAGATGCCCAAGTGGCCGTGATGCAGACCCAATTAACAGCTATGATGGGCATGCTTCAGAACATGGCCCCCGGACAGACAGTCCAGGTCAAGGCTTGTCAGATTTGCAACATGACCGATCATCCAACAGATGCGTGCCCGCATATCCCCGATGAGATTCAGAGTATCAACGCCAGTGGTAACTACAATCAGGCCCCATACAGACAGAACTACAACCAGGTGTGGAGACCACAAAACTCCAGTTGGGCCAGCCATCAGCAAGCGTCTAGCCCTGGACAACCTCCACAGCATAATCAGTACATGAATCAGCCCCAACCATCTTTCAACGTCTAAAACTTCCAGTCTAGATCTACCCATCCCAACAACCAACAATCTTTCTATCAACCCAATCAGGGCCAGACCTCCACTTCATCTACCCCAACGGTTGATGAGGTAGCTCACTACAGGAACGTCATCACGGATCTACAAAAACAAATGAGCATCATGGCCGCAGACATGAAAGAATTGAAAAACAAAGGCAGATTGCCTGGGCAGACTGAGGCCAACCCAAAGCATAATGTATGTGCTATGACTCTTCGCAGTGGCTATGTCTTACCCCCTCGAGAGCATCTAGGCCTCAACGTCGAAAAACCCTCCCCAGAGCATCTTGGCCTAGACGCCGAACCAGTTGTCGAGCCCGAAATCTTAGCCAAGAAAATACCCAAAGCCAAGTTCATTGGGCCTAAACTTCTAGAAGTGATGGAGAACCGCATTAGATCTCCAAGAGGGATGGCCCCACGAGGTGACACAAGCCCACAAGAATTCACCCAAGAGTATATATACAAGATCCTTGAGCTGCCCTTTCCTCAAAGGCTCGTCAAGACCAAGAAGAAGGAAGAGGATCGTGAAATCCTTGATATGTTCAGCAAAGTCCTCATCAATATTCCACTTCTCCAGGCCATCAAAAATGTGCCTCGCTATGCCAAGTTTTTAAAAAATTGGTGTGCTAACAAATGTGACATGATAGGTGTGAAAAAGATTTGCGTAGGTGGGAATATCTCGGCCGCGATCCAGCGAAACCTACCACTGAAGTGCAAGGTTAAAGGTATGTTCTCCATCCCATGTAAAATCGGTACTACTGATATTGGTAGAGTTATGTGTGATTCTAGTGCAAGTATCGACGTAATGCCCTTGACGTTATACAACAGTCTAGGCTTTGGACCCCTCAAGCCCACCGAGACCACGATCCAACTAGCTGACAAATCTATCATCTACCCCAAGGGGGTCGTTGAGGACGTCTTGGTCCAAGTTGGCGATTTTATCTACCCAGCCAATTTCTACGTGATTGACATGGAGAATGGGAAATTTGTCAAGGCCTCAGATATGCTCCTGGGCAGACCATTCCTGAGGACGGCAAAAGCCAAGATCGACGTCCATGACGCCTCTATTACTCTTGAGTTCGACGGGGAGACCATAAAGTTCAATATGCTTGATGATATGAGATGCCCCACTGAGTTTTCTAGCATGAACTTTGTTGATATAGTTGAGCCTGCTGTTACTGATGTTTCTAAACTTGCTACTGATGAGTTTCTACAGCTTGCCCTAGACAGGAGCATTCCGCCCGCCGCACTGGACCCTTTGTTCTTGACACTTGTAACTTCAGAACACTCAATTGTTGATATTGTTGACCCTATTGTTACACAAGTTTCTAATCTTAACGCTGACAACTCTACACATCTTGCCCTCGACAGGAACATCACTATAAATTCAACGTCTGCCCCTTCTTTTGTGCAGGGCCCTAAGTTGAAGTTGAAGAGCTTGCCCTCGTACCTCAAGTACGCCTACCTTGGCGAACATGACACACTCCCGGTGATCATCTCTAGCAAGCTTGATCCAGATGCGGAGCGTGAGCTGGTGTGGACACTCAAAGGATACCACGAGGCCCTTGGATGGACGGTCGTCGACGTCAAGACACTTGACCCAGCTCTTTGCACTCCTCAACCAGCTATGACTCCAGCTGTCGTCATGACCACTTTTGAGGCTACGGTAACCCCCGCCTCAACTGCTACTGCTACTTCCTTGACCATCGAGGGCAAGACGCCCAATCATAATCCAACTCCGCAACCTGCCCAAGACACGGCTAAGACTAACACTCACCATGATAAATTGCTCTCTTCTAAAACCTTTGATACTGGACAAAAGGTTTTACTTTATAATTCTTATCTTAGGCTCTTTTCCAGAAAGTTAAAGCATAGGAGGACTGGCCCTTATCGTGTCACGAAGTTGTATGATCATGGTGTGGTCGGGATTCAGAGTACGAACACGGGCCTCATTTTCAAATTACGTGACCACAGATTGGAACTATTCCATGAAGGTTTCCACCCCCTGGTGGCAGACCCACCAGTCTTGCCCTAGACGACTAAAATTGTCCGGGCCTGGACGAAAAAGATGGCAGGTCAAGGAGGCATTTCATCGAGCGTCATTTATTTTATTTTTCGTATCCCTTTCTTTTAATAATTAATTATTTTCGTTATTCCTTTCTTTACTTAGTTTTTATTATTATTTCATATTTTATTTGGTTTATTTAGGCATCCCTTTCCATTTTTCCTATTTTTATTTCCTTAATTCCCTCCCTTTGTTTTATTTTCATTTTTATTATTAATTCCCTCCTTTCCTTTTATTTTTTCCCTCCTCTCCCTCAGCCTTTTCAAAATTTGAAATAGCTGAACTCCTTTCTGCAGGATTGAGCCACGCGGATCCAGCCAAAGCGCGCCATGCCTCTCCAGCCAACACGCGACATGCGTCCTCTCCATATCCAGCGAACGCGTCATCCGCAATCCGCCTCGTCCACTCAACGTGCACCACGCGTACCGCAATCCGCTAAGCCCAATACGCGCGCGCCACGCGTCTTCAACGCGTCATCGTCCCGCAATCCACGACAGCCAATCAACGTGTGCCACATGTCCCGCAATCCACCTCGCTCAATCCCGTCGCGCCACGTGTCACCGCGTAATCAGATCCGGAGCAGCTAACCACAACGTGCCACGCGTCCCACGTCAGCCCATCGCCAATCCGCTCTCGCCACGTCATTCGGAATCCGCGTCTCACTCCGTTTCCCAACCGTAGCACGCCACGTGCTCCTCACCCAACCACCGCGTACCACGTGTCATGGACGCTCCTCTCAGCCTCACTTATCCATTTTTTTTCCTTGTTTTCTCTTGCCCTTTCAGCCACCGACCACCTTTCTCCCTCACTCCATCTTCTTCCCTTGAAACCCTAGCCACACACTCACCATGTCCCCCAAGAGACCCACAAAAATTAAAATGGTGGCTCACAAGATCGGGTCCACCAGCCGTCGCCCAACTCCGGCCCAAAAAAGCCCATCACCCACCAGCTCGTCATTCCCCTCGACCGGTGAGCCCTCCAACTCCCAGCCGCGTCCGAAGAAGAGGAAGAAATAATCTTGGTGAAGAGGAAGCCTAAACCACCTCTTTTCGTCAAGGTTGAGGAGGTCACCACTGACGCCGGCGAGCCATCTGCCCCGACAATGCACCATTACCCTAGGGCACTCCACAACATTCTCCTATCCCTTCCCCCTTCTCCTTGAACACCTTTTATTATCTGAACTCTCTTGGTTGTTTTGTGCATCTCTCTCGCATTGAGGACACTGCGAAGCCTCAGTGTGGGGGAGGATTTATGTGTTTGTGTGATATTTTAGTATATATGTTTGACTGCATGCTTTGTGCAAAAATTTAAATTTTTTTGGATTTTCACTTTACAAGATTTTGCTAACATGTTAGCATTGCCCAGTTTTAAAACCCTCGAGTATGGACACACACTTTTGACTTACAAGCACATAGAAATGAACTGCCTTTCATATTGGTCTTGCCCTAGATCTTGAATGCTTTGTCTGCTAGTTCTTATAACCTGCATCTGCACTAAACATTAGCAATCATTTATAGCACCTTGTGAGCATTTGAGACTAAACAGTTATATTTTCCATGTGTGATTCAATGCTTAGCTAGGCATTCAACTAAGTTTGCATGAGACCCCTGGGTATGGGCACCATCAGTCTTGGGAAAGCAGCAAAAAGGCGAGAAAAATGAACTTTGCATCTTTGCTTTCTATCCCTTCTCTCTTTCTTCATTTCGCCCCCGGCGTTCTTTTTCTTCTTGCCCTTGACATCTTCTCATTTCCTTCTCATTTCTCTCTTCTTTAAACACTTGTTCTAACTTTTCTTGATCCCTTTTTCTTCCAGGTGAGCAGTATTTGTCAGAGGTAGCGGGCTAGATGTTCAGCGCTGCCTAAGTGTGGGGGAGACCAAAAAGAAGGTGTAGATGTTGAAGAAGAGCAAGGGCAAAGTCATCAAGCCCTAGCCAAAGTTCCTTCATCAAGCCCTAGCTGAAGTAAGTTGGCAAAATCCTCAAGCTAACTCAATCTTCATCAGCTGAAGTTTGTCAAATTCGTTTTCATCAACAAAAAAAATATTCAAAAAATTCAAAACCAGAAACAAAGCAAATAAAAGAAAGTCTTATCTGGTTTCAAAAAAAAAGAAAAAAAGAAAAAAAGAAAAAAAAAAGCGAAAGAAGGCAAAAGCACGAACTAGAAGAATGAAGTATTGTCAGCATGGTTTCCAAGAGAAGAACTCTCCCCCCCTAGAAGAAGAAATTCATCTACCCTTGATTGTCTGCCCTTGACGGATACTGCCTCACCACTTCATCTCTATCCGGGTTTTTCGTTCTATTCTCCTTTTCTTTTTCTTCCTCTTTTGCTCTTTATATATAATCTTTCTTCTTGCTCTTCCTACTTTCTTTCTTTCTTTCCCTTTTCTCTTCATATTCTTCATCTTTTCTTTTCACCTTTTTCCTTTCACTCTTTTTTTATGATGCAAAGTTCATTTCCGATTGTTGATTGGCTGAGAATGTGGATTTTAACTCGGGTTGATGTGCAAACTGAGTTGTGTGTCTTGCTAATTTGCATACTTGAGTGATTAAACACCGAGCCTAGTTGAGTGTGAGTGTAAACACTTTCCCTAGTGAGGATTGCTGATGCCAGGTCTGATGTGGTAAAGTTTCTTCGTTAGGGTCGTTATCCTAATGATTTGATGCAGAGTTATCTAGGCAGAGTATGTCTTGACATGGTTAGGGCTGATTGTTTGGTTTGTTAGTTCTTCTGCTATGGTTGGTTGTGCTTGTCTGTGTCTTAGGGTGTGTTTTCCTTTTTGATTGCTCGAGGACGAGCAATGGGCAGTGTGGGGGAATTTGATATAATGCCTTTTTATGCATGTTTTGCCCTCTCTTTTAGGTCTAATTTCACACTTGATACTACTAATTTGGGTTGTTTTCCAACCACTTTGCAGATTTGGACTAAAGGGAGAAGCTTGCTGAAAAGCGCGCCATTTGAATGCATTTCTGTCATCTCTTCATCGTCGGGCCCTAGATGTAGTTTTGTCGTCGAGACCTGTCGTCGGGACCAAGACGAGATCTTATGTCCAGGCCTAAACGACGCACGTGCATGTTTATTTTCGGATAAGGCTTGGCCACAGATGCTAAAAAGATTCTAGCGGGATTCCATATGTAGATCATCCAGCTCAGTAGAGAATATTCCTCCCTGCCATTTTGTCCCCTAGTGGGGTTGTTAGGCTATATATAGAACCTTAACTTTAGGTTAAAAGGGGGCTACTCTTTAGTATATTTTGCATCTTTTTTAGGCTTTTCAATCATTGTAGCCACCTCTCTAACATTGGGCTCTGTTCTTACTTTATTTTTCCAGAAATTGGAGCCCCAAGCTCCAATTAGTTTTTAATCCAGATTTTTATTTTCATCTGCACCTCTTCTCTGTTTATGTTGCTTTCTCCATCTATCTTGTGCATGATTTCCAGCATGAGTGGCTAAATCTCTTAGTCTTGGCAGGGGTATTTTAAGGGTTGCAAAAGGATAGTTGGGAGGTCAAATGGTTCTCAAAACGTTTTCATGATTGTATCCGTTTTCTTGTCATTTCAATGTCATTTTGTGTGAGGTTTGTTGGTAGTTTGATCACCTATTTGCATGCTTCTCATGAATATTGTCGTTTCCATGGTAATAACTAACGTGAGGCAATGGAATAGAGTAGGCACCTAGTCCAGAGTCACCATGTCGTTTGGTCCAATTTGGCTAGGGTAAGAAACCGGTTAGGGCAGACTTCTCAGTGTCTAGCCCTAGACGTGTCTTCTCTCCACTTCACGGGCCTGCGTGTCTGACCCATAAGCGTACCTTGGGCGCAATGTCACGGCCACACCCATAAGCGTACCTTGGGAGTGACTTCTCTTAAGAAGAGAAGTAGGGGATCCACGTGAAAACAGGATTCCTATAGCACGTATATGGTGTGAAAACAGTCTATCCTTGCACCGATGACCGACTAGACCTCGACGCAATCCGCCGTTTACCACCTGCTAAGATTTCTCATTTATCTGATTTATTATCTTCATTTACTTTGTTATTATCTTTATTACACTTGTTAGTGTTTACCATTTTTATTGATATTCTCTTGCTTTATTTTCGTTCCCTTTTTATTTAATTATTTCGTTGGTCTTTTATTACTTGTATTTGCATTTTTATTCTCTGTCTCAACATCAACTGCCATTGTTGGTTAGATTCGTCTACACCAACCAAACCCCCCACCCCCCCTGTGTTACTTTTATGTCTATTGCATTTTCATCCTCGTCATACATCTAGGGCAAGATTAAATCTAGTCCTTCATTTTCCCTATGGTTCGACCCTGACTTGCCGCTATATACATTAATTTGTGCATCTACCCTATCAGGATTATATTTTATTACTTTTGATGCGCGTTTCGACGGCGCATCAAGCAACCTCAATACGCGGATGAGTATCATTTCCTACCCTATTTGCCTTATTGTTCTTTGTTTCATCCAGTCTACGTTCCTTTGGGATCCGTAGCTTCCCATTATCTTGAGCACCAAAACCAGATCCCCTATTCCCGAAACGACCGATGTTGGCTCTTATAGGCGAAGCTCCTATGAATTGGCGGTCAAGAGCTAATTCCATGTCTATCCGATTCTCCACCCAATCGAATCGTACGAATCCGAAATGTTTTCCCCTTTATTCCTCTGATACGGGATGAACACATCCTCAACCTTGCCGAAAGGCGGCAGCCTCCACCTCTGCATGATGAGGTAGTGGAGCGTACGTTGATCCACATGCAACGGCAGGTTCTCCACGTAGTATGTGATGGTCTTGTTCAATTCCCTCTTAGTCGGGACCCTCACCATCGATGAGGTCATCAATGGAAGTCAGAAATTTCACCCCGACCACAGTGGGTGTACCGGTGTATGGGGATGTCTCCGGTAGCAGTGGGTTGACCGGAGAGGCAAGGGTTCAAACCGTCGGATCCTAATTTTGCGGAGAGAAAACTCCCTCTTTCCTTATTGGTGCCTCAAATCTATAAATACGAAAATTAATGCAGCACATGAACACGATTATGTTCTCCTCTTTTACTCCGCGTCTCCTCAGAATTTAATACAATGTTGATTTCAATTCATTTGATTATAAATGTGAAATGATTCAGTAGAATCTGTTCATGGGACCTTTTAATATCATCAACAAAGCACTAATTCAATGCCCATACACAATGAAAAAGATATATAAGTTCTTGAAAAGGGTTGTATCTGAAGTGGTGAGGAGATTTTTAAGCAAACTGAGATGTACCAAAAAACAAGCACCATTGAGGAGTAAACTTCAAGGAAACAGACTAAAGTTCAGATCCACCTAAAGAAAGAAATATTCTAAGAATTTATCACAAAGTTGTCTCCCAGTGCAAAAACACTATTTTTGGTCTTGGAGAAGATAAAGAAGGATGCATACAAGATTGAGCTACCTAAGGAGTATGAGGTATCTGGTACATTTACTGTGGCTAATCTAGTACTTTATGAAGAAGGTTATGAAAAGGAATTCAGAATCGAGGACCAGTGCCCTTAAGGTTTCTAGAATTGTTGATAAAGTAATTACTTGGTTTGTATTATCTACTAAAAGAACATTTAAGGGTATTAATGGTTTCGGATTTAATTACATAAAGGCTTCATTCAATTCTTTGTAAACCATCTCTGAGTTATTGAACAAGGAATATTGTCACTCACTTACCCGGAAAATTATAGGATACTCCATAAATATTATGTGTAATTTCATCTTTTACTCACATAAGTTGTGGAACCCACTCTTTATACCCTTATATAATTATAGTGATGGATCTCATTATTAGAGTAAAACTCATCACTTATTTGAGAGGGTATAAATAGTAAATCTGCATATCTAAAGTAGTGTATAAACACTCCATTTAGCCTCTCATATTTTCTTCTAGCTCTACTGGTCTACACTTGTCTTACGTAAAAAACATTTGTACAATAAAGAGTCCAGTAGAATATTTTCTTTTTATCCTAGCCACCTCGCCAACATTTACATCCATCCACCTTTTTCAATTACTAATCCCGGTAACCAGACATCAGATAGTAATGGTGTGTGTTCCACATCCATTTTATTTTCTATTTTTCTATTTTCTTCCGTTAAGAAAACACAAAACACATCCGATAAAACATAATTTTTTTAAATATTTTTTTAATTAGTTATATTATTAATTATAATTATAATATTAATAATTAAACACATGACATGCCTCATAAAAATTGATCAGTTGAAAACCTTACCTGACGAAAAAACTATTTTTAAAAACAGAAATAAAAAACCAAAAACAGTTTTTAGTTTTTGACAACAAAAAATAAAAAACAGCAAACGATACCGAAGGGGCCCTAACTTACTAAAGTAAACAAATTACTAATTTATATATGATAGTGGTGAATGAAGGTTTATTTCTCATTTGTTAGGTTATATTTTTTCTTGATTGAAAAAAAACTACTTTATGTATTTATTTAAATAAAAGAATCTAATGACAGTATTAATATCTTTAACAAATTCAAAACAATGAATATATAAATTAAAAATGAATACCAAGCACCAATCTTTCAAAATTGGGCACATAAAAATGGCAACAACTTTTATCAATGTGTCAATTTTAGCTCAAAAATATAAATATTTTCAAAACAATCAAGAAAAAAATGAATTGTTAAAAAAAAAATAACAATAAAAAAAAAAAAATTATACATCGCTACAGCCGTAATTATGTCATTGTTGACAATCTGCACCATGACCATTATGCTTAACAATAACAAATTTAAGATATATTTTTTACCAAATGAGCTCAATAACTTTTTGCATCATTACTTTATTTTATGGCAATTAAATATAATGGTGATAGTAGAGATTGTCAATGATAATATAACTGGGGTTGATACGGTTGCGGCGATATATAATTTTTTTTCATTTTTTTAATGTTCTTTATTTTTCAACAATTCACTTTTTTTATATTTTAAAAAATTATAATATTTTTGGAATTGTTTGTAATTTTTTCCGCTTTTTAATTTTTTCTTTAATTTTTAGCAATTTATTTTAAATATATATTTATATTTTTAGTCATTAGATTAATTTTTAAAGAATTTTTAATCTATTGTTTTAAATTTCTACCATTTGTTTATTATTTTTTTGAAATTTTTAATATTTTTTATATGTTAATTATTTTTTCTGATTTTTTTAAAAAATCTACGTCATCATCTATGTCATTTTTTTATTTTTGTGTTTTCACGTGAGCAAAATGTTAAGGCGTCATATCGAGTTGCCAAACAAGACTTAAGTCAATTTTAAACTTAGAGTTTGTTTTAAATAAATCGGCAAGCCTTAGATTTACATTAAATAAAATTAAAATTAGGGTGAGGTAGGTTTACTATTTTTTCCCTAAAACGAAAGAAAAAAAAGTGCCATTTTAGTTAGAGGTGTGCATGAGCTAGTTCGGTCCGATTTTTGGGAGAAAACAGACCTGAACTAGAAATTTACGGGTCCAAAAAATTGAGAACTGAACTGAACAATTTCCTAATTGTTCGGTTCTAAATTAACGGTCCAACTTAAGCAGGTTTCTATACTGACCTGTATATAATTTTTTTGGTTTTGTTAAGAAAAAGGGAAAAAGATAAATCAGGTCCCAACTTTTTTTAAGTCAGACCCTAACTTAAGGCCCTCTTCAAATTGGCCCCTAACATCTTTCTTCATTACTCACGTTGGCCCCCAACTTATCCACCGTTAGTCAATTAGACCCTGTACTCTCAACTTTGCACTAATACCGTAAAAAGTTGTTGTTAGTCACATTTTTCTCCCCAAAATGACGTCGTTTTAAAATTATTTTTTATTAAAAATAAATAAATAAATATTGGAATAGAATGGAAAGTTAATCGAATATGTATTTAACTACATGATAATTAATTAAATATTAAAAAAGAGAACTAAGTATATATATATATTAATTGAAAGCAAATTAATCGAATCTCAATCTAGACCTATTTTTTCCTCTAATTGCTCTAATTAATTAATTGTAAAAATAAAATTTTCCTAAACCCTAAATCCTAGTACTAACATAATTTTCCAAATTAAAGTAACAAAAAATTTCATAACTAAAAGTTTCCAATTTATTCATCGTTAGTCAATTAGTCGTACCCCCAACTTTGTACTAACACCGTTAAAAAGTTATCGTTAGTCACATTTTCCTCCCCAAAATAAGGTCGTTTAAAAAAAAAATTAAATTTAAAAAAATATATTAATTTTTTTAATTTTTTTTAATTTTTTTTAATAGAATGGAAAGTTAATCGAATATGTATTTAACTACATGATAACTAATTAAATATGAAAAAAGAGAACTAACACTATATATATTAATTGAAAGTAAATTAAGGGCCCAAGGCCAACTCAAGTAGTAAATCTCGAAAAAGCAACGACAACGTTCTCCAGTAAAGACTAGAAAAAAGGGCCCCTGGCCAACGGGAAAACAACATTCCCAGCAAGGGTCCAAGAACTCATGCACTATGTCAAGAAAGCATCCCCAGCAAAAAACGAAAGAACTCGCGCGCCTCGCCCTCATTAGGGCCAATCGACAAGCGTCACTCATCAAAAACCTTCAAACTCATCAGAAAAGCACATCTTTACTAAAACAAGCTTCTTTCCGGACATTTCATGTCCTTTCATTATTTTCCGTGAAAGTCCCATCGGTTATTAGAATGCCCATGCATGTGCATCTTCATTTGAAGTCCATTCACTCGGATTGACATTGCGAATTGAAAATTATGTACCATGTTAGTTGCATCTTTATGAGCGTAAAACTCTTAACTTTGTTTCAGAGTGTGAATGCAAACACTAATATCAGGTGAGGATTGCTTACGGCTGCAAATTGTGGGATGCATTATAGGTTCGTATCAAGGCTGCAGGTAACAAAAGAGCATTTCTCTCCTCCCAGAGTGAGCATTTGCATTTTTCTCCTCCCAGAGAGATCATCATACATTCCCTCCTCCCAGAGTGATAGCATCTACGTTTCGTCCTCCTAAAATGACGATTAGTTTATTTCTGCACCTCACGTCTTCTCCTACGAGATTAACGTCATTTAAATTTCCGCATTTTTATATTTCCTCCTCCTAGAGTGACAACTTTATATTTCCTCCTGCCAGAGTGACAGCATCAGCATTTTTCTCCTCCTAGAGTGACATCATGTGCATTTCCTCCTCCTAGAGTGACCGTAGTTTAATTTCCGCATTTCATGGGATTGACGTTATTTACATTTCTGTACTGCATTTCCTCCTCCCAGAGTGACAGCATCATGCATTTTTCTCCTCCCAGAGTGACATCATTTGTATTTCCTCCTCCTAGAGTGACAACATGTATTTCCTCCTCCTAGAGTGACATCATTTGCATTTACCTCCTCCTAGAGTGACATCATGCATTTTCCTCCTCCTAGAGTGACATCATTTGCATTTTCCTCCTCCTAGAGAGACATCATTAGGACAGATCATTCGTATTTCTGCGGATCGCGCATTATCCTCCCGAAGCAACGTCAGTTACGTGTCAAACGCTTATACCCCCCTAGTGGGGCCGTCATTTACATTTTCCTAAAACTACCTTCCATTCTTGTCAAAGTAGTCGTCATTTACACTTTCTACAATTCATGTTTCCCTTAATATCCACATAGATCTAGACTTATACCTTTGCAGGACATCCGATCAACAATCTATCTCCTCCCAGAGTGACAGCAACGAATCTATCTCCTCCCAGAGTGACATCAACAAACTTACCTCCTCCTAGAGTGACATCAACGAATCCTCCTCCCAGAGTGACATCTACAACAATATCTCCTCCCAGAGTGACATTCAACAAACTATCTCCTCCAAGAGTGACAACAACAATCTATCTCCTCCCAGAGTGGCATCAACAAACTTACCTCCTCCCAGAGTGACATCAACGAACTTACCTCCTCCCAGAGTGACATCAATAAACTTACCTCCTCTCAGAGTGACATCATCACGGTGAGATTGAGGTAAGACCTGCTGTGTCGCCAAAATTTGGATATGTGGGGGCAATCGTCTTTATTGCTTATCAAATGCTTCGATAAGACAGTAAAGAGGGGGAAACTGTTGATACCCGAATTTTGACGCCATTTTTAATTAAATTTAGCATTTCCGTTATTTCACTCAACTTTCTGTCATTTTTAATTAAATAACTGTCGTTAGTATTTTTAAATTCTCATCGCATTTTATCATCGTCATTGTCATCGTCAGCGTTTGAAATCGCATTTTTAATTTTTCGTCACGTATTTTCATTATTATTATCATTAATATTTTCAGCCTTAAAAATCACATTTTTAATTATCCGTTAGTCATTTGCTAGTTATTTCTTCGTTTTAGGTCATCGCATAAAATTTAGGATTTTTAGTATTTTATCACATTTTTTAGCATTTTTATTTTTTATTATTATTTTTGTTCAAGCTTTTATTGGACCCGAGTAAGTTCGCTCGGACAATAGCTCGAACGCGTTATGTTTTCCATCAACTATTACCTACTCTTTTTTCATTCACGCCGACCAACTTCGTTTCGCGTAGTTTTCATCATAACGTCGTTTATTTTTCGTCCGAACATTTCATGTTTCCGAAGGAGAAAATAAACACGTTAAACGAAAAATCCTCGTCATTCGCTGTAGACTGTTAAACTCGTCTTATTTTTCTCTACGCGCTGGCACTTTCGACTCGAAAATTCAGAACATTTGTTCACGAAAATGGCTCGAGGCCAATTAAATAAAATTAAAGGGGCATTTGATCATCACTGTTGATCTGGTTGACCAAGGAAAGTCAACCAGATCAACGACCCTTGATTTAATGTGCATGGTGCACATGCACCGTGGAAGCGACGCGGCAGCAGAGCAAGCCACCGAGTTGCTTGCTCCCGTCGCTTCCTGTCCTGTCACCCATCACCTCGACGCCCTAGCCTCGCCACCTTACAGCCCTAGCCCCGCCAGCGCACGCCGTCCTCCCTCCACGCCCTCCATCGCGTCCTCCCGCCCACGCGATCTTCGGCCTATAAAAGGCCACTGCCTTTAACCGTTATCGACGACGAATTCACAAGCAAGATTGCTTCTTCTCCCTCCTTGATAGATTGCTCATTTCGAGCAATAATCGCCACAGTTCAAGCTTTTGCTCTAGTAAACATTCTCGGCAGTTCGCTGCCTTTCTTTCTTTAATTTTTTTGATTACTTTTTTGCTCAAGTTAATTGCTTATATTTATGCCAATAATTCCTATATATGCCATAGATTAAATACATGCTTTTAATTTGCATAATAGTTAGATAAATCTTGCAAATTAATCAGTTTTCGGTAATTATCATTTTCATCCTTTTTTTGAAATTAAACTCGGTACAGTTTAAACCGAGATTCGAGGTTCATACGGTCGGGAAGTCGTCGAGGAGACGAGCATATCGGTACGAAGGTTTTTCATTTCGGCCACGGGTGGTCGGAGTTTGGCCGCCGGTAGTTGCGCCGACGACCAAAGCTAAGGGACAATGAATAGTGCCATAATGGACTATTCACGTGGGAGAGAAGAAGGAAAGGTAATGGGCTTGGCCCATCACCATTCTTTTTTTATTTCCTTGGGCCCAGCCCATTTTCATATTTCCGAGACCTCGGATCGCGTTTTTTCGTAAAATATTCGTATATTTCGTATGACTGTTTTTTTGTACTGTTGCTTTAAAATTCTATACCTATCAACTGTTTAAATTCTTCGGACTTTAATTTTTTGCAATTTACTTTCTGCAATTTAAATTCAATCATTTAATTTACCGCCTATATGGTCGGTCACATTTTTAATTCTCGCAAACATCAACTGTTTAATTTTCTGCAAATCATCAAGTGTTTAATTTTCTGCAAATCATCATTTAATTTTCTACAAATCATCAACTGTTTAATTTTCTGCAAATCATCATTTAATTTTCTGCAAATCGTCAACTTCTTAATTTTCTGCGAATATCAAATCTTTAATTTTTCGTCAAATCATCATTTAAATTTTCATACGCATCAAATCATCATTTAATTTCTCGCACTTATCAACTGTCATCATTTAAATTTTCGCACTTATCAAATCATCATTTAATTTCTCGCATACATCAAATCATCATTTAAATTTTCGTATGCATCAAATCATCATTTAAAATTCTCGCACTTATCAACTGTCATCATATAAATTTCTCGTATGCACTATCATCATTTATGTTTTCCTGCACTCGTCAAATCATCATTTAAATTTTTGTATGCGTCAAATCGTCATTTTTATCTTCGTATGCATCAAACCATCATTTAATTTTTCGATAAATATCAACTGTTATTTAAATTCTCGCATTCATAAACTGCTTATTTATTTTTCGAGCTATCGCTAACACTCTCATATTGTAGGTTTAAAATTCAAGCTTCGCTCGAAAGTGCGCCTTTCTTTCCCTTTTATTTATTCAAACACTTTTTCATAAAAATTAATCGTACGCATGATATATAGAGTTGCTAGAATTAAAATCAATCCACATGAACAACTTGTTTAAAGACTTGCTTAAAAATGCCATGTTCGTTTGATTTTAAGTTTTCGCTTATATTGACTGCATGTACTTGGTGGCTTCGATCCCACATCACTTTATCATTTCAAAACCTCTCATTTAATCTGTACTCTGTTAAGCTATCCATGATAGAATCACGTAGTAATTAATTTAATCATGCATAAGTCTGATGATGAAATAGAGGGCGCTCATTCAGTCTTACGGAAAATTTAGTCCCATCACGCTACAGTCAGGAATAATCGATCGGTCTTGAAAATGGTAACCCCATCCAAAAAGATTTTTAAAAACGGTAACCCCGTCAAACGATTAATTATTCCTGAACGGTCCCGATCATGGAAAAGACCAAAGTGACAATTCCTCTTAGGACCCCTTTTCAAAACGCATTTTTATCAAACACCTTTTAAACACCTCTCTTATCAACCGGTAACCGTTTTCAGATGTGACTCGGGTGCCTAACACCTTCCCGATTCCATAATACGACCCCGAACCTTTGTCTTGGGTTTAAACCTTTTTTTGTGCCTTTAGTTTATTTATTTATTTTATTTTTTTATGCCATGACGATTAGGTTCCCTAAACCTAGAGACAAAATTAAGGTGGCGACTTCATTGCATGTTGCGAGGAGTCCTTTTACGCCGAGCATCGTAAGGTCTCAGATTCGTCGTACACTTGCGAATAATATTTTTGTTTATTTTTGGGGCGCGACAGCAACCCTTCAAAGAAATACTTATGTGTTTAGTGGTTCCTGTATCTAACCACCAAGTGTTCTTAGGCACAGAAACAAGAAGGGATTCTGTACTAACAAGAGATAAGGACATACCTTTCTTTTCACGCCAAGCCATATACTTAGCGCAGTCCTTCTTCAAGTGGCCTACTTTCTTGCAGAAGAAACATTTTGGTCCCTTACGCTCAGTATTTGAGCCTTTATGTTTCTTCTGAGAACCAGACCCTGCAGTCTCTTTGCCTTTCCTCTTCTTGAAACCAGATGAAGAGGTAGCAGCTAGGTGAGCATTGTCCAACTTAGCATGTCTCAATCTGTCTTGTTCCTGAACCAGCTGAACCGTAAGCTGATCAATTGTCCATTTATTCTCTTGACAATTGTAACTCACCTCAAATTGACTGTACTGAGGTGGTCGTGAAGTAAGCACATGATGCACCAGATAATCATCAGGCAAATCAACTTTAAGTGCTTTCAACTTCTCAGCCATATTGACAATTTCTTGGACATACTCCCGTATGTCGCTATCACCCCTGTACTTTATGGTCGAGAATTTGTGAATGGTATCGCTAATCTCAGCCTTCGCCGTATGGGTGTAGCGACTGGCTAAGATCTCTAAGATATTACTGGCACTTTCTTCCTTATCCAGTCAACACTGAGTATGACCAAACGGCTAGCTTTGTTCAATTGCTGTCGTTCCTCGAAAGCCTAGAGTTCCTTATCAAAAATTTTGAGGTCTGGTTCCTCAGGGCAATCCTTATAGAGCGCTAGATCCTTATTCATACAGCATAGTGTTGTGATTGAGTGCTTAAATGTCTTATTAATCATCATCTTTTCTTGCTATTTTAGATGATGATTCTACTAATTGTGTGCTCTTTTCACTCCTTTTTGCAGAGAGTAGGCTACAAAGCCTAAATATTAAAAAGGTGCTGAAAATCGATACAAAGCTTGAGTTTGAAGAAAATGAAAGAAAACAACAGCTGTGTTCATGCTGAGCCATGTAACAAGCCAAAGAAATTAAAAGCCAATGGGCTTGGGCCCATGATGAGAAGGAAGGCTCATGCTGGCTTGTAAAAGAATCTTTGTAATTAGTTGAAACCAAACTTTAATAATTAGTTTAATAATTAATTAAATCCTATTTTCTAGGATTTTTAGTTAGACTAGGATTTGGTTTAAATAACCTAGCTGGACAGAAAACCAGGATCTCGCTTCTTCCTTGAAACTTTGGTTATTCGGCTACTGGTTCTAATTAAGCAATTATTATTTCTTTTCTTCCTCTTTCCTTGATTTTAATTAATTCATGCACAATACTTGTTTGAATTAATTATGTCTTGTTCTAGCTAAGTTATATATTCTTGGTAAAGGCTCTAGGGTTATGATTCATATGTTGTGAGATCTAATTAAACTTCATAAAATCCAAATTTGTATTTCTATTCTTTTTATTTGAATGTCAATTTGTTCTTATTCAATCTAAGTTTGATCACCTTAGAATTTAATTCGAACAATTACATCTTTTCTTAGAAACGTTGGATTCTACATCGTTGATAGGAATCTGTAGGTAACTAATTAGTGTAAGAGCTAATTAGAAAAGGGTAGAATCCGATTTATAGGAGTAGAAGAAATTCTCTTCTAGATCGGGAAAGGTCTCTCCCCGTGTTTAATCAATCCTTCAATTAAATTTTATTAGGAGTACCGCCTTAAAGTTATTGAACGGTTAGGGATCCTAGTAGGAGTACCGCCTTAGGAATCTTGAGTAGGAGGAGAGCAGGAGACTCAGAGTACCGCTGGTCTCTATAGCTTTTCTATAAAATTCGGTTTTGAAAACACTTGCATCAATGATCGACATTTATGAATCGTGACCCGAAAAGAGTCTTTATCGGGAATTTACCATCATCTGAGTTCATCTAATCATCATTTATTTACTGTTTTTATTCTCTCTATTTATTAATTTAATTGCAACACAAAAACCCCACTCATTGGTTTTTACCACTGTTACAATTCTGGTCTTTTACATAAATTATTATTATCCTGAAATCCCTGTGGTTCGATCCTTTTACCACTTGCTACAGTTTTAATTAATTGTGCATGGTGAATTGTATGATTTTTTTTGTTGGTTTCGGCACCCATCATGTTGTCTCTACCTTTCTCTTCCATAACTTGAAGTTACTAGAAGACAACAGTGGTACACTGTTTAAATTGGCAGATACCGAGCCTGCTGAGTTCATATCTGAAAGAACACAACATTTAATCAGCTCACTTTAGTGAAAATATGAAAGTAATAAACTTAATGAATATACATTGACTAAGTCAAAAGATTAATTATATGACATTGTGTTTAGTCTTTGGACTAAAAGAACAACTCACAATTAATTAACCTGTCATAGTGTGAATTTTATAGCTTGATTATGCTTAATGTTTGACCTTCCTTTGAGCCGATCAAACACTTGCAATAAATCTCTTAATAGCTATAACCCTTGAAATTCATCACTATCGTATTTATAATTTCTGCCAAACAGTCATCTTCCTTTGGGCCGACAACTATTTGCATGAAATTGCGAACACCACACTTGAAATGTCTAACTCGGTAATGTCCGTAGCAGAGGTCACTTTGGTGACTTTACTACTTCTATTAATCGAGTTAGACAAACAAGCTAAGTTTAAAAGCTTCATTAGTGTTATTCCACTTTCTTTCATAAATCAATTAATTTTTGAACTCTCCCAAACATCTTAAACTTTATGATGTTCATGTTCAAAATAATTGAATCAACTTTAAGTCCGACAAACCGAACCAATACATAGAATTACCACAAATAATTAAAGTATGCAATTAATTTTGTAATCAAAATTCAAGATTACAAATGAATGTGCAAACAATAAATTACAAAGCTGCCATGAAGTAATTGCCAATTGTCATGAATTAATTAATCAGTACATATAACCACCAATTGTCATGAATTAATTAATCAGTACATATAACCAGTAATTGCAAAACCAAGTTGCCATGAATTATTAATTCATTTATGAATTAATTGGGTAAAGACAGGAATGCGCATGACAAATTAAAGCATATCATGACAATTATATAAGTATATATCTGCACATGAATTTGCACATGATTTATATCTGTTGCGTGAATTCATGATTTGGGCAACAATTAATTCTCACCATTAATCATAAACAGATATAAATCCTTTCTGAATTAATTCTGCACCATTAATCCATTAACAGATATAAATCCTTTCTGAATTAATTCTGCACCATTAATCCATTAATGGTTTTTGCCGAATAATACCTAATCATTTACTCGGATATTCTAAACTCAAACAGCACGTGTTTGAAATAAAAGCAAACAGATCGATTTAATGTAATTCAGAAAGATAATTGTCAATTCATGACAAAATCGACAATTTGTAATTCAGCGGCTTGATTTTACAAATTGAAACCGTATTGTCATGGATCAAGCGGCTACCTTGCATATTGTGAAACCGTAATACAAATTGAAACCGCAAGTCAACCAAAATCAGGCAATCAATTAAATCAAGCGGCAGTTGTTGATTTGCCCAAATTAATCAACAATTATCTTTGCCCAAATTAATCAACAATTGTCGATTTCAGAAAACCAAATTACACAATAAATTGCCGAAATCAATCCCATGCATCATAAATTATTTGATTTATGCAAAATCAAAATTGAACTGCTCCGCTACCAATTGTTAGAACCGGAGGAGATTAATGTTGTTCTAAACCGTATGAACAACAATCTAGGGCCGTAATCAATTCAGATTTGCATGAATTAAACGAAATGCGGAAGCGTACCTAATGATGATGCCATGTTCTTGACAAAACCCGATAACGAAGGTCTTCTGGTGAATCGTTGCTTAAGGGTCGGATGGGGAACCGCTTGTTCTTTTGTTTTCAACGTTATGTATATTTTTCTTACGTAACGTTGTAACAAAAGAACTGTAACTTAAGTAAGCAACTATGGTCCCAAATATTTAATTTATATTATTTACTAATTGACCCATCAGCAAATAGTAATTAACCCAGGATCCTGCACAATTACAGATTGTGCCCCCACATTGTATGAATTAGACAATTGGACCCCTGATATGATGTATTTTGTCCACATTTTCTCTTCCTTTCCTAGCCTTTTTTGGATCCTGATGCTACTGATTAATCTCTATTTCTTTACTTATTGCAGATTCAGGATTTAGGAGAGGAAATTCCAGAAAGATGCATTATTCACCGGATTTTGGAGAGTTTCCAGCGTCTAGGCCGAGCTGCTCATCGCGCGCAGGCTAGCTGTAGAAAATGGAAAGTACGGAAAAGGAAATTTAATAAATCCGACTGATTCTCCGACTTTCCCTCCGTGTTCCCAGCTCAGCAAATGCATAATTAAGGAAAACCTAGTTCTATTAGACTTAGGACTTCTATTTTATTTAATATATATATTAAAATAATTAGGGTTTAAAGGGGGGCTCTCTTTTCCGCCCTCTTTCTCTCTTCTTCTTCTTCCCCCTCTTCTCTTCTCTTCCCCCTCTCTTCTTCTTCTTCTTCATCTTCTATTATTTTTATATTTACTATTTTATTTATGCTTTCTTTGTGGAACGAATTTCAATTTCCTAGTAAAGACAATTTGTCGCACCCGAAAAATAATTTTTTTTTGCGAGTATACGACGAATCTGAAACCTTACGATGCTCGGCGTAAAAGGACGCCTCACAACATGCAATGAAGTCGCCACCCTATTTTCTAAGGTTTAGGGAACCTATATCTCATGGCATAAAAAATAAAAACTAAGGCACAATTGGTCTAAACCAAAGAACGAAGGTTCGTGGTCGTATTATGGACTCGGGAAGGTGTTAGGCACCCGAGTCACATCCTTGAAAAGGTTACCGGTTTATAAAGGGTGTTTGGAAAATATTTTTGACATGAAAATGAGTAAGTAACCGGAAAGTATCGTCCGATCCCGCGCACGGAAACGCGCCACTTTTGAATCATTTACGGAGTAAATGATCGCAAAGTGTCAACCGAAATCCTGTTACGAAGATTGGGCCACCTTTCACTTGTCCATGGGCCCTCAGAGGTATTCACCACTTTAGTGTTTTGTTATTTCCGATCGGGACTGTAGGGACTGATTAATCGTTGGTTTTTTTACTAAAGCGAGAGCCCTCTTTGTCATCATCGGGTCATGCATGATTAATATTTAATTACTACGTGATCTATCATGGCAAAACTAGCACGATACCAATTTAATGAATGCAAATAAACCGTGTGGGTTTGAAGCCACCATGCTCATATATCAAAGGTATAGGAATTAATTTCATGGCATAAAAGCAAGTGATGTAAACACGTAAGCATGTGTGTTGATTTTATTTTCCAACAATTCTAAATATCATTCATACAATTATGATAGGGTTTTTTAACATTTCTAAACAACATGCATATAAGTAATATTTGTGGAAAACATTGAATAAATAAAAGAGGCTAGAAAGCGTACTTGCGTTGCGTGATCTTGATCTACCTTATAAAACGAGAGTGTTAGCGATAGTTCGATCGAGAATAAATAACAAACAAGTAGAATAAATATTTAATTAATTTCAAACAAGCAAGTGATTAGTTAAACATGGCAAGTAAAAATATTTCAACAAATGTGAGAGTATAATCATATCGATAAATAATTAACATGGTAAGAATTACGCAAAGAAAGCATACAAAAAAAAATATTCATACAATTCAGACAATGACATAATTCATAAGGCACACGAGAATTTAATAAAATATAACATACGATTTAAAACATGACATAATTACGAAAAAGAAATACGAACATTTCAATGATTTAAACACATGGCATAATTACGAAAAAGGAACATACGAATAATTAATTTAAATACAGCATACGAGTATTTAATTAAAGATGGCATACAAACATTTAAAGGAAGCATAAACATTTAAATCATGGCATATGACATTTAAACAAAGCAAAACAATAAACATGCCTTTAAATTTAAACAAGTAAATAAACAGTTAATTAAACATGGCATACGAATTAAATTAAACATTTGCATACGAGCATAGAAATAAAATAACACCAAAAGTGACTCGAATAGGTGACGAAAAAAAATATTTGGGTCGGGCCCACATGTTGAAATTAAAATGGGCCAGGAATAAATCCTAGGCCCATGATTTAATAAGAAAAAGGGAGCTGATGGGCTTGGCTTAAGCCAAGGCCCATCAGCAATTTAAAACACAAGAGAGGGACGGGCTTGGTCCCGTCACCTTCTCTTTCAAGAACAGCAACCACTGTTCTTCTTCTTCCTTGTGCCGGCGTTACTGTCGGCGACAAGGGAGAAGCTCTGGCAACCCAAAATGACAAAAAACTATTGAAATGCACCGGGAACTGAGCCACGACCAAAACCCAACGAAAATTAGATCAAACCGACCACAAACGAAGCTCAATTTAACGATTGAAAATATATAAGCATTAAACCCAAAAAATCATCATTAATTAAACCAGGCAGCATGCATTTAAATTGAAGCAAGCAAAGTATTTATAATTTTAAAACAAAGTATTTAAAATAGATTTGAGCCATTGATTAAATGTTTAAAGCTAAAAAATTAAATTTAAAAGAGAGAAGCTAGAGAGAGAAAGCTCGAAACTTACAGTGCTTGCTTTCCTTTTGCTTTGATTCGTGTTGAGGATGATAGGGTGCGACAACCCGTCCGTTTTTAGGGTGGTAATCGTTAAGTATTTATAGTGATTTGGACGAATGTGGGGAGGAAGTTGGTGACGCGACTCTCTTCTCTTGTGCGGCTGGAAAGTGAACAACGTGATCGGGCTACACATGATAGGGCAACGTGGTGACGAGGCTGTCTTCTAGAAGTCGTGACGATGCTCCTTCTCAAAGCCTTCTCAAAGTAGTGATGAGGCTTCGATGATGAGAAGGTGAGCTTGCTGGAGAAGAAAGAAAAGAGGGCTTGAGTGATTAAAGTAGATGGCCGTTGGATGGTTGACTAAAGATTAGTCAACCAATCCAACGGTTGATTAAAAAAGAAAGAAAGAAAATGCTGAATAATTAATTAAGGACTCGAACTATTAGCGTGATGAAAACGACGAACAATTCGAACGAAAGTAACTACGTTGTAGAGAAAAATATGACGATCGAAATGATGCGAACAAAATTTTGAAGTCAACCCTCTAAACGCATTTATTTTGACAAAGTGTCGAAAATGTTCGTTCGGGACTTAAAAGAGTTTTTACCATACCGAATATAAATCCGAACGAAGATGACCATAATGTGCAGAAAAATATAAGGAACGAGGTGATGCGAACAAAAATTCGAACTCAACTCTCTAAACACATTTATTTTGACAAAGTGTAGAAAAACCTCGTTCGGGGCCTGAATAAGACTAAAAAGGAAAAAAACCCAAAATGATAGATAAAATTAAAAGAAAACGAAGGGACTCGAGCTGGGCCGAGAAATCATTAACGGTTATTGAAAAAATAAAAATAAAGCGATTATACTTGATTAAGCGTGTAAAAAAACAAACGCGGGCACGCTAATTTTGCAGGCAATTGAACGTGCTAGCGTCAAAATTCGGGTATCAACAGTTGCCCCCTCTTTATTGTCTGATCAAAAATACTGTGTAACTGAAATTTTTTATGAGCAGTAAAGATGGTTGTCCCGAGTAATTACCACGTACTGATTGCATCGTAACCTATTGAAAGAGAGAGAAATGTAAGTCGTGAAAATGTAAATGCTGCAGGGCGAGGGTAGCACTCACGGTCCATACAATTTGACAGAGAGTAAATGACGTAGGGCGAGGGCGAGGGTAGCACTCGCGGTCCATACGATATGACAGAAAGTAAATGACGTAGGGCGAGGGTAGCACTCACGGTCCATACGTTTTGACAGAAAGTAAATGACGTAGGGCGAGGGTAGCGCTCGCGGTCCATACGTTTCGACAGAAAGTAAATGACGCAGGGCGAGGGTAGCACTTGCGGTCCATACGTTTTGACAGAAAAAGAAGATTAAATCACTCAAGGAGGAGATAATAATTATGCAGAAAAAGTAGTCGCTCAAGGAGGAGATAATAATTATGCAGAAAAGTAGTCGCTCATGGAGGAGTATTAATTATGTAGAAATGTAGAATTATGTAAATGAGACTTGTAGCGTACCTTTCTCAGATATTGATTGATAGTAACATACCTTCACTCTGATGTTGATTTGATATTCGGGGTGACAGTTTACGAATTTTTAAGATATGGTGTGGTAACCTGACACAACATTAAAAGACAGGGTGTATGTGGGGATGTGACCAATCACAACACTAAACAAACAAGATGTGGTGACGTGACCAATCACAACTTTTAAATGACGAGGTGTATGTGGGGACATGACCTATCACAACACCAAACAGACAAGATGTGGGGACGTGACCAATCACAACTTTTAAATGACGAGGTGTATGTGGGGACGTGACCTATCACAACACTAAACAGACAAGATGTGGGGACGTGACCAATCACAACTTTTAATTGACAAGGTGTATGTGTGGGGACGTGACCAATCACAACTTTTAAATGACAAGGTATATATGGGGATGTGACCTATCACAACAATAAATAGACAAGATGTGGGGACGTGACCAATCACAACTTTTTAAATGACGCGGTGTATGTGGGGACGTGACCTATCATAACACTAAACAAACAAGATGTGGGGACGTGACCAATCACAACTTTTAAATGACAAGGTAGATGTGGGGACGTGACCTATCACAACACTAAACAGACAAGATGTGGGGACGTGACCAATCACAACTTTTAAATCACAAGGTACATATGTGGGGACGTGATAGGTCACAACTTTTAAATGACAAGGTGTATGTGGGGACGTGACCTATCACAACACTAAATAGACAAGATGCGGGGACGTGACCAATCACAACTTTTTAAATGACGAGGTGTTTGTGGGGACGTGACCTATCACAACACTAAACAAACAAGATGTGGGGACATGACTAATCAAAAATTTTAAATGACAAGGTGTGTGTGGGGACATGACCTATCACAACACTAAACGGACAAGATATGGGGACTTGACCAATCACAACTTTTAAATGACAAGGTGCATGTGGGGACGTGACCAATCACAACTTTTAAATGACGAGGTGTATGTGGGGACGTGACCTATCACAACACTAAACAGACAAGATGTGGGGACGTGACCAATCACAACTTTTAAATGACAAGGTGTATGTGTGGGGACGTGACCAATCATAACTTTTAAATGACAAGGTGTATGTAGGGATGTGACCTATCACAACACTAAACAGACAAGATGTGGGGACATGACCAATCACAACTTTTTAAATGACACGGTGTATGTGGGGACGTGACCTATCATAACACTAAACAAACAAGATGTGGGGATGTGACCAATCACAACTTTTAAATGACAAGGTGGATGTGGGGACGTGACCTATCACAACACTAAACAGATAAGATGTGGGGACGTGACCAATCACAACTTTTAAATGACAAGGTACATGTGGGGACGTGACCTATCACAACACTAAACAGACAAGATGTGGGGACATGACCAAGCACTACTTTTAAATGACAAGGTATATGTGGGGACGTGACCTATCACAACACTAAAGAGACAAGATGTGGGGACGTGACCAATCACAACTTTTAAATGACAAGGTGTATGTGGGGACGTGACCTATCACAACACTAAACAGACAAGATGTGGGGACGTGACCAATCACAACTTTTAAATGACAAGGTGTATGTGGGGACGTGACCTATCACAACACTAAACAGACAAGATTTGGGGACGTGACCAATCACGACTTTTAAATGACAAGGTGTATGTGGGGACGTGACCTATCATAACACTAAACAGACAAGATGTGGGGACGTGACCGATCACAAGTTTTAAATGACGATGTGTATGTAGGGACGTGACCTATCACAATACTAAGGAGACAAGATGTCGGGACGTGACCAATCACAACTTTTAAATGACAAGGTGCATGTGGGGACGTGACCTATCACAACTTTTAAATGGCAAGGTGTATGTGTGGGGACGTGACCAAGCACAACTTTTAAATGACAAGGTGTATGTGTGGGGACGTGACCAATCACAACTTTTAAATGACAAGGTGTATGTGGGGATGTGACCTATCACAACACTAAACAGACAAGATGTGGGGACGTGACCAATCACAACTTTTTAAATGACACGGTGTATGTGGGGACGTGACCTATTATAACACTAAACAAACAAGATGTGGGGATGTGACCAATCACAACTTTTAAATGACAAGGTGGATGTGGGGACGTGACCTATCACAACACTAAACAGATAAGATGTGGGGACGTGACCAATCACAACTTTTAAATGACAAGGTACATGTGGGGACGTGACCTATCACAACACTAAACAGACAAGATGTGGGGACATGACCAATCACAACTTTTAAATGACAAGGCGTATGTGGGGACGTGACCTATCACAACACTAAATAGACAAGATGTGGGGACGTGACCAATCACAACTTTTAAATGACAAGGTGTATGTGGGGACGTGACCTATCACAACACTAAACAGACAAGATGTGGGGACATGACCAATCACAACTTTTAAATGACAAGGTGTATGTGGGGACGTGACCTATCACAACACTAAACAGACAAGATTTGGGGACGTGACCAATCACGACTTTTAAATGACAAGCTGTATGTGGGGACGTGACCTATCACAACACTAAACAGACAAGATGTAGGGACGTGACCAATCACAACTTTTAAATGATGATGTGTATGTGGGGACGTGACCTATCACAATACTAAGGAGACAAGATGTCGGGACGTGACCAATCACAACTTTTAAATGACAAGGTGCATGTGGGGACGTGACCTATCACAACACTAAACAGACAGTGTAAAGAGAAAGTAAGTCTTACCTTGAACTTACCGTATGAAATGAAATGGAAAGTGGTTGACCGTGAGGGAGCGTGATCCGCCGCACAAAGTTGATTTGGGAGTGGTAACATACTTCATTCGAATGTTGATTGGATTTGTCAGAAATCCAAGACGAGGGCATTACAACGGTGTTGTGATTGAAGACCCATGATTGAGGAGTGGTAACGTTCTCCATTCGATGTTGATTGGATTTTGACAAAAATCCCAGACGAAGGCATTACAATGATTTCTTCATCGAAGACCCATGATTGAGGAGTGATTCCATCAAAGTGTATCTGTATCCTACAAATAGGAAGGAAATAAACACGAAAGCAGCAACAGATGGAAAAAAGAGAGAGTAGATAATAATGTGAGAAACATCGTGTATTCCTACAAGTCTCTTTTTTGGAACAAAAATTACCTCTTTGTTTTTAAGAGAAAGCCAAATCAAGTATATTCTTTGAAAAATGTTCGTTCAGTATTTGTTATATGAACATGATTGATACAAGTCTAGATAACGTCTGCGTCTTGTTCAGGAAATAATGACCTCAAGAACAGGACTTTCCCATGACATGTAAACATAAGCAATTCTCACTAGATATTAGTGTTTGCGCTCACGCTCAGAAACAGGGCTATGTGTTTACACTCCTAAAAATGCAGCAAACATAGCACAAAAATCAGATTTGCAATGTCAATCCGAGTGAATAAACTTCAAATGAAGATGTACCCACATGGGCCTGCTAATAATCGAAAGGAATTTGCGAGGGAGAAAGAAAGGAGGAATTTGTAGAAAAGTGTTTGTGTTTGTTTGTTTATTTTTTATATATATATATTTGTTTTTGTGTGAAAGGTTTTAATGAGTTTGTGCTCGACGACTAACTATAATGAGGACAAATCGTGATGAACAATGCTTGATGATTTGATCGAGGCGAAAGTGAAGTATACAAGTTTCTTCATCTTTGCTAGGAACACTCTTCTTGTGATCGTCATGATCGATTCCAATTGATGAGTTTTTTCGTACATGCTTCCATTTTCATTGATTTGGGTTCTTTTAGACACCCTCCGTATACAAGTTCCTTCATCTTTTGCTAAGAACGCTCTTCTTGTGATCATCTTGATCGATCTTGATTGATGATTTTTTCGTACTTGCTTCTGCTTTCATTGATCTGGGTTCTTTGAGGTACCCTCTTTTTGAATCTTTTTTCTTTTCTTCTTTTCTTCTTTTCTTTTTCTTTTTTCTTCTTTTTTTTCTCCCTTTTTCCTTCTTTTTTCTTTTCTTTTTTTGTAAAAGGTTCGTGTTCGACGACTGATTGTGATGCAGAAAAATTGTGGTGAACGATGCTCGATGATTTGATCGTGGTGAGAGCAAAGCGCACAAATCCTTGAATCTTTACTGGAGGGCACCGTGCCCAAGTTTGCGATGATCTTTTTGAGATTATTTTGTTATTGATGTTTGACCATTTTTGTTTGGTATATATTTTTTTTTAACACTCTCTTTTTGATTTCGAGATCATTTTGACGAATCGCACCAACTTTTGAATTTTCGCAGGGAATGATATCTCTTTGTTTTGAGATCATCACTCGTTGTTGACGAAGTGCACCTAGTTTTTGAACCTCCGTTGGAAATGATCGCTCCCCCTCCTTTTTTAGATCATTGTTATCCTTTGACCATTTTTGCACTTGCTTCTGTTTTTTTTTTTTCGAGCAAGCAAAGCAAGTACAATTTTTATTTGGTCTGTCATCCTCTCTGTCTTTGGCAGAAACTTCCAAACCTTGATTTATTTGGCCTTCTTTCGACGTTGATTTATCAGCGATCCTCTAAGGGCTCCCTTGTCATTCCTTTGTTAGATGTATATTTTCAGTTCCTAGTTTAACGGTCCCAATCGAGCACTACTCACTTGGTTGGGTGAAGATAGAGGGCTTTTGGGTAGCTGCCTTCGATTTTCTCCTCCACTTCTCCGTGTGTTAACGTGGACTGTCAACCTTTGAGGGTTTCCTCTTCGTCCTGCTGATTCGTTGAAATGAATCTTAACATGCTTCTGGCGCTTAGTCGGCCAATTCCGTCGAGCACTTACCCATTTGTGAGGATTTTAGAAGAAGGTTTTTAAGTGTTTGATAGAGTGGTACATGGTGTACAAGGTATGTGTTTTGAGGGCAAAAACGTTAAAAAATAAAAAATGTGGAAGAAGAGCAAAGCAAAGTCCAATGTCATCTTACTATTATCCCATGTCTGATGGTTCATGTACCCTGGATATTATGAAAATCTAACTAGCACTTAGCTTAGCATTTACACTCATGAATGAAACGAGGCGTGAAGGCCCAAAATACTCACAGGGATATGTTTGTAACTGCTTACGCCTAAATCATGTCATCGATATAAGAGCTAACAGACGAGACCATGTACGCCATATAATTTCTAATGAATGAACAAGTTTATCAACTGTGATAAAGTAATAGACATGTTTGACATAGGGAAGGTTTTGAAAACGTAGGATTTTCAAGCCAAGCAAATATATATATATATATATATATATATATATATATATTTTATTTTTTTATTTTTTTGGCAAAAACTAAGAATTTTAGCAGACGCACACACTCTTGCAACAACATAAATTGTGGGAATTTTAAAAAATTGTAGAAATGTAAATTGTAAAAAGGGAAATTGCGGAAACGGAAATCGTGAAAATGTAAAAGGACAACTTCCTTGAAAAATGAGCTTTGACAGTTTTCGACACCTTCTTTTGGTCGTCACTGTATTTGCTTGCCCCCAGGTTTACAAGTCCCCTTGCACATGGATTGCTTCCCACGAAGCGCCCTTGTTTAAAGTCGTAGGCTCGAACTATGGCGTGTGTTTGAGTCTTATGTTTTTTTTTTGGATCAACATTCTTTTGAATTTCATTGCTTGCCCCTAAGTTTATCCTTTCAGACTTCCCTTGATGAGGGACTATCTCCTTTTCTGCCCTTTCTCTTAAACAAACCAATTTGCGTGGAATCCCGACCTTATTCTTAGTTGCGGTGATAGTTTCTTAACTACCGAAGACACAATATATATTAGGAGAATCCAATTTATTATTTATTGAAAGAGTTTCTCTAATCTTGGGAAAAACAACAACAACACAATAACAAAATAGGGAGGCATCTGGTAGTACGATGGTGGTTCAGTTGTACGCACGCTCTCCAGATTTCTTCATAGACACGGACGAGCTCTATATTGTGCTTCCACTACCCAAAGCATGGTTCGAAATAGGATTGATGGTCATGTTAGACCCTTCGAAAGAGATGCATTCGCTTTTGATCAAGTGATTAACCTTTCCTCTAAGGGCAGAGCAGTTTTCTAGAGTGTGGCCCTGAGCTCCAGCATGGTACGTGCATCTAGCATTAAGGTCATACCACTTCGGGTAAGGAGGTCGTATAGGCTGAATCGGGGTTGGTGCAATTTGCCCAGCTGCTACGAGATGCTCGTAAATTTCTTCTAAAGGAATAGGAAGAGGTGGTAGTGGCTCCCTGTTCCAATGGGTGTGTTGGTTCTTTTGTGGGATTTGTGGTGGAGGCGATGTGAAAGATTGCCGGTTACTAGGTCCCGGGGAGACAAAGATGACATCTTCCTTCATGATAGGTGCTCTTTTAAGCGTTTCTTCTAGTGTGGAAGCAGTGATCCTGCCGGACTTAATTCCTTGTTCAACTCTCTCGGCTACGAGGACCATGTCGGAGAAGCTACTCGACGAATTGGAGATGAGATAGGTGTAGTAGGGAGCCTCAAAAGTGTTCACGAAAATTGACAAGAGTTCTTTGTCACTTAGCGGAGGAGAAATTCTGGATGCTAGTTCTCTCCACCTTTGAGCGTAAGTTTTCACTGATTCATCGGTCTTCTTCTTTAGATCCTGTAGATCAAAACAGTCCGGTGCAACCTCTATGTTGAACTTATATTGCTTGAAGAAGGCGTCAGACAAATCTCTCCAAGTTTTGATACTAACCCTATCCAAACTCATGTACCAGGTCAAGGCATGCTTGGCCAAACTCTCCCTAAACAGATGGATCAATAGGGGCTCATTGTGTATCTTTTCGGCCATTTTGTTGCAATAGGCCTTGAGGTGAGTCTTTGGGCACTCGACCCCAGTGTACTTCTCGAAATCCAGAATCTTGTACTTAGGAGGCATTACGATCCCGGGGACCATGCACATGTCAGCTGGTCAAAGGAGTCCGTTCCTTCAATGGCTCTGAGCCTTTGTTCTAGCAGGCTCAATCTATCCATGTTTGGCAGTGGATGAAAGGAATCTGAAATCCCGTAGGGTTGGGAACCACGATTTGAGTAGAGTGGCCGTGAGGAGGGCGAAAGCCTTGGGGTTCTTGATGAGTCAGATTTTGACTAGGGTCCAAAGTAAGGTTGACCTAAGAATGCTGCAGAGTAGTAATAGTTTCTCCACCTGTGTTAACTACAGGGTTTGCGGTGAAAGGGTCAATCCATTTCCAATGACCCCCAGAAATAGAAAATGATTGGGGTCCCGAGGATCCAGTAATGGCGGATGGGAAGGGTCCTATCATGTGACTAGGATCAAAACCGGGTGGGAACTCACTGGTCGCTTCATCTCGCTCTTTTTCGGCCTGAGCGGCCCTCTCTGTAGTAATCTTGACTTGCTCTTCCAACTTTGTTATTCTAGCAGCCAACATCTCTTCTGTCTTGGCTTGTTCGGCCATTTTTCGCGCTTGCAGTCTAGTTATGGGGAGCTTTGGTGGAGTAGTTTTCCTTCGCGGAGCTATCGTTAATCCTGAAAAATGGAAAAAAGAAATAAAAAGTTTAGTGTAGGTGGTGCAATCCCGAGGCCTCCACGCTGCTTGTTCACTCTTCCGGCCACACTTTCACTTAATACTTTTAGGACGAATGAGAAGATGACCCTTCGGTGAAGATACGAAGGAAGCCTTTATTCATTCCCACGATGTAATGTGATCTTGGATGCTATATTCAAAACTCTTGGATCAGTGCTACGAGGGGATGTTAGCCAAAACGAAAGAACGCGCAGCCGAAAATGAGAAGAAATAGTTATCCTCATGTCTTTATTGCTTGTGAGAGACGCGCCGCCCAGAAAAATCCCATTTTTGGTGTGGCCAATCTTCAACCTGTTATCAATGTCTTTCATGTTTTGACCGAGTAGAAACTCCGAGTAAATCGCTCTGATATTGGCCAAAATAAAAGAGTGTGGTTGAAACCGAGAAGAAATGGTTATCTCCGTGTTTATCATCATTTGGTCTATTTTTTTTTGTTTTCATTTCAAGGGTTAACTCTTCTTTCTTTTTTTTCTTTCTTTTTTCCTTTTTTTTTTTGAGCTCTATGTGCGGTTTAAATTGCTCAAAGTTTCTCTTCTTTCTTTCTTTTTGTAAGGGATGCCCGTTTGATGCTCTTGGATAAACAAAAGAAATTCCTTTAAAAAGGTGAAGGCACTCAATTAATAAATACCCAAATACGCATGAACTTATCATTTACGAGTTTTGTCCAAAAAAGGTTCCAACCGTTGCAAGCTTGGTCAACTATCTAGACTCATCCAAGGAAAGGCTAATAGATAAAAGTCTAGGAACATCGTTACATGGGGCGAAAAGATAAAAAATATAAGTAGCTGGTGCACGATTTTGAAGCCGTCAATCTTGGAAGTCAGAATCTGCTTGCTCATTCCAACGACGCAATCTCCCCTTTCTGGCTCTCCACTTCTTCCATCCCAATCTTGGTCATAATATCGGGAATAAAACTGGATTTCCACATGTCACCTTATTCCGACTGAACGTTGTAGCTTGAAATCCTGAAAGTATTAAGTGAAAGCATAGGGGGTGTTGCCATTTTGAGTGAACAAGTAAGGCGGGACTGTTTATGAGAAGTAAAAATTCTTGTGTTAGTGGTAAACAAAATAAATTATGAGCACGATATAAACACACAACGAACATGTAAACGTGTGATAAATGCACGAACATGATGCATATGCTGGGCTTTTGACGTCGACTAAAACTAGCTGGCTGAAAAGTTCCCGGATGTTACCCTAAAAGAGGTCCCCCATAAATGGATACGAGAGTGTTGACCGAATCATAACAATGATTCTGGGTGCTCAATCCATTTAGGGGTTCAACATCCGAGTTAGGATTCATGAAAGCACATTGGGACCTGGGCCCACAATGTTTCACTAATACCTTCCTATTCTTATTTGGTAACATGGCCGACGATAGGCATTTTATGCATGGGATGCGTATGAACAATTTATTAAAGCAAATAACAAATAACAATCACGAAAACAATTTATTTAAAGCAAGTAAATAATAAAAAAAGCAAACACCATAACACCGGCTTTGACCATAAAAGTCAACAGTGAAGTCGCCAAACTGTCGCACCCGAAAAATAAAATAAATTCGCGAGTATACGACGAATCTGAGACCTTACGATGCTCGGTGTAAAAGGATGCCTCACAACATGCAATCAAGTCGCCACCCTATTTTCTAAGGTTTAGGGAACCTATATCTCATGGCATAAAAAATAAAAACTAAGGCACAATTGGTTTAAACCAAAGAACGAAGGTTCGAGGTCGTATTATGGACTCGGGAAGGTGTTAGGCACCAGAGTTACATTCTTGAAAAGGTTACCGGTTTATAAAGGGTGTTTGGAAAACATTTTTGACATGAAAATGAGTAAGTAACCGGAAAGTGTAGTCCGATCCCGCGCAAGGAAACGCGCCACTTTTCAATCATTTACGGAGTAAATGATCGCAAAGTGTCAACCGAAATCCTGTTACGAAGATTGGGCCACCTTTCAGTTGTCCATGGGCCCTCAGAGGTATTCACCGCTTTAGTGTTTTGTTATTTCCGATCGGGACTGTAGGGACTGATTAATCATTGGTTTTTTTACTAAAGCGAGAGCCCTCTTTGTCATCATCGGGTCATGCATGATTAATATTTAATTACTACGTGATCTATCATGGCAAAACTAGCACGATACCAATTTAATGAACGCAAATAAACCGTGTGGGTTTGAAGCCACCATGCTCATATATCAAAGGTATAGGAATTAATTTCATGGCATAAAAGCAAGTGATGTAAACACGTAAGCATGTGTGTTGATTTTATTTTCCAACAATTCTAAATATCATGCATACAATTATGATAGGGGTTTTTAACATTTCTAAACAACATGCATATAAGTAATATTTGTGGAAAACATTGAATAAATAAAAGAGGCTAGAAAGCGTACTTGCGTTGCGTGATCTTGATCTACCTTATAAAACGAGAGTGTTAGCGATAGTTCGATCGAGAATAAATAACGAACAAGTAGAATAAATATTTAATTAATTTCAAACAAGCAAGTGATTAATTAAACATGGCAAGTAAAAACATTTCAACAAATGTGAGAGTATAATCATATCGATAAATAATTAACATGGTAAGAATTACGCAAAGAAAGCATACAAAAAAAATATTCATACGATTCAGACAATGACATAATTCATAAGGCACACGAGTATTTAATAAAATATAACATACGATTTAAAACAAGACATAATTACGAAAAAGAAATACGAACATTTCAATGATTTAAACACATGGCATAAGTACGAAAAAGGAACATACGAATAATTAATTTAAATACAGCATACGAGTATTTAATTAAAGATGGCATACGAACATTTAAAGGAAGCATAAACATTTAAATCATCGCATATGACATTTAAACAAAGCAAAACAATAAACATGCCTTTAAATTTAAACAAGTAAATAAACAGTTAATTAAACATGGCATACGAATTAAATTAAACATTTGCATACGAGCATAAAAATAAAATAACACCAAAAGTGACTCGAATAGTTGACGAAAAAAATATTTGGGCCGGGCCCACATGCTGAAATTAAAATGGGCAAGGAATAAATCCTAGGCCCATGATTTAATAAGAAAAAGGGAGTTGATGGGCTTGGCTTAAGCCAAGGCCCATCAACAATTTAAAATGCAAGAGAGGGACGGGCTTGGTCCCGTACCTTCTCTTTCAAGAACAACAACCACTGTTCTTCTTCTTCCTTGCGCCGGCGTTACTGCCGGCGACAAGGAAGAAGCTCTGGCCACCCAAAATGACAAAAAACTATTGAAATGCACCGGGAACTGAGCCACGACCAAAACCCAACGAAAATTAGATCAAACCGACCACAAACGAAGCTCAATTTAACAATTGAAAATATATAAGCATTAAACCCAAAAAATCATCATTAATTAAACCAGGCAGCATGCATTTAAATTGAAGCAAGCAAAGTATTTATAATTTGAAAACAAAGTATTTAAAATAGATTTGAGCCATTGATTAAATGTTTAAAGCTAAAAAATTAAATTTAAAAGAGAGAAGCTAGAGAGAGAAAGCTCGAAACTTACAGTGCTTGCTTTCCTTTGCTTTGATTCGTGTTGAGGATGATAGGGTGCGACAACCCGTCCTTTTTTAGGGTGGTAATCGTTAAGTATTTATAGTGATTTGGATGAACGTGGGGAGGAAGTTGGTGACGCGACTCTCTTCTCTTGTGCGGCTGGAAAGTGAACAGCGTGATCGGGCTACACATGAGAGGGCAACGTGGTGACGAGGCTGTCTTCTAGAAGTCGTGACGATGCTCCTTCTCAAAGCCTTCTCAAAGCAGTGACCAGGCTTCGATGATGAGAAGGTGAGCTTGCTGTAGAAGAAAGAAAAGAGTGCTTGAGTGATTAAAGTAGATGGCCGTTGGATGGTTGACTAAAGATTAGTCAACCAATCCAACGGTTGATTAAAAAAGAAAGAAAGAAAATGCTGAATAATTAATTAAGGACTCGAACTATTAGCGTGATGAAAACGGCGAACAATTCGAACGAAAGTAACTACGTTGTAGAGAAAAATATGTCGATCGAAATGATGCAAACAAAATTTTGAAGTCAACCCTCTAAACGCATTTATTTTGACAAAGTGTCGAAAATGTTCGTTCGGGACTTAAAAGAGTTTTTACCATACCGAATATAAATCCGAACGAAGATGACCATAATGTGCAGAAAAATATAAGGAACGAGGTGATGCGAACAAAAATTCGAACTCAACTCTCTAAACACATTTATTTTGACAAAGTGTCGAAAAACCTCGTTCGGGGCCTAAATAAGACTAAAAAGGAAAAAAAACCCAAAATGATAGATAAAATTAAAAGAAAACGAAGGCATTCGAGCTGGGCCGAGAAATCATTAACGGTTATTGAAAAAATAAAAATAAAGCGATTATACTTGATTAAGCGTGTAAAAAAACAAACGCGGGCACGCTAATTTTGCAGGCGATTGAACGTGCTAGCGTCAAAATTTGGGTATTAACACAATTGAAGGTTTTTGATTCATTCGACTATGAGATCTGATTGTGCTTAATATATTTTTGTGCTTGTATTTATTTATTTATTATTTAAACGTCAATATTGCTTGTGCTTGATTTATGATCTGATCAGTCTGCATCTCGCCCTTGTTGTTTACTGTCATCTCTATGGTTATAACTAACGCGAAGCTGTAGGGTAAAGTAGACAACCAGTCTGGAAGTAATCGGGTTCCTGGTCTCATTCAGCTGGAATAAATAACTAATTAGGGTAGTTCCTCGAGCGTACTGAGTGTCTCGCCCTAGACCTGTCTTACCTCCTCTTCATGGGCATCTGAGTATTGTCTCCATAAGCGTACCTTGGAGGATGGCAGATTGTCAAGGTTACCCCATAAGCGTACCTTGGGGTAGCTTCTCTTACGAAGGTAAGCAGGGGACCTAAGCGTACCTGGTCCCCATAGCACGTCTACAAGTCAGGAATTGAATATTGTCGAATCTATGATATGTCGAATTGAAATCATAACTGGATATTTGCCTTTGCTAGGAAAGCTTTCTCTCTATTGATTTCTTACTTGCTTTATTCCTCTTCGTTATTACTTTATTAGTTTATATTAGATTAATCAACACTCTCAAAACTCCCCCATTTGTTACTGTTTCGGTCTGTTTGCCCTAGTCACACACGAAAGTCAGCGTCTACCCTTAGTCTCTGTGTTCGACCCTGTTGCCACTATATACAATTTATTGTGCATTTGATAGCAGGTTTTTATTATTATATTTGTATGTGCCTCGACAACACATCAACCCCTTAACTTTATTAGATCATTAAATTGGTTCAATAAATCTTATATTAACATTATACTATATGATTAAATATACTCAACATATGCATCCATATGCTATAACATATATATTACGGTACTAATGCACTAGTCCCGTTGTCCAAAATCCAACACAAATATCATTGTTTAAAATTTTACTATTATTTCAAAGAGACAGTTATTAAAAAACTGAGGGAGTACCATGTAACATTTAAAAGAGACCGTTATTAAAAAACGGAGGCAGTACCATGTAACATTTAAGATAAGCTTGTAATAGACAGGATGTCAGGTCATTTTAGATGGAGTACATAAAAACACATTCCAAACCAAAGGATGGAAAATTGCTTGCAATTGGACATTCCATGGGTGGTATTATACTCTACGCAACGCTTTCTGGATGTGGTAAGACCATATTCTAAATTTTCCTATTATCGTTATGAGGTAGAACTGCTCCTATTTAGTTGTCCCGTATCTACAACATATATTCTTGGTAGAACTTTTGAGAACATTAAGAAATTGTTGTCATTCAAGTTATGGTTAGCATGATCAGCGTACGTTAATTAATTAACCCTTGTTCCCCAATTATTTGACTTGTTTTCAAAGTTTGATGTTGTCTTTGTCTGTACTTATATTTTTGTTTAGTTTCAGTTCAAGTGCCTACATTTTTATGAATTTATTACAACAATAGGAAAATTGATTGTGGAGTAGTCTTTCGCTTGTTTGCTGAGATGAGGCTATTTCACAAGGTTTTGAAGGAAGGGATTCAATGCTGGCATCAGTTGTTACTTTGGGGTCATCACTTGACTACTCATCTTCAAAATCCGCTCTCAAATTGCTCTTACTAGTGGTGACTGATATGAAATGCCAGTTTGTTCTGTTTTCTTTTCCTTACATTACTACAAACAGAAAATAATCTGAAGCTTATTTTAATTTGTTGTGGTCTACAGGTGGACCCTGCTAGGTTTCTTAATGTTCCTGTTATTCCAATAGGAACATTGCTTTCTGCCATTCATACTTTTGCATTGCGTCCTCCTTACATCCACTCTTGGTTTAACCATTACATTGTTGTGGGCCCCTCTCAATTTGGGCCCACATATAATTGTTTGTTTTAGTTTGATTAGAAAAAGAAAAGATTGGAAGCGGTTGGTACATTCCCGTGTATAGGGGTGTTCATCGATTTTTTTTGAAATTCTGAACTTCTGAACTTCCAATAACCGAAATTCTGAAATTCTAGAATTTCATTCCATTCCGAAGTTCTGTTTTCTAGAAACCGAACTTCCGAAATTGAACTTTTAAGTTCGAAATTTCAGTTTTCTGACAAAAAACTAAAATTCTAAAATTTTCATACAAATATCAAATTTGAAAAACCAGTACCAAATTTTCATACAAGTTCCAAATTTCGAAATCATTACAGAACAACCCTACTGTATCTCCAAATCACAATTCAACTCTGAAACATAAACATGCAAGAACCTAACTAAGCAATGAACCATGATTGCTCCATCAATTTCACATATATGTTAATCCAAAAAACTTGCAGCCAACTACAAGAAAGAACAGAACAATCCTACAGTACATCCATCCTAATCACAATTCAGTGATTGTTGAATCATTCTCCACTTCTGCGTACTTTGTAAATAATCAAATAAATTCAATTATAATTAGAAATTAAAAGACTTACAAGTTACAAACAACAAGGCAACAAGCACAAAATTCTTACCAGCTTCCCACTTGTCAAGTTCAGCTATGTTTTCTTCAATTCTGATGGCCTCTTTAGATCTTCTAAAACAATCTTGTGCACAAATCAAAGATTGCACAACTCTAGGAGTTAGTGAGCTTTTAAAGGAATCCAAGATTATTCCTCTAGTGCTGAATGCCGACTCAGAAGCAATAGTGGAAATAGGGACAACCAATACATCCCTTGCCATTCTTGATAAAATCGGATACCTAGGGGAATGCTTTCTCCACCAATCTAGAATACAAAACCCCTCTTCATCTTGGACAACATCTTCATGCAAATACAAATCTAATTCAGACTTATTCCTAAAACCCCAGCTTCTGACCTTAACCTCTTGAATCTTAATTTTCTATCATTTTTCATTTCATCCCCCTCTTCATTATGAAATGTAACACCACTGCCACTGCTAGATTTTCCTACACTCTCATTAGTTGTCTTTTTGGGCTCATACATTCACAATAAACCATATAAAGCCTCTTCATATCCTCCCTCACCTTCTTTCCCAAATTCTCACCAATAATCTCATCATGCAAGTCAGCCAATGCAAGTTCCACAAAATCAATTTTGTTTCTTGGATCAAACACTTCAGCAATATAGAACAAAGAATTTAATTTTTCTAACATCACCCCAATACTTATTGAACTTCGCAAACATTGCATAAGCTAAAAGACTTCGTTCAAAGTCATGACTATTTCTCCATTTTTTCACCAAATATACAACACTGGTTATTTCTTCAAAGTAAGCATTAGAGGTGACATACAATGACCCAGATACAAAACATGTCAATTCATAAAAGTATTTAAGAAACCCGCACAATCTTCTAGCGCTAACCCAATCCTCTTCAGTAGGTATCCCATCCCCCCCGGACCCCCCAAATTCTCACCATCTTCATTTTCTTCTTCACTTCCAATCTCATCTAATGCATCATGTTTTGACACCCATTTCTGTAGCACAATTTTAAAATATGGATCCACATGAACATATGCATCAAATGCTTTTTCAAATCTACAAGCAGCTTCCAACATCAAATAGGTAGAATTCCACCTAGTACACACATCTAAACACAAAAGTGAGTTTGTGTCAATCTTCTCTTTTTCAGCACACAATGTAAACTTCTCTAACCTAGATGGGGACTGCCTCACATATCTAACAACTTCTCTAATTTTAGAAAGAGATGACCCTAATATTTTGAGACCATCTTGCACCATTAAATTCAGGATATGAGCAATAGACCTAACATGGACAAATTCCCCACCTAAAATGCTAGTACTCTACTACACCATTTTTTTCTTAATATGTGTAACAACCCCAGTATTAGAGCTAGCATTATCAACTGTAATTGTGAAAACCTTATCAATGCCCCACTCTCTCAAACATACCTCAAGTGCCCTCCTTATTGCAGCACCCTTGTGACTACTTATTGGACAGAAATTCAAGATATTTTTGTTCAATTTCCATTCATTATCAATAAAATGTGCAGTTACACACATATAGTTGATTCTTTGTATTAAGGTCCAAGTATTAGTGGTAATACACATCCTTTGACAACAACCAGAGGTTTTCCTGTGGCAGCAGCAGCAGGAGCTTTGCCTTTGGCAGCAGCAGTTGAGGGTTTTTCTCCAACTTGCTTAGCAGGAGCTTTACCTTTGGCAGCAGCAACAAGTTGCTCTTGTGAGGAGGGAGCAGTAAGCAACAAGATTGTCAACAACAGAAAGAGTCACATTCTCCATTTGGATAAAGCTGAAATAAAAATATAAAGAAATTAGTTTCTAACAGAAGTTGAAAAACATAATTACTTTCTAACACAGACAAACAACAAAATATAAGCAGTAGTAAATTAATTAACAGTTGCTTATCCAAATAACATGAACAAATTAATTAACAAAACCTAACTAGTAGCATCAACTAAGACCTAGAAATGAATAATGAACAAACATTAATAAAACATTAACAAACAGATTTTAGACTACTAAAAGCATTAAGCAGAATCAACATAACACTAATACATAAATATAATAACATATTTCACAGAATCAGCTATGAGTATTGCTACCACATAAATACTGCTATCCAACAAGCCAAATGCAACAAAGGATAGAAAGGGAATGAAAAGATACATTTATACAGAAAAGATGGATTACAAATCCCTAAATTTTGAAATTAGGGTTTATTAGAAATTACAAATCCCTAAATTTCTAAAATATGCAGAAAAGCCAAATTAGGGTTTATTAGAAATTACAAATCCCTAAATCCCTAAATTTCTAATATATACAGAAAAGTCAAATTAGGGTTTATTATAAATTACAAATCCCTAAATTTTAAAATTAGGGTTTATTAGAAAAGATTGAGATTGATTGTTAGTTTCGAAAACTTACCAATAGACATTTTTATGGTGGTGGTGGAGCTATGAAGGTCTGGAGGAAGCGGTGGGTGGTGGAGAGAGTAGGAGGTGGTGGTGGTGGAATGAGGAGGAGGTGGTGGTGGTAGAGTCGTGGAGGTCTGGAGGAAGCGGTGGGTGGTGGAGAGAGGAGGAGGTGGTGGTGGTGGAGCCGTGGAGGAGGAGGTGGTGCCGGTGGGTGGTGGAGTAAAGAGCAGATCGTGTATTTGGATGAAAGAGAGTGTATTTGGAGAGTGAATGAGGGAGAGAGCGTGTATTTGGATGAGTGAAAAGTGAAGATTGAAGAGTGAAGAATGAAAGAATAAAAAAAAAACCTTATATATGGTAAGCAGAATTTTAGAATTTTGGAATTTCGAAATTTTGCTTACCCACTTCAGTTTCGATCCGAATTAAAGTTCCCGAAACTGAACTTTTCAATTCCAAATTGTTTCTTCCGAACCACCGGAATTTTGGTTAACCTAAACTGAAATTCCGATGAACACCCCTACCCGTGTATGACTTGGAGTGGGATTGTGACTAAGACTTGGAGTAGGATTGTGTAACCTAATTAATTAGGTTGTCCACATATTATATACATATATATATGGCATAGGTTGTGAGGCAAGAGAGACAAGAGAATTAATTAGGGTTGTTGTTGAGCATCCTAAGAGGTTGTAAGAGGGTTGCTGTTGAGCATCCTATGAGAAAGAGGAGAGAAAAACTATTTTCCCACAAATAGATGCAGGCATGGAATATTCGTCAATGCGACTTCGTTACCCGTCGGATCGGGCTGATATTTGGACAGAATATGCGCAACCTCTGGTTCTTCAATCTGAACGGTTTGATCGATGAGAAGATGATCGAGGTGGTAGAAATCCTATCCCGATAGAAGCAATAAAAATCTGATTGTTGATTCTCTATTCTCATATCTCTTGTTTTTCTCGGATTGATTGATTAGATTGTTTGACTGGTACTATTAGTGATAGTGGTGTATGTCAGATAATTCCTAGAGTTGAGAGAGAGGTTTTATTCGATTTTACACATTGATCATCATATAGTGGATTGTTACTAGCTTGGTCCCGTGGTTTTTTACCTGTTGAGGTTTTCCACGTTAAAAATCTTTGCGTTCTTTTCTTGATTGCTTTTGATTCATTTAATAGCTAGGGGTTATTGATCATTGGGATAAGATTATTATCTATACAAATTTATTGTCGATTGGAATTAACCCCAATAACTGGTAGTAGAGCATAAGGTTTGAAAGATGGCCGACAGCGTGAAGATTGAACCTTTTAATGGAGAGAATGATTTTGCAATGTGGCAGACAACTGCGATGGATTTGTTGACTATGAAGGATCTCGACGTCGCTCTTGATGATAAGAAGCCAGAAGGAATGAAAGATGGTGATTGTGCAACTATCCTGAAAAAGGCGACGAGTTAAATCAAGCTAGCATTAGCTCCATCAATAAAGTATGCTGTGATGGGGGAGCAAACACCAAAAGGAATTTGGGAGAAGCTAGAAAGTGTTTATACTTCCAAGTCTGTGACAAACAAACTTAGTCTAAAGTTGGACTTGTATTCGTTGAAGATGGATGAAGGTATGAGCATCCATAAGCACTTGTCAGATTTCAATTAGGTGTTGACGAAAGTACTTAATACAGGGGAGAAACTAGGAGATGAAGAGCAAGCGATACTTCTTCTTTCTTCATTGCCTGTGTCATACAAGTCACCGGTGTAGTCCCTTACAGCAAGGAGGATGTGACGACTTTCCTAATAGATAATGAAAAGCTGTTAGCAGTGGAGAACAAGAATAGTAGTGATAGACTATTAATTTTGGAAGGGTTATCAAGTGGACGAGATCAACTTGGTAGAAACAGAGGAAAATGTGCTTCTTCTAGCTATGGAAGAAACAGATCCAGTTCAAGACCAGGGGCAGACTACAGTGAGAGAGAGTGCTGCTATTGCCACCAGAAGGGTCACATCAGAGTATACTATCAGAATATGATGATTGATTTGAAAGAACTGCAGAAGGGTAAAGAAAAGATTGGTGATGCTACAACTATTCAAGATGATGATGCTGAATTGTTGGTAGTGCAGAAAAATGAGGATCGGGTAAGAGATTCCTGGATTTTAGATTCTGCATGTTCTTTTAATATTTGTGCTAACAAAGAATTGTTTAGTACATTTGGTGATTGTGATGATAAATCTGTTACATTGGTCAATAACGAAAAAATGGAGGTTGAAGGTATTGGCAATGTGAAGATTAAGATGCATGATGGATTGGTGAGAACTCTTGGCAATGTGAGATATGTGCTAGTTGAAAAGAAATTTAATCTTCCTTGGAAGATTGGATTCTTGTGGGTATAGATATGTAGCCGGAGATAGATTGATGAGGGTAAGCAAAGGAGCAACTGTAATCATGAAGGGGGAGCTTGCTTCAAACAATGTTTACCGATTGATTGGGACAACTGTCAAGAGTAAAGTACAAGGTACTTACAAAAGATTGAATGATGGTGATGGCCAGGTAGAGTTATGATCATCACTCAAAAGTAATATTTTATGCTAGCAAAATGCACAATAAATGTGTATAGGGCAAATCAGAGTCGAACCACAAGGATTAATGGTAATATTCTGTTCATAGTGTATGTCCAGGTCTAAACAGTAACAAGTAACACTGGGAGGGGGGGGGGGGGGGTGGGTTTGGGGCTGGCTAATGAAATTAACCAGCGAGATTTGGATACTAAAGCTAACAAGTGAACGAAATAGAGTAAAAATTATCTAAAGGCAATAAAACAGTATCACAAGAGGGGTAAATCAGATGATAGGAAAGAGTCTTAGCAAAGTGATTCCGCGGGTTGTCTCTAGGTCTAGTTGGTCATCAGCTCAAGGATATTCCACTCTCACAGTGCAGACGTGCTATAGAGGCCAGGTACGCTTAGGCCTCCTGTCTACCTTCGTAAGAGAAGTCTCGCCCAAGGTACGCTTATGGGCAAGACCTTGACACTCCGTCCTTCCCCAAGGTTCGCTTATGGGGAGATCCAGAGGCCCATGAAGTGGAGGAAGACACGTCTAGGGCAATACGTTGTCAGATCCACCCTAGTTAACCTCCAGCCCTAGCCGGATTGGACCAGCAACCTGATGACTCCGGGCTAGGTGCCTACTGATTCTAAAGAAATGGCAGTAATTACAAAGAAAAATACAACAGTTGATCAGGATTCTATAGATCCAGTGCAATATGATAGTAAAATGGCAAGAGATTGAATACACGCATAAGAGTTTATGAAGAACATTAAGGCTTCACAACTACCCTTGTAACCCTTGGAAAAACCTTTGCTAAGACAAAGAGATCTAGCTACTCATACTCATAATAACATAAATATAAATAGATTCAATAGCAAGCATAAAAGGGAAAACAAGAAAATGGGAAGAAAACTATTAAATACCAGCCGGAGCTGAAAAGCTCCGGTGAAAGAGTAAGGCTGGCCGGCGGCTACAGCTTGAAGATGGAGGAACAAATCCCAAAGAAGACTAAAAAATAGAAAGTATGCTGATTTTTGCCTCCTACCAATGTTGCTTACCCTAAAAATCCTAAAGTTACTGTTTCTATACAACCCTAAGCTAATTAGAGGACAAATCTAGCTAAGGGAAGAAGACAAAATGGGAGGAAAGGGACAGCTGGGCTGGACCACGTCCTAAGGAGAATATTCCTAGGACGCTAAAAAGGGATCAGAGAGGAATCTCGCTGGCGTCTCTCTTCGTGCGCTCCAAGATGGATTGCAAGCACGTGCGGCTTCTGATCGAGGGCAAAACGCAGCACTTTTCGGCTTCACAGATAGTCCAGGGCTGGACACGAATGCGCGCATCTAAGGCTCGACTGAGGAAACACGTCTAGGCCGCGACGAAGACTGGGAGACTTCCAAAGCTGCTCAATTCCATTCGAACGCGTGTGCTTTCTGTCTTTTTCTCCTCCAGGGCTGGATATGGCAAAAAGTATTGAAAACAGAGCAAGTTAGTAGCATCAAGGAGGGAAAACATGCAAAATTAAAGAGAAAATATCTAGAAAACACACGCGTATCAAACATCCCCTCACTGCCCAATGCTCGCCCTCGAGCATCAATCAAAACTTAAAACCACCCCAAGACACACACGACACACATTCAACGAGACACAAGAGCAACGATCCTTAGGATCAGACCAAGCTGTGACACAACATACCTTGCCTAGATGCACACCTGCGTTAAACCAAAAGGATAACGACCCTAGAGATTAAACTTTTCCACATCCAGGCCCAAACAGAAGCAATCCTCACAGGTCGTGTTTACACTCGCTCTCATAAGCAGGGTTCATATGTTTAAATCACTCAAACTAATGCAATGACACAACATAACACACAATTTGCACATCAATCCGAGTAGCGATCCACATGCATAGGCAATCATTCGATCTAAAAGACTTTGCAATAGGGGGAAAGAAAGAACAGTGAAAGAGGTGGCTAAGGAAGAGATGAGAGATGAAATGAAACCCGGAATGTTTCCTTGGCTGAAAGAAGCAAATTGGCGAGGTAGCGCTCGTCGAGGGCTGGACGGAGGATGAGGGCTAGACAACTGGTACTTCTTCTGGAGAGGGTAGTTTCTTTTTTGATAATATGCTGGCAGGTTCTTTGCTCACTTATGTTCGTGCCTCGATCCTTTATTGGTTTTTTATTTTTTTTATTTTTTTTATTTTTTTTGGGAAGAGGCTACGAACCTTGGATGCTTGGATTTCTCATGGCTAGGGCGAGACATTTCTGCTATTGCTTCCATTTTTTTTTCATTCTGATGCTGCTGGCCCTTTTTCCTGCTTTCAGCACTGCGATTTTAATGTATCTTCCCCACACTTCGGCTTGGTTGTGTTGTCTAGCCCTCGACATTGCCCTCTTCGAACTCTACCTCACCTGCCAAGGAAAAGATGAATGAATCAGCTCAAATGATTAAGAAAATAGGGTGAGAAGGGGGTGTCGGGGTCTAGAGATGGAGAGAAGAAGATGGTGAAAAACAAAGGAGAAGAGAAGCAAAAAGAAATTTTTACAAAGTCTTTTGTCCTTTCGACGCTTTCCTATGACTAATGGTGTCCATACCCAGGGATATCATGCAAATTTAGTGCTTTGCTAAGCCATGAAACTATTCACATATGAACAAAAATATATCGTTGAGCCTCAATCATGCTCACAAGGTTCAATTTTGATTGCAACTATCCAGACCTAGATGTGGACATAAGGGGCAACAGGCAAAGACTGCGTGACTAGGCCTAGACTGATAAAAAGGACCTTTTTCATGTGCGCAAGCTGGAAGTGTGTGTCCATGCCTTGGGGGGGGGGGTTTAAAACAAAACTGGCAGTGCAAAAAGATAGCTAGAAAAAATCCGAGAAAATCCGCATCATGCAATCATGCAACAAATATGAAAATAAACATGCATTCACACACAAAAATTGAAAAGCAAGCAAGGATAAAGTCCCTCCCCACATTTAGGCTTCGCATTGTCCTCAATGCGAAAAGGACACACAAACACAGAAGTTCAAATTTAAAGAAAAGTACAAGACAGAAATTAAAAACCCTCCACGAGGGTGGAACGATTATTCAGGGCGGGCTTAATGGGGGGGAAGATTGCTGCGCGCGACTTCAGTAGTCAGACCGTGGAGTTCAGTAAGGATTGCGTGGAGGGGCCTTTCAAGGGCTGGGGCATTGATGGACATAGGAGTGATATCGGGGGCTGGAGTCGCTGCTGGGCGGGAACTACTAGCTGGGTCTGGAGGGTGTTGAGTAGAAGATTGCGCTTCTGAAGGCCAAGTAAACTTGCCACCGTGCTTTGCTCCAAAAACCTGCTCTCTCTGGCTGGTGCAAACTATACTGAAAGTCAAAACTTTGCGTGAGAGACAAAGGTGCCCCATCCGGTCAAGAGTTCTGAGGTCCAGAACCGTGTCCGGGACAGGGGTTAAAGAGCTATGCTTAGCAAGGTCGAGACCACGCAAATTAATGGCAAGCAGAGTGATAAGAGAACCAAAGGCAGGGCCTCGACTATTATTTTGAATACCAGTGACAGTGGTGGCAACCCAAAAGCCTAAGTTAACTCTACGTTTTTTATACATGCACCATAAAAAGAACAATTCTTGCAACGACAGCTGGCCTGAAGAATTATGCTTACCTGCGAAGGTAAGGGCCAGATATCGGTACAAGATGCGCAGGCAAGGATCACTGATTTCATGAGCTTTGGTCGATTTCGGGCTAAAGGTGGCATTGGGATTACCAGTTAGCTCCCGAAATGCCGAATTACCATCAAAGTCATCAGGATAATTAGTTAAAGCAGATGTATATGTATCAGAGCTCAAATCAGAAGCAGTAACAAAACCCAAGGCACAGTTAAATTCATCAATAGACATGGGGAGCCATTTTTTCATCAACCTAAAACTAATAGCTTCCGGGGCAGACAAATCAGGGGCAGTCTTACCTCTAGACTTAAAATGCTCAGAGACAGTCCAAAATGAAGTAAAGAACTCTAGGGAGAGCTCGACAAAGTTTGGATGCTCGAGGAAGAACAACACTTCCCACCCAATATTGGCAATAAACTCCTTAACTCTTGACCCTACATGCATCTTTTCAAGAAAACTCATATCCAGGCGTGCACAAGGGCGCACGCCTTTCGGGAGCAACACAGCCAGCCTATCTAAAGACGGCTTGTCATTAAACTTAACCCAACCAGCAGAAGAGATAGAAGTCGCCTGGGAAGGTTGAGGGGTGGACGCGGAAGACGGTGTCGAGACCTCGACAGAGGGCTTGGCCTTTTTGGCAGTCGAGACCTTGGCTTTCCCCTTGCTGGATGGTGGTGCTTTGCGCTTCTGGGTAGTCAGAGTGGGTTCATCCTCCGGCGCTGGTGGAACTTTCGCCGTGGATTTGGGCTCAGGGGTTTGCTCAGCTGGGCCAGACTCGGTCGCCTCTTCGCTGGCGCCCTCGACGTCCTCTCCTTCTTCTCTTCCATCGCCACTGACATCCATGGCGTCCTTCCCTTCAACTTCAAGCTCCGGGGCAACCTCAGTACCAGGGGATTCAGTTTCCCCATCAGATCTAGAGATGAGAACCTCTTTCAGCACCTCCGACACCGTGAGTTCACGTTTGGCTGCGGGAGAGGCCTTGGATTTCGTGGGGCGAGAGCTTTTGGTGGTGGGGTGACGCACTGGAGCCCTAGATTTGCCAGATCTGGTCATGGGTGAGAGTTGAGGAACAACAGTGGTGGCGTCGGGCTCCTTTCTAGGAGAATCGGCGGCGGCAGACTCGGTGGCTGGAGGTTGTGAGGTGGGAGTAGTAGGTGGAGGTAGAGTGGGAGAGGGTGGTAGAGAAGGTGAGTTGTTTGGGTGAAAGGGATATGTGAGAGAAGTGAGGCTGACAAGGCGTAAAAAGGGGAGGGATGGGAAGAGATAGAGACGGATGGAGGGAATCACGCTATCAGACGTGATCCGCGTCTGACACAGTGTAATACTTGGACTGCTTCTGAATGCGAGTTCGCTCTGAAGCTGAAGCATCTGCTGGAAAAGATCCAGTGGCACAAAAGTTAGCTATATCTGAGAACCATGGGTACTGAATAGCTTGGGCTAGACAAAGGTACTCATCCGGGAAGGTATCTCGGATGGGTTCCTTGGAATTGTCGTCTTGGGCTGGAAGCCTGCTGAGATGGTCGGCCACAAGATTCTCGCATCCTTTCTTGTCCTTGATTAAAACATCAAATTCTTGGAGCAAGAGGATCCATCTTATGAGACGCGGCTTGGCATCAGCCTTGGTCAACAAGCACCGGAGAGCAGAATGATCAGAATACACTATAACATGAGTCCCAAGGAGATACTGGCGAAACTTGTCCAGGGCATAGACAACTGCCAGGAGCTCTTTTTCGGTAGTGCTGTAATTCTGTTGGGCTAGATCCAGAAGTTTAGACGTGTAGTAGATAACATAGGTTTCTTTGTCTTTCTTCTGACCCAAAACGGCGCCCAGGGTCTGGTTGCTTGTATCACACATAATTTCAAATGGAAGGGTCCAGTCGGGGGCTCGAATGATAGGAGCAGAAATGAGTTTACTTTTCAACAGATCAAACGCAACCTTGCATTCTTCATTGAATAGAAACTCCACATCAGCCTTGAAGTCCTTAATGAAGCGTCGATAGAACCTGGCATGTCCGAGGAAGGATTGAATATCCCGCACACTGGATGGGTATGGAAGGGATTCAATCACCTCGACCTTGGCCTTATCAACTCCGATTCCCTTGCTGGATATAATGTGACCAAGGATGAGACCTCGATCGACCATGAAGTGGCATTTTTCAAAGTTCAGGACTAGATTGGTCTCAACACATCGGCGCAAGACTTTTCTCAAATTGGAGATGCATTCGTGGAAAGAATTCCCATATACCGTGAAGTCATCCATAAAGACCTCGATACCGTCCTCGACGAATTCTGAGAAGATACTCATCATACAGCGCTGGAAAGTAGCGGGGGCGTTACAAAGACCAAAGGGCATTCGGCGATACGCAAAGGTTCCAAAAGGGCAAGTAAAGGTGGTCTTTTCCTGGTCCTCTAGAGCGACTGGAATCTGATGGAATCCGGAATAGCCGTCTAGACAGCAGTAGTGTGTCTTGCCCGTGAGACGTTCCAACATCTAGTCAATGAATGGAAGCGGGAAATGATCCTTCCATGTGGCAGCGTTGAGACGCCAATAGTCAATACACACTCTCCAGCTATTTTGGATTCGGATTGGGATGGATTCACCATCTTGGCCTGGAGTGATGGTAATGCTAGATTTCTTTGGCACGACCTGGATAGGGCTGACCTAGGGGCTATCAGATATGGGGTAGATGACACCAGCATCTAATAATTTCAGCACTTCTTTCTTCACTACTTCCATCATGGGAGGGTTCAACCGACGTTGAGGCTGACGAACTGTTTTGTTGGTATCATCAAGATAGATTCGGTGGGTGCACAGGGCTGGAGACAGGCTCTTGATATCGGCAATAGTCCAGCCGATAACTTGCTTGTATTCTTTCAATAGATCGATCAATTCCGTTTCTTCCTTCTCACTTAATTTGTTCGAGACAATCACTGGAAGGGTCTTGTTGTCACCAAGATAGGCATACTTTAGGTGTGAAGGTAGTTCTTTCAGGTCTAGGGTAGGAGCTTGAATGATAGAAGAAGGAAGCTTGACATGCTCAGCACTATAGAGAGCGAGGGCTGGAGATGTCGAATGATCAATAGGTAGAGCATCAAGGGATGCAACCATAGAATGAAGTTCTGGAGTGGTAACGTGCACGATGGCAATCCCTTCGAGTGCTTCTGAAGTAATACTTTTCTCGAGGGCAAGTCGGAGGGGGTTGTCCAGGGCTGGATCGGAAACATCCTCAACACAGGAGTCAATAACATCGACGAAGTTAACGCTGGCAAAATCAGTAGGGTGTCGCATAGCTTCAATCATATCAAATTTGATGATCTCGCCATCAAATTCGAGAGTAATCGATGCATCATGAACATCAATCTTGGCATGTGCTGTGGCGAGAAACGGGCGTCCAAGGAGAATATCCGAAGGCTTGGTTGATTCTCCTTCAGCCATGGTAATAACATAAAAATCAACAGGGTATAGAAAATCTCCTACTTGCACGAGGACATCTTCTAGAATACCTTCAGGGTAGACAATGGATTGGTCGGCCAACTGGATAACAAGGCGGGTTTCCTTCAATGGACCCAGGCCTAGACTGTTATAAACTGTCAAAGGCATAACGTTTATGCCTGCGCCTAGATCGCACATAGCTTTTCCAAGTTCGATCGATCCAATCTTACATGGAATAACAAACATATCCTGATCTTTACATTTCGGTGGCAATTTCTGTTGGATATGGGCAGTAGCATTTTCTCCCACACTTATCTTGTTGACCCTGACCAAATGACATTTGTTGGTGCAAAGAGTTTTGAGGAACTTGGCATAACGGGGCACATTTTTGATTGCTTGAGTCAAAGGGATATTGACAAGAACCTTACTGAACATATCAAATATTTCTCGGTCATCCTTCTCCTTTTTCGATTTGACCAGCCGTTGGGGAAATGGAGGCTCAAGGATCTTATGAATGTATTCTTGAGTGAATTATGGGGGCTTCTTGTCATTCCTCAGAGAACCTCTAGGAGATCGTATTCTGTCAATCATGACATCTGGAATCGTCTCATTTTTTCTTGGCTTAATCCCGGGCTCGACTGTTTGTTCGGCGTCGAGATCTGGACTCACTCTGGATGAAAATTCACGCCCACTGTGGAGAGTGACAGCGCAAGCCTCGTGCTTGGGGTTTGCTTCCGTTTGTCCAGGGAGCCTGCCTCTGTTCTTTAATTCTTTCATTTCGGCTGCCATGGTACCCATCCGCTTTTGCATTTCCATGATGATGTCTTTGTATTTAGTGCAATCTTCGGGTGGTGGAGGTGAAGGAAAAGGTTGATTTGTTTGTGGTGAGGGTTGGTATTGCTGGTTAGGGTACGGTGGTCGAGGTTTAAAGTACTGCATGTTGAGAGGAGGGGGGTGGTTACAATAAGGATGTTGCTGTTGATTAGAGTTTGGCTGTTGAGGGCTGGGTACCCACCCTAGGCTTGGTTGTTTCCAGCCCTGGTTGTAGTTCTGGCCAGGGGGTGAATTGTAATACCCAGCGGCATTCACTTGGATCTCGTCCGGGATATGAGAACAAGCATCCGTAGGGTGATCCATGTAATTGCAAATTTGGCATGCCTTGACCTGGATCGGCTGTTGAGACGTCATGGTATGTAGCATGCCCTAGATAGAAGTCAGTTGCCCTTGCATAGCGGCTACCTGAGCACTCTGGTCGCTACTTGCCCCTCCCAATAGAATGGCATTTTTGGCCATGAGCTCAATTATGGCCTTGGCGGCAGCAGGAGTGAGAGCACTAAGGGATCCATTAGCGGCTGCATGCAACAAGGCTTTATCAGGGGGTCTCAGTCCTTCGACGAAGTACTGAATAAGACCGTGCTCGGTCAGGTTATGAGAGGGACACAAGGCTTGCATACGCTTGAAGCGTTCATAGTACTGGTCAAGGGTCTCGTCTTCTTTCTGAAGAATAGATACAAGTTGCTTGACTGTCACCATTGCCCTGGATGCAGGGTAGTACTTATCTGTGAAAGCTTTTGTCATCTCAGCCCATGAGTGGATCGAACGTGGAGGGAGATCATAAAACCAGTCGAGGGCTAAATCTTTGAGTGACCACATAAAAGCTCGGAGCTTGGCCTGATCGATACTGACATTCGTAGGTTTCATTGCCTCGCAAATAGAATGGAGCTGCTGAAGATGGCGATGAGGATTTTCCTTGGTAGCACCTCGGAAAATAGGGAGATGGTGCATGATAGCGGACTTGAGTGTCCAGTCGTGAGGTACTTCAGGCCAATCGATGCAGCTACTGGGCGCTTTTGGGGCGGCATTAAGATCATCGATGATCTGAGCAACAGGAGGAACTACGTCCTCATTTCCTCCAGGAGGAGGTGGTGGTGGATCTTCCATTTCAGATGTCGGGGGCTGGATAGACTCAATACTGTCGAGGGCTCGATGTAAAGATGTGATTTCTTCCTGAAATAGGCTTTGAAGAGTATCAAGATCTGAAAGGTTTTTGTCGAGAAGAGGGACAGGAGCTCTACTCCGGAGAGAAGATAATCCTCTGGCTTGCCTTCGGAGTTCTCTTTCTGTCCTAGTGAGCTCTGGATCGTAAGGCAGTAGATCTAAAGCAGATCTCCTGGTCATACAAGGAAAAACAAAATATTAGAACCGTCAATCCCCGGCAAAGGCGCCAAAATTTCATCGTCACTCAAAAGTAATATTTTCTGCTAGCAAAATGCACAATAAATGCGTATAGGGCAAATCAGAGTCGAACCACAAGGATTAATGGTAATATTCTGTTCGTAGTGTATGTCCAGGTCTAAATAGTAACAAGTAACACTAGGGGGGTTTGGGGCTGGCTAATGAAATTAACCAGTGAGATTTGGATACTAAAGCTAACAAGTGAACGAAATAGAGTAAAAATTATCTAAAGGCAATAAAACAATATCATAAGAGGGGTAAATCAGATGATAGGAAAGAGTCTTAGCAAAGTGATTCCGCGGGTTTCGTCTAGGTCTAGTTGGTCATCAGCTCAAGGATATTCCACTCTCACAGTGCAGACGTGCTATAGAGGTCAGGTATGCTTAGGCCTCCTGTCTACCTTCGTAAGAGAAGTCTCGCCCAAGGTACGCTTATGGGCAAGACCTTGACACTCCGTCCTTCCCCAAGTTTCGCTTATGGGGAGATCCAGAGGCCCATGAAGTGGAGGAAGACACGTCTAGGGCAAGACGTTGTCAGATCCACCCTAGTTAACCTCCAGCCCTAGCCGGATTGGACCAGCAACCTGATGACTCCGGGCTAGGTGCCTACTGATTCTAAAGAAATGGCAGTAATTACAAAGGAAAATACAGCAGTTGATCAGGCTTCTATAGATCCAGTGCAATATGATAGTAAAATGGCAAGAGATTGAATACACGCATAAGAGTTTATGAAGAACATTAAGGCTTCACAACTACCCTTGCAACCCTTGGAAAAACCTTTGCTAAGACAAAGAGATCTAGCTACTCATACTCATAATAACATAAATATAAATAGATTCAATAGCAAGCATAAAAGGGAAAACAAGAAAATGGGAAGAAAACTATTAAATACCAGCCGGAGCTGAAAAGCTCCGGTGAAAGAGTAAGGCTGGCCGGCGGTTACAGCTTGAAGATGGAGGAACAAATCCCAAAGAAGACTAAAAAATAGAAAGTATGCTGATTTCTGCCTCCTACCAATGTTGCTTACCCTAAAAATCCTAAAGTTACTGTTTTTATACAACCCTAAGCTAACTAGAGGACAAATCCAGCTAAGGGAAGAAGACAAAATGGGAGGAAAGGGACAGCTGGGCTGGACCACATCCTAGGGAGAATATTCCTAGGACGCTAAAAAGGGATCAGAGAGGAATCTCGCTGGCGTCTCTCTTCGTGCGCTCCAAGATGGATTGCAAGCACGTATGGCTTCTGATCGAGGGCAAAACGCAGCACTTTTCGGCTTCACAGATAGTCTAGGGTTGGACACGAATGCGCGCATCTAGGGTTCGACTGAGGAAATACGTCTAGGCCGCGACGAAGACTAGGAGACTTCCAAAGCTGCTCAATTCCATCCCAAGGCGTGTGCTTTCTGTCTTTTTCTCCTCCAGGGCTGGATATGGCAAAAAGTATTGAAAACAGAGCAAGTTAGTAGCATCAAGGAGGGAAAACATGCAAAATTAAAGAGAAAATATCTAGAAAACACACGCGTATCAAGTTACCTAGGAGAAGAGTGAGCTTTGCGGTGTTGACTGGTGAGAAAGCAAACTTGACTCCTACTCAGATTGCATGAAGATTGGTGATTGCCCAAAATGAGCGTGAATGGGAGATTTGTTGTGGGTCCTGCTCAATTTGGGCTCACATATAATTGTTTATTCTAGTTTGATAGAGAAAGTAAAGATTGGAGGCGGTTGGTACATTCCCGTGTATGACTTGGAGTGGGATTGTGAGTAAGACTTGGAGTAGGATTGTGTAACCTAATTAATTAGGTTGTCTACATATTTTATATATATATATATATATATATATATATATATATATAGATGGTGGCGTAGGTTGTGAGGCAAGAGAGACAAGAGAATGAATTAGGGTTGTTGTTGAGCATCCTAAGAGGTTGTAAAAGGGATTCATCACTGCGACTTTGTTAACCGTCGGATCGAGTTAAAATTTGGACAGAAGCTGAGAAACTTCTGGTTCTTCAATCTGAACGGTTATATAGGGGAGAAGTTTTCCGAGGTAGTAAAAATCCTATCCCGACAAAAGCAGCGAAAATCTGGTTGTTGATTCTCTATTCTCACGTCTCTTGTTTTTCTCGGATTGATTGATTAGATTGTTTGATTGGTACTATTGGTGATAATGGTGTATGTCAGATAATTTATAGAGTTGAGAGAGAAGTTTTATTCGATTGTACACATTGATCATCATATAGTGGATTGTTACTGGCTTGGTCCCGTGGTTTTTTACCTGTTGAGGTTTTCCATGTTAAAAATCTTTGTGTTCTTTTCTTGATTACTTTTGATTCGTTTGATAGCTAGGGGTTATTGATCCTTGGGATAAGATTATTAGCTGCGCAAATTGATTGTCGATTGGAATTAACCCCAACATACATTTCTGCTCCGAGCATGATGCACCCAGAGTTGCTTGAAAACCTTGTCTGGAAGAAATTTTGTAAGAGCACAATCAATTTTCTTCTTTTGAAATGCCAGGTTTTTCTTCTTTGTTTTGAAAATTTCGCTCTGTTGAGATTTTTTTTTCTTTCTAAAATTAAGTGTTTAGAGCCTGACAACTTGTTGTGACTATATGAACCAAGTCCATATTATTTCAAAATAATTTTCCTGGCCAAAAAGTTGTGCTGGGCATATGAACTTGTCTTACACAGTTTTCTCATCTCCCGAGTTTCTTTAATGATGGTGACCAGCATTTCTATTATTTTATTTCATGCGATGAATTGCCCATAATCTACAGGCACGGTACCTACTAAGCTTCTCTTGCAACTTGCGACGTCATTTGAAGAGGGTGGGTTACGAGAAAGGAGTGGGACTTTCTTTTATAAGGCTCATCTAGGCAAAAGCAATGTTCCTGTTTTAGCACTCGCTGGTGATGAAGATCTCATCTGTCCACCAGATGCTGTTTACGGTAGTTTATTTATTTTTGCTACCATCGGAGTTCTGTTATCTAGTAGTGTTAGGAAACACTAGCACTTTATTTACTTTTCTAGTCGAATACACGTGGCACACTCATTCACGTGCTAATTATTGATTCATTTCAGCTAGCAAACAGTGTTTGTTTCCCTAGCATTATCCTTCATAATTCAGTTCAATTTACTTGTACTTTTATCTTTGTTTTATCGGTCAACTAATTCTTTTAACGTTCCTTCATGAGCAGAGACAACCAAGGTTATTCCCAGGGAGTTGGTTACTTGCAGAACTTTTGGAGAAGCGTCTGGTCCACATTATGGCCACTATGATCTAATTGGAAGTCTTTTGGTACGTGATCTAATCTTATACTATGCTTCTTGAGGTAGTTGAAATTATCTAGATTATCAGCATGTATACTGTGTTCCCATATGAAATGACATGTTAAGTTCAACAGTAAATTCTTTGTAACATCTAACACGTGATTGATGTGAATGATTAGACATGACTCTCATTCCTTAAAGTAAGTTCAATCTATGTACGATGGAATGGCATGTTGAGAGCATTTTACGGTCCTAATCCAGGGGAAAATGCATACTTTGTTTTTCCTCTTTGCAACAGAGGTTTGACTAACAGACCTTCTCTTCTGCAGGCTGTAAGTGAAGTGTTTTCATGCATAGTAAATTTTCTTGACCGCCATGACAGTCTGACCTGACATCATTTCGTTTGACACTTTACTGGAAATGGTGCTGCGATGAATTGTCTCTTCCAAATCTTCATAATTCATGTTATACGGTTTTGTATATCATTGTGTTTGAATTGTATGTTGTTGCGAAGGAAATGGTAGATGCGATGCTACAGCATCTCCTGCTGAAGATGGATCATATACGTGGCGTCAAAGGGAAGACAATAAGCATATTCAGTTGTTTCGAAGGAAAGACTTTGCCTTGTATATGGAACAAGTTTTATTAATACCAAAACAAGAAGGAAAAATGTAAGTATTCTATAATTTTTGGTAGGAATTTGTTCATTTTTTTAATGGGTTGAACCACAACCTTCTCTAAGTATACTTCGCAATGGCGCCGGTAACAGCTCTTGTAGATGTAGGTATCATTGCCGAACCAGGTAAAATTCTAAATCTCTTCTCCTTCTAAATCATCATTCCATCTGTATATATAAGAAGCACCAAGAAAAATGTCTGCCTGGTTTCTACGCCCTTATCATGGCACAATATTGCTGTGATATTGTTATGCAAACGGCAGAGGATTGAACTGCACAGCAATAAGTGCAAGCTCAACACCACTCGTACCAAATAAAATCCCACGACACATCCTCCTTCTCGAGCCACCGGAAATATTCATGAATTTTTTGTCGGAAATTATTATTTTCAATAAATATTAATGCTTGTAGGAGTGGACGCGTCACGTATCTCAGCTAAAGTAGTTAAACTCACGAGTCAAGCTCTTAAACTCGTACGAGTTGACTCCCCTCAGCGAGTTAACTCGGGGATGAAATCTAAATCTGCTCAAATCGGGGTAAAAATTCGATTTAAGTCGGTAAATTCTTCCAAGTTCACCGAGTCAAAATGAGTCCATGGAAATGATAATTAAAATAAAAAAATGGCGCAAATGACATCGTTTCATTGAGTAACACAATACGTGTTACCTGACTCGCGCTCGTGCTCTTAACTTCATACACTAAGTCCTCAATACTCCATAACCTAGACCTCAAATCCTAACCCGAACCCAAAATCCCAAATCCAAACTAAAATTACATGTGAATAACATTCGTAAGACAAAAAATAAAAAATCAACAAAAAAAAGAGTAGCAAAAACATAAAAAGTGAGATTCGGTAAAAAAACTGAAAAATAGAGGGGAAGACAATAGATTTAGGGAAAAAAATGTTGGCCTTCTCTATTTTGGACAACGTAGAGCTCAAAAAATAGGATATGTGAAAACAATTCATCTCAATCAGACATCTGAGCGCAAAGTTATGGCCGGTCAAAGTTTGGAAGGAAACCATTGACACTATTGACCAAGTTTTATGAATATTATTTTGTATGTTAAGTAACTTAATTAGTATACATTAATTTTTAGTATAAGAAATTGAATTTTTGGCTTGAAATTATTAATACATTAATTTTTTGTATAAGAAATAAAATTAGTTAATTTAATTTAACATATTTCATCATTAATAAATATTTTTAATTTGGATTACGTATTACCTATAAAATATTGTACTGCCGTATATTTTCTAATTATTTTTGGGGTATGAATATTATTAGTTCAGTAATATTAACATATTAATTTATATATTAAATAATTTAAATTGTTAATATATAAATTGAATAACTACATTAAAATTTTATTATAATTAATTATTTATTTAAGATATTAGATTATCTGATAACATTTGCGACAAAAAAGATTTTCATCGTTAAAAGGGATTCTCTCGACAGAAATTCCATCGCAAATGAGCAAATATTTCGACAGAGTGTCCGTCAAAAGAAATTCCGTCGCAAATGCTACGCGTGTTTTTTTGACAAAAAATTCAGTCAAAAGAGTTTCGCGCGCAATGGAAGATAGTTTTCTATGGAACCATCTCCGTCGAAAACTTTAGCGACGATTTTTTTGTAAGGAGCTCGTTATCGTGAATTAGCATAAAGTGTGAACACCTTCTCTCTGAGTCCTCTGTTGGTAGTCAACTGCCTCTATCTGGGAATAATTATGACCTCTGATCCGCAAGTGATCTAAAGTTTGTGGAGGATCTACCAACAAGGTGTCTTCTAATTTGTCATAGCCATAATTACACTTTAGAGCTTCCGCTATAAATTCAACGGTAACGTCTAGAGTTGTGGACATCTCCAGGTTTAATCGGTCCAAATACCCCTTAAGAGACTCTCTCCCTTCCTGTGAATATCAAACAATGCTACTGAAGATTTCTTCAAAGGGATGGAAGTGGAAAATCTGCTCCAAAAGATTTTCTCCAACTAAGAAAAACTATCAATTGAACTGGAAGGTAACCCCTCAAACCAAGTCCTGGCAATTCATAACAAGGTCAGTACAAAAGTTTGACACAGAACTTCATCTCTTCGTGTCTAAAACTTGATAAAATCCTTTACCCGATTGATATGGGTAACAGGATCCTTCGTACCGTTATATACTTCTATCGGAAGTTTGACTCTACAGCTGACTCGATACTTTCGCACCCGGAAGGTTAACGGATGCCTTGGGTCATCGTCTTATTCCATTTGGTGACTAAACAGAATAGACCGCGGAAATTTAAAATCTTCCTCTTATGGATCCCACCTATAATGATGGTGAGGATACCCTCTCATCACCTAAGGTCTCCTTGGTGATCGTTCCCTACTTCGCCTATCGTCAAATCTTCTTGCATTATGACGCATAGGGCTCCTCCTTACACTGTGTGGAATTGCATGATTACTAATTTCATTCACATTATCCCAATACCCCTCCTCAATCCTTGGAGGACTCACTGGCAGAGGTCTAACAGACTGTTCCAAGTTCCCCACAAGAAAATATTGGCTTCCGGTAGCAAGAGCCACACTGACCGCAGGTGGAACTGGTGGTTGAGGAGGTGACAGTGAGGGTATTGTGAAGTAATTATAGGGTGAGTAAACAGTGGAAAAGAGGCTAGAAAATGAGTTGTAAGTGGAGGAATCCAGGTAGTAAGCATGGACATAATAACATCCATTCTCTCATTAAGAGCAACCATAGATTCGACAGATGGGGGAGTGGTACTGGCCATGCTTGGTCCAGCCCCAACTGTCATGGGAACACTTGTTTCTACACCAGAAAAAGTTGGCAAACTAACAACTGAAGTAGGCCTGGCTCTTGGTGGTGTCACTGAAGTAAGAATCACTAAAATATCTCAAGGAGGTACATCAGAGCTAGTGGTGGGCTGGATCGATGAAAAATCTTGATTGGATGCCATGGTAGAAAAGAGATCTCATAGAAAAATATAGAGATCTTGAATATTAAGGTTCACTCACTTAATAATTCAAGGCTCTCAACGAGAGCACAAAAAATGATAATCCTCGACCCGAGGTAGGGACAATTTCGAGATCTCGTATGACGGCGTGAAATGGTCTTGCTGAACCTTGAATCCTAAGCCACCTGCACAGCGCCGGAGGGGGTCCCCGGTGTAGAAGCTCCGACAATCAAGTTAGTGGAGTTCATTGTGAGAGTGTATAATAATGGGAATCTGTCGGATTGGGTGGTTGGTTTGGCAAAGTATATGTATGTGTGAGTATGGGGGTATTTATAGTATTCCCCTAATGAGTCACCTAAGACACGTGTCGTGCTGGGTTTGATTCGTTGTTACCGATACCCCCCCCCCCCGATTGGAGTGCTAAATGTCTATTTATCATCATCTTTTACGTCTACTTTAGAATGATGATACTGCTAATTCTTGGGTTTTTCACTCCTTTATTACAGAGAACGTTGTTGGACAGCATTTCATTCCTTATGAGCTAAAACCGTTTATTGCTGTCGCGCCCCGAAAATAAAAATTCGCGAGTGTGCAACGAAATTTGGGACCTTACAATGCTCAGCGTAAACAGACGCCTCGCAACATGCAATGAAGTCGCCACCCTAATTTGGTTGCTAGGTTTAGGGAACCTTAATCCTCATGGCATAGGAAATATAATAAGTAAAAAAACTAAAGGTACAAAAAAAAGGGATCTGGACCCAGACAAAAGGTTCGGGGTCGTATTATGGTCTCGGGAAGGTGTTAGGCACCCGAGTCACATCCGAAAATGGTTATCGGTTGATGAGAGAGGTGTTTAAAAAGGTGTTTGATAAAATGCGTTTTGTTATGAAAAGGGGGACCCTTAGAGGAATCGTCACTTTAGTCCTTTTTCATGATCGTGACCGTTCAGAAATAATTATTCGTTGAACGGGGTTACCGTTTATCAAGACCGATTGATTATTCCTGACCGTAACGTGATGGGACTGAATTTTCTATAAGACTGAATGAGCGCCCTCTTATTTCATCATCGGGCCAATGCATGATTAAATTAACTACTACGTGATTCTATCATGGATAGCTTAGCAGAGTACAGATTAAATGAAACATTTTTGAAATGATAAACTGATGTGGGATCCAAAGTCCCCATGTACATGCAGTCAATATAAGCGAGAATTTAAAATCATATGAACATGACATTTTAAGCAAATCTTTAAACACATTGTTCATGTGGGTTGATTTTAATTCTAGCAGTTCTATATATCATGCGTACGATTGATATTTGCAGAAAGCATCGGATAAATAAAAAGGAATCGAAAGGCGTACTTTCGAGCGAACCTTGAATTTTAACCCTACAAAGTGAGAGTGTTAGCGATAGCTCGAGAAATAAATAAACAATTTTATGAATGCGAGAATTTAAATGACAGTTGATTGCATGCGAGAAATGATAGATTTAACGCATAAGAAAATTAAATGCTGAGTTGATTGCATGCGAGAAATGATTTATTTGACGCATACGAAAGTTTAAATGCTGATTTGATTGCATGCGAGAAATGATTTATTTGACGCATACGAAATTTTAAATGCTGATTTGATTGCATGCGAGAAATGATTTATTTGACGTATACGAAAGTTTTAAATGCTGATTTGATAAGGTGCGAAAATTAAATGATGACTTGACAAAAAATTAAAGAGTTGATGATTTTTTGTGCCTACGAAATCGATGTTAGTAATCGTTCGAAGATAATTAAAACAATGAATAAAAGTAAAGCAAATGAACATGCATTTAAATTTAAACAAGTAAATAAATAATTAATTAAACATGACCTATGACATAAATTAAATATTGCATACGAGCTATTAATTAAATAAACACGAGAAAGAGACTCGAACAAATGACGAAACTTTAATGGGCTGGGCCCCTATGCATGCTGAATTTTAATTGAAATGGGCTAGGAATAAATCCTAAGCCCATGACTTGATTTGAAAGAAAAAGGAACAGATGGGCTTGGCTTAAGCCAAGGCCCATCTTCATTTAAAGAAGAAAGAAAGGGCGGGCTTGGCAAGCCCGTCACCTTTCTCCTTCAAGAACAGTAGCGTGGCTACTGTTCTTCTTCTTCCTTGCGCCGGCCACCATGGACGGCGACAAGAAGGAGCTCCGGCCACCAAACCCCACAAAAAAATGTCACAAAGCAGCCCGAGTAAATCGCGACCAAAACCCCGCAAAAATTAGGCCATTTCATCCATAAACGAAGTGCAATTTGGCACTTGAATATATATATATATGCATTAAACCCGAAAATTCATAATTAATTACACAAGGCAGCAGGCGTTTAAATTGAAGCAAGCAAATCGTTCATCACTTGAAAATGAAGTGTTTAAAACTGATTTGAGCAATTTATTGATTGATTAAGAGGGAAAATGAAAATTTAAAAGAGAGAAGCTAGAGAGAGAAAGCTTGAAAAACTTACAGTGCTTGCTTCCTTTTGCTTGGACTGATGTTGAGGATGAAAGGGTGCGTGAACCCGTGTCTTTTGAAGGGTGAAGGGTAGGGTATTTATAGGAGGAGGCTGGACAAATGTGTGGTGAATTTGGCGCACGTGGTCAAGGGTGACGACGCGGATCACGGCGAGTGAGAGTGCAGTGCTGGCGTGGTGACGTCCTCTCTTCTGGAAGCAGTGACGTAGCTTGATTCTCGAAGCCATGACGAGGGCATTCGGATTTGGAAGAGAAAAATGCTTGCTGGAAAGAAAAGAGAAGGGATGGCTTTGGTTTTAATTAGGTGACCGTTGGATGGTTGACTAAGGATTTAGTAAACCGATCCAACGGTTGATTAAAAGGAAGGAATAAAAAATGCTTTAGTAATTAATATGGGCTCGATCCATTTTTGCGAACAAACGTTCCGAATTTTGGAGCTGAAAGTGCCAGCGCGTAGAGAAAAATACGACGGGTTTAACCATCTACAGCGAATGATGAGAATTTTTCGTTTAACGTGTTTATTTTCTCGTTCAAAAATGTGAAACGTTCGGATGGAAAAATAATGACGTTACGCCGAAAATTACACGAAACGCTGTAGACCGTTGTGAACGGAAAAAAATCTAGCAACTAGTTGATGGAAAACATTTCAAATTGAAGCTATTGTCCGAGCGAACTTACTCGGGTCCAATAAAAGCTCGAACAAAAATAATAATAAAAAATAAAAATACTAAAAAATGCGCTAAAATACTAAAAATCCTAAAATTCATGTGATGACCTAAAACGAAGAAATAACTAGTAAACGACTGACGGATAATTAAAAATGTGATTTTTAAGGCTAAAAATATTAATGATAATAATAACGAAAATATGCGACGGAAAATTGAAAACGCGATTTCGAAAGCTGACGATGCTAACGACGATGATAAAAAATGCGATGAGAATTAAAAAAAATGCTAACGACAGTGAATTAATTAAAAATGACAGTAATTTAAGAAAATAACAAAAATGCTAAAATTAATTAAAAAGGGCGTCAAAATTCGGGTATCAACAATTGCCCCCTCTTTACTGTCTTGTTGAAGTATTTGATAAGCAGTAAAGACGATTGCCCCTACATATCTGAATTTTGGCGACGCAACAGGTCTCACCTCAAGCTTACAGTGATGGTGTCGCTCGAGGAGGAGGTAGGTTTGTTGATGTTACTCTTGGAGGAGATAGGTCGTTGCTGTCACTCTGGGAGGAGATAATGGCTGTACATGTCACTTTGACGGGATAATTTGATGTCGCTCTGGGAGGAGATATAATTTGATGATGTCACTCTGGGAGGAGATAATAGTTGTAGATGTCACTTTGACGGGATAATTTGATGATGTCACTCTAGGAGGAGATAAATCATAGAGGTCACTTTGGGAGGAGAGAATTGTTGATGTCACTCTAGGAGGAGCTATGTCATAGATGTCACTCTGGGAGGAGGTATTGTCGTAGATGTCACTCTGGGAGGAGGTATTGTCGTAGATATCACTCTGGGAGGAGGTATAATTTTGATGATGTTATTCGTCGATGTCACTCTAGGAGGAGGTAAGTTTGTTGATGTCACTCTGGGAGGAGATAGTTTTGATGATGTTATTCATAGATGTCACTCTGGGAGGAGATAGTTTGTTGAATGTCACTCTGGGAGGAGATAGTTCGTTGAACGTCACTCTGGGAGGAGGTAATCTATTGATGTCACTCTGGGAGGAGATATGCTTTTGATGGTGTTATTCAGTGGAGGAAATTGATGCTGTCATTGGGGATTAAAAAGTGTTTACAAAATTGTTGAGGTTATTCGTGGATGTCACTCTAGGAGGAGGTAAGTTTGTTGATGTCACTCTGGGAGGAGATAGTTGGTTGATGTCACTCTAAGAGGAGATAGTTTTGATGAATGTCACTCTGGGAGGAGATATTGTTGGTTGATGTCACTCTGGGAGGAAATAGTTTATGGATGCCACTCTGGGAGGAGGTAATCTATTGATGGTGTTATTCAACGATGAGGGAATGGATGCTGGCACTGGGGATAAAAAAAGTGTTTACAAAATTGATGATGTTGTTCGTGGATGTCACTCTAGGAGGACATGGTTGGTTGGTGACACTCTGGGAGGAGGTATACTTTTGATGTCACTCTGGGAGGAGGTATGCTTTAAATTCTAGTCTGGGCGAGGTTATCGCATTGCTAGATGCTGGTATGAAAAATGAGGTTGCATGTCCGTGCGAGGCTATCGCTCTTCGGACGATGATGTGGAAATGCGAAGGAAGGTCCGTGCGAGGCTATCGCTCTCCGGATGTTGACGTGACAATGTAAATGAATGCCCGTGCGAGGCTATCGCTCTCCGGATGTTGACGTGGCAATGTAAATGAATGTCCGTGTGAGGCTATCGCCCTCCGGATGTTGACGTGGCAATGTGGATGAAGGTCCGTGCGAGGCTATCGCTCTCCGGATGGTGGTGCTGGAAATGTAGTTACACGACTGTGCGAGGCTATCGCTCTCCGGACGCTGGTGCTGAAGGTATAGTCACTCAAGGTGGAGTTATTTAGATATGCAGAAAAGTAGTCGCTCAAGGAGGAGTATTTTTAGATAGACAGAAAAGTAGTCGCTCAAGGAGGAGTAATAATTATGCAGAAATGTAGAATTATGTAAATGAGAGTTGTAACGTACCTTCGCTCAGATATTGATTGACGGTAACATACCTTTGCCCTGATGTTGATTTGATATTTGGGGTGACTGTTTATGAATTTTCAAGATATGGTGTGGGGACGTGACCTGACACAACATTAACAGATGACATGTGCGGACGTGACCAGACACAATATTAACAAATGCGATGTGGGGACGTGACCCTTCAACGCTTAACAGACAACATGCGCGGACGTGACCAGACACAACCTTATCAGACGACTGTGTGGACGTGACCAGACATAACATGAAAAAAACGATGTGGGGACGTGACCCTTCACAACGCTTAATAGACAACATGTGCGGACGTGACCAGACACAACATTATCAGACGACATGTGCGGGCGTGACCAGACATGACATTAATAACACGATGTGGGGACGTGACCCTTTACAACACTTAACAGACAACATGTGCAGACGTGACCAGACACAACATTATCAGACGACATGTGCGGACGTGACCAGACATGACATTAACAACACGATGTGGGGACGTGACCTTTTACAACGCTTAACAGATAATATGTACGGACGTGACCAGACACAACATTATCAGACGACAAGTGTGGACGTGACCAGACATGACATTAACAACACGATGTGGGGACGTGACCCTTTACAACACTTAACAGACAATATGTGCGGACGTGACCAGACACAACATTATCAGACGACATGTGTGGACGTGACCAGACATGACATTAACAACACGATGTGGGGACGTGACCCTTTACAATGCTTAACAGACAATATGTGCGGACGTGACCAGACACAACATTATCAGACGACATGTGCGGACGTGACCAGACATGATGGTGTAAAAGGGAAAGCAAGTCTTACCTTGAACTTACCGTATGAACTGAGATGGAGAGTGGTCGACCGTGAGGGAATGTGATCTGCCACACGAAGTTGATTTGAATGTGAGGGAGCGTGATCCATCGCGCAAAGTTAATTTTGAATGTGAGGTAGCGTGATCCACCGCACGAAGTTGATTTGGGAGTGGTAACGCACTCCATTGGATTTTGATGAAAATCCAAGATGGCGAGGGCTTTACAACGATGTTGTCATCGAAGACCCATGGTTGAGGAGTGGTGATGTTCTCTATTCGATGTTTGATTGGATTTTGATGAAAATCCAAGGCGAGGGCTTTACAACGATGTTGTCATCGAAGACCCATGGTTGAGGAGTGCTAACGTTCTCCATTCGATGTTGATTGGACTTTGATGGAAATCCAAGATGGCGAGGGCTTTACAACGATGTTGTCATCGAAGACCCGTGGTTGCGGTTTCACGGGAGCATATCTGTATCCTGCAAATTGAAAGGAAGCAAATACAAAGCAGCGACAGATGGAAAAAGGAGAGAGCAATTGACCTATGTGAGAAATATCAAATATTCCTACATTTAACCCATGGCTTGCCCCCAAGTTTTTTTGTTTGGAATGAAAATGATTTCTTTATTTAAGAAAATAAATTCAAGCTTTTTTTCTCTTTTTTGGATAAAAATGTTCGTTCAGTTTTCGTTATATGAACATGATTGATTCAAGTCTAGATAACGTCTACGTCTTGTTCAAGAAATAACGACCTCAAGGACAAGACTTTCCCATAATTTGCAGCCGTAAGCAATCCTTACCTGATATTAGTGTTTGCACTCACGCTCTGAAACAAGGTTAAGTGTTTTACGCTCATAAAGATGCAACTAACATGATACATAATTTTCAATTCGCAATGTCAATCCGAGTGAATAGACTTCAAATGAAGATGCACATGCATGGGTCTGCTAATAATCAATAGGACTTTCACGGAAAATAATGAAAGGACATGAAATGTCCGGAAAGAAGTTTGTTTTGGTAGAGATGTGCTTTTCTGATGAGTTTGAAAGTTTTTGACGAGTGATGCTTTGTTGATTGGCCCTGATGAGGGCAAGGTGCGCGAGTTCCTTCGCCTTTTGCCAGAGATGCTTTCTTGATAGAGTGCATGAGCTCTTGGATCCTTACTGGGCATGTCATTTTCCGGTCAACCAGGGGCCCTTTTCTTAAGTCTTCACTGGAGAATATTTCCTTTGAGATTCCTTGAGTTGGCTCTGGGCCCTTTCTCTTCTCGATTCTTCACTAGGGAGTGTTGTCGCTGTTCTTTTTGCGACTTACTACTTGAGTTGGCCTTGGGCCCTTTTCTTCTCGAGTTCTCACTAGGGATGCTTGCTTCGAGATCTACTACTTGAGTTGGCCTTGGGCCTTTTTTCTCGAGTCTTCACTGGGGAGTGTCGTCGCTATTCCTTTTGCGACTTACTACTTGAGTTGGCCTTGGGTCCTTTTCTTCTCGAGTTCTCACTTGGGATGCTTACTTCGAGATTTCTCGAGTTAGCCTTGGGCCCTTTTCTCGAGTCTTTACTGGGGAATATTTTCTTCGAGCTTTCTCGAGTTTAGTTGTCCCCGGGCTGTGCTTGCTTCGGTTCTTCGATTGTTTGTATTCTTCGAATATCTCTGAGCATTTCTCTCTTTTCTTTTCTTTTCCCTTTTCCCCTCTCTCTTTTTTTTTTCTTTTTTTTTTCTCTATTTCCCCCTTTTTGATTTGATTTGAAATGCAACAAAGCAGAGCAAGCACAACCTTTGTCTTGATCTCTTCTCGTTTTGGCTTAAGGCCTCAGCCTTCATCTTCGGGTTTTTGGTCTTTCTTCGGTGATGGCTCTCAGCGATCTTTCGGTGACCTTTTCCATCTCCTTCGTTGTGAACTTGAACTTGGCGTGCTTTTATTTTCGGCTGGCAATCTTAGCTGAGACTGCTCCTTGGCTCCTGGGGTATGAGTGATAGTGAAGGTTTTGGTAGGAGTGATGGCATATGTGGTGGAAAGAGGGAAGAAACGAAAAAAATGGGTAAGATCGTAAAAGTCCCACGTCATTTTATTGCTATCCCTTGTCTAATTGCACATGTACCCTGGATATTATGCGAATTCAACTAGTACCTAGTTAGGCACTTACACTCATGAAAGAAACAAGGCGTGAAGGCCTAAAATACTCATAGGGATATGTTTTGTGATTGCTTACGTCTAAACATGCCATGGATATAAGAGCTAACAGACAAGATCATGTATATTTCATATAATTTCTAATGAACGCACAAGTCATCTATGTCATGATAAAGTGGTGAATACGCTTGATAAAAAAAGCGTTCAAAACGTGGGATTTTTATTTCCACCCCCCCTTTTTTTTTTTTTTTTTTAGCCCAAGTTGCACATGTATAGAGAGAAAATTTTGCGAAAACTAAGGATTTTAGCCAACATGACGCACACACTCTTGCAACAACATAAATTTTTGGAGTTTAAAAATCATGGAAATATAACTCGCGAAAACATAAATTACGGAAATGTAAATTGCGGAAACGGAAATTGCAAAAATGTAAAAGGACAACTTCCCTGAAAAATGAGCTTTGACATTTTTTGACACCTTCTTCTGGCCGTCACTTCACTTGCTTGCCCCTAAGTTTACAAGTCTCGTTGCACCTGAAATGTAAAATTACGAAAACGTAAATTGCGAGACCATAATTTACAGAAACGTAATTTACGAAAGGGAAAATTGTAAACATAAAGGATAACTTCCTTGAAAAATGAGCTTTGACATTTTTCAACTCCTTCTTTTGGTCGTCACTTCATTCGCTTGCCCCCAATTTTACAAGCCTCGTTGCACTGAAATGAAGAGAGTGTTAAATAGTAAATTCATAGGGAAAAGGTATCCCGAGATGTTGAATTTTACAATTAACGAAAGATAGAATAATTGAAAAGAACATGTGGGTTGCCTCCCACGAAGCGCCCTTGTTTAAAGTCGCAAGCTCGACTATGGCGTGCGTTTGAGTCTTATGTTTTTGGATCACCATTCTTTTGAACTTCGTTGCTTGCCCCCAAGACTTCTCCTGATGAGGGACTATCTCCTTTTCCGCCCTTTCTCTTAAATAGACCGATTTGCATGGAATCCCGGCCTCATTCTTAGTTGTGGATACTTTCTTCATCGGTAAAGACATAGGGTTTATCAAAACCAACTGAATCAACGTTCATCCTGAAACGCGAATAGTACAAGACGCTCGAAGAGGGGGTTAAATATATTTATTTATTTTTAAACCGAAGGGGAACGCAAGTTCCTATAAAAGACAACAAAACATGCATACATATTACAAAGAGACATCAGGAAGCGTGGCGGCGGTCTAATTACGCAGAGCCCCCCCCCTAGAATTCTTCACGCAAATGGCCGAGCCCTATATCATCCTTTCGCTACCCAAAGCATGATTTGGAATAGGGTTAATGGTCATGCTAGAACCTTCAAAAGAGATGCATTTGTTCTTGATCAAGTGATTAACCTTTCCTCTAAGGGCAGAGCAGTCTTCTATGGCGTGGCCTTGAGCTCCGGCGTGGTACGTGCATCTAGCAATAGGGTTGTACCACTTTGGGTAAGGAGGTTGTATACGCTGAATCGAGATTGGCGCAATTTGCCCGGCTGCCAAGAGATGCTCGTAAATTTCCTCTAAAGGAATGGGAAGAGGTGGTAGCGGTTCCCTGTTCCAATGGGTGTGTTGGTTCTTTTGTGGGATTTGTGGTGGAGGCGAGGGGGAAGGTTGCCGGTTACTAGGTCCCGGGGAGACAAAGATGACATCTTCCTTCATGATAGGTGCTCCTTTAAGCGTTTCTTCTGGTGTGGAAGCGGTGATCCTCCCGGACTTAATTCCTTGTTCAACTCTCTCAGCCACCACGACTATGTCAGAAACGTTATTTGATGGATTGGATATAAGATAGGTGTAGTAGGGAGCCTTGAAAGTGTTTATGAAAATTGACGAGAGTTCTTTGTCATTTAACGGAGGAGAAATTCTAGATGCTAGCCCTCTCCACCTCTGAGCGTAAGTCTTCACTGACTCGTCGGTCCTCTTCTCTAGATCCTGTAGATCAGAACGGTCTGGTGCAACTTCCAAGTTGAATTTGTTTTGCTTAAAGAAAGCATCCGATAAATCTCTCCAAGTTTTGATCCTAACCCCATCCAAACTCATGTACCAGGTCAAAGCATGCTTGGCCAAACTCTCTCTGAATAGATGGATTAACAGGGGCTCATTGTGTATCATATCGGCCATTTTGTTGCAATAGTCCTTGAGGTGAGTTCTCGGGCACTCAATCCCAGTGTACTTCTCAAAATCCAGAACCTTGTATTTCGGAGGCATTACGATCCCCGGGACCATGCACATGTCGGCGGGACCAGTAGGGTCAAATGGATCAGCCCCTTCAATTGCTCGGAGTCTTTCTTCGAGTAGATTCAGTCGGTCACTTTTCGGTTGCTCAGCCCCGATGGGGTTAGAACCGAAGGGTAGCACAGGTTCTGATGAGAACTGAGGTTGTGCTTGGTTGAAAGTAAGAGGCTGAGTTCCCACAGGTCCGGGAACTGTGCTCGGAGGAATAGGAGGGAGATACAAGTTCTCTAGGTGGGCCTGGCTCTTGCTGGGGTCCACAACAGGGTTGGTCGAAAGACGCTGAAGTGACGTGGTGATTTCTTCACCCGCACTAACCATAGGATTTGCCGCGGTGGGTACAGTGAAGGGACTAACCCATTTCCATTGACCCCCAGGACCAGGGAGTGATTGGGGGACTGAAGATCCAATGATGGCGGATGAGGAGGGTCCCATCATTTGACTAGGATCAAAACCAGGTGGGAACTTAGTGGTTGCTGCCTCTCACTCTTTTTCGGCCTGAGTGGCCTTTTCTGTAGTAACCCTTACTTGCTCTTCTAACTCTTTTATTCTAGCAGCCAATGCCTCTTCTGTCTTGGTTGGTTCGGCCATTTTTCGCGCTTGAAGTCTAGTTATGGGGGGCCTTGGCGGAGTAATTCGCTTGCGAGGAGCTATCGTGAACCTGAAAAAAGAAAATACGAAAAAATAGTAAGTACAAGTAGGGATATGCAGGTGATGGGCGATCCCGAGGCCTCCACGTTGCTCATTCGCTTTTCTGGCTACACTTGCACTTGATATTTTCAGGGCGGTCGGAGAGGCGAGGTATCCCAGCTATTGACAAGATGCGAAGGAAGCCTCTATTCATTCCAACGATGTGAAGCAATTGGAGATGCTATCTGCGAAACCCAAATCAGTAGGGGCAACCAATGTCGCCATGCTAGGAAGATCTCTTTTACACTATGCTTTCAAACGATGCAGGGCTTGATGCCTGGTGAACCCATCCGAGGGGAGGGACGATGATCTAAACCGTGCATTTGAAGTTTTGTGATGAGCAAGGAGAATATGGCTACGAGTAATATTCGGATGTTTTGAGTATTTGGTAGGATTTTTTTTTCGAAATTTTGGTGAAACGATAGTGTTTATCCCGGAGGGATTTTCTCTTTTTCTTTTTGCGATGGTCTTTTAAGTTGTGTTGGATGGACCATTGATATGGAAATTTGAGGCATTTTAATAAATATCCGAAAGAGTACGACTTTATTAAAAAGTGTTTACAAAATATGGGAAACTTGCCAACTACCTAAATTCATCAAAAATGGCTAGACTAGATGAAATCAGGGATCCTAGTTACATGAAAAAGAAAAGGTTTGCCGATATCCGAGTCTTCTAGTAAAGGTGTCAACTTTGGAAGTCAAAATTCTCTTGCTCATGCCAAAGGTATTCCATCGAGGCCATCTCCCCTTTTTGCATTCCTATCTCGGCCCCTAAAGCTGTAATCCGGCTTTGCAGTGCCTGATCGTTGAAACTTTGTTCCTGAAAATATCAAGTGAAAGTAGTGTAGGTGCCGACATATCGAATGAGCAAAACGGGTCCTGTGGGACAAACATAAAATTTTAAATGCAAAGTAACCTGCACGTGTAAGAAAATTTACAGTTCGTATAACAGAAAATTTATAAAAAAATGGAAATCATGGCAACAAGATGAATAGAGCCACGACAAACAGGTATAATCATGATGCACGTGTTGGGGCTCTGATTCTGACATTTCTAAATGGCTTGAATGGTTCCCGGATGATACCATGAAAAGGTCCCTAAAGTGTCGTCCAGTGTCGCGATTCCTTGCGAAATCGTGTAACCTTTCGATTGGCTTTAGGGTCATCCTAGTTGGGATTGGTGAACACTACCCAGGACATGTGTCCTAGGGCGTCACTACTACCCTCCTAATTTGGTAATTGTCCCCTGGGTGTAAGGCGCTATGAAATTTATATGACAATTGATAAAGCAAATAAATGAACAGACCAGCAATTGATCAAAGAAAATAAATAAATAAACAAATAAAACACCTCTCTAAAATGATAAAACCGGCTTCGACCCTAAAGTCCCCAGTAAAGTCGCCAAACTATCGCGCCCCGAAAATAAAAATTCGCGAGTGTGCAACGAAATTTGGGACCTTACAATGCTCAGCGTAAACTGACGCCTCACAACATGCAATGAAGTCGCCACCCTAATTTGGTTGCTAGGTTAAGGGAACCTTAATCGTCATGGCATAGGAAATATAATAAGTAAAAAAACTAAAGGCAAAAAAAAAAAGGGTCTGGACCCCAGACAAAAGGTTCGGGGTCGTATTATGGTCTCGGGAAGGTGTTAGGCACTCGAGTCACATCCGAAAACGGTTATCGGTTGATGAGAGAGGTGTTTAAAAAGGTGTTTGATAAAATGCGTTTTGTTTTGAAAAGGGGGACCCTCAGAGGAATCGTCACTTTAGTCCTTTTTCATGATCGTGACCGTTCAGAAATAATTATTCGTTGAACGAGGTTACCGTTTATCAAGACCGATTGATTATTCCTGACCGTAACGTGATGGGACTGAATTTTCTGTAAGACTGAATGAGCGCCCTCTTATTTCATCATCGGGCCAATGCATGATTAAATTAACTACTACGTGATTCTATCATGGATAGCTTAGCAGAGTACAGATTAAATGAAACGTTTTTGAAATGATAAACTGATGTGGGATCGAAAGTCCCCATGTACATGTAGTCAATATAAGCGAGAATTTAAAATCATATGAACATGACATTTTAAGCAAATCTTTAAACACGTTGTTCATGTGGGTTGATTTTAATTCTAGCAGTTTTATATATCATGCGTACGATTGATATTTACAGAAAGCATCGGATAAATAAAAAGGAATCGAAAGACATACTTTCGAGCGAAGCTTGAATTTTAACCCTACAAAGTGAGAGTGTTAGCGATAGCTCGAGAAATAAATAAACAATTTTATGAATGCGAGAATTTAAATGACAGTTGATTGCATGCGAGAAATGATGGATTTAACGCATACGAAAATTAAATGATGACAGTTGGTTGCATGCGAGAAATGATGGATTTAACGCATACGAAAATTAAATGCTGAGTTGATTGCATGCGAGAAATGATTTATTTGACACATACGAAAGTTTAAATGCTGATTTGATTGCATGCGAGAAATAATTTATTTGACGCATACGAAAGTTTTAAATGCTGATTTGATAAGGTGCGAAAATTAAATGATGACTTGACGAAAAATTAAAGAGTTGATGATTTTTGGTGCCTACGAAATCGATGTTAGTAATCGTTCGAAGATAATTAAAACAATGAATAAAAGTAAAGCGAATGAACATGCATTTAAATTTAAACAAGTAAATAAATAAATAATTAAACATAACCTATGACATAAATTAAATATTGCATACGAGCTATTAATTAAACAAACACGAGATAGAGACTCGAACAAATGACGAAACTTTAATGGGCTAGGCCCTTGTGCATGCTGAATTTTAATTGAAATGGGCTAGGAATAAATCCTAAGCCCATGACTTGATTTGAAAGAAAAAGGAACAGATGGGCTTGGCTTAAGCCAAGGCCCATCTTCATTTAAAGAAGAAAGAAAGGGCGGGCTTGGCAAGCCCGTCACCTTTCTCCTTCAAGAACAGTAGCCACGCTACTGTTCTTCTTCTTCCTTTGGCCGGCCACCATGGCCGGCGACAAGGAGGAGCTCCGGCCACCAAACCCCACAAAAAAATGTCACGAAGCAGCCCGAGTAAATCGTGACCAAAACCCCGCAAAAATTAGGCCATTTCATCCATAAATGAAGTGCAATTTAGCACTTGAATATATATGCATTAAACCCGAAAATTCGTAATTAATTACACAAGGCAGCAGGCGTTTAAATTGAAGCAAGCAAATCGTTCATCACTTGAAAATGAAGTGTTTAAAACTGATTTGAGCAATTTATTGATTGATTAAGAGGGAAAATGAAAATTTAAAAGAGAGAAGCTAGAGAGAGAAAGCTTGAAAAACTTATAGTGCTTGCTTCCTTTTCCTTGGACTGATGTTGAGGATGAAAGGGTGCGTTAACCCGTGTCTTTTGAAGGGTGAAGGGCAGACTATTTATAGGAGGAGGCTGGACGAATGTGTGGTGAATTTGGCGCACGTGGTCGAGGGTGACGAGGAGGATCACTGCGAGTGAGAGTGCAGTGCTGGCGTGGTGACGTCCTCTCTTCTGGAAGCAGTGACGTAGCTTGATTCTCGAGGCCATGACGAGGGCATTCGGATTTGGAAGAGAAAAATGCTTGCTGGAAAGAAAAGAGAAGGGATGGCTTTGGTTTTAATTAGGTGACCGTTGGATGGTTGACTAAGGATTTAGTCAACCAATCCAACGGTTGATTAAAAGGAAGGAATAAAAAATGCTTTAGTAATTAATATGGGCTCGATCCATTTTCGCGAACAAACGTTCTGAATTTTGGAGCTGAAAGTGCCAGCGCGTAGAGAAAAATACGACGGGTTTAACCGTCTACAACGAAGGATGAGAATTTTTCGTTTAACGTGTTTATTTTCTCGTTCAAAAATGTGAAACGTTCGGACGGAAAAATAATGACGTTATGCCGAAAATTACACGAAATGCTGTAGACCGTTGTGAACGGAAAAAAAGCTAGCAACTAGTTGATGGAAAACATTTCAAATTCAAGCTATTATCCGAGCGAACTTACTCGGGTCCAATTAAAGCTCGAACGAAAATAATAATAAAAAATAAAAAACTAAAAAATGCGCTAAAATACTAAAAATCCTAAAATTCATGTGATGACCTAAAACGAAGATATGCGACGGAAAATTGAAAACGCGATTTCGAAAGCTGACGATGCTAACGACGATGAGAATTAAAAAAAATTCTAACGACAGTGAATTAATTAAAAATGACAGTAATTTAAGAAAATAACAAAAATGCTAAAATTAATTAAAAAGGGCGTCAAAATTCGGGTATCAACAATTACAGAGCAATTTTGTGGTTGTTTTTTATTCTAGAAGATTTTGATTGCGGTCTCCTACTAGAACAAGAAGTCATGCTGCCACTGATATTCTCCTACGCTTCTGTTAGGATTGTGGAACAATTATTATTAGATATTATCCTATTTTTGAATTTTGGAATTAAACAATTAAGTAGTTTTTATTATTTAAGAAAGGTTGCGCCTCTATACTACTTACTTCAACTTTTACAAAAAAAGCATATTTCTTTCTTCTTGGCAGAGACAACAATTCCATTGGCAATAGCTTGAACAACTGCTGCTTGTTCCTTTTCTTAATTAAATAAATTATTCTTTATGCTTACATCTTATTTGTTTATTTATTTCATATGATGATAGGCTAATTTCTATCTATTCCTTGTGAGGATTAACAACCATGCTTAATTGATTGTGAGATCTAAACGCAATTATTAAATCCCATCTTGCATCTTTAATTATTTTAATTGATTGTCAAATTATGCATACTTCTTTTGAAGCTTGATCAACTACACTAGAATTTGCAGGATTGCTGTCTTCTCTTAATACCTTGGAGTCTACACTATAGAAAGTGATACGAAGGTAACCAACAGATCGACGGATCAGATTGGAAAATAATTAAGGTCGAGTTTACAGGAGTAGACACTTCTCTCTCCTGAACTCGGGAAGGTCTCTTACGGTAGAATTATTTGATTATCTTATTAGACCTAATAGAATAGCTTCTGTAGGCCATAAGATATATCAAGGACCTTAATAGGTGAGAACCTTTAAGAATCTCGAATAGGTAGAGAGTAGGAGATCTAGGTGAGAACCTGATCTCTATAGCCGCCTGCAAGTCTGGTATTGAAAAGACTTGAATCAATGATCAATCAATCTAATGCATGAGCTCATCGGAATCCTCACTGGGAATTTGTCACATCTGATTTCACACACCACATCCATTTATTTCTTTCTGTTACTTATTTTTCGTAATTATTCACAAACAACTCAATATTGGTATTTACCACTCATTACCTTTCCTAATCAATTATAAAGAATATTAATTGCCACCGAATCCCTGAGGACGAACCTTTTACCACTAGCTACTGTTTTATTTACATGAGCTTTGGTGAATTGTATTTATTTTATTTTGACGGTTTCGGCAACCATCAAATTTTGGCGCCGTTGCCGGGGATTCATCGGTACTAATTGATTTTCTTTGTGTATGACCAGGACCTCTAATTCAGAATTGATTCCTTACAACCCAAAGATTACAAGAAGGGAAACACAGTACAGGAAGCAAGCAAAAAATCAGAGGGTTGTTCCTGAAGAACAGCAACCAGAAAATAATTTCCAAACACCTCAAAGGACTCTTATCCCAGACCTGGGAGAAGGACCATCAGTCGTAAGAAACAACCCACTTTTCGAACCAACAATGGAAGAACACCAAAATAACCAGCCACCACCTCCTCCTCCTGAGCAAACCTTCAGACAACGAAACAATGAAGGACCACCACCGGATACACACTTTTGTATCCAATATCTGCCCATAGAACATGATTGGAATCTAAAACCAAACATGATCCATAACCTCAAGAAATTCTACGGTTTACCTAGCGAGAATCCATTCAAATACTTGCAGTACTTCCATTGGGAATGTGACACTCACAAACCCCCTAGAGTGGATATCAACAGAGCTAAACTCCGAGCTTTTCCATGGACCCTAGAGGATAAAGCTAGAAATTGGTTCCTTAGCCTTCCTCACAACTCCATAAATACATGGCAGCAGATGTTGAGTACCTTTTTCAACAAATATTGGTCCTCTAGAAAGGCTGGAAGTGCTAGGAAGGACATTGTGTCCATCAAACAGAACCCTATTGAGAGCTTTGGGGAGTATTACCAAAGGTTCAGAGACCTACAGGAAATCTGCCCAAACCATGGAGTTTCTGATTGGAATTCAGTGCAGTATTTCTATGACGGTTTGTGCGTGAGAGACAAGTTAGTAGTGGATGGAGCTGCAGGAGGCGCACTACAAGATTGCACTCTCACAAGAGCTAACCATTTGATTGAAACCTTGGCTGAAAATAGCTTCCACAATGAGTCAAGTGAAAGAGAAACGCCAACTGGTAATGTGTCCTCAATTCAAACTCAATTGACTGAACTTTCTGATCGTTTGAATTCTTTAGCAGGACAATCACAGGTACAAGTACAGCAAGTACAACCTACCATCGTGTGTGGTGTATGCGGCCAGCAAGGACACCATACAGATGAATGCATCTTGAACAATGGAACACCCGAAGAGGTCAGCGCGGTAATGCAATTCCAGCAACAGTACGGAAGATACCTACCTCACAAGCCAAGATTCAACCAAAAGCAGCCCCAAAATCAGTACCAAAATCAGTACAATACTAACCCTAGTTGGAGAGAAAACATAAACTCCAACGTTATAGTCCCACTACCAAACCAATATTCATCCAATAACCAACACCAAGCTCAAACACCACCAGTAACCCTCCAAAATTTTGTGCCTAGACCTACTGTTCCACAGTTATTGATAACTATCAATACCACAGAAGCGGCATCTCCACTACCCCGCCGGGTGACCCGGCCAACATACTGTATCCGCCGCGGGAGACGAGACCCTGTTCTTACCGCCCTTAGCCTGGCGACCGACCCTGGGATGGTCGACATCAGCGGGGGGGCTCTCATGCGGCATCCGCACGGTGGCATCCCATTCCAGGTCATCCATGATGTCACTCCGCATGACGTCATCCCGCATGATGTCACTCAAGGCCACCCCAGCGACATATATCACCCTAGCGACACCTACCAGGGATTATTCCCACCCCCTATCGGTACACTCCTTCCTTTGCCTATAAATACCCCCACCTTTTCAGACAAGAGGGTAAGCCTAAGATAGCATATTGAACCTCTGCCATTTTGACTACCTGCACTGACTTTGGCATCGGAGTGTTTACGCCGGAGACCCCCTCCGGCGCTTTGCAGGTGACGAAGACCCCAGTACGACCAGCCCAGATCAAGTCGATCTTGCTCAGTATCCCCCGGACTCTTATCAAATGGTGCTTTCATTGAGAGCATTTAGATCTTCAAGTGAGTTCCTTGAGATCTAAAGGCTCTCCTTTCCGTATGCATACTTATCTCCATCATTGCTGCTGGTTTTTCTATTTATGGGGATTTTATCATATTATGATTCAAGTGCTGCTCGGATTTTATTCATGATATGAATATATGCGATCAATATATTATTGAGAGTTATTGTTGCGCACCAAAGGGAGCAGATATGGAAAATGGTGATTTAAAATTGCTTGTGTGTGATGATCTCAATCCATACCAATAATTTATTATTATATGTTCAAGAGAGAGAGAAGCTATGATTATCTTTGTTGTAAGATCAGATCTGGAAAAGTAAGAGAAAGAGAGAGGGGTTTGACTTTTGCGTGTGTTATTATTGAGTGTGTTAGAGGAAAATGATACTTGAGTCTCTGGGAAAAAGATGAAAGATGTCGCTTGTGTGCTAGGGAGTGACGTCAGGCGAGGTGACGTCATATGGAGTGACATCATGCACGACCTTAGATGGGGTGTCGCCCTATGTTATCGGATGTCCGCTTTGTTATCAGAAGTCCGCTTTGTTATCAGAAGTCCGCTTCGTTATCGGAAGTCCGCTTCGTTATCGGAAGTCTGCTTCGTTATCGGATGCCCGCTTCATTATTGGATGTCCGCTTCGTTATCGGATGTCCGCTTCGTTATCGGATGTCCGCTCTGCTTCGTTATCGGATGTCCGCTTCGTTATCGGATGTCCGCTTCGTTATCGGATGTCCGCTTCGTTATCGGATGTCCGCTTCGTTATCGGATGTCCGCTTCGTTATCAGATGTCCGCTTCGTTATCAGAAGTCCGCTTTGTTATCGGATGTCACACCTGCCGTTGTCACCCTTGCCATGTCATCAGAAGTCTCAGGACTTTCAGCGTTAGCACCTAGAAAGTGTATTGCTGGCTAATCATATCAGGTTTCGCGGGGAAAATCATATCGTTTCCATACGTGCTCATAATTCTACGTGTGATAGCTCGATTCGAAGGCAATTTGACAGGCTAAAATTCTTGTCAAGGAATCTCGGTGAGATATTGACGTTAACTGGGCGTTATTGTGATTCTAAATCTGGGTTTAAGATTCGTGATTCCAGCAATATCGGGTTTCACGGAAAAAATCGTATCTTCTTCGTGCGTGCTCGGAATTTTCTGGATAATAGCTCTATTTGAAGATAATTTAAAGGGCTATAATTATCATGAAGGAAAAATCATATCTTCTTCGTGCATGCTCAGAATTCTTTGTGTGATAGCTCGATTTGAAGGCAGTTCAAAGGGCTACAATTCTTATGAAGACACCTGGACAAGATGTCGATGTTAACTGGGCGGTATGTAGCCTCAAAGTGACGCCACTAATTTGGTTTTCCCCTATGGCGACGGTGGGTGAAATAAATGATGACTCATAATATAATCTAGCGGGTGAATATCTACCCCGGATGGATCTTTATATTATTTATCGGGTGAATATCTACCCCGGATGGATCTTTATATTATTTATCGGGTGAATATCTACCCCTCTGGGAAAGCCCTCATAATATCATGTGGACATCCTCTCATCATCAAAAAGGTCTCCAACGACATGTCACTCTCCTTCGTAAATGCAAGGAAGGGAACGGGAATTAAACAACGGACGAGTTCCTTGTTTATTCCCCTAATGTATCGTTATCACCTTCAAGATTATCATTTTCCCCTTACCTCTATTTTTAACATTCTTAGAGGAAGCTAACCGAAGTTAGCAAACTTTGTTAGTGTATTTGTGCAGCTAACAATGCAGGTGCTCAAGTGGAGTACAGATTGAAATCCTGGGGAATGTGAAAGCGTGCAATATTGCAGGTAGCTACGACATAAAACCGCACAATTTGTAGGTGGCCTATAGTGTAAAGCCACGTCAATATTGCAGGTAGCTCTGAGCAGTGTAAAACCGCGTCAATATTGCAGGTATCTATGGCATAAAACCGCACAAATTGTAGGTAGTTTATGGCGTAAAACCGCGTCAATATTGCAGGCGGTTCACAGTAAGGCCGGATCCAAAGAGTTTGGATGGAAAAAGTGACATCAACGGCACCCCGATATGTGCGGGTGAAAGCCTCTAAGGGCAACTAATACTTGTCATTATATGTTATTTTTACTAAAATGTTTCATTATGAGGAAAGGTCATTACCGTCCTTCATGGAGGAACAGCTGTCGCTATGTGTGGAGGAGATTGAAAAGGACTGGAGGGTCCCTGTGATAAATTTTTTGAAGCACGACGAGTTGCCGAGCGACAGTACAGAGAAGAAAAAAGTGCTGAAGCAAGCGGCAAAGTGCACTTATTATGATGGGGAGTTAATTCGGAGATGTTTCTCGCACCCAGCTGCAAAATGTATAACAGAACAAGAAGGCCTCCATACCCTGCGCGAGATTCATAAAGGCATCTGCGGCATCCACGTGTCGGGTGGTACCATGGGCGCGCAGGTGTTCCGATCAGGATTCTATTGGCCCACTATCCACAGGGATTGTAACAACTTTGTGCAATCATGCCATAAGTGTCAAGAATTTGCCAAAATCCCTCGACGACCCGCCACTGAAATATCTCAGATCGTGGCGCCTTGTCCTTTTGCCAAGTGGGGAATCGATATTTTAGGCCCTTTTCCTAAGGCCAGGTCTCAACTGAAATTTGTAATTGTGGCAGTGGACTACTTTACCAAATGGGCAGAAGCGGAAGCGGTAGCCAGTATTACGACGGAGAAGGTATGGCACTTCTTTAAGCACCAAGTGATCATGCGTTTCGGGGTGCCTCACGTGCTAGTTAGTGACAACGGGGCACAGTTTACCAGCCGCTTCTTCAAAGAGCAATGTGAAGAATTCCAGATCGAACAGAGGTTTTCCTCTGTGGCCCATCCTCAGACTAACGACCAGGCGGAGGTAACCAACCGAAGCATACTGAGCGGTATTAAGAAAAATCTTGAGGGGTCGAAAAAGAAGTGGCCAGACGAGCTACCCTATGTAATGTGGGCTTACCGCATGACCGTCAAAATTAGTACGGGGGAAACGCCCTTTGCGATGGCCTTTGGTACCGAAGCAGTAACGCCTGTCGAAATTGGCACCCTAAGCTTAAGGGTGGAATATTTCAAGGAGGAGTTAAACGAGGAAAGGTTACGTGCTAACCTTGATATGCTGCCTAAGGCTCGCGAGGAAACCCTCTTGAAAATAATGCACTACAAAAGAAGAATGGCGTGGTATCACAACAGACACGTTAAGGAGCGACTGCTCAAGGCGGGAGACCTCGTGCTCAGGGACAAACGGGCGGCGGGCCAACGAATGTGGAAACTTAGCTCAAACTGGGAAGGCCCGTACCGCGTCACTCGTGTTATCGGAAAGGGAGCGTATCACCTCGAAACGCTTGATGGTACTCCCTTACCTAACTCTTGGAATATTGCTCGATTAAAATTATATGATGCTAGAATTTGACATGCCGTTGGGCATGGTTTAGAAATTGAAATAATGAAAAGTGACATACCGTTGGGCATGGTCTTGAAATATAAATTGAATTGGTCTTGAAATAGAAATTGAATTTGACATGCCGTTGGGCATGGTCTAGAAATTGAAATAATGAAATGTGACATGCCGTTGGGCATGGTCTAGAAATTGAAATAATGAAATGTGACATGCCGTTGGGCATGGTCTAGAAATTGAGTTTGACATGCCGTTGAGCATGGTCTAGAAATTGAATTTGACATGCCGTTGAGCATGGTCTAGAAATTGAATTTGACATGCCGTTGGGCATGGTCTAGAAATTGAAATAATGAAATGTGACATGCCGTTGAGCATGGTCTAGAAATTGAATTTGACATGCCGTTGGGCATGGTCTAGAAATTGAAATAATGAAATGTCACATGCCGTTGAGCATGGTCTAGAAATTGAATTTGACATGCCGTTGAGCATGGTCTAGAAATTGAATTTGACATGCCGTTGAGCATGGTCTAGAAATTGAATTTGACATGCCGTTGGGCATGGTCTAGAAATTGAATCTAACATGCCGTTAGGCATGGTCCAACAATTGTTGTGGAAATATTTCTTGTTCCTTGTTGGTTGTCTGTGTAATGTGCAGATAACAAGGAAAGGAGGATGTCGGGGGTGAAAAGTCCTAGCCTTGGGGCAGAATGGGCTAATGCAGATTGGTCATCAAGACGAGGCACGCCCCGGCGATCCTGGAAATATATGGTGCTGGAAGTGAAAAATTCTGGCCTTGTGAGGCCGGCCTTGATCAGGCGGCTCGCTAAGACGAGACACGCTCTAGCACTGTCGGGAGTGAAAATCCTATCCTGGGGAAACCCAGAGAGGGCACGCCCCGACTCCCCTGGGGGTGTAAAGTCCTATCCTTGTGACAGCCCGTGCTCACATAGGCGGATGATCATTAAGTGAGGCACGACCCTAGGGAAGATAAAAGCTCCACCTCGCAAGTGAAAATCCTATCCTTACGAGAGTAGCGCTAACATAGGCTCCTCATAAAGAAGGGGCACATTCCGAGGTGTGAGGGCAACGTTGAGGAAGTGAAAAGTCCTATCCTCGTGATGGCTGGCCCTGATCAGGCGGCGCACTGAGAGGGGGCACTTCCCGGCCGATTGAAGAAATGCGGGAAGTCACGGTACCCCAGCTAGTAACCGGAAGGGACAAACCCGGTGAAGTTTGGCTGGAAGAGTACGTGACACGAGCGACATCGGGCGAGATCGCGCCAAGTGAGTTGGGGAAATACGCGCCCACACCCCAAGGTAATTAAGATATTTTAGTAGATATTGCTACTAATGTAAATGATAAGTGAAAATGTGCAGAAAATTCAGCACAAGCGATATCTCGGAAGGATCGCGCTAAGAAAGTGAGGAGCGCGCGCAACAATGGCCCAAGGTAACTAAGACTTTTCGGCAATATGTCGCCACTAACAAAAGCTATAAGTAAAAATGTGCAGAAAATTTAGTAAAGTGTCAAAGTGATGGAGCACTTGGAAAATAATGACGCCGCGGAGAGGCAGAGCGCCTAAAGGGGAGATCCAGTTGCCTCAAGCATGGTACGAGATAATGGTAAGGAGCGGATCTACCCTATTGCGCAAGAAGAAATGCGCGACAATAGGGCATGTTGTGAACCCGCAAGGGAAGTTCGAAGGCACAGGCCACATAAGTTCAACGGTGGCAACCAGTTTTGAAAGAAGGGCTAACAAAAGTAAAGCAAGAAAGATCATCGATAAAGTAAAATAATGGCAAATTGTGCAAACTGTTTGTACAAGAGGGGATACTTGTTTAAACAAAAGGCCCAAAAAACACAAAAAGGACAAAGAAGTCAGGGCGCCCGATGGACCAAAAGAGAAGTGACATTTACGGCCTGGGCATGCTGCTGTCCCCTTCGTCATGTTGTGGCCTCTTCGCTTGGCGGTAGCCCTCTTCCGTGAGGAACCCGAACTTCAGCTTGAAGAGGCGGATAATGGCATCAGCGTCGAAGAAATTGCGGCCGTGACGCTCAATGAAGCAGTCGGCCATGAGGCCTGCAGTTTATTCCAGAAACCATTTACACTTGTCCGTCGTTTCCTCCGTAAGAGCGGCATTCTTACTTTGCTCGGCTTGAAGGGCGGCATCCCTTGTGGTCTGGTGTCCTTTGGCCTCTTCCAACTCTTTCCTCGCAACTCCCAAACTGGCTTCCGCACATTTTCGCTCTTCAACACACTTCCTCAGCTCTTCCTGAGTTTTATGAAGTTCCCTTTGGTACTTGTTGATTTCTTCCAAGAGCTGATGATTAGTGTTGCGCCATTCCTGGGAGGAAGATTGGAGAGAGCTCATTCGTCTCGTCACATTCCTAGACCAGTAATGGAAGCCCTGAAAGCTAGAGAACAGCTGGGTCCTTATCTGCTGCAGTTGCTCGCCCTCGGCAAGGGAGAGGAAGGCCTGCTCCTCCTCCTCAACCGACATCAGATGCCCTGCCAGATAGGTGGATGCCGCTAGGGAGCTGTCGCCCCCCAATACTGGGAACCCGCGCTGGTGAATGTTACTTAAATCAACTTGATGGGTGGCGGCTCCGCTAGAGAGTATAGTGCTTAGGTCAGCCATCATGCGCGGAGTGTCCACGGGGGGAAGAGAGGGAGAGACTATTTGAACAGCAGTAGGAATGAAGAAGACATCAGGAGGGGACGGAGGAGAACGTTTACATGGTCCAGTGTCAATATTGAAACCGCCAGTTGGTAGGGATGGAAAGTCCTCCTCTGCAAGATCCTTCAGGAAGTCCAAGGGATTGCCAGGTGGAGGAGAGGACGCGGCAAAAGAAGAGTGAAGCGGCGCAGAGGTAGCCCCGTTCCCTGCCAGACTAGAGCCTTGATTACCAGCCAAGGGGCCGGTATTGGTGACGCCGCCTTGCCTTTCCTGACCAGCGGCAAAGTTGTTCGCTGAAGCTGAGTCCTCATTAAGACGCGGTCGCTTGGGGTCAAGAATACCTGACAAATCCATGTCGTCGCGCGGAGTAGCGGAAGAGGCAACAGCAGCGGTATCCTACGTGCAAAAGAAATAGGGGAATTAAGAACGGACAAAAAATATATAGACAGAGAAAATTTTGTAAAAACCACCTGAACAGGAGGACGGGTAGGAGCGATAACGCGAAGGCGGAGAGTTCTTTTCTTCTTTCTTGCAAGGGGAGGACGAGAAGATGACGCTCGTGTAGGAACAACGCTAGGGGAGGAAATTGGCTCAGCAGTTGATGTGGCAGTAGCCTCCGCTCGAGGAAGAGAAGAGGACTCAGGTGCAGAAGTGGACGCGTGCGTGGTGACAGTCACGGCACCAGTCGAGGCGGCAGAAAGAGCCCTTTTTTCTCTCTTCTGCTGAGCTCTTCTCTCTCTTTTCTTGATGCAATCCGGTTTCCACCCGGTGGGAGGATCTGTAGAGATAAGAAATGAATGTTAGAGTTAGTATTGGCATGGAACAACGAACAAAGGGACGGTGCTCACTTTGAATGCAATCCTGGATGTCGCCCCGGCACGCGAGTTCGTGAGTGCGAACACCAGGAATCCCCGACAGGTTGAGTAGCTTGTCCAGCCAGCCTTGGTCAACTGGTCCTAACTCTGGCCTGCCACCCCAGGCAGCGTCTCTGACGACGAGATTAAACCCGCTCCGCCACAAAGGCTGGGGTAGATTGATGATGAAGAATCCTTTTTTCCAAGCATCAATAGAAGATTCAAGGAATAACAGCTTCCAGGTAAAGGGGTTTAGAGCTTCAACATCATAGCGAGGCGATATCGCTATGATGCCATTGTTATGGTGGTGCAATTGAAAAAGGGAGCGAAGTAACAACAAGGAAGGAGATTCATTCCCTATATATCTATAGAGGGCTATAAAAGCATAAATAGCACAGTAGGCGTTTGGACTCAATTGGGCAGCATTCAGATCAAATTCAGAGAATAACTCGGCAATTAAAGGATCTAGAGGCAACCGAAAACCATAATGAAACATTTTGGCATAAAGAACCCTACGGTTGCCAGGTAATTCACTATTAAGGCGAAGGGACTTTGGGGCAACTTCAGTAGAATACCCCTCCTGCTGGTCGAGAGTAGCATTATAGCTCCGCAGGTGCCGTCGAAGGACGACGGTGGAAGCAATGGTTGAAACAGTAGTATCAATATCCCCCTCCCCAGCAGAGCGGGGATAACGGCGATTACGAGCCATGCGCAAGCTTAAAAGAAGAATAGAGAGGAAGGTACCTGTGGTGAGAAGAAGATCGAAGCACCCGGGCGGCGGCGGATCGTAGGAGGGAGAAGAGGGATTGTCTTTTCTTTTCTTTCTTTTCGTTTTCAAAAGAGAAAGATAACAAGAGATAAAAAGAAAGCACGTGGGGGTTTTTATAACCCTAAGGACTAAAGGGAACGACGAGTCAAGCGATCGTGGTGTGTGACGTGTCAAGAGCAAAGAGGCGCGGGAAGTGGGTACAACCCCTGAGGAGCGAAAAGACATGTTCACCCTGCCAGTCCTTCAGCGTCCTCTTTTGATGACACGTGGGCTTAAAGCATCATGACTGTCTCCTCCGTATCAAGTAAAAGGAGTCAGAGCATTAAATGCTCTGAAAAGGGCGCAATCAAACCCGACGAAAAGGAGCGGCAAGATGTAATGACACGACATGCAAGAGGCAAAGTGCGAAGAAAATGTAGTCAAGCGGCATGTGATAAAGGGCGACATCGTTAAGAAACACGCATTATTTGGTCAAGATTACAAGATCTGTTAATTATTACAAGCAAGGAGGCGACGTCAAAGTCCAAATGGGAAAAATAATACAACAAGGGAGTAAGTAAAGAAGCGACACCCCCAATCAAGCGGCATCAAATGGGCCCTTCCCAGGCACTGATCCACTACTCCTCTTCGGAGGAGAGGAAACCCTCTTGGCTCTCATCAATCTCTTTCATCCTGGCGGAGGCATACCTGGCAACCTCAGCGGGGTCAGCGGACCTGCCACGGTGCTGATCCGTCACCCCGGCGATAAAGGCTTGTTCAGTCTTCTTCTTCCACCAGGTCACCTTCTTGAAAGCTTTCGACAGATCCGCATCGCGGGAGGATACCTCCTCAAGAAGGAATGAGTTCTTCTTCCTCTCAGCCACCAACTCAGCCTCTAAATCTTCAACCTGAGCTTTTCCTTTAGACTTTTCCCGAGAAAGGTCAGCGCGGCACTCGCGCAGTTCAGCCTGAGCGCGTTTGTGGAGTCGCGACAACTCCTCTACCTTTGCTAGGGCACCAGAGTTTTGAGATTGTGCACCACGAGCCTTGATGAAGTAATGAAGTTGTCGAAAGGCAGCAAGGCAGTTGTTCATGACGCGCACATACTGAACTTCGGGAGGAAGTTGCAGTAGCCTACTCTCCTCCTCGGAGGCGCGAAACATTTCGCAGGCCAAGATAGCCGTGGGCTGATCTTGCGATAAGGGGTCTGATATACCCAGGGCACGGAACCCGTCAGTCCCAAATTTTGACAGATTTAGCCGGTGAGAGGGGGCCCCTTGAGGCCCGTCACGGGAAAGATCAGCAACAAAGCAAGGGGCGGAGATACCGCCTGAGCCCCCGATGTCTCGAATTGAAGTAAGGAACAACGGACAAGGGGACTTCGGGGGAGAGTGAGAAGAACCAGGTCCACTTGGGACTGAGGGACGCACGTCAGGAATACAAGGGCCAATGGGCGAGTGTGGAGGCTCCATGACAGGAGTAGAATCCGCAGCGGATGACCGCATCATCGTGGCAGGAGAAGCCTTGTTGGGGGCGTGCAACCCCAGAGTCGAGGAAGTGCCACCCGTGCGGCACCCTCCATAGTGGTGTCAGGAGAAGCGGCAGTCTGGGAAGCGACGGTATTTGCGGCGTCGCTTGGAGGAGATTGAGCAACCATCTTGGTCACATGAGCTTCGCTTGTTTCTTTCGTTGAGCTGAGGAAGTCGGGCGGAGGCTCAGTTCCGTGTCCATGTCCTCCATGTCATCGACTCCGTAGGAGAAAATCTTTGTCTCAGTCACTGGCAAACCAGACCCGGACCTCTTCTTCCGACTAGGTAACCAGTTCTCCACGAAGCGGGAAGTGCGGAAGGAGGAACCGCTTTCCTTGGTAAGAATCTCGTCTAAAGCTCTTTTCTTTATGGGCATACGGTGATCAGCTCGAGCCCCAGCGGAAGTAGAGGGAGCAGTCGTTGAAGGGGCGACAACCTTGTGAGGAGTGTCACCTTCGGAGAGCGGTCGAGCGATAGTCTCCCCTGCGAAAAGTTATGTTAGTAAACAAGGGGTAAGCAAGGCAGCGGTGAAGCTCAAAAGCTCACCTATGGTACACTCAGTTAAAGGCCTGTACAAAGCAAAGTTTCGGATCTGGAAAGAGGACTCCATCTCCAGTAAAGCGTTGGCCTGATCCAACTCTTCCCTAGACAGAGGCGCTGGCCTCGCCCAATCAACCATCTCCAGGTTGAAATCAGGACGCCACAGGCGAGAGGGTAATTCGACAACGAAGAAACCGCTCTTCCAGTTTTCGACGTTCCCCTCAAATCCTCGAAATTTCTGCCAAAAAGGCCTTACTAGAGCATCATCCCATCTTGGAATAATATTAATGAAGCCGTCGCAAAACACCAGAGTCAAGAACTTGCGAAATAAAGCAACAGAGGGAGCAAGAATATCTTTTAATTCGTAAGAACGAAGGAAGGCGTAGATGCAACTCCATGAGGAAGGGGTGATCTGCGCAGGGTTAAGCCCGTGCTCGCGCAACACACGCTCCAGCGTATCATGAACTGGGAGGCGGAACCCATATTGAAACATTTTAAAATAAAGAATCCTATGAGTTTTCCAGAGCCGGCTATGAAGCCTCATAGTGTCAGAAGGAATAGTGGGGCGATAGCCGCAGGGGAAGGTAATATTATTGCTTTCCAGTTCGAGGCGTAAGACAGGAGGGCAAGTAAAGATGCTAGGGGTGTTTTCAAGTTCGGGATATCGAGAAATTGGCCTAGGGGTAGCTAAAGAACTAGATTGAGATCTCGTGCGAGGCATGATAGATAAAGCAGCAAAGGAAAATCAAAAGCAAGATCGAGCAGAATACCTTGAAAGAGAGAAGACTGAAATTACCTCAGAGCGAGCGAAAAATGAAGAGAGTTCTGAAGTATAAAAAGGAGCAAAAAGGTACGAAGAAGGAGCATTTTTCCTTTTAAAAGAGACGGTGGAAAAGTCAGACAGAAGGGCAACCTATCACAGCAAGACACGTACGGGACAAATGGGAAACGTGGAAAGACCCTGACAGAAACTTAAAGTCAAGCGCTCGCCTCGAATGTCGTAAAAGAAAGACTCGTTAATTACAAGAAACCCCACAAAGATGGTCGTATGAAGCGGTAATTGGCTGTCCAGCGGCAGTTATCCCATAGGGCGGCGATTATAACAAAAGCGAAAAGAAAAAGGCAAATGACATTTTGTTTCATTTCATTCTATCTTATTTATTGAAAGAGAAAGCCAGCAGCATCTACAATAAGTGCGACATCGTCAGTTCTCGTCCGCCTAGTGTATGTCATAGACGTAATAGTAATCCTCCGGAGACGATGGCGACCCACTATTATAGAAAGGAAAGGGCTCGTCAATCTTGAAAGGACTTTTACCAAGCCCAGTCGCGGAACCTGTCGTAGGGGCAGTCTCCTACTTTGAAGCGGCGTGGGAGCTTTCCTCCAGGGTCGGGGTAACCAGTCCTGGGGCGGCATCTTGCATAGAAGTCCTGTCCTTGGGAATAGGACAAGGGACGAATGGTGACGCTTCATCCTTTTGCCGCAGCAAAAGGTAGTGAGGTTCAAAGTCGGCAAAGAAGGATTCAAAAGATTGCTTCTTTATTTTCTTCAATCTCTTGCGACCCCGGCACTTTACGGAATGTCTGGCAGGCCTCCAAGGGGGTGAGAGAGGAGGATTGTCGGAGTCGGGAGAAGTTGGAGGGGTCGGAGGAGAATCGCGGGTGGCAGTATACAAAAAACGGGAGTCAGCCATGGAAATATCAGTAAGAGTGAGAAGAAAGAATAAAAAAGATGAATAGAGAAGGAGAGGAAGAGCCCCATTATATAGCCGAGGTGAGGAAGCGTGCCTGCCTTTTCATGTATTATTTAGGACAGTTAATGCTATCAGAGATAACGTCTATTGGGGGAAAAGGTCTGACTCCGCAACTATCAAAAGTCTGCACCAGCCAAGAGGCACCGAAATCGTTGCCCAATCCGTCATTATGACTGAAAAACGGCGCAAAATATATTCAGAACGGATGCGATATGGGAAAATCGTCATTATGAGCCAGGTAGGCAAATAAAGTTATGGGATCCCAAGGGACACCAAGCTCACAATAAGTGAGAATAAAAGTTGTTTTCTAAGAAAGACGATATGAGAAAGAAGAAAAACACTAACAGCGCAGCAAGTGAATAAGGGAAAGCATATTTATTTATTTAAAGGGCTCAGCGGCCCGAGATTACAAAAACGCCTAACGGCCCGGAGTTACAAAAGGTGGCCCCAGAGGAGCACAGAAAGACACGCCAAGAGGATCCCCATCGCTGGTCAGGCATTCGACCCAGCGTCATCATCTTCCCACTCCAGGAAAGGAATTTCCCTCAGGGCATCCGCAAGAGCCATCAGTTCAGAGGAATAGGCCCTCATGCCCTTCAGGCAGCATCCTAGCAAGTCCTTCCTATGCTGAAGCGTTGACATCAGCAACTGAATTTGAGAAACAGCCACCGACATCTTCACCGCTTTCTCCACGGGACTGAAATCCTCCAGGGTAACAGCAGCCTGTCTAGCTTGCAGGGGAGTCAGCATCTCCTGGAGCTCCAGTATATCCACCGAGGTCTTAACGCTCAGTGACCCCAGGAAATCAGTATCTGCCTGAGTTAGGTTCCTCAGGGCATGGGTTTTGGAGAGCAGGAAGTTTTTGGTGACTTCGTCCATGAAAAGAAGAGAGATAAGGAAATTTGAAGAGAGAGGTGAAAAAGTAGTGAGAGTTATGAGGCAAGTGCAAAACAAAAGGCCTATTTATAGACTTCGAAAAAAGGCATTTCGAAGACATACCTTTATCGATCGTCGAGCCCTCATTAGGGCAGAAACCTCTGAAGGGGCAGGACCGGAGACGCTGTGATAGCCCTTGGTAAACACTCGGGCTAGTTTTCATTTGGGCATATGATAACTATCGATACCACAGAAGCGACATCTCCACTACCCCACCGGGTGACCCGGCCAACATACTGTATCCGCCACGGGAGACGAGACCCTGTTCTTACCGCCCTTAGCCTGGCGACCGACCCTGGGATGGTCGACATCAGCGGGGGGCTCTCATGCGGCATCCGCACGGCGGCATCCCATCCCAGGTCATCCATGACGTCACTCCGCATGACGTCATCCCACATGACGTCACTCAAGGCCACCCCAGCGGCATATATCACCCCAGCGACACCTACCAGGGATTATTCTCACCCCCTGTCGGTACACTCCTTCCTTTGCCTATAAATACCCCCACCTTTTCAGACAAGAGGGTAAGCCTAAGATAGCGTACTGAACCCCTGCCATTTTGACTACCTGCACTGACTTTGGCATCTGAGTGTTTACGCCGGAGACCCCCTCCGGCGCTTTGCAGGTGACGAAGACCCCAGTACAGTGTTCCCGACCAGCCCAGATCAAGCCGATCCTGCTCAGTATCCCCCGGACTCTTATCAGTTACCAGCCCCACAACAACCCCTAATGCTTACTGGCCCGTCAGTGGAAGACATGCTAAAATAATTCATGCAAAATAAATGACAATTCTACGGTAATGCAATTCCAGCAACAGTACGGAAGATACCCACCTCACAAGCCAAGATTCAACCAAAATCAGCCCCAAAATCAGTACCAAAATCAGTACAATACCAACCCTGGTTGGAGAGAAAACATAAACTCCAACGTTATAGTCCCACTACCAAACCAATATTCATCCAATAACCAACACCAAGCTCAAACACCACCAGTAACCCTCCAAAATTTTGTGCCTAGACCTACTATTCCACAGTTACTAGCCCCACAACAACCCCTAATACTTACTGGCCCGTCAGTGGAAGACATGCTAAAACAATTCATGCAGGCTACGCAAGCCAATATGCAAGCTACCCAAGCTAGCATATCGGCAATGCAGAACCAGATATCTGCATTGACCAAACAGAAATAGGAGCAAGGGAAGCTGCCATCGAGTACTGTGGACAATCCAAAACACCTCTGTTTGATGACATTGAGGAGTGGAGCTGAAATTTCAGACGGGACAGACCTTGCCCCAGGCCTAGGGAAGAAGCAGTCAGAAGTCCTTATCCCAGACCAGTATGAACCAGAAGTAGAGGTAACTACTAAAAAACCAGTTAATGTAAGTCCTACTCTAGAACCAGTCCAGCCCAAGAAGAATCAGTAGGTAATTCCTCTTCCTTTCCCTGACAGGTCTGAAAAGACCAAGAAGGTAAAGGATGAAAAAGCTATTTTAGAGTTATTTCGTAAAGTAGCTGTTAATATACCTCTTCTTGATGTAATTGCCAAAATACCTAAATATGTGAAATTTTTAAAAGAGTTGTGCACTAACAGAAAAAGGCTTGCAGGAGTGGAAAGAATCAACTTAAACGAAAATGTTTCCGCCGTTTTTCAGAAGAAATTACCGAATAAGTGTAAGGATGGTGGAACGTTTGTGATCCCATGTAAGATAGGGGATGAGGTAATTGAAAAATCACTGTGTGATTTGGGAGCGGGAATAAATGTTTTATCTTTAACCTTGTTCAAAAGCTTAAAAATCGGTGAATTGGAGGAAACCAGATTAGTGATTCAGCTAGCTGACAGGTCTATTATTTATCCCATTGGGGTAATTAAAGATGTGTTAGTACAGGTTAATAATCTAGTATTTCCTGCTGATTTTTATGTAATTGACATGGAAAATGAACACACTTCCAAATCTACCAAAATATTGTTAGGTAGACCTTTCTTGAGGACTGCACGAGCTAAAATTGATGTTCATGGAGGGTGTTTAACTTTAGAATTTATGGGTGAAGTTATGACTTTCAATATGTATGATGTTATGAGATATCCTGAGGATTCGAATTGTCTTAATTTCATTAATGTTATTGATTTAGATGATGAAGATATTTTTGAACTTGAGTATACTGACCCTTTGGACTATGTACTTACCAGGAGTATAGATTACATCACATTGGAAGAACTGGAAAAGAAGGTGGAAGTTAGGGAGGAGATCAAAGCAGTAGTGTTTGAGCTAGATGTAGCCAAACAAGTGGTAATAAATCCGAAAATTATAGATCTTCCGAGAACTAATAATTCCCTTATCCCTTCTATTTTGCAAGCTCCAGATCTGGAATTAAAGACTTTACCCAGTCACCTGAAGTATTCTTATTTAGGTTTGGGAGAAAGCCTACCAGTGATAATCTCAAACCAGCTGTCCAAAGTGGAAGAAGAGAGACTCGTGCGGATTTTGAAGGAAAATAAGCAAGCCATAGGTTGGACGATAGCTGATATCAAGGGGATTTCTCCAGCTATATGCACGCATAAAATCCATTTGGAAGAAGACTGTAAGACCATTAGGCAGCTACAGAGAAGACTCAACCCACCTATGATGGATGTAGTAAAAAAAGAGGTATTAAAACTCTTAGATGCTGGAGTAATATACCCTATTTCTGACAGTTCATGGGTAAGTCCTGTGCAGGTGGTGCCCAAAAAGACCAGATTTACAGTGGTCGAGAATAGCGAAGGATATTTGATACCTACAAGAGTGCAAAACGGCTGGAGGGTGTGCATTGATTACCGAAGACTTAATTCAGCAACTAGGAAGGATCACTTCCCCATCCCTTTTATCGACCAAATGCTAGAGAGACTCTCAGGTAAGTCTCATTACTGTTGTCTCGATGGGTATTCTGGTTTTCACCAAATACCCGTCGCAATTGAGGATCAAGATAAAACCACATTTACATGCCCTTTTGGGACTTTTGCTTACAAGCGTATGCCTTTCGGATTATGTAACGCACCTACAACCTTTCAAAGATGCATGATGAGTATTTTTTCTGATTTTATTGCTGAAGGAATAGAAGTTTTTATGGATGATTTTACTGTATATGGAAATTCCTTCGATGAATGTCTTGAAAATCTGGAAAAAGTACTTAAGCGTTGTCTAGAAACTAACTTGGTTTTAAACTACGAAAAGTGTCATTTTATGGTAAACCAAGGGCTGGTTTTAGGACACGTTATATCCCAAAAAGGTATAGAGGTAGACAAGGCAAAAATTGATGTTATTGATTCTTTACCTTATCCTACTAATGTTCGTGAAGTGCATTCTTTCTTAGGACATGCAGGGTTTTATCGAAGATTTATAAAGGATTTTTCTAAGATAGCAGAACCACTTTGTAAATTATTACAAAAGGAAGTGGAGTTCAATTTCAGTGCTGATTGCGAGGCTTCTTTTGATTTGCTTAAAGAAAAATTAACCACTGCCCGTGTGATTAAAGCACCGAACTGGTCTCTACCTTTTGAAATTATGTGTGATGCATCTAACCACTCTGTAGGTGCTGTTTTAGGCCAAAAGGAAGGAAGGGAACCGCATGTGATTTATTATGCGTCTCGTATGTTGGATGACGCGCAGAGAAATTATACAACCACTGAAAAGGAGTTATTTGCTATTGTTTTTGCACTTGATAAATTTCGTGCTTATTTACTCCAAACTAAAGTGATTGTTTATTCTGATCATGCAGCTTTGCGCTATTTGTTGATAAAAAAGGAGGCAAAACCAAGGTTGATTAGGTGGATTCTCCTTCTACAAGAATTTAATCTAGAGATTAAAGACAAGAGTGGCAAGGAGAATCTAGTTGCTGATCATCTGAGCAGAATCCTGGTGGATCCAGATTCAAATGCTGTCAATGAAGAATTTCCCGATGAAAGCTTGTTCTTTGCCCTTGGGGAAGGACCAGACGAGACCCTTGTCCTTGGCTTGATAGAGAGACCCTGGTACGCTGATATCGCAAATTACTTGGCATCAGGTAAGTTTGAAACGAGCATGTCCTACAGAGAGAGGGAAAAGGTAAAAAGAGATTCAAAATATTATGTTTGGGATGAACCGTACATGTGGAATGTCGGTAAGGATCAATTATTGAGACGATGTGTTCTTAGTGATGAAATTGAATCTATTTTGCGTTTTTGTCATTCTGAAGCATGTGGAGGCCATTTTGGCCCAAAACGAACAGCAATCAAAATATTAGAATCAGGTTTTTATTGGCCTACCCTGTTTAAAGACTGTCATTTATTTTGCATGAATTGTCCAAATTGTCAAAAAGTTGGTAATATTTCAGCTAGAAATCAAATGCCATTAAATCCAATTTTTACATGTGAAATATTTGATGTCTGGGGAATAGACTTTATGGGTCCTTTCCCAAAATCGGGAGGAAATCAGTATATTATCCTTATTGTTGACTATCTGTCAAAATGGGTTGAAGCCAAAGCTACCACGGCTGATGATGCCAAGACTGTTGTATCGTTTCTAAAATCTCATATTTTGAACAGGTTCGGAGTACCCAAAGTGATTATCAGCGATAGAGGAACGCATTTTTGCAATAAAGTGGTCACGGCACTACTTAGCAAATACCAAGTAGTCGTTTGGCGTTCCGGTTCTACTCGGGAAATGACTTTCCCGAGTAGAAAATCGGAGGAGTAGGTGTTTGGTCCTTTTCAAGGTAAGGCCAAATTGGCCTTGCCTCCCACTGGAGCATTTTGCTCTAGTGGGCAACGAGAATTCCTTTTGTTTACTTTATATAACCAACAAAATAAATTAAAAACTACCACAATAAAATCTCTACCTCAAGATAAATAATTCTAGATCCACTTTTCCTATTTTTATTAATTTTTTAAAAATGGGTTTTATAACCTTTATGGTCATTTTACATCCAAACCATACTTTTGAAAAACTGTTTTACCAAACACCTCAAGTATCTAACTTTTTCATTTACCAGAAGTCATTTTCCCACAGAACTTTTCCCATAGAACTTTTCCAACTAGAACCGGAACACCAAACAGACCCCAAGTCAACCACCGAGTGTCAACAGCCTATCACCCCCAGACCAATGGGCAGGCTGAAGTCTCTAATCGCAAAGTAAAGGCCATCCTTACGAAGACGGTAAATCCAAACAGGAAGGACTGGAGTCAACGATTGGATGACGCTTTGTGGGCATACAGAACGGCGTTCAAAACGCCAATTGACACCACTCCTTACAACCTTGTGTATGGTAAAGCCTACCACCTCCCAGTTGAGTTGGCGCATCGATCATTTTGGGCGATCAAATAGTACAATATGGAGATGAGTAAGGATGGTGACGCAAGAAAACTCCAACTTCAAGAGTTGGAAGAATTGCATAGAGATGCATACGAGAATTCTGAACTGATCAACGAGAAAAATAAGAAATATCACGACAGCTTGATTAAGGAAAAGAATTTTTATGTTGGCCAGAAACTTTTGTTATTTAACTCTAGATTTCGTATTTTTGTAGGAAAATTGAAATCTAGATGGACTGGCCCGTATACAATTATTAAAGTCTATCCTTATGGTGTTGTAGACATCCAAGATATAAAAACATACGAGATATTCAAGGTCAACGGTCAGCGGTTGAAATCGTTTCATGAAGGTTTCAAGAGCTATACGGTGGAAGAATGTCTAATCCAAAGACAATAAATCAGGACCTTCATGGGAGGAAACCCATGTGTTTTTTTTAGTTTCACATTTTAACTTTATTTAATTTTATTTGATTTTATTTGATTTTATTTTTATTTTTATTTTTATTTTTATTTTTATTTTATTTTTGCTTCCCTGTCAAGGAAGCTCTCTGGTTATTTGATGTTATGGTTGATTTTGTTTTGCAGGACAATTGGAGCATGATTCGGCCTATTTTTAGGCCTGGGAAGAGAGAAATTCCGTTTAATGAAGGTTGTATGCTTAAAAATGGAGTTTTAGCCCAAGGAGCCTTAATGGGCTTAAATGACTAAAGCCCATTTTTTCCACTCTCACTTAGCCGGCCTCTCATCCCTCCTTTACTCCAAATTCCCATTCAATCATCATCTTCTTCCTTTCTATCAAACCCTAGCCGCCGCTCCCTACCCAACCAAATCAACCATGGTGACTACTAGAGGGGGTAGAGGCACCACCATGGCCGGACTCCGGTCAAAACCTAAAGCTAAAACCCCTACTAGCAAAACCAAACCAATAATCCTTGATTCCCCTCCCCCATCACCATCTCCACCCAAATCACCACCGTTACTAGCAGCGTCCTCACGTTCAGCAGCGCCGCCGCCCTTTACAGTGCCTCAACCACCTCCCCAAGCCTCCGTCTTGGAAAAGCAGCCGCGGAAGCTCTCGCCGGAGCTTGCCCAACCCACCGCTGCCAAAATCCAGCAAAACCCAGCAGCCGTGATCTCTCCAGTCGCCGGCCAGCAGCCCCACACACCCGATTCAGAGGAGTTCGACATGGAAGGAGAGGAGACAGAGGTGTGCCACGTCGGTATCACCGAACCACCACCATTCGGAGAGGGATCCTCGAGTTCAAGCGATGAGACGACCTCTGATCCGACATTCAACGCAGCTGCAGAACCAACCGTTGTCGAATCAAAGGCTGAGTCTGATGAGAGGCCGATTTCTAGAAGGTTGAAAGGGAAGGAAATCAGTACGGGGGAGAAGAGAAAATTGCCTCCTTCTCCCAGATCAGATACCGAAGAGGAAGAAGAGTTGCACGAGCTGGAGCATACCAGACTTAAGCGTGCCAGAGTTCAAGCAACTCAGTCCAAACCAGCAGCTGCATCGGCACATCAAACAGGACACGTTCGGGTCAGAAGCCGAAGCAAAGGAGCAAAAATTCCAGTCCAGGTACCACCAACCATTGATAACCTCAATGGTTGGTTAAGCTTTGATGACTCTGGTACAATAGAAAAATTGCATGAAAAAATGAAATGTGAGGTTACCCCTTTTGGTGAAATGGATATAAACATGCTGAAAAATCTTGATGTATTTGATTTTGTGACTGAATTTGTTGATAATATTGGTTGGAAGAATTTGTTTTTTCCTAAGCATGCTAGTTATTTAGAACTGAACCTGGAGTTTTACTCCTCGTTTTGGCTGGTTCGTTCTAGGAAAACTGCACTAGGTGTTAAGGAAGTAAATTTTAGACTTGTTAACCATTATTTTCATGTTAGCATGGACGAATTTAATGTTATGCTTGGATTTGTGAATGCTGATGAGTTGAATGTTGCCTGGTACAAGAACTGCTTAACTGATTACCCTGATGATTTTGATAAAAATGATGCATACAGAAAAATAACACAGAACCCCACTGCCATTTTTGATGACAGTCATGCAAAAGCTCACACTATTTCTGATTTGTCACTAAGAATCTTACATAGGTGTTTAGCAATCACTTTATCAGGAAAAACTAAAGTATCTGGTGTAATTTCAAAGATGGAACTGTTCATTTTATGGAGCATGCTTAACAAGCGAAAACTTAATTTGGGGCATTGGTTTAGTCAGCAAGTAAAAGCATCTAAGTCTTTAATGCCGCTAGGTTCACTAATTGTTGCTCTTGCTGTAGATCATAGGAATCTTGATCTTGCTGGTTCATCTTTATTTAAATCCTGTGATTTAAAATTGATTGATTTGAGAGCTTTAGACAAAATGGGCTACTTTCACTTGGAAGGTGATGTTTTATGCAGCAATACAGGATTCACTCCAGTAGAGGAGCATGTGTTTGGCAGCAAGCATGGCGGTCGATTCATTTTTGCACACCAAAAAGATACCATAGATGCTGCTGAAACGTCGAGACCTGCAATAGACACTGACCCAGATTAAAGATCAGCACCACAATTTTACCATACCACCAGACCTAGTCACAGCAGTGAGCTGAGTACAGAGGCAGAATTGAGCCTCCTACGGCAGATGGTAATTCGGCAGATGGTAATTCGGCAAGAAGAAACTTCAAGATTGATGATGAAGAAACTTGACGAAATCCAAGCAGAGCAAAAGAACTTCGCATCTCTACACTCAAGACTGCTCATACTGCTTCGAGACCAAGCACCGACCCCACTACAGCCCTGATTGCCCGGGTACATTCTTTCCCTTCTTTTACTTTTCAGTCGAGTCTATTTTACTTTTCAGTAGAGTCTTTTCCCTTTCTCCCATTTTGAGGACAAAGTGTCGTCAAGTGTGGGGGAGGATTTTAATGTGAACATGCTGTTTTTGATTGACTGTGTGATTGAGATCAACTTGTTTAATCGAGTCAGTCTGTTTGAGTCAATTTGTCATGAGTCCGTTGAAATCTCTTTTGAATTTTCAGGTCTGATGTGTGATTTTTGTTCTCAATTTTTGTGAATTTTTGAGTCTATCTTCGTGAGTATAGCATCAGATCCTGATTTCGACCTAGGCTGTATAGTTCACTACTGAAACTACATTTTAGACATTTGTTTGATCGAGTCTATGCTTTAGTACCAGGGGAGTGAAAGAGTGTAACATAATCAATACTTAAGATGCATATTTCCTAATGTACTGAGAACATTAACTATCCACATGGTCTAAAGGACAGCTAGCTAGGGCTTAACTTTCGATTAGGGTGACAAGTCTTGCTACGCTATAAATTTGAGAGTGCTTTAAATTCCGTCTGATTGAATGTGTACCATTAAAAATGTGCTGGAATGTCATAAGAGCAGAGATAGCAAAAGGTGGAAGTTCTGGGTGCCCAAAAAGAACAAGCACTGCTATTAAAAAAATGCCTGTAAAAATACAAAGGGCAAGGATTTGAAAAAGAAAAAAAAAGGAATTTTTTTTTCTGCTAATAAGTGATTCAAATGGCACAAGGTCTAGAAGCACATTTAGGTGGAATTACACTTCAGTAGGACTCAAATTTGTAGTAAGAACTGCCCCTTAATCAACAATAATTTTAAAAAAAAAACTGGTTGTCTTGAAACTATGTGGATGGGGTATGTTTAGGGTATTGATTGGTCCTTGGTAGTCCAGCATAGACTCGGTAAGGGAAGTGTCTTGGTTGTTTCAGCAGTGAGGTATGCAGCTGAAAGAAGAAATCTGGATCATGATGTCTGTCGTGTTTTGATGTGTTTTGATTTGTTTTAATTTTGTTGCTTGAGGGCAAGCAAGGGTTAGTGTGGGGGATTTGATTGGAGTGTTAAATGTCTATTTATCATCGTCTTTTACGTCTATTTTAGAACGATGATACTGCTAATTCTTGGGTTTTTCACTCCTTTATTACAGAGCACGTTGTTGGACAACATTTCATTCCTTAGGAGCTGAAACCGTTTATTGCAGAGCAATTTTGTGGTTGCTGTTTATTCTAGAAGATTTTGATTGCGGTCTCCTACTGGAACAAGAAGTCCTGCTGCCACTGATATTCTCCTACGCTTCTGTTAGGATTGTGGAACAATTACTATTAGATATTATCCTATTTTGGAATTTTGGAATTAAACAATTAAGTAGTTTTTATTATTTAAGAGAGGTTGCGCCTCTGTACTACTTACTTCAACTTTTACAAAACAGCATATTTCTTTTTTCTTGGCAGAGACAACAATTCCATTGGCAATAGCTTGAACAACTGCTGCTTGTTCCTTTTCTTAATTATTTAAATTATTCTTTATGCTTACATCTTATTTGTTTATTTATTTCATATGATGATAGGCTAATTTCTATCTATTCCTTGTGAGGATTAACAGTCATGCTTAATTGATTGTGAGATCTAAACGCAATTATTAAATCCCATCTTGCATCTTTAATTGTTTTAATTGATTGTCAAATTATGCATACTTCTTTTGAAGCTTGATCAACTACACTAGAATTTGCAGGATTACTGTCTTCTCTTGATACCTTGGAGTCTACACTGTAGAAAGTGATAAGAAGGCAACCAAGTGATCGACGGATCAGATTGGAAAATAATTAAGGTCGAGTTTACAGGAGTAGACACTTCTCTCTCCTGAACTCGGGAAGGTCTCTTACGGTAGAATTATTTTATTATCTTATTAGACCTAATAGAATAGCTTCTTTAGGCCATAAGATATATCAAGGACCTTAATAGGTGAGAACCTTTAAGAATCTCGAATAGGTAGAGAGTAGGAGATCTAGGTGAGAACCTGATCTCTATAGCTGCCTGCAAGTCTGGTATTGAAAATACTTGAATCAATGATCAATCAATCTAATGCATGAGCTCATCGGAATCCTCACTGGGAATTTGTCACATCTGATTTCACACACCACATCCATTTATTTCTTTCTGTTACTTATTTTTCGCAATTATTCACAAACAACTCAATATTGGTATTTACCACTCATTACCTTTCCTAATCATTTATAAAGAATATTAATTGCCACCGAATCCCTAAGGACGAACCTTTTACCACTAGCTACTGTTTTATTTACATGAGCTTTGGTGAATTGTATTTATTTTATTTTGACGGTTTCGGCAAGCATCCCCCCCCCCCTCCCCCCCCGTAACTGATAGATTCCCTTACAAGTTGTGTAGGTAGAGTACTTACCTAGTGAAGCAGCTCTCATTTGATAGCATTCATTGAGACCCCCCGCTGATGGCGAAAAGTCGGTTATACCCTTGAGATGTAATTTCATATTATCACCAAATATCTACCAAACTCTCACGAGAGCAAACGACGGTTCATCTATTTCGTTCGTCTGGTTTAAGACGGGTAGCGGGGTAGATTAGACTTGACTCCCTCCATGAATAAATAAAAGGATTAGGGGTATACAAGAATTAGACTGAATCGGATCAGCCGGTTCGGTCTAACTCGGTATGGTTTTTTACTGGAAAACTTAATGAAGGAAATCGTGACCAAGTCGAAGACAAACAATTTAGTCCGGTTCTTTTTCTCAAAAATTGAAAAACTGAACCAGCAAACCGGTTAACCATTTCATATATATAAATAACTAGCTAATCAGGACCGCAACATTGAATTTTTTTGCAAACATGAGGACTAAATTAAATATTTTTTCGTGAATATGGGGTATAAATTAGTCATGTAGGGGTTCTACGTAAAGTCATATACGAACATAGGGATTAAATTAATCATAAAGGGGTTTATTATTATTATTTTTACAAATACGAGGACTCAATTAATCGTATAGGCTTTTGATTGGAAATTTTTTAAGAACTGAGGGACTGGATTAATAAAAAAAATCTTAAAGAAAAAACCAGAAGTGCTGACACTAGCTATCATAGCCCACTTTGTGGGTCCTCATTCTATTTCTATCCCTTAAATCAATAGAGAAATTATGTTCTTACTCATAGAGGAAAGATCAGTTTGGTAATTTTAAGAACGAAAAAATAATTTATCATTCGTATAAAAACCATTAGAAAATAATTTTGTAGGGTTTAGTTGGACCAAATTTACTAACATGGGAAGCAATATGAGTTTTCAAAAATGTAGTATTTTTTTAAAATCTTTTACGAACGCATTGACTAAGTTAATTAGATTGAAAATATTTTACGAATATATAGACTAAATTAATCATGTAGAGTTTTGTTGGTAATCTTTTATGAATACAAACATGGGAAGAAATATGAGATTCCTTAAAATGTAGGGGTTTAATTGAAATTTTTTACGCAAATGAGGACTAAATTAATTAGATTGAAAAATTTACGAACACATGGACTAAACTAATCATTTTGTGTATATCATTGGAAATCTTTTAAGAATAGGGGAAGGAAATTAATTATGTAGGGATTTGATTGAAAATATTATACGAACACATAACTAAATTAACCTATAAATATTGTTAGATTTTTTTTTTTTACTCATTTGCTACAGTGGAATCTATTGTAGTAAAATATATATATACGTAATCCTTTTTGTCTCTAATGCCTGGGCCCATTTTTAGGTATTAGTGTCCGATCAATTAATATACATCGTTGGATTTAATGCAAATTATTTTTAACCATAAGATTTGTAAAGAATTCCTAAATAGTTAAACAAGTCACATTTTTACGGATTTGGCTCCTCTAATGTTCTATTAAACATAATAGGTCATGTTCAGCCAATCTAAACCCTTGAAATTATTTGAACGGATGAGATTAAAAATAAATTAAACTACGTAGTTTTGCATCTAACAAACTAACCTAACACTGTTAATTATCGAAAGTGACGGAATGAAACAAACATTAACGTTGGAGTTGGTTTCCATCCCAACCTCCTCAAACCTCCTCCTCTCCTCTTTACATAGATGGCTTTAGCAGCAATTTCAATAATCTCAAGACTCTGTTCTGTGGATGCCAAAAAAAAAAAAACAGACCCCAACTCACCAAAACTACCCTCTGCTCAAGAGAGAACGAAATTTCTCCTTAAATCCACCGCCATCGCCATCATCACATCCTCTGTCGGCGTCGCCGTGGCCACCCACCGCGGAAACAACCACAACCATGATCCCTCCCTTCCCACTAGAAGCATCCGATTACTCCCCGACAGAGAACGATCAAAACCCACAAGTTAAAGAATTGTCATTACCGCCAACAAGACAAGTTACGCTGCAACAGGGATTTTCTTGCCGCAAATTAAGCCGGAATTTATTGTCAAAATCCGCATCGACTCAAAATTTCCTAACCAAGACTTTTTAATATAAAGATACCAAGAAGCATGTCAGTGTTGAGAAACAGAGATGGGGCAGAGGAGGAGCAGAAGAAGACGAATAAGAAGAAGAGAGAAGTTTAAACATATGATTCGGTGTGGAACTTAAACGTTGTTTCATTCCGTTAGTAGTTAATAGTGAGGTTAGTTTGTTAGATGCAAAACTACGTAGTTTAATTTATTTTTAATCTCATCCGTTCATATAATTTTAAGGGTTTAGATTGGCTAAACATGACCTATCATGTTCAATAAAATATTAGAGGAGCCAAATCCCATTTTTACTTAGGAAACTAAAACAAAATCATAACTTATTTATTAATTAAAGGAAATAAAAATAGCTTATAACCACTAAGAAAAAGCATGCGGCCTTTCAATATGTCGCAACCGAAAAATCGTCGAATTGACAAGAACGGCAACCAAAAAAATAACTAACATAAATGAAGTCGCTCCCAAATCTATAAATTGACCCGAAACCATAGTTCTCGGATTTTGATCATTTTCTTTTGTGCTTTAGTATTTTTATTTATTTTTTACTATAGGTTTTCCTAAATTTTAAAAATAGTAAGGTGACGATTTTATTTGTGTTATTTGTTTCATGTCGTGTGGATTTTTTCAGGTGAGACACAATTATAAAGACTTAAGGTAATTAAGATTTCAAGCACCATGAAATTAATCGCCATCATCGCAACTGCCGCATATTGTGGATTACTACGTATCTTGTTGCAAGGAGGAAGAAGAAGAGGAGGAAGAGGGGCATTGTTAAATTATAATTCTATTCTTCTTAAAGTTAAGAGGAATTAATTAATTAATTAGGTCATGTTTCGTTTTATACGAAGGGCCATAAATTGTTGTTGGGTTTGATTTCATATCTTCAATTAAAACTTTAATTTAAGAAAAAAACTTGCAACATCCTTTTTTTTTTTAAAAATCGGATGGATTTTATTATTAAAAGGATGAGTCATACTATAAAGCTCCCAATAGAGAAACAAAAGTGAACACCAATTCTAACGACGTCTTAGAACAGAATTACAGTAAAGAAGCAATTATTTATTTTTGGTAAAAAATAAATTATATTGATTTGATTGATATTCTAGACACATGTCGTAATTATATTGGCCGGGCATTGGTGTCCAAAAAATAAATTAGGGCATCGCAGAATTACCCTAGTAATTAGGGAAAAATATTCTAGGGTCTCTAAGATATAGGTTATTCATCACCTTAATCCATAACATTTCAAGCCCTAAACTTTAGTCCCTTACATATAAAAATGTATCAAAGTTTAATCCCTACCCTTAGAAATTCAATCGAAACTTTAACGATGCATTAAAAATATTTTTTTCATATTAAAATATCATTAAAAATTACAAAAAAATATAGAAATAAAAAAATTCAGAAAAATGTAATAGAATTTTTTCCCAATAATTTTTTATTATTAATAAAAAATAATAAAAATTGAGGAAAATAAAATGATTATGAAAAATCATAAAAAATCAAAATTTTCAAAAAATTATTAAAGAATATTTTTAACAATTAAATAAAATTAATAAACAGGAAAAATAAAGAAAATAAAAAAATAGGTTGAGATTCTCTTTTTCCCTACTAATATTAAAATTTACACATTATATTACCACGTTAGAAAATATTTTAAAATGAAGAATGTTAATATTTTCCCTATATACTTTTAACTTTTATTTATTATTCTGCTATGTTTTAGTATCAAAAAATATTATCAGAAAAAATAGAAGACTATTGTCATGAGTGTGACCGAGCTTATGAGCGGCAGCCTAGGGTTGAAGAGAGAGTTGACTCCAATCTCGGGAGTATTAAGATGAAGATTCCATCTTTCGAGCGAAAATATGATCCCGACGCTTACTTTGCGTGGGTGAGAAAAATCGAATCAATTTTTCTTTGTCACAACTACTCTGAGGATAAGAAGGTCAAGTTGGCAGCAGTGCAATTTCAAGACTATGCGGTTCATTGGTGGGATCAAATCAATAGTGATCGGATAAGGCTTGAGGCGGACCGGTTCGAAGTTGGGAGGAGATGAAAACACTGATGAAGCGGCATTTTATTCCTAGTTATTTCGCCTGAGACATTCATCAAAGGTTATAGGCCATGTGATTGCGTGTCGAGGGCATCAAATTTAGTTGTATAAAATATACGAATTTAGGGGTAGGAATACAACTTATCACTCGTCCACAAGGAACTTGTAGATCTTGGTAAGAGGATCGTCCACAGAGATCTTTCGGGAAATTGTAGTTTCGACTCGACTTCCTCGTCACTGGAGTTGAGGGGTTTTTTTTTCTGTAATTAAAATGAACAAAGCAATAAAAAGTAACAAAGCAAAAATTAAATAAAGAAGCAATCTTAGGCAGAAAGGAATCTTAGCAAAGATTGCTGATTGAGATTGGTTGTGAACTGATGTGAGGTAAACTCCTGGTAAGGGCGAATTCGTGAGCGCATTCCTTGGTTAATCGATCATCGACCTTAGATTTTCTCCTTCTCTCTCATAACTCTGCTATAGATTGGGAGGAACCCCTTTCCAATCCTACTTTCCTCCTTTTGAAATCACTTGGAGGGAACCCCCTTTCCTAGTGATCCTGGCCAGTGGACACCTTGCTGGTTAAAGGGTTTATCCAATTGGTTGCTGGCTTGAGGCACATGTGTTTTCTCAATGGCGTAGGGAAAGACAGAGTCTAGGCCAAGCTACTTCCAACTCGGAGCCCTAGATTGTCAGTCTGGTTAGGCCTATATCGATCCAAGTCCACTAACCTCCGCGAGGCTAGCTACCTACTTGCGTCACTCCGGTTTCACTCGTCCCCTTTGTGACTGCCTACAAATTCGTCGTCTTGCCTAAGATTGATCAAGTCTTAGCCTAGACGGGAACCGGTTTGTTAAAATAGAACTTGAATTAATTACGAATGAGAGGATAATAAGAACAATCGGTCTCACGAATCACAAGTACGCTCACTCAACCCCTACCAAGAATTTGGTGTTTAGCTACTAGATATAATAATGAAGAAGACAAAGAAATAATTGAAGAACATGAATTAAAATTAAAATCTATGATATTCAAAATTGAATTATCACAGAGCAAAATGTTTACAAGAACCAGAAGTTGGAAGAAGGAAGCTCCTGTAATTGATAGCCTTCCCTAACCTTTAACAAGGTTAGAGTCCCCAACAATCGCGTTCCATTCCAAACTCCAAATTTCAAATAGCTAAAAGATAGGGATAAAATCCCAATTGTTCAAATTCGAAATGAAATAAAATAAGATACTAAAAGATTATTTTTGTTCAAATCGGATTACATCCAAGAGTCAATTCTAAGGACGCAACAACCAACTGACTTCTCAATCCGAACGTGTCTTCCTTGAATCCATGAGCAGCATGCCTCTATCTATGCAATCTTGGCCAAGCCTGCGGCCAAGATTGTCACTTTGTCACTCAAGGCATACGTTTCCTTCATTTCTTCTCTTGCCCAAGACTTCCTTCAAAAGATAGCAAATTGACGTGAAAGAGATTATTTTTACCCTAAACAAGGTAGTTTAAGATGGTAAAAACACATGGAAATAAACGTCAATCAAACCTCACCACGCTTGAATAATGCTTGCCCCCAAGCATACTGGACTCTTAAGTAAGAAAAAAAATGAAAGACTCAAAACAAAGAAAAACAAACAATGGTAAATTTCTGGACAGACTACCCTTAACCAGTTCCTTTACACCTCCATACCTATGACAGTCGCCATACTTCTCAATGGATCCCAGCCCTTATGAACAAGGTCTATTCAACACCCCAAACATCTGAATTCCACATGACCATAACATCTTTGCATTCCACAACCGAATCAACAAGATAAGACATCCACCTACTTGGGTATTCTCCCCTTAATTCAACTGCTCAACATCATCATTCAATTACCTTGTCTGAAAATTTTCTATGCCAGTACTGCTACAAGTTTCTTGAATATTAATGCTTAGTGAGGCAGAAATATCAAGACAAATACACAATTTTTTTTTCATTGCTCTTACTGAAAGTTTCTTGAGTATTTCCACTTTGTGAGGCAGAAATATTAAGACATTTTATTTCATCATTTTTTCTATTTATAAGAGCATGCAATTTACTGGGCATAAAAGTAGTTCTCTGCATTAGAGCAATTCAACACAACAAAAGGCAACAAACTCTGTTATTCACTTAGCAGTTTTCCTCAAGGGGATATTAAAAATATTTGGTGGAAGCTTGCCTATTTGTTAAGTCTGTTACACAATGCTAGACATCATGATCATGTACAAGATGGATGCTTAATGAATACCAGGACTTGTACCCTTACTGGTGTTGAATATGTTAACCCATTGACTTGCCTTGTTCAAAAGTTACGGGGTCACAAGGTGAAGGATGCTAAAGGTCAAGGTTAAGACATTAAGAAAAAGGCCTTTAACATAGTCCAAATATTTGCCGACTCTCACATAAAACACAAAACACACATGCCTAAAAATACACATAACAACAAAGAAAATCATGCATCAGATTCTAACTAGACAATCTAGGCCAACTGTCTTAGCCAAGATTCACAAAAAAAATTCATGCAAGTAAAGAAAGTCACACAAAAGCACATCAAAGACATGTATATACAGACACATCACCTAAAAACACCTCACCACACTTAAAGGACACATTGTCCTCAATGTGTAAATGAGAGTAAAAATAAAAATAAAAAGACACAAAAATGGAAAAAGAAAAGAAAGAAAGACACGACCTGGGGGCATTATTGTGTTGCGGGAGGTGGAGGTGGTTGGTTTAGAGCGGGCACTGATGGTACAAAACTATCTCCTTCCTCTGAGGAGTCACTAGAATCGTTGCTGCTGCTGCTGAAATGGTCATTCACTTTGTTGCGTATGTGCGCAATAGCTTTATCCATGGCTTGGATAAATTTGAAGGAAACGTCCAACTGGGACTGGATTCGCTGGTACTTGACCTCCTGCTGCTCCATAAACTTGCTAAGCTGCTCCTGCTGAGTTTTTTCAATGCTCTGGAACAGGGCCTGCTGCTGGTCTACAACTTTCTGCAGCTGCTCCTTAGTAGACTCCTGGAATTCATGGAACAACTGCTAGTTGTCAGTAAAAACTATGAGCTGCTCGTTAATAAGTCTTAGGAGGTTGTCAGCCCATTCTGGAAGCAATGGGTGATCAGGATCTAAGTCGCATTGGGTTGTCTTTGGCTTCTTGGCATCTTGCCCAAGATTGGGCTCTCTGTTTGCACTACTAGACTTAGGGACTGCATCATCAAGCTAGATTGGCTGCAGCTTGAAATTGCCATTGATCCTTTTGCCATAGAGATGATTTGCTACTTGTGTGAAACCTGTATTAAAACAATGAAAGCCTTTTTCCTCGTGGAAATGACCCATCTGGTCAAAAGCCTTAAGATCCATGATCTTAACGGCACAGGATTTATGCATGTTTAAAGTAGACAGATCAATACCCCTAGCAGTTGCAGTGATATAGGAAATAAGAGTGCCTAGGATCAGTTTAGGGATTGGATCGTGTTGATACCCGAATTTTGACGTCATTTTTAATTGAATTTATCATTTTTGTTATTTTACTTAACTTACTGTCATTTTTAATTAATTTACTGTCATTAGTTCATTTTTAATTCTCGTCACATTTTATCATCGTTATTATCGTCATCAGCATTCAAAATCACATTTTTTATTTTTTTCGTCATGTGTTTTCATTATTATTATTACTAATATTTTCAACCTTAAAAATCCTATTTTTAATTCTCCATTAGTCGTTTGCTATTTATTTTTCCATTTTAGGTCATCGCATAAAATTTAGAATTTTTAGTATTTTATCATATTTTTTAGCATTTTTTATTTTATTATTACTTTTGTTCGAGCTTTAATTAGACCCGAGTAGGTTCGCTCGGACCATTGATCGAACGCGTTATTTATTTAATTGATAATTACCTACTATTTTTCTCTTTCACGCCATCTCGTTTTGTTTCGTTTAATTTTTATCGTAAGGGCATTTATTTTGCGTCCGAACTTGTTGACATTTCCTAAAGAGGAAATAAATATGTTTAGAGTGTCGAGCTCAAAATTTTGTTCGCATCATCTCGATCGTCATATTTTTCTCTATAACGTAGTTGCTTTCGTTCGAGTTTCTCGCTAATTTCGTCGCACTAATAGATCGAGCCCATATTAATTACTAAGCATTTTTTCTTTCTTTCTTTTTAATCAACCGTTGGATTGGTTGACTGCTCACTTAGTCAACCATCCAACTTAGTCAACCATCCAACGATCACCTAATTAAGCCAACCATCCATTCCCTTTTCTTTTCCCGCAAGCCATTTCCTCTCCAATTCGAAGCCTCGTCATTGCTTCGAGAATCAAGCCTCGTCATTGCTTCGAGAAGGAAGCCTTGTCACCATGTCGAGTCACTCCTTCCCGTGGCTTCCTTTCATTCTCAGCCACGCAAATCATCGAGCCGTGTCACGGCTTGCTCACCACACATTCGTCCAACCTCCACCTATAAATACCCTGCCCTTCTACCCTTAAAAGACCACGGGTTGACACCCTCTCATCACCAACATCAATCCAAGCAAAAGGAAGCAATCAAAGTGAGTATTTTCAAGCTTTCTCTCTCTAGCTTCCTTCTTTTAATTTTCATTTATCCTCCTAATGCATGAATCAATTGCTTAAATATGCTTTAAATACTTTTATATCATGCCAATTTCATTTCCCTTGCCTCAATTTGATTGTATGAGGTCTTGATTAATTAATAACAATATATGCATGTTAAAGAGCTTGATATTTCTTGATAAATTTGCCACTGTTTTCATTGAAATTACTTGTTGTTTTGGTTGATTTGGGCTACTGTTGTGTTGCTGGAATTTCTGCACTTGTTTTGGTTGTGTTTCATTGGAGTGTGTGTGTCTTGGTCGCCGGCCATGGCGCCGGCGACGTGAGGGAGAAGAAGAAAAGTGCCATGCTGTTCTAAGGAAGAAGAAGAAGCAAGGTGATGGGCCAAGCCCGTCCCTTTCTCTTTTAAAACGCAGATGGGCCTTGGCTCAAGGCCCAAGCCAATCCCATCTGCTCCCCTTTTCTATTTTATTTAAAATTCAGCATGCACATGGGCCCAGCCCATTAAAGTTTCGTCAATTGTTCGAGTCATTTTATTTTCGTGTTTATTTAATTAATAGCTCGTATGCCATATTTAATTAATAACTCGTATGCAAATATTTAATTTATGTCACATGCCATGTTTAATTAATTATTTATTTACTTGTTTAAATTTAAATGCATATCTATTTGCTTTACTTTTATTTATTGTTTTAATTATCTTCGAACGATTACTAACATCGATTTCGTATGCATCAAATCATCATTTAAATTTCTCGCACTCATCAAATCATCATTTAAATTTTCTTGCATGCGTCAAATCGCCATTTAAATTTTCGTATGCATCAAATCATCATTTAAATTTTCCTGCACTTATCAAATCACCGTTTTAATTTTCGTATGCATCAAACCATTATTTAATTTTTTGATATATATCAACTGTTTATTTAAATTCTCGCATTCATAAACTGCTTATTTATTTTTCGAGCTATCACTAACACTCTCATTTTGTAGGTTTAAAATTTAAGCTTTGCTCGAAAGTACACCTTTCTTTCCCTTTTATTTATTCAAAGCTTTCCATAAATATTAATCGTATGCATGATATATAGAATTGCTAGAATTAAAATCAACCCACATGAACATCTTGTTTAAATAACTCGCTTTAAATGCCATGCTCATTTGTTTTAAATTCCGCTTATATTGACTGCATGTGTTTGGTGGCTTCGATCCCATATCGGTTTATCATTTTAAAATATCTCCCATTTAAATTTGTACTCTGTTAGCAATCCATGATAGAATCACTTAGTAATTAATTTAATCATGCATGGTCCGATGATGAAATAGAGGGTGCTTATTCAGACTTACGGAAAATTCAGTCCCATCAAGCTACGGTCAGGAATAATCGATCGGTCTTGAAAATGCTAACCCCGTCCGAAAAGATTTTTAAAACGGTAACCCCGTCCAACGATTAATTATTCCTGAATGGTCCCCATCATGGAAAAGACTAAAGTGACGATTCCTCTGAGGACCCCCTTTTAAAACGCATTTTTATCAAACATCTTTTAAACACCTCTCTTATCAACCGGTAACCATTTTTGGATGTGACTCGGGTACCTAACACCTTCCCGAGTCCATAATACGACCCCGAACCTTTGTCTTGGGTTTAGACCGTCTTTTTTGTGCCTTTAGTTTTTTATTTATTTTATTTTTATGCCATGACGATTAGGTTCCCTAAGCCTAGAGATAAAAAATTAGGGTGGCGACTTCATTGCATGTTGCGAGGCGTCCTTTTACGCCGAGCATCGTAAGGTCTCAGATTCGTCGTACACTCGCGAATTTTTAAATTTTTGGGGCGCAGCAGATCGCATGCCTTTATTTGCCTAACAATCTAGTAGCCTAAATTTACTCTCTTCTTATGCAACATGCACCAAAGTAAAAAGGTTTCAAGCTTAGAAATATTGCCCGAGACAGTTGTCTTGCTAGAGAGATTAATAGAGAGGATCCTTTGGAGAATCCTCAAGGTAGGATCTCGGATCTGGTGAGCCTTAGCATTCTTATCGAGTTTCCCATTAGGGTCACCAATTAACTCTCCAAAAGCTACTGCCTTATCCCAATATAGGGGATAATCACTCAGGGCATTCCTATACTCATCAGAATTAAGTCCTTCTTCAGTGACAAATCCAAGCAAGAGATTAAATTCATCAATGGACAAGTGAGACCACATGTCAAGCAATCAAAAATTCACCACATCAGACGCGCGAAGATCAGGGTTGGCTCTACCATTAGCATACAACTTATCTTGATCAAGCCAGAAAAATGCATGGAATTCCAAACACAACTCAGCATAAGCAGGCAAATCAAGGTACATAAAACATTCCCACCCAAGATTGATTATGTACTGCCTAATCTTGGTACCCACACCTAAAGCATCAAGAAACGAGAAATCAAGAATTGCAAATTGAGTAATTTCGCAAGCATGCTTCTCAAGTAATCTAATCTTAAAATCAGGGGTATCAGGCCTCAAACAGCCATTCAATGAGTTTAAGGGGGGTAGGAATACCTTGGCAGTCTTTGCCGCAGGCTTGGCCAAGACTGCAGCTGCATCAGCATATGAGTCATCTTCAATATCAGCTTCCTCAACTTTCTTCTTCCCTTTCACAGCTGCAGAACGCGTTCTTTTAGCTGGCACCGCTTCATCAGCAACTTCCATCTTTCTCTTCCTAGTTTTCTTCTCCTTCGTCGAACCCTTTTCACATTGTGGTTCAGAATCAGCTCCCTTCTTCCCATCCTTCTTGCGAGCCACCTGCTTGGCTCTAGCAGAGGGTTTCTCATCGGAATCAGTCTTCGAAATCACTTCTACCTCCAGGCTACCCTCTTGGCTAACCCTAGATTGGATTTTTGGCTCTTCGGTGAGGAGAATCTTCCTCTTAGTCGAGAGAGTACCCTGAGGAGACCCCAGAGGTCTGAACTGGAGGAAGAGTGGATAGAACTTGCTTTGTATGCTGGCTTGGGGAACCACAGAGGCCTTTGTCCATGGACATAATCGTCCTTGCTATACTGAGTACTTCATTAAGATTCTGGGAGAGATCTTTCTCAGGATTTGAGAGAGAGGGGGAGAGCGAAGGAGTAGGAGATCCTTGCTCTTTCAGAAGGGATTTTGGCGTGGCTGATTTCTTGGAGGATTTCTTAGATTTTCCCATGTTTAAAAAGGATTGATCGTGGAGTGATCGTGGAGTGAAAGTAGGAAAGTGGAGGAGCTTTAGTTGAGGAAGTGTTTGAGAGATTTTCGGCGAGAGGGAGAAAAATAAAGGATTTGAGGGTTTTGTGGGAGATAAGGAGAATATCTCATAATTTGAAAATATTAATTCCCAACTGAAAATTAAATTTTTTTTTTCAAAATATAACCGTTGCTTCTACTTTTTCTCCTCCTTCCTAAACGTAATCTGTTATTTTTTTCCCTTTTTCTCCGCGTGGCCTACATCAAAAAGACTTGGCCAAGCTTCTTCACCACACTTAATTCCTCGCGACCCTCTAGAAAATTCCAAGAAATTCTTGAAAGAAAAAATCAGTAAGTAACTATGGAAAATTTTTGAACAAACAATTTATTCACAAAAATTAAAAACAAAAATCATGGGTTGCCTCCCATGTAGCGCCCTAGTTATAGTCCTAGGCGTGACTCTGCTTTTCTTTCACTAAATCTCAGGTGGGGCTTCAATCGCCTGGCTTTCCTTAAATGTGGGAAATCCTTCTAGGAATGGTTTGAGCCACTGTTCATTGACCTTGAACACTATTCATATCTTTTCATTCTTAATGTCCACTGCACCATGAGGGTAGATATTAGTGATAACATATGGGCCTTCCCATTTAGTCTTAAGCTTACCAGGAAAGAGCTTAAATCTGGAGTTGTATAGAAGGACTTTTCCCCCAAGTTGGAGATTTTTCTCAACAATCTTGCTGTCATGGTATGTCTTCATCCTGATCTTAGCTAAGAGCTGGTTATCATATGCTTAATTCCTCAGTTCTTCTATCTCGTGAATTTGAAGTTTCCTTTCCTCACCTGCCTGGTTGTACCTTAGATTGCACTTCCGAATTGCCCAATAAGCTCTATGTTGCATACCTACTAGTAGGTGGCATGCTTTCCCGTACACCAATTTGTATGGAGTCATTCCTATGGGAGATTTATAGGCAGTCTTGTATGCCCACAACGCATCATCTAGCCTTTGGCTCCAATCTCGCCGATCTAGGCCAACTGTCTTAGCCAAGATCGACTTGACTTCTCTGTTTGATACCTCCGCTTGGCCATTTGACTGAGGATGGTAAGAAGTGGAGACTCTATGGGTTACACCATATTTCCTGAAAAGCGAAACAATAATACTATTGCAAAAATGTGTCCCACGGTCGCTAATGATCCCCCTAGGCATGCCAAATCTGTTCAAAATGTTAGATTTCAAAAATGAAACAACAGTTTTAGCATCATTGGTCCTAGTTGCTTTCGCTTCTATCCACTTAGACATGTAATCCACAGCAAGCAATATATATTGTTTTCCATTTGACATAAGAAAAGGCCCCATAAAATCAATACCCCATAAATCAAAAATCTCACAATTTAATATAACATTCATGGGCATTTGGTTTTTTGCGCTTATGTTTCCTATCTTTTGGCATTCAGGGCATGTCTTATAGAATCTATAGCTATCATGAAATAGAGTAGGCCAATAAAATCCCGACTCAAGGACTTTTAAGGTTGTCCTCTTGGCTTCAAAATGTCCAGCACGTGCATAAGAATGGCAAAATCTTAAGACAGACGGGATCTCACTTTCAGGAATACATCTTCTAATCAATTGATCAGATCTAATTTTCCAAAGATAAGGGTCATCCCAGACGAAATACCTGCTGTCATGCTTAATCTCTACCTTTTCTTGAGCCGTTAAGTCTCCATGATGCTTAACCGTGGCTAAAAAATTGACGAGGTCAGCGAACTATGGTCTCTTCGCCTGGACAACAAATAGGTGTTTGTCCGAAAAATCATCTCTGATAGGTTCCAAATCGCCTTTTACAAGGCATCTGCTCAGGTGGTTTGCGACTAAGTTTTCCTTTCCTGCTTTGTCCTTAATCTCCAAATTATATTCCTGCAAAAGTAAAATCCAGTGGATCAATCTTAGCTTAGATTCTGATTTGGTCAGGAGGTACCTCAAGGCCGCATGGTCAGAAAAGACTATGACTTTTGTTCCCAATAAATACGATCTGAATTTATCCAATGCAAAGCTTATTGCAAACAACTCCTTTTCTGTTGTGGTATAGTTCTTTTGTGCTTTGTCAAGCATCTTAGAGGCGTAGTAGATCACATGTGGATCTCTACTATTCTTCTGCCCTAGAACCGCACCAACGGCTGAGTTGCTAGCATCACACATCAACTGGAATGGGAGACTCCAATCTGGTGCTTGTATGATTGGGGCAGTAGTGAGTTTCTCCTTGATCTTGTCAAATGCCAATTGGCAAGCTTCGTCAAAATTGATGTCCACTTCTTTTTGTAACAGCTTGCACATCGGCTCCACTATCTTTGAGAAGTCTTTGATAAACCTACGATAAAATCCTGCATGGCCAAGAAAACTTCTAACCTCACGCACGCATGAGGGGTAAGGTAAGCTTTTAATAACATCAATCTTAGCCTGGTCGACTTCTATACCTTTCTTGGAAACTACATGACCTAAGACAATTCCTTGTTCTACCATAAAGTGGCATTTCTCAAAGTTTAACACAAGATTAGTGGTCACACATCTTTTCAAAACATTTTTCAAATTAGATAAGCATTGATCAAAATTATCACCATAGATGGTGAAGTCATCCATGAACACTTCAATACCTTTTTCTACGTAGTCTGAAAAGATACTAACCATACACCTTTGAAAGGTGGTTGGTGCGTTGCACAATCCGAATGACATCCTCTCATATACGAAGGTTCCAAAGGGACATGTGAATGTCGTCTTCTCTTGGTCTTCTAATGCCACTGGGATTTGATGAAATCCCAAATAACCATCCAAGAAACAGTAATGGGATTTCCCATTCAATCGTTCCACCATTTGGTCAATGAATGGTAACGGAAAGTGGTCCTTCCTCGTGACTTGGTTAAGTCTGCGGTAGTCTATGCAGACCCTCCACCCATTCTGAATTCTTGTGGTCTTTTTTACTCCATCTTCTCCTTCAGTCACGGTAATTCATGTCTTCTTAGGTACAACCTGCACAGGGGAAACCCACGAACTATCAGAGATAAGGTAAATAATTCCAGCATCAAGCAACTTAATAATTTCTTTCTTGACAACTTCCATCATCAGAGGGTTTAGCCTCCTCTAGGGTTGTCGGACTATTTTGTTATCCTCTTCCACATGAATCTTGTGGGTACAAATGGTTGAGGATATGCCCTTGATGTCTGCCAAGGTCCATCCAATAGCCTCTTTGTGGTCCTTCAACACGTTTGTCAATCTGGCTTCTTCCTCGCTGGAAAGCTTAGCTGAGATTATTACTGGTAGAGTTTTATCTTGGCCTAGATAGGCATCCTTAAGGTGTTCTGGCAACTCCTTAAGATCTAGCTTGGGTGCCTGCACAATAGATGGTAAAACCTTAGAATCAGACACGCTCAACAATGGGCAATTCAATGATTCCTTCAATGGTTCAATCTCGTGAAGATCTGTTAAGATCTCCCTAAGATCTTCTCGGTTTCCCACTCGGTCTTCCAATTCTGTCAGTTTCTTAGCTGAGATACTTCTGCTTAAGATAAAATCAAGTGGGTCAGTAGCACTCAAATCTACAGTTTCTTCTTCGATAGGGTATAAAATATCAATAAATTTAACACTGTGCATCTCATTTTGATATTTTAATCCCTCCTTCATATAGAACTTAATCGTTCTCCCAAAGAATTCCAAAATGATACTTCCTTCATAAACATCTATCTTTGCTCTAGCTGACCTAAGGAAAGGTCTCCCTAGAAGCACATCTGTTGTACAAGAAGGTAAGTCAGAATCCATCTCAACGATATAAAAATCCACAGGGTATATAAAATTATTGACTTGGACGAGAATGTCCTCTACTACTTCCTTAGGATGTATTACGGTTCGGTCAGCCAATTGAATTACCACCTGCGTCTCTTTCATTGGTCCCATTTACAATGTCTTATATTCTTTCAAGGACGTCATGTTGATTCCAGCCCCTAAGTCGCAGAGAGCTTTTTCCACCGTTTCGTTCCCTATCTTACAAGGGATGGTGAAGGTTCCTTGATATCCGCACTTCTCCGGGAGTTTTCTCTGAAGTACTAAGGAAACATTCTGTGTAAGATTCACTCTCTCCATTCCTGCAAGTTTTCTTTTGTTAGTATAGAGTTCTTTTAAATTTTTTGCATAAGATGGTACTTTAGAAATTAAATCTAGCATGGGAATATTCACTGCCACTTTGCCAAAAATGTTCATGAATTCCTTAGCCTCGTCTAACTTCTTCTGTTTGGAAGATTTGGGAGGATAGGGTGGTGGAATCTCCACTGTTCCCTGAGGTTTTGAACTCTGTTCATCAGTCTTAGCTACTGGCTTGGCTAAGATCGGCTACTCCTTTTCTATTTCGGTTGGATTGTCAGTCTTAGTCTCCGTCTTACCTAAGATTGGTTCCGGCTGAGACTCTACCTGGATTTTTTCATCCACATCATCATCCTCATCCTTAATCGACTGATTGTGTACCTCCTGGTCTGACTTTGCTCCCTTCCTTTCAGGTAGAACGCTTCCACTCCTAAGATGAATAGCACTTACAATATGCCTGGGATTATTTTCAGTGGTGGAAGGTAATTTACCACCTGACTCAGGTTGATGCGTTTGTTGGGTAAGTTAGCTAATTTGATTTTGCATTTCAACGTTCTGTTTCTGCATCTCAACAAGACTAGACTGGGTTGCTTGCATGAATTTTTGCAACGTATCCTCTATAGGAACTCCAATAATCTTAAGCGGTTGAGGTGCTGGCGGTAACAATGGGACATTGGCCTGGTTTGATTGAGGTGGTCTGGGTACAAAGTGTTGAAAGTTTATGGGGGATTGTTGTGGTTGCTGATTGTATTGTTGTTGTGGTTGTTGGCTAGGCTGAGGCGGATCTTGTCTCCACCTTAGATTGGGATGTTGTCTTCAAGGGTATTGGTTACTTTCATGAGGAAATCTAGGTTGTCCTTGATTGTAACCATATGCCGCATTAACTGTGATTGAGGCTGGATCACCCGACTGTTCCACCATATAACAGCTATGGGTTGGATGATCTAATTGTTGGCAAATCCCGCAAATCAAGGGCATAGGATTAGCTGATGCTACTGTAGGTTGTACTTGAGATGTGGCACCTGTAGAAAGATTCATCAATATTTTAGTAATCTTATCGAGCTTATTTTCAACATTCAAAGCATTCAAAGAAGAAGGTGCAGAATTTCTCTCGGATGAGGCATTATTTTGGCAATTATCGGCCATTGTTTGGAGAAGCAATTTGGCTCTCGTTGGTGTAAGGTCTTGAAGTGCCCCTCCAGCGGCTGCATCCACTCTCTCCTTATCCTTTACACACATTTCGTCATAGAAATATTGGATCAGAAGATTATCGGCCACGCCATATGTAGGGCAAATATCTTGAAGGTCCCTATACCTCTGATGATATTCACTCAAGCTCTCACCTCCCCTTTTCTAGATGGAGACTAAATTTTTCCTTGTTGTCCCTGCCTTAGTCGCATTCCAATACTTGTTCAGGAAGGCAACAGACATATCTCCCCATGTTGTAATAGTGTTATGGGGCAAACTATAGAACCAATACTTAGCTGAGTCTTCAAGAGACTAGGGAAATGCTTTTAGTTTGGCCCTTTCTATTGATACTCCCACTGGTTTTAAGGCATCACATTGGAGGTGAAGGTTCCTCAAATGGTTATATGGATTTTTGTTTAAATGGCCATGGAACTTGGTTAAGTTGGCTATGATATTTGTCTTTATAGACCAATCATTAGCCATTGGGGGTAGATTCATACAGGAGTAGGTCACTCGTTCTGCCACCTGTTTTGTTCCATCATCGTCTGTTCTTGTTGGTTTTCTTCCATGATTGGTATTGGATTTTCAGCTACGCTTAGATCTTGGCCTAGACTGCTGCTGGGACTAGATTCTGTTCGTGCCCCTGAAAATTCACCGTCAAACTTCCTCTTGGCTTTCTTTCTATTTTGTGCTTCAGTCTTCGTAAGTTCTGGATTCAAAGGTAGAAAATCTTCCTTTGAGGACCTGATCATTAACTGCAAAAGACAAAAATAAAAATAAAACTACAAAAACACCGTCAAAAGATCCCCAGCAACGGCGCCAAAATTTGATTGCGTGTCGAGGACATCAAATTTAGTTGTATAAAATATACGAATTTAAGGGTAGGAATACAACTTATCACTCGTTCACAAGGAACTTGTAGATCGTGGTAAGAGGATCGTCCACAGAGATCTTTCGGGAAATTGTAGTTTCGACTCGACTTCCTCGTCACTGGAGTTGAGGGGTTTTTTTCTGCAATTAAAATGAACAAACCAATAAAAAGTAACAAAGCAAAAATTAAACAAAGAAGCAATCTTAGGCAGAAAGGAATCTTAGCTAAGATTGCTGATTGAGATTGGTTATGAACTGATGTGAGGTAAACTCCTGGTAAGGGCGAATTCGTGGGCGCATTCCTTGGTTAATCGATCATCGACCTTAGATTTTCTCCTTCTCTCTCATAACTCTGCTATAGATTGGGAGGAACCCCTTTCCAATCCTACTTTCCTCCTTTTGAAATCACTTGGAGGGAACCCCCTTTCCTAGTGATCCTGGCCAGTGGACACCTTGCTGGTTAAAGGGTTTATCCAATTCGCTGCTGGCTTAAGGCACATGCGTTTTCTCAATGGCGTAGGGAAAGACAGAGTCTAGGCCAAGCTACTCCCAACTCGGAGCCCTAGATTGTCAGCCTAGTTAGGCCTATATCGATCTAAGTCCACTAACCTCCGTGAGGCTAGCTACCTACTTGAGTCACTCCAGTTTTGCTCGTCCCCTTCGTGACTGGCTACAAATTCGTCGTCTTATCTAAGATTGATCAAGTCTTAGCCTAGACGGGAACCGATTTGTTAAAACTGAACTTGAATTAATTATGAATAAGAGGATAATAAGAACAATCGATCTCACGAATCACAAGTATGCTCACTCAACCCCTACCAAGAATTTGGTGTTTAGCTACTAGACATAATAATTAAGAAGACAAAGAAATAATTGAAGAACATGAATTAAAATTAAAATCTATGATATTCAAAACCGAATTATCACAGAGCAAAATGTTTACAAGAACCAGAAGTTGGAAGAAGGAAGCTCCTGTAATTGATAGCCTTCCCTAACCTTTAACAAGGTTAGAGTCCCCAACAATCACGTTCCTTTCCAAATTCCAAACTTCAAATAGCTAAAAGATAGGGATAAAATCCCATTTGTTTAAATTCAAAATGAAATAAAATAAGATACTAAAAGATTGTTTTTGTTCAAATCGGATTACAACCAAGAGTCAATCCTAAGGACGCAACAGCTAGTTGGCTTCTCAATCCGAATGCGTCTTCCTTGAATCCATGACCAGCACGCCTCTATCTCTGCAATCTTGGCCAAGCCTGCGGCCAAGATTGCCACTTTGTCGCTCAAGGCATACGTTTCCTTCATTTCTTCTCTTGCCCAAGACTTCCTTCAAAAGATAGCAAATTGACGTGAAAGAGATTATTTTTACCCTAAACAAGGTAGTTTAAGATGGTAAAAACACATGGAAATAAACGTCAAGCACCATGACATAAGGGAGTAAGAGCGTCAGTGAATATTTTTATGAGATGGAGATAGTTAACGCATTGGAGCTAACGCATTATACGGATTTGCAAGAGATGTTACACATGGCTATCAAGATTAAGTGACAGAGAAAGACTAGGGTTCCTTATACTACTTCGGTTGCTACAAAGACACTACCGTGGGAGAAGACATTTCGGGGGAAGGGTGATCAAGTTGCGCAAAATCCACCTAAGGTTTTGCCGCATACATATGGTAATAAGAGTGTGCCGAACGTTCACGGAATGTCAACAGCAACAACCCTTCATCTAATTCGGCGAATAAGGTACCTATAAGGGATATTGTGTGTTTTAGGTGCTCTAGTAGAGGTCACATGAAGTCCGAGTGCCCTAATAAGCGTGTCTTAATTATTCAGGATAATGATTACCTAGACTCGGATGACGATCGAACAAGTGAAGAGCCCGAGGGTGTGGAGGAAGAAGTTGAGAGTGAGTCGGGAGAGATTGATACAAATGCGCATGGGTTAACACTTATTATTAAGTGTAATCTTAGTGCTGAAGTCAAAGGTGAAGTATGTGAGGAGGGACAACGAGAAAACTTATTTTATACATGCTATTTAATTGAGGAGCGAAGGTGTTCATTGGTGATTGACAATGGGAGCTTCACAAGCTGTGTAAGCACGTTGTTGGTTCACAAGTTGGGTTTGCCGACCACAAAGCACCCAAAACCGTATTCGCTACAGTGGTTGAACAAAGGCAGCGAAATTAAGGTAATGAAGCAAGTATTAATTTCGTTCTCTATTGGGAAGTATAGAGACGAGATCCTTTGTTACGTAGTACCAATGCATATAAGTCATCTTTTACTTGGTCGACCATGGCACTATGATAGACATGCCAAATACGAAGGAAGGAGTAATCGGTATACATTGAAGAAGGATGGAGTTAACTTTACTCTTGCACCCTTAAAGCCAAATCAAGTTATGGAAGATCAGAGATGGTTAGCAAAGTCTCATATTGCTTACGAGAACTCAAAAACGCTTGAAAAGAAAAAGTTGAGTGTTGAGGGAAAATAAAAAGAGCAAAACAACCCCTATGAAAAAAGTGAGCATGGGAAAAGAGATGAGAAAGAAAACAACTTCCATGAAAAGAGCAAGCATGGAGTGAGAGAAGAGAGTCAAAATAGCCCACATGAAAATAGAGAGGATGCGTTAGTTTACATAAATACAAAAGGAGAGATCAAATATGCCTGATAACAATTGAGACAACCCTAACGGTGCTAGCACACTTGCCGCTCCCGCCAGGACGATTTCCTATACGACCTGTAAGACATCTTCATATCGCCAGAGAATCAGAGAAGAATTCCTAGGATGGTCGACATCAGCGGGGGGGGGGGGACTCACGCGACTCTACACGCACGGCATCATCCCATCCTAGGGACCCACGAGCTTATCGCTCCCGGCAGCCCGTACGATATCGCTCTTGACGTCATCTGTCGGTATCGCTTGTGACGTCACCCTTTGACATCGCCTGGATTGTTATCGCCAGGTATCGCTGACCAGGCCTATAAATACCCCTACTTTTCCAATCTGAAGGTAAGATCGAGATCACTAAGACGAACCTCTGCTATTTTTGAAACCCGAACTGACTTAAGCATCGGAGTGTCTACGCCGGAGCCCCCCCTCCGGCGCTTTGCAGGTACATTCGACGCTGACCACCACTGTTCCGATCAACCACGACTCTGAATCTTACAAGATCGACAATCGAATCTTATCAAATGGTGCTTTCATTGAGCTTTGGTATATTAAGTGAGCGTCCTTAATAGCCAAGCTCCATCTAGTCGGAAGATTGGAACGATCATGATCACAGGATCGGAGTCCATCCGATCGTCATCCTCTAATATCCCTTTCTCAATCCGCAGACGTTTATTCCCTTTTGCTACTACTGATCTCTCTATGACTACACAACCAATTTTTTCGAGATCTCTGGACCTCTCGGTTGGAATTGTTGGGGGACCGGCCTCCTCACAGACGGACATCTTGTCATCTCAGATAGCGGGATCAGATTTCTCCACTCCTCTTTCTGGGGGATCTGTGCTCAACCATGAACATCCTTTTGCAATGGAAATAGCGGTCCTTCGTTCTCGGCTGGAATATTTGACTGAAATGGCTGCAAGAGTCACGCCTGGTGCTTCTGGATCTAGTTCCCCCCCCCCCCATGTCATGTTTACACCGTTTATTGTCGCTGATCGACCTATATCACCGTTGTTTCCAGAAAACCTCCAGATGCCTTTATCCGCGGGAAATCCACCGATTAGTGCTGAGCAGTTTACTCAAGGAAGAGTAGAGGCATACGTACCGCAAATGCCGCAAGGTCTCCTCCTACAAGGAGACAGGCAGCTTGTGGGGGTTAGGAACCGGTGGGACGGACGGAGGGAAGGAGCCAACAGAAGTCTGTCTCCCGAGTACAGTGAAAGATCCAGTAGTCGAAGGTATCGAAGTCGTTCGCACAGGAGCCGCAGTCGATCTCCTAGACGACATCCTACGCCAGAACCACGAAATAGGGGGCGTCAGGACGAAACGTCTCCTCCGTGTCAGGCGCGTGAAATTCTTGATGATACATCGGGCCACCCATTTAGCCGTCGTATAAGGCGTCACAGGGTCAGTCGGCGTGTGAAGCTTCCCACTGATGTTTATGATGGCACCAAGGATCCCATCTCGCACATTAATAAGGTGAAGGATTTTGTTCAGTTTCAAATTCACAGTGATGCGGCGTTATGCCAAATATTCGTTATGACATTATCGGGTGTGGCGCGTCTCTGGTTTGAGGGTCTCTCTGGTGGATCCATTAATAATTTCTCACAGTTAGAATCTAAATTCCGGAGCAGATTTAGCACGGCAATTCCAATCAGGAAATCTGCCGCCGCGTTATTTGACATACAACGAATGCCTCAAGAAACCTTAAAGGAATTTCTTAGTCGCTTCGATTTGGAAATGTCCTTAACGCCGGGCGTTACCATTGATTTTGCTATAGAAGCTCTGAAAAGGAACTGCCGCTATGGAAAGCTGAAAGACGTGCTTATGGTGGATCCTCCAGTGACTTTAGATGCGTTGAGGCTTAAAGCCCACAATTACGCAAAAATGGAAGAGGAAGAAAATAGAGATAAGACGTATAATGCGTCGTATGGAACATCTCAAATTACTACTGCTCCAGCGAAGCTGCAACCTGACGACCATTTTATTGACGATTACGCCAGGAGGAAAGACCATATCCCTAAGGCCTCCCATAAACAGAAGGGTCATTTTTCGAAGGGAAAAACCGGTGGTTCCCCCTCTCGACGTCACGGGGATTCTCACAAGAGCCGGACATACGACCCAGATTTTCCTTCTCTTAACGTAGCAAGGGCCGAGATTTTGGCGATAGCGGAACAGCGAAATCTTCCCATCTGCTACCCCGCGCCTACGAAACCAGGAGTGCTTCTAGGGAGAAGGGAAAATGCTTATTGTAAATTCCACAAAGCCAGGGGCCATTCCACAGAAGCGTGCAGAGAGTTAAGATCGGCGATAGAACGCTTGGTAGAAGAAGGATATTTGGGGGAATTTGCTACCCAAATAAGAGAAGATGCCAGAAATAATCTTATGAAAAGGACAGTAGACGAACCACCAGTTCCTCCACGCGTTCCGCAAAAAGATGATACTCCTAGAGGTAAAGATAGGGAAACTCTCGCGGTTGATGACGAATATATTCCTATGATTAACATTATCGTGGGAGGAACCCCTTATATGGACGAATCAGAGCAATTGGCAGCCGCGAAAAGAGACAAACGCACACGTGATGGCATTACGAAAAAAGGAGATGCGATAGGCATATTGGATCGAATGGTATTATCCTTTTTCGAAGAGGACGAGAAAGGTGTCGTCTATCCGCACAACGATGCATTGGTGGTTACACCCGTCATCGCCAGTCATGGAATCAGAAGAACTCTTATCGATAATGGGAGTGCGGTGAACCTCTTTTCGCTGGAAGCTTACAATCTCATGAAACGGCCTGACAATGAATTAACACCGAGCAAACGGCCTATAGTCGGCGTTGATGGGGTTCCAATCCCTGTCATGGGGGTAATTACTTTGCCCATATATTTCCGAGAAGACACTTACAAGCAATCAGAGAACCTGTTGTTCCTTGTCGTGGATCTGAATTTGCCTTACAATGTCGTGCTCGGGCGACCTTTCCTCAACCGCTTTGGAGCGGTGATATCTCAGAAGCATTTAAAGATGAAATACCCCTCCTGGGATGGGGTAGTATCGGTAAAAGGTGATCAAAAGCTGGCGGCAGAATGCTACTCGCTCATGACTCAAAGAAGCTGCGATAGATACGTATGTATAGCAGCGGATCCCTATGAGCAGAGTGATGAGAAGCGTGCTCAACCTCTAGACAAAATGGTACCCATTCCGGCAATTGGCATAGAGGAAGCAAGTTTCCTGATCAGTGAAAAACTCAGCCCAGCAGAAAACCTTCAACTAGCCCGGCTGTTGAACAAATGCCAAGGAGATTTCGCGTGGAAGCCCTCCGATATGCCCGGTATATCGCGGGCAATAGCCGAACATCGTCTCAATGTGGACCCAGATGCTAGGTCGGTACAGCAAAAGCGACGCGCGTTCTCTAATGAAAAAGCGTTAGCGGTAGATAAGGAAGTAGCAAAGCTCCTTGACGCAGGGTTTATCCGCGAAGTTCAATATCCCACCTGGCTAGCGAACCCTGTTCTTGTTCCTAAGCCCAATGGGGATTGGCGCATGTGCATCGACTTCACAAATTTAAATGATGCCTGCCCTAAGGATTGCTACCCGCTTCCTCGCATCGATCAGTTAGTTGATCAGACCGCAGGATACGCTTATCTAAGCTCATTGGACGCCAACTCTGGATATCATCAGATTCCCATGGCCCGGGAAGATGAAGAAAAGACTGCGTTTCTCACTCCAAAGGCCACCTATTGTTATACGGCGATGCCGTTCGGGCTGAAGAACGCCGGGGCCACGTTCCAACGTATGGCCAATAAGATTTTCGAAGAACAAATAGGGAGGAATGTGGAAGCATACGTTGATGATATTTTGGTGAAGAGCGCGAGCTTTCAAGATCACCTACGAGACTTAAAAGAAGTCTTTGACGTAATGAAAAAGTATCGCATGAAGTTAAATCCCCGAAAATGCATGTTTGCATTTCAGACAGGAAAATTCTTGGGCTACGTGGTCAGCCGAAAAGGCATCCTGCCTAATCCCTCAAAGGTTAAGGCCATACAGGACATGATATCGCCAAGAACCATCAAGGAGGTGCAAAGGCTAACAGGGCGGGTCATTGCCCTTGGGCGATTCATTTCCAAGCAAGGAGAAAAGTGTCTCCCTTTTTTCAAAGTCATACGCAAGAAAGCCTCGTTCGGGTGGACCCCGGAATGTGAGGAAGCGTTTATCGGCCTAAAAGATTACCTATCGTCTGACTTACTATTGACGAGACCTAAAGTAGGCGATACTTTGTATTTGTATCTTGGCGCTGCGGATGAAGTGGTCAGTGCCGTCCTCGATCGCGACGATAACCACTCTCATCGCCCGGTCTATTTTGTGAGCCACGTCCTGAAGGATGCGGAGTTGCGATACGCCCGAATTGAAAAGATAGCGTTCACTCTTGTACAAGCTACCCGCAAAATGGATCGATATTTTCAGTCCTATTCCGTCATCGTGCTCACGGACCAGCCTTTGAAAAGAATATTTCGAAAGCCTGAATCTTCCAGAAGAATGTTGATTTGGGCGCTTGAACTAGAGCAATATAGATTGAGATATCAGTCTCGACCGTCCGTAAAAGCTCAGATCCTGGCTGATTTTATAGCGGAATGTACCTTTACAGAGGATCCTTTGGAAGGCGTACCTGAAGCGGAATGGGGTGACATGGATCTCCCGTTCTCGAAAACCTACACGGACCTCTGGATCGTCCATGTGGATGGGGCTAAAAACCAAGAGCTGGCCGGAGCTGGAATTTTTATAAATGGGCCGCACGATATGCAAATACGATACGCCATTCGAATCTTACAGCCGTTATCTAATAACGCGGCTGAGTATGAGGCGTTGCTAGCCGGGCTCAGAATAGGGAAAGGACTTTCCTCTAAAGGGAGGCACGATACTGGAAGAACAGGAGACCTGCGTCGAAAAATCTGTGGTGATTCCAAGTTAATAATTGACCAGGTCTTGGGGCATTCTCAGGCCCGGGAACCCATTATGATTCAATATCTCGCCAGAGTAAAGCGAGAATTGTTGGAAATAAAGAAGGAAGGCATGCAGGTCAGCTTCGAGCATATCCCCAGGGAGAAAAACGCTGAAGCCGACAATCTAGCTAAAATGGCTGCGAATCCGGAAGCGTCCATACCCAAAGGTGTATACTATCGAGAGTTATCGGTACCATCCTTCATGGAAGAGCAAGCATCTTTATGCGTGGAGGAACGCGACAGCGACTGGCGAATTCCCGTAATCAAATACTTGAAACACGAGGAACTGCCTCAGGATACCGCTGAAAAGAAGAAGGTACTGAGACAGGCAGCTCATTGTACATACTATGACGGGGATCTAATCCGAAGGTGTTTTTCTCACCCTGCCGCTAAATGCATAACTGAGCAAGAAGGTCTATCCATGAAGGGGTATGTGGTATGCATGTGTCAGGCGGTACCCTGGCAGCCCAGGTCTTTCGATCCGGATTCTACTGGCCCACCATCCGAAGAGATTGCCACAATTATGTGCAAACCTGCCCTAAGTGCTAGGAGTTTGCCAAGATTCCTCGGCGGCCTACCACTAAAATATCTGAAATTATCGCCTCTTGTCCTTTTGCTAAATGGGGGATCGATATCCTAGGCCCATTCCCAAAGGCAAGGTCTCAATTGAAATTTGTGATAGTGGCGGTAGACTATTTCACTAAGTGGGCGGAAGCTGAAGCGGTCGCCACAATCACGGCAGAAAAAACTTGGCGTTTTTTTAAACATCAAGTTATCATCAGGTTTGGCGTACCTCGTGTCCTTGTTAGCGATAACGGAACGCAATTCACCAGCCAGTTCTTTAAAGACTAGTGCTCAGATTTGGAATCGAGCAACGCTTTTCCTCCGTGGCTCATCCGCAAACTAATGGATAGGCGGAAGTAACCAATCGGAGCATCCTTAGCGGCATCAAGAAAAACTTGGAAGGGTCTAAAAAGAAACGGGCTGATGAGCTACCGTATGTGTTGTGGGCATATCCCATGACTGTTAAGACTACCACCGGAGAAACACCTTTCGCGTTGGCCTTCGGGACCGAAGTCGTTACACCGATGGAAATTGGGTCCATGAGCCTACGGGTAGCTCATTTTCGGGAGGAACTGAATGAGGAAAGGTTAAGAGCTAACCTGGACGCGTTACCAGAAGTCCGAGAGGAAATCCTTCTGAAAACGCAACATTACAAACAAAAGATGGCCCGTTATCATAACAGGCGCGTCAAAGAACGGTTGCTGAAGCCCGGTTACCTGGTGCTCAGAGACAAGCGAGCGGCAGGGCAACGTATGGGAAAACTCAGTCCAAACTGGGATGGACCATATCGCGTCACCCACGTTGTCGGGAAAGGAGCCTATCATCTAGAGACACTCGATGGTACACCCTTATCCAACTCTTGGAATATCGCTCGCTTGAAGTTATATTACTCTAGAATTTGATTTTATCTGCACCTTTGGTTTATGTCAACCCTAACCATGACTAACGCTCGACGAGAGAGCTTTCGTGGAAGTTTGTGGTTGTCTTTGTGCAGATAAAATAGGGGGTATTTTGGGGAAGTGAAAAGTCCTATCCTTGTGATGGCCGGTCTTGATTAGATGGCCCATTAAGTGAGGGCACTACCCACCATACCTTGAATTAGCGTCGGATTGAAAGATCCTGGACGCCCCCGGGGGTGAAAAGTCCTATCCTTGTGATGACCGATCTTGATCAGATGGCTCATTAAGTGAGGGCACCACCCGGTATCTTTGGGAGTGAAAAGTCTTTTTCTTGTACTGACCGTTCTCGTGGAGACGGCCCAACAAGATGAGGCACGCCCCAAAGAAATAGAAACTCCGTTTTAGAAACAAGAATCCTATCTTAACGACTGGGCTACTTTGGCTAAGCCATTAAGTAAGGACACGGTTCTAGACGCGAGGGCAACGCCCAAAAGTGAAAATTCCCTAGCCTTGTGATAGCCGTCCCGATCCGACAACTCACTAAGACGAGGCACTTTAAGGGCCGATCGTGAAATTAGGGAAACACGGAGAATCGTGAAATCCCGGCTAGTAGCCAGATAAGTAATCCCTGGTGAAGCGTAGAGCTGATAGCGAAAATGATTCCCGCGGGTTCCAGGGTAACGCCCTATGATGGCAGCGAAAAGGCTCCTACGGGTAATTACTATCCCTCGTAACGTGTTTTTGTTACTGATGATTTACAGTTGAGAATGCGCAGAATACTTTTCGGGCAGCGGAAGGAGCGAGGATCTAGTAAGCTGATCTATCGCTAGTCTTACCAGGAAAGCTAACTCAATACCAAATTCCGTAATTTGGTGGGAGCACTAAGGATCTGTTCGGATAAGTAAGCGCATTGAAAAAACATGGCGAAGATAATGCCAAAGGGGTTTGCGAGGAGGCAACTAAATAAAGGAAAGTCAGCAATAAAAGTGACTTGAATATATCGAAATGTTTAAGGGGGGCTACAAAGTGCAGACTTCATTGGTCAAAATAATAAACAAAAATTCAGTGACGCTTGATCACTAAGGAAAGAGCTATAAAGCCTCGAAGCATGTCAACCTTCGGGGTGCCTCCGTTTCCAGCCTGCCGCCTTAGCTTGACGAAGCCCTCCTCATTAAGGTGGCCAGATTTTCATTTGAAAGTGGCAGTAACCTCATCCGGTTTGTAGGCGTCGACCCCATGGGCTTCCTCAAAGCAAGCGACCAAAATAGAGGCAGTCTGCTCGGCATGCCAGAGGCTCTTATCAGCCGACTCTTCCTCTAGGGCAGCTTTCTCCTTGGCCAGGGAGGACTTCTTATTCTCCAAACCAGTAACTTTAGCCCTCTCCACTGCCAAGGCGGCAGACTGATGTTCTTTCTGCTTCTGATGAGCCAGTAATAAGTTTGTGCGCTCCTCCAGCAATTTTCTCTTCTCATTCCGCTCTCGCTCTAAGTCTGTCAAAGCAGAGGAAAGAGAGGTGGCCTGACGTCGCGCCTCCTCTGCCCAGTAATGGAATTTCAGCAAATTAGTGAAAAGGTTGGTGCGCAAGGAGTTCTCCCTATCAAACATGCCTTTAGAAAGAAAAGCGTCACGTTCTGCCGCAGACACCAAAACCTGGGAAGCCAATAAAGCTGAAACTTCATCTGAGCCATCACCCCCAACGCCGCCAAGCCGGTATTACGGAAATCATACAGTCCAACCTGGTGGGTTACAGAGTTAGCCCCATCTATCGGACTAAGGTTCGCCACAAAGTTGAAGGTGGTACCTCCTTCGCCATAACGATCCCGCAGAGGAACGATCGAAGGAGCAAACGCCAAAGGCGAAGGTGGGTGAACCTGGGTGGATGAACCCCCTGGAGCAAGATAAGTGCCATGAGGGTGATAACCTGAAAGATCCTGCAAGACCTCTTGATACCCTGGATTGGAGGAATATGCGTGAACGGGACCGCTGAAAGAATTGGGCGAAACCCCGAAGGTATCGCCTGTGCCCAAGTTCTCCAAAAATTCTGGCTGATTTCCTCCCTGGGGAACAACCGTAGAATCAAACCAGTCCGCAGGTCTGCTCCCCATCCCAATGGTAGAGGAAGATGGATTTCTACCCTCCTCTTCCGGCCGCTGTCTCTTCTTTGAGCCAGTCAACGCATAACCCAAATCCATATCGCCTGAGGGAGGAATGGAGGTAGCAACAACGGTAGCGTCCTGCCAAGAACGCAACATGAAACATAGATAAAAAAAAATCAAAAAATGACAGATATCGAAATATAGCATATCAGGGCTAAAAGGCACCCTTACTGTATCAGTATGGGGAAGAGGCACTTCTGAAGAGCCTGCCGCGTCTGGAGAAGGTGTAAGAGCGACGACACTTCTCATTTTTCTCTTCTTTTTTCCTTTGGCAATAGCCTTAGGAGCCTTGGAAGAAGAAGAAGGTTGGGCAGAAGGAGCAGCAACGGTTACAAGGGGAATGCCTGAAGGAATGTCAGAATCCCTCACACCGACCGAAGAAGAGGAAACTTGAACGGGAGTAGCGGAAGTAGCCGGAAGATCGGTAGGATTGTCAGTCGCTTCCGTGGAAGTAGCTCTCTCATTTTCTCCTCGCTCTTGAGCCCTTTTCAAGCGTCTCCTTACGCTTTCAGGTCTATAATTGGGATCCGTCGCTGCGAAAGCACAAAATAGCGTCAGCATTAGTATCATCGATAGCAAAGAAAGGAGTAACGCGACACTCACGTTTAACACAAGATCGAATGTGCATTCTACAGGCCACTTGGCGGATGTGAACGCTGACTTCCAGTTTGAGCAATGTGTTTAACCAGTCTTGCTCACATTTTGGAAGGGTCCCTGGTCGGCTCCAGACGTTGTCATCCACGTTTTGATTAAAACCAGATCGCCACCAGGAACCAAGATCTCCAGGAAGATCTATCACAAAAAACTCCTTTTTCCAGCCATCAACGGAAGACTCGATATGGAGGAGTTTCCAAGTAAAAGACTTCAGAGAGTCATCGTCAAAACGGGGCGATATCGTTATCACCCCTCGGCATTTCATCAGCTTAAAAAGAGATTTAAGCAGTAGAAGGGAAGGGGAAGTAATCCCTTTGTATTTGCAAAGTTCCAGGAAAGCATAAACACAACAATAGGCATTTGGGGATAGTTGGGCCGGAGTCAAATCACCGGCAATAAGCAATTCTTTGACAAAAGAGTCAATGGGAAGCCGAAAGCCATAACGGAACATTTGTGCATACATGACCCTACGATTGCCCGTCAAAACGATGTTCAGACGTAGTGACTCAGGGGAAACAGTGGTTTTATAATCATCAGGAATATCAACATTATGGGCGGCCAAATGCTCGCGGAGAGCGGCCACAGATGTGATAACACTAGACGTAATATCCATCCTTTTCTCATCGGCAGATTTCGACTCAGTACGGCGAGTCTTAGCCATGGCAGAATAAAGAATTAAAAGATGAAGAAGATGATGGAAGAGAAAGGAAATACCTTCAGAGAAAAGCACTTCAAAGGGCCCTGAATAGTAGGGAGAAAATGAGACGGCTAAAAGAAAATATGAGAAAGCGGGATGATAAAAGAAAAGTGAAAAGAATAAATATTGGGTTTTATAACCCTAATGATCAAACGAAACGACGAATGTCGCAGTCGTTGCGTAGAAGCGGCATAAAGAACAGACTCAAGTAATGAGTGCAATCCTAGAAAAGCGCTACAATGCCTCGATTTAGGCAAAGTTCTCAAGCACGCTAGCCCGTGGCGCTGGAAGAAATAGACACGTGTGCCTGCACAATCACGACTTTTCTAAGGAAGGGATAGCAAGCATTAAATGCTCTGAAAAGAAGGTACTATCTCTGGGGAAAAACAATAGCGATATCACATGAAAGGAGATAACGCAAGATGGCGTTGATTAAAAAGAATAGCGTTGGGTCAACGCGGAAAGGCGAAATAAAAATCAAATAGCAATCAAACACAAGTATTGTCGCACAGCAAGGCGTTATTACAAGACAAAGAAGCAAATAAGCGGAAAACCTTCTAAAGGGAGCGACCCCGATTAATCATGGGCCCTCGCTGGCATCGCGATCACCCTTCCTCCGCTGCTCTCCAGAAGAAGGAAGATCTCTCTCACCTTCGCCCAAATCCTTCAGTCTCTTGGAAGCGTAATCGGTCAGCACTGACGAGTCAACAGTTCCCTGGCGATAGAGACTCATAAATTCAGCAATACAAATATCCATGGTCTTGTTCTTCCACCAGGATACCTTTGAAGGCACTTTGGCCAAATCCGCATCACGAGATGTTATCTCTTCGCGAAGGAAGATATTCTTTCTGTCAGCTACCACCAATTCCGCCTCCAGAAGGTCTATCTTAGCTTTCCCTTTTGATCTTTCTCGAGCAAGCTCAGCGCGACAGTCGTCCAACTCCGCCTGGGTCCGCTCTTGAAGCTGCGACAGCTCCGTTACCTTCCCTAAAGCAGCATCTAATTCTCCCTTTAAATCAAGAGAAGGTCGAACCTTGTCACGATGATCCTTGAAAAAGTAGTTTAACTCGCGGAAGCAGGCCAGCATGTCGGTCAGAAGACGTGAATGGCGTACGTCGGGAGAACGCAACAAGAACTCTTCTTTGTCCTTCGAAGAAGTAAACATTTGCCCCACTATTGGGCCCACTGGTTCCTCTCGCGATGACGGGTCCGATACCCCTAAAGCACGGAGATCGTCGGTGCCAAGGGAAGACAAGTCCAGCTGATAAGCGATAGGGCCTTGGGGACCTTGAGGAGAGAGATTGGCGATGTAAGGAGGAGAGTAATTTTTTACAGAATCACCAATGCCCGAAATCGAAGAAAGAAATAAGGGTTGAGGCTTCCGCGGGGAAGGAGCAAGGGGATTCGGAGTTGGTAAACTCACATTTGGGATAAAGGAGCGAATAGGGGAGCCAAGACCGCCAGACACCAAGGGAGATCCCACCGCTGCCGGAGCCTCGTTAACCTTGGGAGGAATGGCAGAGGGCACCTTGGTAACTTCCGTCACTAGCAAGGAACCCGTATCGTGCGAGGCGTTAACCTCCTCGGAAGGAACCCCATTGATGTTCTCCTCGGAAGGAACTAGTGGGTCAGATTTCTCTTTGCGAACTCTCTTTACGAGACGCTCCGTTTCGGCAGCCATCTCTTCGCTATCGTCCTCGGTTGACTCCGCCGAGGGAGCACTTTTTCTGGACCTAAGTTTCATCCGTTGGGCAAGGGTAGCATGACACAGCTCGGAACTAGTATCCATGCTTCCACTGTCACTGTCAACCTCTTCAATCACAGGATCACTTGGGGCCACACCCTTACCACGAGCTGGTAGCCAATTCTCAAGGAAACGAGAAGGTCGGGCAGATGTGTTACGTGTCGCGATGGTTTTGTTTCTCCTTCCTCGCTGCGGAATAGGTGGACGATTAGAGCCTTCGGGTGGAGGAGAATGAGGTAATGTTTGAAGCGGCACCACGTTTAGAGGAATGTCCCTTTCCTTGGAAGATCGACCCTCAGCGTTACCTGCCAATGAAATATTTTAGTATGACAAGAAAGTCGAAGCGATAAGGCGATAAAAAAAAAACTCACCAACGACACATTCTGACAAAGGCCTGAACCGAGCAAATTCCCGAATGCGGAAAGGCCCTTCTATTTCTAATAAGGCGTTAACATGGGATACGTCCATACTAGACAACTCATCCGGTTCTCGCCAAGCGGCACTAGTAATCTTTCGGTTGAAACCACCACGCCAAAACCGAGAGGGCAAGCGAAGGGTGAAGAAACCATTTTTCCAGTTGTCCACGTTCTCTTCGAAACCTTGAAAATTCTGCCAGAAAAACCGAACAAGAGCATCGTTCCATCTTGGGGTAATATCCACTAAGCAGTTATGGCTCCTCAGGGTGAAAAATGTGCAGAATAGATCGAGCGATGGAGCGAAAATATGCTTTATCTCACACGAACGAAGAAAGGCGTAAAACCCACACCAGGAAGGCGGAGTTATTTGAACAGGATTGAGATCGTAGTGGTCTAGTAGTTTCAACAGAGAAGTATGAAGCGGAAGACGAAACCCGTAGGTAAACATCTTGAAATAAACCAACCGGAACGTCCCCCATATGGCATCAGTAAGCCGAATATCCTTCAAGGGGACAAAGGGGCGATATCCCGTGGGAAAAGTGATACCGTTCTCCTCCAACTCAGCCCTCAAAACCTCATTACAATCAAAAACACTACGAGCTCTCCTGACTTCGGGATCTAAAGGATTTTCGATAATTGCAGAAGGCCTAGCGCAAGACATAATGGAAGGGAAAGTAAAGCTATGGCAATAGAGAAACAAAATACCTGGAGCAGAGAACTAGTGAATCGGTCGTCGGCACCGGCGAAGCAATTGCAGTAAAATCCCTCGAGAAGAAAGAAGCACAGAAGAAAGGAAATACGAAGAATTTCAAAATATTAGCAGAAAGTACTAAAAGAGAAGAATAAACTGATATGATCCGGCCTAGTGTAAGTAAGCCAAATGATATATGGAGCTTAAAGAGGATCTAGCCGATGGAGTTAACTACAACACTTGAAGGAAAGACAAGGAAATTACACACAAGACACGGATTTGGCAGCGGAAATAGATTAGAAAAGGAAATGATGTTACCCGGAATGATGATTATTGCTAGATGGACGGATTGGAAGCTTATGAACAAATGCACACTTGTAGAAGATCAAACCAAGAACAGCAAGAAAACTTCAGTAGATTAAGTCACCAAAATGTAGCAATTCGATTACAAGATAATTCCCGGAGGAGGATTGGGAGGAGTGTTCTCTACTCAAGCAATCCTTCTCCAAGAACAAGAGATGAGTTTAGTGACCTAGGTGATAGGTTAAGGAGTACTCTCAACTTACAAATATCACTCAAAGTCTAAACTAAGCTAAAATGAAGAAATACAAGAGGTATTTATAGGTGCATCAAAAGAAAGGGCTTGAAAGCCCAAAATCCGCCTAAGTTCTGATGTCTGGCGGCATGCCGCTCTCTTGACAACCAAATTAATTCATTTCTGGCGGTATGCCACTCCAGGTAGGACATTCCTGGCGGCATGCCGCTAGGCTCGTTCTCACTGCGCGCTAAAATGTCGACGAGCTTAACTTTTGATCCACCCGTCCGATTGGCCTAAAACTTGTCCCAAACGAAAGCTAAAAGCTTGAAGTTTCCATCAAGCCTATGTTCTCTCAAATCAGACTCCATTTGCTTGTCCATATTCTGGTGGCAAATATGCGTCGCAATTCTGACATGCATAGGATCTTGGATGGAGCTTTTGATGTCAAGGCCTTGGGATGGGTGAGCATGGCCTGGTGACTGGGATTGGGAAGATTTAGCACTCGATCCTCGACCTTGGGCATGATTTATTCTCATTTGCAAGGATCGGCTGCTCGTGACCGGCCCTCTTGGCTTCATGCCAAATTGTTCCATCTTGGAGGGGTCCGTGATTATATTAAACTCTTTCCCTTCGAAAGGATTCGTCCTCGAATCCCTTACTTCAACCTTCTCACATGCACACTTAAAAACACTTGCAAACAAAGGTGAGAGACCCAAGAGGCGCAATCGCGCATGCTTAAGCATAGGTTGGTCCAAGGAAGAGTCAACAACATTAATAGCACATTGATGCACATCGTTTCTTAAAATGTTATGTAAAATGCGGATGGCGTCACAAATCATTGAACAACATTCAGGATGAATTATCTTCTCTATTCGACTCACAATGTTAAGCCAAGAGAATTGAGCACTACACACAAGCACAATGCACTTGAAAATACCAAACAAATTCCGCAAGAGGAAACAGAAATTCTTGTAAGAATTAAACCAACTAATTCTTGACAAAGTCGGTCCAAGCGCTTGTGTTCTCCTAATACACAGCATGTTCATGGTATTTAAAGGCAAGACACATTCAAGTAATTCAAGTAGGCTACAATTACGGAAGCACAATTCATCCATTTCAAAAACATGCACATCCATTTCATCTTTATACACACTAGGCTTCAAGACAATGTTAAGGATGCACATAGTATTACAAATTATTAAACAACATAGACGCTGGTGTATTTTCTCAAGATAACTTATAAGGATCAGCCAAGAGAATTGGGCCACACGCCCATGCACAAAATGTTGTGGAATGCCTAATAATCTACACAAAAAGGAATACAATTTCTTGCGACAATTAGGCCAAGAAAATTGGGCTCTACAAGAAGGCACAATACACTTGGAAATACCAAACAAGTTCAGCAAGAGATAACACATATTTTCATAAGAATTGAACCAATTAGTCCTCAACAAATCTAGTTCAAAAATTTATTGTCTCTCAACATACAACATATTCATGGTATTCCAAGACATGTCACACATAAGCACTTCATGTAGGGTATACTCAAAGAAGCACAAATTTTCATGTCGGAACAAGGATGGGTTTTCCTTGTCAATTTGACTAATGATAATTAGCCACGAGAATTGGGCTTCACACGCCCGCATACTACACATCGGAATCATAGATAATTGGCTCAAAGGGAAAAGCAATTCATTGCAACATTTTGACCAAGAAAATTACGACAAGTTGAAGCAAAAGAATTGTTTCCATGTTTCATGCAAATTAATCATAGATTCTACGTCTAAACAACATTCAAATAATTTATACATTCTATCCGACAATTTACAAAAATTAGCACGTTTGAGCAAGAAAGGGTCATGCTTGATGAAATGCAAATGAGGAGTTTTAACAAATACCCCAAAATTTTCACACAAGTAAGTTTCATGCTCAAACCAAGAAGATTCATGATTGATGAAGGGTACGACAAGATTTTTGGTGCATGTAATAAAATTCGTACCGAAGTGGTTTTCAAAAACACAAGCAAAAGGAGCATGCTCAACGAAATGCAAAAATGGTTCCTTACCACATGATAAATGTTTGTCATGAAAATTTTCATCATGTGAATAAAGATGAGTGAATTGGACAACCTCAAACAATTGAGCATTTAAAAAGGGAATGAAAACATACCCATTGGACAAAGCGGAAAGGTAGTGATGGTTTACCTCAAGGCCTTGCCGTTGGGAGCACCATTGTTGAGCAATTAAGCTTCCGATACCTCCTAGGATTGTTGGTTTGAATCCACCTTTGTTCCTTGGAACATTCGGGCGCGTATGGTTGTGATAACCCACTGGAATTTCCTGCAAGAAAGATACACAAGCAGTAGGAAAAGAATCATTAAGGTTAGGGTGAACTAATTGATCCTCATTGCACAAAGGCACACTTATTGGATCAATAGCTTCCACAAATTCAGTTTGTTTCTTTTCCTCACTTTCTTCTCTCAATTTTTCTGTATATTCACTCCTCTCATGTGTGTGTTTCTCTCTCGCATGCTCATTCTTTTCATGCGGGCTGTTTTGCTCACACTCTCTCAACCCATGCTCACTTCTTTCATGGGGGCTGTTTTGTTCTCTTTCTTTTTCCTCAATTTCAAGCTCAAACAACGGATTGTCAAAATACAATTCAAACAAAAGGTTGTCAAAAACTTGAAATTGATTTGGCTCATTAAGCTCACTCAACTCATTCTCACGGGTGGGGTTGCACTCACTCTCATTAGCATGCTTACTTTTTTCATGCCGTGTATTTTCCTCATCTCTTACTTTCTTCTCTCCACACTCTCCCTTTTCTTCTATCTCTCGCTCACTTCTTTTTCTCTCTTCCTCAACCTTACGTTTTTCTCTCTTCCTTACAGAAATAGCGTGAAGCTCAACCACATTCCTTCTAATCACATCCAAAAGGTCAATCGTCGAATGTGGTTCCAAAGATTGGGGTGTAGTGGTTTGTTGTTGTTGTTGTTGAGTGAAGTGAGCATATTGGAACACTTCAGGTTTGAACTCAAAAACAGTAGCAGAAGGAGAGTTTTGGTCACTAAGGGAGCCTTGAGATGAGCGACTGTTTTGCTCCATCAAAGACTCATGAGCAACAATTTCGTAGGCAAAGGAGATCATGTCATGTATGTCAGCAAAGTTAGAGAGTCCAAGCTGACTTTTGTACTCTGTATTTAGTCCTTTTTCAAATCTACTCATGACCTCACAAACAGGTTCGTTAAGGTTGGTCTGGATGAGTAAGTCAGCAAATTCATCACAATAATCTTTCAAGGACCTAGTCCCTTGATGGATAGAGAGCAAAGCGCTTTCTAATTTCTGTTGATAGTGCGAAGGAACAAATCGCTTGCGCATCACTTGCCTCATTTTAGCCCAAGTAATGATCGGCTCTACTTGTCTCCTTTCTCTCCCGCAACTCACATGGCACCACCAATTATAGGCATTGTCGTCAAACGTCTTTAGTGCAAGTTTTGCTTTCTTTCTTTCGGACATTTGGTGACAGTCGAACACTACTACAAGGTGGCATTCCCAATCCATAAATTCTGCCGGAGAGGACATTCCTCTAAAAATGGGAAGTTGAAATTGTCGATGGAGGAAAGTGGTGTGATCTCGATGGTTGCGACCACTAGTAGAGGGGCCATGGCCAAGGCTTGTTCGGAGGGACCGAGGCCATAGCTTGAGACATGAAGGCTTGGAAAATATTCGTCTTCGTCATCGTCATCATCATTACAAATGCTATACTCATCACCGCTGTCACCATTTGGTTCAAAATTCTCATCATCATTGGAGTGGTCACTAGCATCACCGTATGATTCATAACCACTATCGTCATTGCGTTGAGAATCAACGTCGTCATAGATCTCTCCTTGGTCACAAGATTCACAATCACTATCTTGTGACATTGTACCTGAAAAATTGAACAAACTAAATATATATATATATATATATATAGATGTTAGTAAATAATCTCTCCCTCACGTGTTTAAACACTCGTGTTTAATCACTCAAAAAAAAATGTACTCACAAAGCTCTCACTCTTCTTCAAACTGAAGCTTGTCTTGACAATGTTCAAGCTAGCAATCTCAAGTTCAATCACAAGGATTATCCCAACGAATTTATACAAGCAAGAACACAAGAAGCACAAAAACAGTTTGCTGGAAAAATTCTGGACAGCTTGGCGTAGCTTCCGAATATGACCCACGGAAAATAGGAAACGATTGAATTAAAACACAAAATTAATTATGCACACTCCTAAGACAAAGCGGTACAAGTTCCAGCCAAGAAAGAAGCAAAAATTCGGCTGAAAACACAAGAAAACGCTGGAGTGGAATGCAAGAAAACAAAGGCTTGAAAGAAAAGTTAGGATGAAAAATTCACACCTTGTTCATCACCACAATAAGCACGAAAATTTTAATCACTTATACACAAATTAGTGATACACAAACAACCACAAGTACTCAAGAGATTAGAACAAGAAGGAAAGACTCAACAACGGACTCAAGAAGGTTACAAAGACTCAAGAGAAATAATTGAAGAGAAATTTCAGAATTTCAAGAATGTTGACAATCTTAATTCTTGGAGAAATTTTGAAATTCCGTTGGAAAGGGAGGGAAGGCTGGAAAGAAAATGACTCATAAGAATAAAAGACTCAAGGAAAGGTTTTAGAATTTAAAGAAAAAGACTTGGAAGTTTAGGACTTAAGAAAATTTAAGTTTAAGACTCAAAAAGTTTAAAACTCAACTTTAGGATTTAATGAGTTTAAGACTTGAGTTTAGGACTTGGTTTAAGACTCAAGTAAAATGAAAAGGACAGCTGGACACAAGGAAGAAGAAGTGGACAGACATGTGCATGGGAAGGGAAGGTCTTCAACTTGTCTAGGAATATTCTCCTTAAAAGAGAGAATGTTTGCCACTTGCTAGTTTGAAGTGAAGGGTAGGTGTCTTTTGTTGGCCATTTTGGTGAAGGAAAATAATATTTTAGAGGGAAACATTTAGCTTTAGCCTTTTAAATCTGATTTTTGGATCAAAATTTTCCCTTTTACACAATATTGCAAGAACACCAAGACACAATGATGAACACCAAGAACACACTTTTCAGATTTTGATCTTTTAAGCTAGCAAAAGTTGGCAAAACATTCACACATATTACCACTTGATTTAGGCAGCAACATTAGACATTTTTTTTGACCCAAGATAATCAGAAAACGAGTTGACAACACAAGCATGCTAATCATGAAAGGTGACACACGAAGAACACAAATAACTCCAAGGCGCCAAAAGCTCCGCTACCACTTGATATGATCCGGCCTAGTGTAAGTAAGCCGAATGATATATGGAGCTTAAAGAGGATCTAGCCGATGGAGTTAACTACAACACTTGAAGGAAAGACAAGGAAATTACACACAAGACACGGATTTGGCACAGGAAATAGATTAGAAAAGGAAATGATGTTACCCGGAATGATGATTGTTGCTAGATGGACGGATTGGAAGCTTATGAACAAATGCACACTTGTAGAAGATCAAACCAAGAACAGCAAGAAAACTTCAGTAGATTAAGTCACCAAAATGTAGCAATTCGATTACAAGACAATTCCCGGAGGAGGATTGGGAGGAGTGTTCTCTACTCAAGCAATCCTTCTCCAAGAACAAGAGATGAGTTTAGTGACCTAGGTGATAGGTTAAGGAGTACTCTCAACTTACAAATATCACTCAAAGTCTAAACTAAGCTAAAATGAAGAAATACAAGAGGTATTTATAGGTGCATCAAAAGAAAGGGCTTGAAAGCCCAAAATCCGCCTAAGTTCTGATGTCTGGCGGCATGCCGCTCTCTTGACAACCAAATTAATTCATTTTTGGCGGTATGCCGCTCCAGGTAGGACATTCCTGGCGGCATGCCGCTAGGCTCGTGCTCACTGCGCGCTAAAATGTCGACGAGCTTAACGTTTGATCCACCCGTCCGATTGGCCTGAAACTTGTCCCAAACGAAAGCTAATAGCTTGAAGTTTCCATCAAGCCTATGTTCTCTCAAATCAGACTCCATTTGCTTGTCCATATTCTGGTGGCAAATATGCGTCGCAATTCTGACATGCATATGATCTTGGATGGAGCTTTTGATGTCAAGGCCTTGGGATGGGTGAGCATGGCCTGGTGACTGGGAGTGGGAAGATTTAGCACTTGATCCTCGACCTTGGGCATGATTTATTCTCATTTGCAAGGATCGGCTGCTCGTGACCGGCCCTCTTGGCTTCATGCCAAATTGTTCCATCTTGGAGGGGTCCGTGATCACATCATAAACTCCTTATAAAGGTTAAACCTAAAAAAGGAACAACCTGTGAAAACAAAACACGTGCAGAAGGGAAAGGACGCGTGGACAGTCATCAATGTCTTTTGGGAGAAGACAGTTACTGACTGAAAACCGAAAGGCGGTTGCATCAAGTGAAAGGCCTACTCCCGCGATAATCCTGGAAACATAAAGAAAGGAAAGCGACAGAAGAAATAAAAACGTCATTTTATTATTTAAGAAAGCCATACAGCATCTACAAAGAGGCATGGTATGCCCAACTATTCGCCATCAGACGAGGAGATGCCATAGCAGTAGACCACGTCATCATCGTCCTCACCCAAAGGTGATGGATCTTCGCCAGCGAAAGGAAAGGGTTCCTCAACCTTCTCTCCCGCACGAATAGAGGATCGATCTGATTCCTCCTTGACAGACGGCGACACCGCTTTAACAACTGAGTAGGCGGAAGGAGCCCTTGACGGTGACTCGTCAGGAGGGAAAGATGTTTCTTGCCCCTTCAAAGAGAAAGAAGCAAGAGAATCAAAGAATGACTTAGATGCCTTCGCAGCATCTTTCCTCCACCTCTTACGGCACCGTCGGCGAACAAGTGGCCTCCAGGGAGGCGACGGAGGAGGATTATCCGAATCAGGAGAAGTCGGAGGAGTTGGTGGAGAATCTCGGGCGAACGTATCTAAAAAGTGAGAATCAGCCATGAGATCACAGAATATTAATAGAGGAAAAAGCAACAAGGGGACGAAGAATAACGAAGGGGAGAAGATCCCTTAAATAGCCAGAAATTTGGGAAGAAAGGATCTTCGATCTTCTAACCCGACTCTTGAAAGAAGACACGTGTACAGCCTGAAGTGCAGATATGGATTTACAGTCATGCCTGTTGAGATTTTCCTCTGATCGAGGAAAACCGCAAAATCGCCCAATCAGTTGCCAGGACAACCGCGGCGTAGATTTAATGTTGAACAACCAATCAGAAAACCGCCCAGTGGCTGAACCGTTTTCAGTTGGGCTAAGAATATCTCCAAGAAAGACAAAGGATGCATTAAAGAAGAAGAATAGTTGCAAAACGGCGTATTAAAACTAATTTATTTATTATGGCCTAGGGGCCGGAAAGTACATTTACATGCCAGGAGGAAAAGAGAAAAGGCCCAGAGGGAGCCATCGCTATCAGGCATCAGAGCCAGCATCCTCAGGCACTTCGGGAAGATCCCTCAGAGAATCCATGACCAGAATCAGATCATGGGAGCTGGCTCTCATTCCCTTCAGGCAGCACCCCAGCATATCCTTGCGCTGCTGCAACATGGCAATCACCACTTGAATCCGAGCGATGGAGGCAGCCAGCTTTGACACGCTTTCCAGAGGGCTGAAATCCTCCAGAGATGTAGCTCCTAGCCTGGAATGAAGAGGAGTCAACATTCCTTGCAACTCCAGGATGTCCTCAGAAGTCTTGACCAATATATTCTCCAGGAACCCGACATCCCCATCATTGAGGTTCTTGAGAGAATGGCCTTTGGAAAGAAGGAAATTCTTAGTCAAATGATCCATGATGTGAATTGCCAGAGATGAGGAGAATGTGGGTGGAGAAAGATCCCCAATTTATAGGCCCAAAGAGAGGCCTTGGGAAGAACAAAGAGGTCCTCAAAAGGTGAGCCGTCTCGTCCCCCCTAAGGACTGATAAGCCTAAAGCAGAGTCAAAGGATGATGCTCGTATGCCGTCCACGACATGAATGTGCGAGAGGATACAAGATGAATATGGAAAAACGCTAAAAGGCGCGATATCACGGGTAGCCATTACGTAAAAGCCATATGATTACCGGTATCCACAGTGTAAGGCCGCATTGGTGTCGTAGGTGGCCCTAGATGTGTAAAACCTCGTCGACATCGCAGGCATCTGGTGGTATAAAGCCGCGATGATATCGTTGTTTCCTTAAAGCGAAAGAGGAAAATGGGCCCCGCGTGACCTCAACCCTCTGTAAGTATAAAAGTTTACTAACTTCTCTATAAACGCCTATCTCCTCTATGTGTTTTCAGTACACTTGAAAGGATGATGGACTCGGAATGAATGCAAATCCACGACATGACCTGGTTGCAATCTTTGGCGGTATCACAAGTGTTCCGCCAACAACCCTTCTATGGCATGAATAGAGTTGAGACTCCGCATGCCCTGTCAAGAAGCCAAACGGACCAACATCGTTGGGTGAAAACAATGCCCTCATAATCACCAGCGTAATAGCAGCGTCCCTCGTGTACCTCTTAACACCTCAAAAGAACAGGTCCCTGGATAAGGATAAAGGACGGAATCCGCTTGATAGCTAGAAAGCTTCAGAAATAAGTTCCAGCTCATCACTTAACATGGTTAACATCGAGCAGACAGAGAAACTCGGAGATCCTGCAGACAGACCGCCCCGCGAAGGGACAAGTTTTCATCTAAGCTTTCAGACATGGACAGCCCTTGGTAAACACTCGGGCTCGTTTTCAGTTGGGCTTATGATAACAATTGAGACAGCCCTAACGGTGCTAGAACACTTGCCGCTCCCGTCAGGACGATTTCCTATACGACTTGTAAGACATCTTCATATCGCCAGAGAATCAGAGAAGAATTCCTAGGATGGTCGACATCAGCGGGGGGGGGGGGACTCACGCGACTCTACACGCATAGCATCATCCCATCCTAGGGACCCACGAGCTTATCGCTCCCGGCAGCCCGTACGATATCGCTCTTGACGTCATCTGTCGGTATCGCTTGTGACGTCACCCTTTGACATCGCCTGGATTGTTATCGCCAGGTATCGCTGACCAGGCCTATAAATACCCCTACTTTTCCAATCTGAAGGTAAGATCGAGATCACTAAGACGAACCTCTGCTATTTTTGAAACCCGAACTGACTTAAGCATCGGAGTGTCTACGCCGGAGCCCCCCTCCGGCGCTTTGCAGGTACATTCGACGCTGACCACCACTGTTCCGATCAACCATGACTCTGAATCTTATCAATGCCATAGGAAAACAAGTGAGGAATGCACTTTGTGCGCAAAAAATCTATTTTGGCACAAGCCACCAAAAATCTAGTTTTCGGCAATTGCACTTTGATTTTCCTAATGCTAACCCATTTAGTTTCCCTTCTATGGTTGTTTTTCCTCATTTATAGAAGAAGAGAAGATTATGGGTAGAGAAGAAGCCTCTTACCATGTTGACAAGAGGGTCGAACGGACCTTGCGCATCCATGGTGAGTAGTTCGTTAAACCCTTACCGAAAGGGTGAGGTACGATTTTCTTCCCTAGGGCTTAGTTCGTGTAAGTATGTGGACACCGTAAAATTGTATGATTCTGGATTCAAATTTATAATTAATAATGGTGGTCCTAACATGTGTCTAGGAGTCGTATCCTATCCATTGGTATGTAAGTTTGCATTTACAAGCGATTTATTGCTTATCTTTACTTGCAACCACTTTTCTTATAGATTTATAATTGTGGTGCCATTAACCACTGTTTCGTTGAGTTATTATGCAAGTTTAGGGGATGACAAAGATTTAGTAATGGTGAAGATACCCCTTAGACAAGCCGTGAGTCATATGGAACGCTTGGGTGTCTCACGAGAGGATGAAAGTTACCGAAGGAACTTGAGGTTGTTATTCAAGGTTGTTGATTGGCATAGGATATTCTTACGCCTTCCAAGGTTGCCTACCCAACGCCATAAGACGATCGCTATGAGAGATGATGGTTCTACCCAAACCATCATCAAGCACATTGACACCACCGTCGGAGTGGATGTCTCGGGTAATTCCTATCCTACATTTGTGCCTTTAGTTCATACTAACTTGAGGTATTGTGGTGCATATTTAAGTTCAAATTCGAGGGTGAATCCTTTCAAAGGGGGAGGAGACAATCCGAATCCTAACGCACCATATGTGTAAGGTGTACGACGACCACCTATCGAACCGAGGATGCGAGCGCGAGGTGAGGATGAGCATGCAGGCAGATGGCGTGGAACAACATTCGAGGATGAATCTTTTCGAAGAATAAGGGAATGATACGATCCAAGATTGGCGAAGACGTGATCACACCTAGCCTTGGCGTGATCACACCTAGCCTTGGCGTGATCACGCCCAAAATAGAGGTGGCGCTAAGATTGACGCAGGTGATGACGTGATCACGCCTAACCTTGGCGTGATGACGCCCAAAACAGTGGCCAGAATACGTTGAGGCCAGGCGATGACGTGATCACGCCTAGCCTTGGCATGACCACGCCAACAGGAGACCGTTTTGCGCCAAGATGGAAACTAATTAGTTACTTTATTATTAATTAAATTAGTTTGGATTTATTTATAATTATTTTAATTAAGTAATTAGAAGTTCAATTAGATGTAGGACTTCTAATGTAAGGATTTAGGGTTTCCTATTTAAAGGAGACTCCTTTTTCATTGTAAGGTTATGTTATTTTTCAATCAATTAAATTCAAAGAGGATTTTCTCAATTGTTCATGTGTGAACCTTGTTACTTCTTAAGTCCAAACGCTTAAGTCAATTTGCAAGTAAAAGACCGAGAGTTCAAACCCCCATTGTTTCGTTTCACCTAGGTTGGTATTCACAAGTTGAATACAGGGTTAGGGATCTGAGTCAAGAACCTCAATTGTTTAGCTTAGGTTGCTTAACACAGGTTGCTAGGAGGGTTAAGTATTCAAGTGAGTTTTTATTCCGCATTAAAAAAATCCAATCCTTATAACTAGATCAAAAAGGTACTTGTTACGCATCCTATGCAACTAGGATCGTATCAATAGCCCAAAAGGCATTCTTCTTAAGTCCAAATGCTTAAATCCATTTGCAAGTAAAAGATCGAGAGTTCAAACCCCCATTGTTTCGTTTCACTTAGGTTGGTATTCACAAGTTGAATACAAGGTTAGGGATTTGAGTCAAGAACCTCAATTGTTTAGCTTAGGTTGTGTTAGGATCCTTCGATGTTGAATTGCAAGGAACTAGTCTCGATTGGGGATGGCTCGGATGATTGATGGATGAAGGATTGATGACTTCAGAAGTTAGGCGCAGCGGGAATTTGTAATGGAAAGATGTATGAATTTTAGAAAGGTGTATGGACAAATAAGGGAATTTTAATTCAAGATTAATGGTTCTTGAATCGGGAATTTTAGAAGTGAAATATGGATGATAATATGAACAAGTAAATTCAAGAAAACCCTCTCGCTAACGAAGAACGAGCAACCTTTCTATATTGAATATACTTGAAATATCGAACTCAAACTTGCAATGAATTTGCTAGCTTAAGATCGAAAGTTTACAAGAAATTTAGGGAAAGAAAGAAACTAAGAAAATAAGAAATTTAACTAGAAATTGGCTTTAAGTATGAGGTTCATCAATGATCAAAAAGCCACCTTCTGAAGGAAACAAAGGTTCCTATTTATAGCTAAAATCTTAAGGGTGAGAAGGGTAATTTACCAATTAATTGGATTTAATTTGGACGTGATGCCTTCATTGCGGTTGCCGTGGAGTGATGGGCGAGTGGCCATTGTGCAGGTGATGGTGTTGGTGGGCCGCATCGTGCGTGGACAAGTGTGCTGCTGCTGGGCCGGGCTGTTGCTGCGTGATGGGCTGGGCTAGAAAGGAGGACAGCTGCTGCTTGATGATGGGCTAGGCTGGAAAGGAAGGTTGGCTCCCCTTTGGTCCTTGGATTTCCATACATGAGCTCCATTGGTCCTTGGGCTTTGGGTGAGCCTCTTCGCAGCGTAAATGTTGAAGCATATATGCCATGAGATTTTGGCGTTGGCTTCGAGTACGCGATGCGATCGGAGTGATCGTATCATCCCCTCCCCCTTCGAGTGGATTCGACCTCGAATCCAAAGCTTGCACGTCCTCAGGGTCCTCGTCATCTGAATCCTCTACAAAATATGGAGATAAATCAGTAATGTTGAGAGTAGTAGAGGAAATAGCAAAAGATGTAGGAATGTCTAAAACATAAGCATTATCGTTAATCTTATTAACAATAAGGAAAGGACCAGCTCCTTTATGGCTCAATTTAGACTTCCAAAGGTGAGGGAAATGCTCCTTGCGTAGATGCACCCAAACCCAATCTCCAACTTCAAAGGATTTGACTCGTTTGCTGGCATTGCGCTTCTCCTCGAGTTTGGTGTTCAAGTTTTCCATCCTTTGCTTGGCTTTAGCATGCAGCTCCTTCACTTTGGCCGCTCGTTCTTTACCATCTAAACTGGATACATGAGAAACAGGTAAAGGGAGCAAGTCTATGGGGGTGATTGGGTTGAACCCATAGACGAGTTCAAATGGAGAATATAAAGTGGTAGAATGCATGGCACGATTATATGCAAACTCAACAAAGGGGAGACATTGATCCCAGTTCTTAGAATATTTTGGTACCATGATTCGAAGTAAGTTACCAAGGGTTCGATTGACTACCTCCGTCTGGCCATCCGTTTGGGGGTGGTAGGATGTGGAAAATAGGAGCTTGGTCCCCAACTTGGCCCATAGGACACGCCAAAAATGACTCAAAAATTTTGAGTCTCGATCACTCACAATTGTACGTGGCATGCCGTGGAGGCGGACAACCTCTCGAAAAAATAGGTTAGCTACATGAGAAGCATCAGTAGTAGATTTGCAAGGAATAAAATGTGCCATCTTAGAAAATCGATCAACAATAACAAAGATAGCATCTTTTCCATTACTGGTTCTAGGTAATCCTAGTACAAAATCCATGGAAATATCGCACCAAGGGTGCGAAGCAACAGGCAATGGCATGTAACGACCATGATCGTGAGATGTAGACTTAGCATGATGGCATTCAACGCATGCATTAACAATTCGAGTTATCATAGGACGCATATGCAGCCAATAAAAATGTTCTTTTAAAGTACTCAAAGTTTTGTTAATACCAAAGTGACTGCTAAGTCCACCACCGTGAGCCTCTTTAATGAGAAGCTCACGCATGCTACATTTAGGCACACACAAACGACCTTTACAAAACAGAAATCCATCATGTAAAGAGTAATTTTCAGAAGGTCCATTTAAGCATGCATCATACGCCACATGAAAATCATCATCATTTGCATACATTTCAATGATATGCGAAAATCCCAATAATTTAGATTGCAAGGAGGTGATGAGTACATACCTTCGGGATAGGGCCTCGGCGACCGTGTTCTCCTTACCTTTCAGATATTTGATCACATATGGGAATCGCTCAATGAACTCTAGCCAAACAGCATGACGACGATTCAACTTACCTTGTCCTTTGAGGTAACGAAGGGATAGATGGTCGGTGTGAACAACGAATTCCTTCGGGATGAGGTAGTGCTCCCAAACAGTGAGGGTTCAAATTAGGGCGTACAGTTCTCGATCATATGTACAGTAATTGAGTTGGGCGTCCTTCAGCTTCTCACTGAAATAAGCGATCGGTCGGCCTCCTTGTAACAGCACTGCTCCAATCCCGATTCCACTTGCATCACATTGGACCTCGAATGTCTTGTTGAAGTCAGGTAGTGCAAGAACCGGGCTGGACACAAGGCATTCCTTAAGGGTCTTGAAGGCCTCATCTTGCTCGGACCTCCATACGAACGGAACGTTCTTCTTGGTGAGTGCGTTGAGGGGCGCGGCAATCGTTGAGAAATCCTTCACGAACCGTTGATAGAAACCAGCTAAACCATGGAATGAGCGCACCTCGCTCACATTTTGCAGAGTTGGCCAATCCGCAATTGTTTGATCTTGGCTTGATCAACTTTGAGTCCTTCAGCACCTACAAGAAAGCCAAGAAAGTGGACTTCATCCAAACAAAACTCGCACTTCGCGAGTTTAGCATAAAGCTTATGCTCGCGAAGGGTTAGGAATACAAGTCGTAAATGCTCAAAATGGGAATCATGCGAGGAACTATATATCAAGATGTCATCGAAATAAACAACAACAAATTTACCAATAAAGTCACGCAACACATGATTCATTAAACGCATAAATGTTCTAGGAGCATTTGTTAATCCGAAAGGCATAACTAACCATTCATAAAGACCAAATTTAGTTTTGAAAGCAGTTTTCCATTGGTCTCCTTCATGCATACGAATTTGATGATATCCACTAGCCAAATCAATTTTAGAAAATATTGTAGCATGGCTGAGTTCACCTAGCATATCATCAAGTCTAGGTATGGGATGCGAGTATTTAATGGTTACCTTATTGACGGCTCGGTAATCCATGCACATGCGCCACGAACCATCTTTCTTTGGAACGAGGATCACCAGAACGACACACGGGGAAAGGCTTTCTCGAACATAACCTTTGGCGAGCAGCACCTCGACTTGAGTCTCCAACTCCTTGGTTTCCATCGGGTTGCACCGATAAGCTGGGCGGTTAGGCATTGGCGCACTGGGGATCAAATCGATCTTGTGCTCGATCCCTCGGATGGGTGGTAGCCCTTCGGGTAACTCGTCAGGAAACACGTCTTGAAAATCTGCCATCAAAGACACAAAAGTAGGACAAGAGGAAACGGGGTTAGTGTTAGATGTTTCCGCACTCAAGGCACGGAAACGGAGAAAAACAATGGGTTTTTGCGCAACAAGCGCACGTCTCACATCCCGAGATCTTCCCATGAGACTCACTTTTCTCTCTTCTCTCGTTCCCCTCGGAACCTCGCTAGCTAGCTCATTTTTTTCTAGCTATGTGTTTCCACTTTTTCCTTCCTTTTTCTCTCCTCTTTTCGCAAGTTCACTTTTTTCTTGCGGGCTATTTTTAATTCTCTCACCGCTTATATTTTTCACTCCACTCTTTCCCTCTTTTTTAAGCAAAGAAATTGAAATATTGAAGACCGCATTCGCTTTTTCAAGCTTGATTTGGTCCTCGTATACCTGACTAGGTGCGAGTGGTGGAATCATGAATTTGCGGTCGCCGTGAGTGAGCCGGTAGGTGTTGCGGAAACCGTCATGAATGGCGTGGCGATCAAACTGCCACGGTCGGCCAAGCAGGAGGTGGCTGGCTTGCATGCGAGCGACGTCACACACTCGCTCGTCAATGTACTCTCCAATCTGAAACTTGACTCTTACTTGCTTGACTACCTTGATCGAACTTCCATCGTTGAACCAGTTCAAGACGTAAGGGTGTGGGTGATTGGTCGTCGATAATCCAAGCGAATGAACCAGCAAGGTGCTAGCCACATCAGCACAGCTCCCACCATCAATGATGATCGACATAACCATTTCGTCAGCTACACCCCTTGTATGGAACAAGTTCTCTCTCTGTTCCAAGACCTCATCATCTGCCCGGGCTTGCATACTCAAAGTCCGTCGGACAACCAGGCTTCGGGGAATCTCTAAAGGGGCATAATCGTCTTCTTTCTCAAAATCGGCTTCTTCCCTCTTAGATTCCTCGTCTTCACTTACTATCTCCCCTCCTTCTCGAACCAAGATGATGCGATGGTTTAGACATTCGGCTCTCATGTGTCCTTTTCTGCCGCATTTGAAACACTCAATTGATCGGCTTGGGGTTCTTTGGTTTGTGTTTGGTGTTGTGGAGGTATTTTGGGACGTGTATGGCTTGGGGTCGGGTGATTCGGTGTAGTTTGGTCGAGAATCAGTTGGTTTTGGGTAGTTCATTTTAGAGGTGTTTGTTTGCCAAGGCTTTCTGGTATTTTTCACAGAGTGTGGAGTAGTAGTATTGACAAAGTTTCGGGGCTTAGAGCTTACTTGGCGTTCTAGTCTTAGGGCTAGGTGATACATCTCCTCGAGTGTATTGTAGGGAAGGAAGTCTAACTGTTGTGATATTTCCTTGCGAAGACCACCGAGAAATTGGGCCATGGTGGCCTCACTACTCTCTCGTATATCTAATCATGTCAACATAGACAGCATCTCATGGTAAAACTCCGTGACACTTCTACTTCCTTGATACAACCGCTGGAGTTTCTGATGCAAATCTCGGAGGTAGAAGACTGGCACAAACCGTCTCCGCATCTCCTCCACTAATTCAGTCCAAGTCGTTATTGGTGGTTCACCATCAAATCTCCGATTGACCAAAACTCTCTCCCACCACTGTATGGCCAAACCTGTGAACTCAACAACAGCCAGACGACATTTCTTTTCTTCCGAGTAAGGGTAACAGGTAAATATCCTTTCCATCTTACTTTCCCATTCATAATAAACATCGGGGTCTTCTTTACCCTCAAAAGATGGAATAAACAATTTAAGATTGGAAGTATTATCATACCGTTCCTCATTTCGAGGTGCCCTTCGAGCCTCCCTTAGAGGTTCGTGTCGTGGTGCGTCAAAGAAAGGCGTTTGACGTGATTGAATGTATGGGTTGGACACGGCTGGATGTATTAGTGGCGGCACATAGGAGTTCGCCTGGTGAAGTGGGATACTGGGTCCTCGGTTAGACGTGTTATTTCGATGTCGGTTTAGGAGAGGTGGCGTTAGTGGCTGGGATGTGTGAGGCATGTTAAGGGGTGGGCGGTTGTGTGATTGGTGATCCTCCTCATTGGCACTACTATCAGTATGGGCATAGATACCTTCAGTATTGTTATTGAAGGGAGGACTATATAGAAGTTGGTTCCTTGGATCGGTGGATCGAGTTCTTTGTTGGAAGTGGGGAAATGTAGGGGTTCTTTGTAGTAGTGGTGTTTGTAGTGGTGGGGGTGTTTGGGCTTGTCGAGTTTCGATGGCCTCGAGCCTAGCCATCATTTTCTCCAATATGGATCTAATGTGGCTCATGTTTGGATCGGGCGGTGGGGGTGGTACTTCCGAATGTTCTTCAGTAATGGTAGGGTCATTGGACATGATGTGTACCTGCACAAAGAAAATAAACTCAAAGGGGAACTAAAAGGTGTTTGTTAGTACCCTCCCTCACGTGTTTACACTCTTCTCTCTATTGTTCTCACCAAAATCACACAAAAACAAAGTTAATGCCAATTTTAGTTTAAAGACTCGAAGAATGATGAGAACTTTGGTGACACACAATGAAAACTCGGCACACAAAGAAAGGTATGGAAAATTAAGGTAAATAACACGAACAAAGTTAAGTTATGCACTTACCTTAATTTGGAGTAGAAAAGATATGGAATCAATAATAGAAAACTTACAAAGACTCGAATGAAGAATGGCGCAAAAGGATTGTTGTTTAGGAAGCCGAAAGAAAAGCTTGACTCGTCCAATTTAAGTCCACGTCAAGTGTCGAAAAGCTTACCTAGCGATCTTGTCCCTTGCTTTTGACTTGTGTCGATCTTTGATTTTTTTTTATATATATATTTATATATATACAAAATATATATATATTTTCTTTTTCTTTTTCTTTTTCTTTTTGATATATTTTTTTTTTATCACAAGTGAAGGGACGCTCAGATCGCAAATAAATAGCAACGAAAATAAAATTTGCGTTAGTGGCAAAATTTATACAATGGGTAATGAATTTCGGAAAATTGTAAAGGAATTGATTGAGCAATTTTGAATGTTTACCAACCTTCGAGACAGCCGAGCTCCGCTACCACGTGTTAGGATCCTTCGATGTTGAATTGCAAGGAACTAGTCTCAATTGGGGATGGCTTGGATGATTGATGGATGAAGGTTTGATGACTTCAGGAGTTAGGCGCAGCGGGAATTTGTAATGGAAAGATGTATGAATTTTAGAAAGGTGTATGGACAAATAAGGGAATTTTAATTCAAGATTAATGGTTCTTGAATCGAGAATTTTAGAAGTGAAATATGGATGATAATATGAACAAGTAAATTCAAGAAAACCCTCTCGTTAACGAAGAACGAGCAACCTTTCTATATTGAATATACTTGAAATATCGAACTCAAACTTGCAATGAATTTGCTAGCTTAAGATCGAAAGTTTACAAGAAATTTAGGGAAAGAAAGAAACTAAGAAAATAAGAAATTTAACTAGAAATTGGCTTTAAGTATGAGGTTCATCAATGATCAAAAAGCCACCTTCTGAAGGAAACAAAGGTTCCTATTTATACCTAAAATCTTAAGGGTGAGAAGGGTAATTTACCAATTAATTGGGTGGCAATTAATTGGATTTAATTTGGACGTGATGCCTTCATTGTGGTTGTCGTGGAGTGATGGGCGAGTGGCCATTGTGCAGGTGATGGCGTTGGTGGGCCACATCGTGCGTGGACAAGTGTGCTGCTGCTGCTGCGTGGACGAGTGTGCTGCTGTTGGGCCGGGCTGCTGCTGCGTGATGGGCTGGGCTGGAAAGGAGGACAGCTGCTGCTTGATGATGGGCTGGGCTGGAAAGGAAGGTTGGCTCCCCTTTGGTCCTTAGATTTCCATACATGAGCTCCATTGGTCCTTGGGCTTTGGGTGAGCCTCTTCGCGGCGTAAATGTTGAAGCATATATGCCATGAGATCTTGGCGTTGGCTTCGAGTACGCGATGCGATCAGAGCGATCGTATCAGGTTGCTTAACACAGGTTGCTAGGAGGGTTAAGTATTCAAGTGATTTTTTATTCCGCATTAAAAAAAATTAATCCTTCGAACTAGATAAAAAAGGTACTTGTTACGCATCCTACGCAACTAGGATCGTATCAATAGCCCAAAAGGCATTCTTCTGTATGCAAAGGTTCCAAAAGGACACATAAATGTTGCTTCTCTTGATCCTCAGGTGCCATTGGGATCTAATGGAACCCTAAATATCCATCCAAAAAATAGTAATGGGACTTACCAGTCAGACTTTTCACCATTTGATCAATAAATGGCAATGGAAACTGGTCTTTTCTAGTGACTTAGTTAAGCCTTTTGTAGTCTATGCAAAATCTCCATCCATTATGGATTCTAGTTGTCCTTTTTGTCCCATCTTCTCCTTCTATCACTGTGATTCCTGTCTTTTTTATCCTCTTCCACATGTATTTTATGGGTACAGATGGTTGAGGATATGTCGTTGATGTCTGCCAAAGTCCATCCCATTGCCTGTTTGTGCTGCTTTAGCACATCTATCAATTTGTCTTCTTCATCTCTTGTGAGCTTGGCTGAGATTATCATTGGAAGAGTTTCATCTTGGCCAAGATAAGCATACTTGAGATGGTCTGGTAAAGCTTTTAATTCCAACTCTGGTGCCTGTACAATAGAAGGCAAAAGTTTAGAATCAGATACTTGTAACAACTACAAATTGAAGCTTGCTTCTGAGGTTCAGCTTCATTAAGCTCTATCAAGGTTTGTTTGAGCTCCTTTTGATCTCCAGTCCTATCTTCTAATTCCTCCAGCTTCTTAGTTGAGATACTCCTACTCAAAACATACTCAAGAGGATCATTAGTACATATATTTGTCACCTCTTTTGTAATAGGATCTAAAATATCAATAAAATTCAAGTTGTGCAATTCATTAGGATATTTCAGTCCTTCTTTCATACTGAACTTGATCATGCTGCCACAAAATTCCAAAATTATGCTACCTTCATAGACATCTATTTTAGCTCTTGTTGTCCTAAGAAAAGGTCTCCCTAGGAGCACATCTTTAGCACTGGAAGGTCAGTATTCATCTCCACTATATAAAAGTCAACTGGATAAATGAAATTATTGACTTGAACAAGTACATCCTCCATAACTCCCTTGGGATGGATGATTATTTTGTCAGCCAACTAGATCACTACCTGTGTTTCTTTCATTGTACCCATCTGTAATGCCTCATACTCACTCAAAGACATTACATTGATTCCAGCTCCCAAATCACAAAGAGCCTTATCCACTACCTTGTTTCCTATCTTACAAGGGATTGTGAAAGTGCCTTGATCGTTGCACTTTTCTAGTAGGTGGGCCTGTAAAACTATAGAAACATTTTAGGTAAGATTCACTCTTTCAACACCTACAAGTTTTCTCTTGTTAGTACAAAGTTCCTTAAAAAATTTAGCATAAAAAGGTACTTTAGCAATTAAATCAAGCATGAGAATATTCACTGCAATTTTGCCAAAAATATTCATAAATTCCTTAGCCTCATCTAATTTCTTCTGCTTTGAGGATCTGGGAGGAAAAGGGGGTGGAATCTCTATTGTTTCCTCCTGAACAACAATTTTCTCATTTAGCTTGACCAGAGGCTTGGCCAAGCTGGGTTCTTGCCTGGGCAAGTTCTCTGGAATTACTAGAACTGTCTCTGTCTAAACATCCTCATCTTCTTCTTCATCTTCCTCATGCAACTGATTCATCTCCTTATCAGTCCTTGCACCCTCAATTTCTGGCAGTATACTTCCACTCCTTAGATTAATAACACTCATATTGTGCTCAGGATTGTCTAATATGGTGGAGGGTAATTAGTCGCCCCGTCGAAACGCGTCAAAAATAATAAACCTGATGCCTAAATGCACAATTAATTTACGAATAGCGGTAACAGGGTCAAACCACAGAGATTGAATGGTGACACTTACCTTAGATGTATAACAGAAATAAATAAACAAAACGGGAACATGGGGGGGTTTAGTTGGTCAAATGAATTGACCAAGAGAGGTTCAAAAATATAAGAGAGAGAAAAGCAGGAATAATAATAAAGGCAAAATGATAACAATAAGCAAGTAAAATAATAAAAGGAGTAAAGTCAGATGAGAGAGAATCTTAGCAAAGGATCTTCTCGGGTTGTGTCGATGCCTAGTCAATCATTCGCACAAAAATATTCTACTCTTACGTCATAGACGTGCTATATGGGCTAGGTACGTTTAGCTCCCCTACTTTCCTTCATATGAGAAGCTACCCCAAGGTACGTTTATGGGATAGCCTTGACGTTCTACCGTCCTCCAAGGTATGTTCATGGAGGTAATACTCAGAGGCTCATTAAGCAGAGGAAAGACACGTCGAGGGAAAGACACAGAGACAATACCCTAATTGGTCGCTTGCCCTAGTTAGATTGGACCAAATGATATGATGACTTAGATCTAGTTGTATACTCTACCATGCAACCTCATGTTAGTTATTACTACATGGATGACAGCATTCACAAGAGATAAACTAGCAGTTGATCAAGCTTCTAATAAACCTCAAATGAAATGGCAAGAAATCGAGAAACAAGCAAATATATGAAGAACAATTTAGCCTCATCACTACCTTTTCGCAACCCTCGAAATACCTTTGCTAAGAAGGATGAGCTTAGCCGCTCATGCTAGCAAGTAAATGAATTATAGATCTAATAAATATCAAAAACGAAAATAAGAGATAAGTAAAATAAAAATGCTTAATAAATATCGGCCGAAGCATAAAACTCCGGGTTGTAACAAAGTATGCTTGGCAGTGTTAATTGAGGAAAAAGACGGAAAACAGATCCCAATGTAAGAGAGAGAAAATTTCTGCTAAAAGGATGAGAGAGAGAGCTTTCAAAGAGATGACGGCCACCAAAAACTAAGGGATGTTAGATCAAAGATGATCCAAAACCCTAAAACTAAAGGCTTAATAACCCTCAAAGCTCACAAGAAGACAAAATCCAACTAAGAGAGATATAAAACATGGAATGAGCGTTGTCCAAAAAGGGAATATCCTAAAATGGCAAAAAGGAATCTCCATGAAATCTCGTGTGGATCTTTTAGGGAATATTTCTTTCACGTGTCGAGGCCTCGATGATAGCCTCTAGGGCAATACAACTTGATCAACAGCTAAGGCTAGACGATTTATGCTCCAACGGAAAACCATCGAAAAAGCGCATGTTTTAGCATCTTTCTCTCTTTTAGCCTAGATCTGCAAAAAAGGATGAAAATAAAGTCAAATCAGCAGTATCATGCTCGAAATAAGACTAGAGGAGAAAATCATGCATAAAACACACGCCATCAATAATCTGCCTTGGTTATCAGGAGAATGTTTTTATGTCAGTTGTCCAATCTGCTTTTGCATTCATGTCAAGGTTGACTAGGTAGCTTGCATAAATTTCTGCAAGGTGTCTTCTATGGACACTAGTAATTTTTAGAAGTTAAGGTGCAGGTTGCAACTGAGGTACAGGGCCTGGTTTTAAAGTGGTCTAGGTACAAAATGCTGGAAGTTTAGTGGACATTATTGAGGCTATTGTGGCTTTTGGTACTGCTGTGGAGTTGTCTGATTTGGTTGTGGTGGGTCTTTTCTCCACTTAAAATTAGGATGGCTCCTCCAAAAGTACTGATTACTTTCATGAGGAAACCTTTATTGCCCCTACTGTCATTGGTTATATCCATATGCTGCATTGACTACACTAGATCACCTGGCTATTGTACCATGTAACAGCTGTGAGTTGGGTGATCTTGCTCCTAACATATTCCACAAATCACGGCTACCTACTCTGGAGCTGCCACTGCCATTGCTGATCCTGTAGAAAGATTCAAAAGCATATTAGATATTTCTGTCAATTTTTCCTCAACATTAATTGAATTTAAATTAGTAGGGATAGAGTTTCTCTCAGCAGATGTATTATTTTGACAATTATCAAGCCATTGTCTAAAGAAGAAGCTTGGCTATAGTTGGAGTGAGGTCTTGGAGGGCTCCTCCAGCTGCAGCATCTACCCTTTCCTTGTCTTTCTGGCTCATCCCATTATAAAAATATTGCGTTAGAGCTTGGTCTGTCACCCCATGAGTAGGACAAATGTCTTAAAAATCCATGAATCTTTAATGATATTCATTGAGGCTTTCATTGCTTCTCTGTTGGATAGAGACTAGGTTCTTCCTAGCTGCTCCTGCTTTGGTGGCATTCTAGTATTTATTAAGGAAAACACTAGACATCAAACCCCATGTGGTGATGGTATTGTGGGGCAAGCTATAGAACCAGTTCCTAGTAGAGTCTCGAAGGGACCATGGGAATGCTTTTAGTTTGGCTCTTTCTATGGCTACACCTACTCGTTTGAGGGTATCACATTGGAGGTGTAGGTTTTTGAGATAGTTATAGGGATTCTCATTTGAGTGGCCATGAAATTTTATAAGATTGGCTATTATGTTTGTTTTAATAGACCAATCATTTGCAATAGGGGGTAACTGGATGCAAGAGTAGGTTTCTTTCTATGCCCCTCTATTCAACTCTCTCATGGTTCTTTCCTATTGATTTTCTTCCATGACTGGATTATGATTTTCAGTTTGGCCTAAGGCTTGGCCAAGATTGCTATCTGAGCTAGAGTCTGTTTATGTCCCAGAAAATTCTCCTTCGAATTTTCTCCTAGTTCTCTTCCTGATTTGTCTCTCGGTCCTAGTGAGTTCTGGATTGTATGGAAGTAATTCTTCTTTTGAGGACCTAGTCATCAACTACAAAAATAAAAATAAAAACAAAACTACAAACCACTGCTAGGTCCCCGACAACCACGCCAAAATTTGATGGCCTGTCGAGAGCATCAAATATAGTCGTAAGGAGGAATATGAAAATGGATAGAAAATACAACTTATCACTGTCTGTTGCTACCCAATTTTTGACTTTTCGTCAAAACTTTACGCATTTTTACGCTCATCACATTTAATAGCTCGTCTAGGTCAAATTTCTATTGATTCTTGGTCCTATGCTAGTTTGTTTAAACTTTCGTGTGATTTTGTACCTTTTTAATTTTTTCGTACTTTCGACTATCTTTTCGAGCAAACTTCTATCGGTCCCGAGTAAAATTTCTCAGACCATAGATCGAGCGCATAATCTCTTTAATTGATAATTACCTACTATTTTTCTCTTTCATGCCATCTTGTTCGGTTTCATTCAATTTTTGTCGTAATAAATACGTTAAACCAAACTATGCGTTCATTCCATGTATACTAGTGCCGCACCCCCGTTCTGGATTTTATACTAATGCGACGCGGGTTTGGGACTGGATGTGAGACAAAATCGGATCCATCTCACATGATGCTAATGAAGTCGCCACCCTAATTTTCCTAGGTTTAGGGAACCTAAAGTCATGGCATAAAAATAAAAAGCTAAGGCAAAATGGGTCTGAACACGAGAACAATGATTCAGGGTCGATTTATGGACTCGGGAAGTTGTTAGGCACCCGAGTCACATCCTAAAAGGTTACCAGAGAAAGAGGTGTTTAAACATGTTTGAAAAACAAAAAGTCCTAATTTAGTTATCATGCCCAATGGATAAAATTTAAATCTACGTTTCTAAATAATTCATGCATACAAGCGTATATGCGAAAAAAGCGTAGAATAAATAAAAGGGTAAGGAATGCGTACTTGTGAAGGGTATAAGTGGTTGATTTACCCTACAAAGTCGATATTATTAGTTCGGAAAAATGATAATCGAAAAGCAGATAAATATCTAATGACTTGTTGCGAGTGAAATAATTAATTTAGCGATTAAACGCGAGCAGAATAATTATTTATATATTTGAAAGCATGCAAAGATAATTAATTAAAAAGTGCGAGCATGCGAATAACCGATATCATAATTATTGTACGCACGCAAGTGAAATAATTTTTTCTTTTTTTGACGATTGTACAAAAGTAGAATAATTTAAACATGCAAAAGCATACGAAAATAATAATTAGTCATGCAAGCATAAGAAAATAAATAGTTAGCACAAGCATATGGAAAATTAAATAAACAGTACAAGCGCGGAAATAAATAAATAGTACAAACATTAGAATAAAAATAAAATAAATAAAAACGGCAGGCCAATTAGTTGGGCCCGGCCCACTGGGCCAGGGAATGGGCCCTGGCAGGCCCATAGCTGGGCCCACCAGCAGGCCAGCCCAGCTGGGCTGGCCCTTTTCCTGCTCTTTCCGCGCTGGGCCTGAGCAGGCCCAGCTTCTCCCTCGCCTGGGCCAGGCGCACAGCGCCGGCCTAGGGCCACACACGCGTGGCCTAACCCGCGGTTCCCTTCCTTTTAAGACACTGAACAGTGTCTTCTTCCCCAACTTGCCACCGCCGCTGCCAACCATTGCAGCACCACCGCCAGCAGCTGACGCCGGCCAGACCATGCCCAAAATGCCCCTCTTGCCAACAACACCTCTCCCGTCACCAAACAGTGTCGAACCAGCCATAAACACAAGCAAAATTCAAAGAAGAAAATACCAAGCAATTAAACTAAAATTGAGATATTAATTAAATACAACTCTAAATCATTAAATTGAGACGACAGTAGCGAAATTAAATTCAAAATGCAATTATTAAGACAAGTTAGTGTTATTACCGAGCTAGTTAAGAGGATCGATGAGAGTTGACAAAGGAGCTTGCTTACGGCTGGGAACTTCGGGCTTGCTTGTTAGGCTCTTCCTTGAGTATTTAAAGTTGCTAAGTGGTCGTGGGAGAGTGGAAAACACGAGAGAGAGAATCAAAGATGATGGACGTGAGGTGTGTTTTCTTGAGCTCCTCTGCCTTTTCGTTCCCCTCCCCCTTAATCACATGTATTAGGTTGGTATTTATAGGAAGTTTGAGTCGGTTGAGGGAGAGGATGACGTTGGCGTTGATGGCGTCAGAAATGATTGACGAGGCGAGGGTGAGCAGTGGCGTGGCTCGAGGAAGAACGTGAGGCTCGAGGAAGAGAAGATGTGGCTCAAAATTAAGGTTGAATTGGTTCTTTGTGCAGGAGCAGGAAGAGAGGGATGATGACTTGTTAATTACCTCCACCCTTGATCTTGTTTGACTTTCAAAGTCAACTAGATCAATGGTGGAGTAATCTTGTTTGATTTATTATTTAATTATTCAGTTTAAATGGACGGTATGAGCAATCTCGCCTGAAAATGGATAAAAACTCGAACCGAAAATGTTAAAACCTATAATAAAATAAACTAAGATAAATAGCATACAGTAAGTGATGAAAACTTCGCTATATTGCTCGATAAAAAATATTCGCTTGTAAGTAATAAAAGTTCGAACGTAAATATTACTGTTGATACTCGAATTTTGACGCCATTTTTATTTAATTTTAGCATTTCTGTTATTTAGTTAATTTACAGTCATTTTCAGTGGATTTAATGTCGCTAGCATTTTTAGGTGTTTCGTTGCATTTTAGCATCATCGTTAGCATCGTCAGCTTTCGAAATCGCATTTTTAATTTTTCGGCAGGTATTTTCATTATTATTATCATTAATATTTTTAGCCTTAAAAATCACATTTTTGACTATCCGGCAGTCGTTTGCTCATTTTTTCTTCGTTTTAGGTCATCACATGAATTTTAGGATTTTTTTATATTTTAGCGCATTTTTTAGTATTTTTATTATTTTATTATTATTTTTATTCGAGCTTTTATTGGACCCGAATAAGTCCGCTCGGACAATAACTTGACTTTAAAATGTTTTCCATCAACTAGTTGCTAGATTTTTTTCTGGTCGCAGCGGTCTACAGCGATTCGTGTAATTTTCGGCGTAACGTTATTATTTTTCCGTTCAAACGTTTCACGTTTTTGAACGCGAAAATAAACACGTTAAACGAGAAATTCTCATCATTTACTCTAGACGGTTAAACCCGTCGTATTTTTCTCTACACGACGGTACCTTCAGCTCGAAAAGTCAGAACGTTTGTTCGCGGGAACCGGCTCGAGGCCATTTAAATCAGATGAAAGGCCATTTGATCATGGCCATTGATCTGGTCAACCAAGGAAAGTCAACCATATCAATGGCCCTTGAATTAATGTGTATAATGCACATGCACAGTGCATGCACGAGGGAGGCAACGGAAGTCCTCGCCCGAGCCAACTGCTCCTTAGCTCCCTAGCCCTCCGCCATCATCACGGCTCCCCTAGCCCCGCCAGCGCATGCTCCCGGCCACCATGCGCGGCTCCTTCGTCCGGCCTCCACGCGACCTTCGGCTATAAATAGCCACCATTCTTCCACGCGCAAACGGTCCGAAAAATTGCAAGAAGAAAAACAACACTGCCCCTCTCCCTTTTCCTGGCCGATACACGTACGCTTGAGCCCCATTCCTTGCGCACAATCCTTCCCTCTCTCGGCAAGCACTGTGAGTTTTCCCTCTCTCTCTCACTTGTTGCTTCTTTCTTTATTTTTCGTTCTTGCCTTAGATAACTAGTTAATTGCTTAAATTTGTCTCAATTGTTTTAACTTTAAGTTAATTTCACTAAACTAGCATCGATTACACTATTCAAACGTGGGAAGTATTTATTTGCTAATTAAATGAGTTAGTGTGCATCGTTGTTGCGGCTGCAATTGTCACTGTTTTCATGTTCATTACGTTGGTGTGATTGCGTGGCTGTGTTGGGGGAAGGGGGAGCTTTCATTCGGGCCAAGAACCAGGCGAATTGGCCGCCTGGTTCGTTACCTCTGTCGCCGGCAGTGGCGTCGGCGATGGGAGGTTGAAGATGATGTTTGATCTTGGGCCGCATGGCCTTCGCGCAAGTAAATGAAGGAAAGGTGATGGGCTTGGCCCATCACCATTTAAATTGATTTCCTTGGGCCAGGAATTGTTCCTGGCCCATTTCTCCAATTTCTAAACTGAGCCCAACCCATTTATACTTTTCCGAGTCTTCGATTCGTCATTTTTTTACGTAAAATGCTAACATGCTTCGTATAATTATTACTCGTGATATGTGTTATTTTTCATATATTTTACACATGAATTGTTTAGTTCACTTTTTTTGCAAAATATTTCGTATCCTTATTCTTGCCTCAAGTTTGTTTATTGAATTGTTTTTTTTTATATACGTGAATTGCTCATTTCTTATCGTGATAATTATTTTCATGTTATCTAACTTCAGTCATTTATATCTAACCGTTTAATTTCAGTCATTTAAAATACCGCCTATATGGTCGGTCGCTTTTTAATTTTCGTAAATATTCAACTGCTTTAATTTTTCGCAAAACTGCTGGAAATCCTTCCGCAAATTATCAACTGCTTAATTTTCCGCACTTTAAATTCTAGCAATTTACTTTCGGCAATTTAAATTCAGTCATTTAAATTTAAAATACCGCCTATATGGTCGGTCATTTTTTTAATTTCCGTAAATATTCAGCTGCATTAATTTTTCGCAAACTGCTAGAAATCCTTCTGCAAATTATCAACTGCTTAATTTTCCGCACTTTAAGTTTCCGCCCTTTAATTTTCCGCACTTTACTTTTCCGCACTTTAATTTCTCGCAATTTACTTTCGGCAATTTAAATTCAATATACCGCCTATATGGTCGGTCGCATTTCAATTCTCGTAAATATTAACTGTTTTATTTTCCGCAATATCAATTGTTTTATTTTTCGCAAATATCAACTGTTTACTTTCTGCAAATTATCCCACTGTTTTAAATCCCCTGTGAACCGTCAACTACATTCAATTTTTTTTTGCAATCAAAGCAACACTTAAATTCTCACATGCTTAAAATCAATCATTTTTTTGCATGCAATCAACCGAGCATTTAAATTCTCGTATGCTTAAAATCAATCATTTTTCGCATGCAATCAACACAGCATTTAAATTCTCGTATGCGTAAAATCAATCATTTTTCGCATGCAATCAACCCAGCATTTAAATTCTCGTATGCTTAAAATCAATCATTTTTCGCATTCAATCAACACAACATTTAAATTCTCGTATGCGTAAAACCAATCATTTTTCGCATGCAATCAACCCAGCATTTAAATTCTCGTATGCGTAAAACCAATCATTTTTCGCATGCAATCAACCCAGCATTTAAATTCTCGCATGCTTAAAATCAATCATTTTTCGCATGCAATCAACACAGCATTTAAATTCTCGCATGCGTAAAATCAGTCATTTTTCGCAGGCAATCCCCCCAGCATTTAAATTTTTGTAAGCTTAAGATCCATCATTTTTCGCATGCAATCAACTCAGCATTTAATTCTCGTATGCGTGAAATCCATCATTTTTCGCATACAATCAACTGCCATTTAAATTTTCGCACTCATAAAATTGCTTATTTATTTCTCGAGCTATCACTAATACTCTCATTTTGTAGGTTTTAATTTCAAGTTTCGCTCGAAAGTACGCTTCACAAGTCCTTTTTATTTATTCGATGCTTTCTGCAAATATCAACTGTAGGCATGATATATAGAACTGCTAGAATTAAAATCAACCCACCTGAACAACGTGTTTAAAGAGTTGCTTAAAATGCCATGCTCATGTGATTTTAAATTCTCGCATATATTGACTGAATGTACATGGGGACTTTCGATCCTACATCAGTTTTCCACATCAAAAACCTATCATTTAAATTTGTACTCTGTTAGCAATCTATGTTAGGATCACGTAGTAATTAAGTTAATCATGCATTGGCCCGTTGATGAAATAAGAGGGCGCTCATTCAGTCTTACGGAAAATTCAGTCCCATCACGTTACGGTCAAGAATAATCGATCGATCTTGATAAACGGTAACCCCGTCCGAGAGATCTTTTTATTATTCCTGAACGGTCCCGATTATGGAAAAGACTAAAGTGACGATTCCTCTGAGGGCCCCCTTTTTCAAAACGCATTTCATCAAACACCTTTTTAACACCTCTCTCATCAACCGGTAACCGTTTTCGGATGTGACTCGGGTGCCTAACACCTTCCCGAGACCATAATACGACCCCGAACCTTTTGTCTGGGGTCCAGACCCCTTTTTGTGCCTTTAGTTTTTTTACTTATTATATTTCCTATGCCATGACGATAAAGATTCCCTAAACCTAGCAACCAAATTAGGGTGGCGACTTCATTGCATGTTGCGAGGCGTCTGTTTACGCTGAGCATTTTAAGGTCTCAAATTTCGTTGCACACTCGCGAATTTTTAATTTTCGGGGCGCGACAGTTTGGCGACTTCACTGGGGACGTAGGGTCGGAGCCGTTTTTTTTTTTTAGAGAGGTGTTTTATTTGTTTATTTATTTACTTTGATCAATTGCTGGTCTGTTTATTTATTTGCTTTATCAATTGTCATATGCATTTCATAGCGCCCTACACCCAGGGGACAATTACCAAAATAGGAGGGTAGTAGTGACGCCCTAGGACACATGTCCTGGGTAGTGTTCACCAATCCCAACTCGGATGAACCCCTAAAGCTAGTCGAAAGGTTATACGATTTCGCAAGGAATCGGGCGACTGGACGACACTTTAGGGACCTTTTCATGGTATCATCCGGGAACCATTCAAGCCAGTTAGAAATGTTGGAATCAGAGCCCCAGCACATGCATCATGATTATACCTGTTTGTCGTGGCTCTATTTGTCTTGTTGGCATATTGACATGATTTTTCTTTTATACGAATTGTAAATTTCCTACACGTGCAGGTTACTTTGTATTTAAAATTTTATTTTTTATCCCATAGGACCCATCTTGCTCATTCGACATGACGGTACCCACACTACTTTCATTTGATATTTTCGGGGGGCGAAGTTTCGACGATCAGGCCGCACGAGGAGATCTGTTGGAACATGGGTTCACCCCTGACATCACTACTAAGATCAAAGTAGAAGTCGTGGACTTCGACTTAACTAGGATTCGGATGTTGAGAAATGAGCTGACTGAAGACGAGGAGACACAGTTTGAGGGTAGTTACGGAAAGCTACTGACCCTAGTTGACGTAAAGACTGATTGGGGTTGCATCCGGGCAGCTCTAAAGTTCTGGGATCCCTATTATCGGTGCTTCTCATTCGACAAAGAGGTAGACTTGACTCCTACGCTAGAGGAGTACTCCGCTCTAATATGCTTCACCTCTCCTATATCGACCATATACCAGAATGTTCGACTCGACCCCTCGAGTGTCAAAATAAGGCTCCATAAGTTGTTAGGAATCACTACTCGGGTCAGAGAAGGTGACTACTTCTGGTGCTGGTCGGATATTGAGGCACGCTTTCGGTTGTCCAACGGAAAGAAACGCTTAAGGATTCTGGCTTTCGCAATTGTAGGATTTGTCCTCTTTCCAAAAATGAGGAATGCCATCGACTCTACAGCAGCCAATATCTTTTACGAGATGGAAACAAATGCCATCAATCCTACAACAGCCATTTTGGCTGAGACCTTTCGTTCCTTAGACTCTTGTCGAAGAAAAGGGAAAGGGAGACTTACCTGTTGCACCCAGTTATTGACAGTATGGTTGGTCAGCCACTTCAAACAGATTCCTGATCAGACCATTTTCTTCGCAAGCTACATAAGGTCATGCCCTCTACTCAGGGTTATCAACGCAATGACCACGGATAGATGGGAAATGGAAAATAAGGATGTCTGGATCGACCGATTCATAAACCTCTCAGAAGAAGACTTCAGTTGGCACGCCAAATGGCTGCAGACTTCTAATCCCATCGTCTGCTGCGGACACTTACCTTGGGTTCCTTTGATTGGAGCATGGGGATGCACTCACTATTGCCCTGCCCTCGTCCTCAGACAGTTCTGCATCACGCAAATAATTCCCGTGACGTTCGGCATAACAAGGTCAGACCTGCCACACGCTGGAGAAAATTAGAACATTCAGTTGTACGCCCAAGACTGGGCCCACCCTTTTTGCCTCAAAGGACACGGCATCCCTACAACCACAATACCAGAATATCCGCAGTGGAGGTCAAGACGAGTTAACGGCAATGTCTTACCTCGCCCTAAAAATCAAAAACCGATGGAAGAAGAAGGGGAATCGCAAGTGAGCGAAGGAATGGATGTCATGGCTTACGCTCGAGTGGTAGAACTGATGCGAGCAGCACAAGAAGAACGAGATCTGATGGTAGAGGATAGGGATATGGCTGAAGCCCGTCAATGTGGCTTAGAGGTCCAGATGAATGAGTTAAAAAGGCGCAGTAAGGATATTCTCCACGTACAAGCAGTAAAACAGAAAGTGGCCCTCAGGGACTTCGAGGAACGTCTGAATAACGAAATCCGCAAGAAAGAAGCATCCAGTGCCATAATTAAGGACAGGGATTCGACGATAAGGGTTTTGACTACTCGTGCCAACTTGGGAGACAGGAAAAGCCAAGCACTGCAAAGCCAAATTACCGCATTAGAGGCTGAGTTAGAAATGCAGAAAAGGGAGTTGGCCTCGATGGAGTACCTTTGGCAGAAGCCAGAATACTCTGACGCCTAGGATTGACACCTTCAGGGAAAGGCTCGAATATCGGCAAATCTTTTCTTTTTAGCTAGGACCCCTAATTTCATCTATCTTAGCCATTTGTGATGAATTTAGGTTGTTGGCAAGTTTACCATATTTTGTAAACGCTTTTAATAAAGTCATACTCTTTCAGATATTTACTAAATTGCCTCATCTTTTCCAACTCAAAACAAAAAAAAACAGAAAAACCATCGCAAAAAAGAAAGAGAAAGTCCCTCCGAGATAAACACAGCCGCTTCGCCCAAAGAACCAAAAAAATCAGACCAAACACTCAAAAAAAAAACAGCCAAATAGTGCCCAACTCGTGGCTTTGTCCTCTTAGCTTATCACAAACTCCCAAGTTCATAGCATAGATCGTCGCCCTCGGTTAAGTTCACCAGGCATCAGGCCTTGCATCGTCAAAAGTATAGCGTAAAAGAGGTCTTCCTAACATGACGGCATTGGTTGCCCCTGCTGATTTGAGTTTCGCCGTTAGCATCTCAGATTTGCTTCACATCGTTGGAATGTATAGAGGCTTCCTTCGTATCTTGTCAACCACTGGGATTCCTCGCCTCTCCGACCGCCCTGAAAATATCAAGTGAAAGTATAGCCAGAAAAGCGAATGAGCAATGTGGAAGCCTCGGGATTGCACATCACTTGTATATCCTCACTTGTATTTACTCTTTTCTGTGTTTTTCCCTTTTTCAGGTTCACGATAGCTCCTCGGAAGCAAGCTACTCCGCACAGGCTCCCTTTTACTAGACTTCAAAAGCGAAAAATGACTGAACCAGCTAAGACCGATGAAGCACTAATGGCTAGAATAGCTGAGTTAGAAGAGCAAGTTAGGATCAGTACAGAAAGGGCCGCCAGGGCCGAAAAGGAAAGGGATGAAGTTGTCACCGAAGTGCCACCGGGTTTTGATCTCCCTCAAACAAATGGACTTTCCTCTTCGCTCGCTGTCGCAGGACCTTCTGTACTCCCGCCACTTTCTGGCCCCGTGGGCCATTGGAGATGGGTTAGTCCCTTCACTGTACCCACCGCTGCAAATCCACCAGTTAAGACGGGTGAAGAGATCTCCCCGTCACTTCAGCACCTTTCAACCAACCCTGCAACTGCAATAGGTACAACCAGACAGTGTTCCCACCCATCTCAGGTTCGTCCTACCCAAGCCGCAATTTCGGGACCATCGGAAACTAAACTTCCAGGAAGCAATCCGACACAGCTACAGTCCTCTCGTGAATATTCACCGGCCATAGGTTTTGGCACCATTAGTGCAAAAGGGTCCAGTGTTGATCTATTAATCCCACGAGAGGACAAGCTAAAGGTTATTGAAAGATATGACCCTAGGGATCCCGCTGATAAAAGCATGATGCTAGGAACTACGACGCCTCGGAAGTTCAAGATCCCACAATCTGAGAGGTACGCGGGGATTAAACGCCCCAAAACTCGCCTCAAAATCCACCACAACGAAACATCTGAACGGTACAAGCTCGACGCAGAAATCACACCTAACCGTTCTGACTTGCAAAATCTAGAGAAAAGGGCCGAGGAATCAGTAAAAACGTATGCTCAGAAACAGAAAGAACTAGCCGCAAGGATTTCTTTTCCTTTGGATGGTAGGCAACCTTTCCCATCACCCCCAACCCAAATATCGCAACTTACACAACATAGACCATGTAAACCACCAAATAAATCAAGAAACCAAAATATCCATTGGGATCGGGGACCATTGCCTCCCCTTCCCGTTCCTTTGGGGGAGATTTACGAGCACCTTTTGGCCGCTAAACAAATTGCACCCACCCCAATCCAACCTTTACAGCCTCCTTACCCGAATTGGTACGATCATAATGCTAGATGTGAGTACCATGCTGGAGCTCAGGGTCACACAATAGAAGATTGCTCCACCCTAAGAGGGAAGGTTCACCATTTGATCAAATGTGGATGGATCTCTTTCGAGGACTTAGCCGAAAGACCCACACGACCCAGGCAACCTAAGCCATATAACCCACCAAAGGACCTAAATAACCAAAACACGTCAAAAAATCGATGGAACCGGGAGCCTTTACCTCCTCTCCCTCTTCCTGCGGGAGAAATCTACAAACATCTCTTGGCGGCCGGTCAGATTGTACCAGTTCCAGCTCAGCCTCAAATGCCTCCCTACCCAAAATGGTATAATCTCAACGCAAGGTGCGAGTATCACGCTGGAGCCCCAGGTCACACTCTGGAAAATTGCTTCGCATTCAAAGCAAAAGTTAATCGCTTGATCAAGAGTGGATGGGTCTCCTTCGAGGGCTTAGTGAAAGGACCTAACACGGCCATCGACCCTCTCCCAAACCGTGCCTCAGGTGGTGAAGGTATGAATGATATTTCGATGGAAATGGTTAAGAAGAAGACTTGCGGGTTAGAGACAGTTAACACCGTCAGTAACGGTCCTCCCACCTCTTGTTCCCACAAATATATGTCTCAAGTTGGGCCAGTAACAAGTGAATTTGCTAATATTGGGGGCATGACATGGAAGGCAGAATGTATCCCCACATCAGAGCCACATTCTCCCTCACAGTCGAAATCGTCAATATGAATCACACCGTGGTCAGTATAGCTTCAGATTCCTGTATTGATGCTACGGGAGAAGAAGAATCGTTGCCTGGTTCAGTCATTTTCGTAAAGAAGTCAGGAGAGTCTGTGTGCAGCTGGACCATCACCATGCTTCCGGATGTCTCTCCGAGATTACTCCTTTTGAAAAAATATATGTTTGTACGTTTTCTTACGAAGCCATTTTGTAGGGACTCATGTTCCCTTTTGTTAAAAATCAATATATATGCAAATTTTCATTTTCACGCATCTCTTTTTTCGCACTTTTAATTTTAGGATGAGTGTTAGTTCGGATTGTCTGGGTAAAACCTATGTCTTTACTGGAGAAGAAATAGTCGTCACCACCGAAGATAAGGTCGAAATCTCCGACGAACTGGCCCGTTTACTAGAAAGTTCAGAAAAGGAAATAACCCCTTGTGAGGAGGAATTGGACGGAGTAAACTTGGGGGGCAAGCAATGAGGGTCAGAAGTTAGTCAAGATCGGAACTACCTTGGACACGACTCTAAGGGAAAGATTGATTTCCCTCCTCAAAAGACTACTCGGACGCATTCGCATGGTCGTACGCCGATATGCCAGGTCTTGATCCCGGGATAGATAAGCATCGCATTCCATTGAAACCTGAGTTTAAACCAGTCAAACAAAAGTTTGAAGAAAATTATTCAAAAATGGTAGTCACTCACAAAGACTGGCATGACACGCTTCCTTTCACGCTACATGCTTACCGGATAGCAACCCGCACATCCACAGGGGGCAACTCCTTACTCATTAGTTTACGGCATGGAAGCTATAATTCCACTTGAGGTAGAAATCCCTTCTCTCAGAATCCTGGCAGAGTCTGAAGTGGAAGAGTCAGATTGGGCAAGAGTGAGGTACGAGCAAGCTGAACCTCCTTCCCGAAAAGTTATATCAGCAAAGAATGGCCAACACTTACAACAAGAAAGGGCGACCTCGCAAGTTCGAGACTGGGGATTTAGTGCTGAAGAAGTTTCTCCCTCATCAGGAGGCTAGTCAAGGAAAATGGGCCCCAAGGCACGAGAGGCCATATCTGGTCAAAAGTGCATTCTTAGGGGGTGCCCTAATGCTCACCAACGTGGATGGAGACGATTTCCTAAGACCGGTAAACGCCGATGCACTCAAGATATACTTCGCCCGAAAGCGTCATGAACTGAGCGTTCGGCCAGACCACGGACATAGGGGTTTTATCATGACAATCTAGCACAAACATTTATCCTGAAATTAATAAGACAAGTTTTTTAGGAGATGCTCATTATTTTAAAATTTTGTTATCCTTTTTCTTTAACTTGTGAGATGACAAAAGGAGGCATGGCATGGATGGATCCCTAGGAGTAGCTCAGGACGTAAGACGCGTCACTTAGACTAACGCCACTAATCAACCTTCAGTTTTGTAGGGACGTAAGGTCTCACACCTCAGCTCGTCATCACGATAGAACCAAAGAGTCCTGCTCATAGGGGCTGTTGAAATGCCGCGGCAGGCCACCTTCAAGAGCGAATCAGGAAAGATTTTAAGACAAACCATCACCATCTAAAGCAAAATTTATTTTCCTCGCAGTACTACCAGCATAGCCGGCATCGCAAACAACCAGTCTCAAAGGACTAAATGCTGGACCAAAGTCACAAAGCCCATCCTACGCCGGCCGAGCTGTCGGAACACTAGCAACATCGGCTCCCATCTCCGTTCACCTATTCGGAAGGAGCTCATCACCAAAACGCCATGGTCGCCCAGCACACCCTTGCAAGCAACAACTCCTGGAAAAAGCACGACAGAAAAGATGTCCCCCTAGAACTACCGTCAACATACTCAATGTGGTCTTGTTCAAGCAGTTTCCCAACCTCCGCACCATGATCAACACGGTGAAGATCAATCCTTTAATTGAGGGATAACCAGGCTGCGAGTGTCACCCACGCCAAGGCAAGAGCTACGACAAAGCATCTAACAACAAAGCCATCATCAACCAACATCCGACACAAGTCACACTCAGTGACCCACGGATTGCCCGTCCAAAAGGGAGAGCTTAAAACTTATCAATCACATTACTTTTGCTAAAAATTGTCTTGCATGTACTCCTCATTTGTTCTCGCGATATCTTTTTCAGGGACTGGGTCCCCCATTTGTTGCCTGCAGAAGAACGGTAAGCATATACCCTTGCGGCCCCGCTGTACATCTCGGAGACAGAGGATTTCCCCTTTACCCCCGAGCAATCACGAAGCCCATCAACGAAGGTCTAGCAAGAACCGGTAAGCAAAGGGGCCAAATGCGGATCTCATCATCCCTTCAACTTGGATCGGCGGTTCCCGTGAAGCAGCTGAAAAAGAAATCAATCAACGCATCTAAGCTGGGACTACGTCATAGGCACCCTCGAAAAGCCGAGTTAAAGGAAGGGAGAATCCCTGAACTTGTTTCAGTTTTGTTTTCAAATTAATTTCCCTTTCCGTTTTCCCCTCTGCATCTCACAGGGACAGGAAGCATCTCGCTGTCATCCGCATGAAGCTTGTGGAAGACGCCCGCGCAGCCCCGCTGCGCGGTTCAGGGGAGTCCCTCTTTCTTTTCCCTTTTGTTTAAATTTGTTTTTATTCCTGCTCGCTTTGTTAGCTTTAAGTCGAGTACGGTCGTCTGGCCCACTGGGGGGCAACATTAGGTTCTCGTTAGAACGTTGCAAATAAGTCGTCCCCCACATTCTAGCAATCAAACGTCCAGCAATCAAAGTGTCTAGCAATCAAAACATCTAGCAATCAAAGCGTCTAGCAATCAAACATCTAGCAATCAAACATTCTAGCAATCAAACGTCCAGCAATCAAAACATCTAGCAATCAAACGTCTAGCAAACAAACCATCTAGCAATCAAACGTTTAGCAATCAAACGTCTAGCAATCAAACCCTCTACCAATCGAACCACCAATCAGTCAAAAATCAAAAATCAATCAAAAATCCCTCTTTAGCCCGGCGCAAACAAAAGCCTTTTCATGCATCGCATAGGTTAGGAATATTCAATCCCTCAGTTAACTCCAGTATCTATTCAAATTACGTGTCATGCATGATATTACCTGTTTGCTCTTATATCCACGGTTTGCTCCGACGTAAGCAGTCACAAACAAATCCCGGTAAGCATTTTTGAGCCATCACGTCTTATCCTTCATGAGTGTAAGGGCCTGACTAGATACTAGTTGAGTTCGCATAATATCCAGGGTACATGCGCCATTAGACATGGGATAGCTATAAAATGACGTGGGACTTTTACGATTTTCTCCACTTTTTTTCGTTTCTTCCCTCTTTCCACCATATATGTCATCACTCCCCCAAACTGTCAATATCACTCATACCCCGGGAGCCAAAGGGCAGTTTCAGCTAAAATTGCCAGTCGGAAGTAAAAGCACGGCGAGTCCAAGAGCACGATGAAGGAGACAGAAAAGGTCACCAGGAGATCGCTAAGGACCATCACCGAAGAAGCAGCAACGACGAAGGCCAAGGCCTCAAGACAGAAGGGGAAGAGATCAAGACAAAGGTTGTGCTTGCTCTGCTCTGTTGCATTTTCAAATCAAATCAAAAAGGGGAGGGATATATATAAAAAAACAAAAAACAAAAAACAAAAAAACAAAAAACAAAAAAAAAACAAAAAAAAAACGGGAAAATGAGAAGAAAAAGAAAAAAAGAAAAAGGAGAGAGGGGAAAAAGGGAAAAGAAAAGAAAAGAAAGAAAATGCTCAGAGACCTTCGAAGAATACAAACAATCGAAGAGCCAAAGCAAGCACAGCCCGGGGACAACTCAATTCGAGAAATCTCAAAGAAAACTTTCCCCAGTGAACTTGAGTAAAGAGGCCCAAGGCCAACTCGAGAAACCTCAAAGCAACCTTCCCCAGTGAAGTCAAGAAAAAAGGCCCAACTCGAGGACCCTCAAAGCAAGCATCCCTAGTGAGAACCCGAGAAGAGAAAGGGGCCCCAGGACAACTCAAGTAGTGAGTCGCAAAAGGAACAGCGACGACGCTCCCCAATGAAGACTCAAGAAAAGGGCCCCTGGCCACACGGAAACCACCCCCAGCAAGGATCCCAGAGCTCACGCCCTCTGTCAAAGCAAGCATCCCCAGCAAAAAGTGAAAGGGCTCGCACACCCCGCCCTCATCAAGGCCAATCAGCAAAACATCACTCATCAAAAGCCTTCCAACTCCAAGCAAAGCAATCTTTTCCAAAACAAACTTCTTTCCGGACATTCCGCGTCCTTTTCCGTAAAAGTCCCATCGATTATTAGAACGCCCATGAATGTGCATCTTCATTCGAAGTATATTCACTCGGATTGACAGTGCGAACTGTAAATTATGTATCATGTTAGTTGCATCTTTATGAGTGTAAAACACTTAGCCTTGTTTCAGAGCGTGAGTGCAAACACTAATATCAGGTGAGGACTGCTTACGGCTGCAAATCGTGGGAAAGTCTTGTCCCTGGGGTCGTTACCTCCTGAGCAGGACGCAGACGCATTCTAGGTTCGTATCAAGGCCGCTAGCATTAGCATTCTAGGTTCGTATCAAGGGCGCTAGCATTAGCATTTCTTCCTCTCCCAGAGTGACAGCATAGTTTACCTTCCCTTAGCATTCTTCTCCTCCTAGAGTGACAGCACTTAGTTTTCAGCCTTAACATCCTTCTCCTCCTAGAGTGACAGCACTTAGTTTTTAGCCTTAGCATCCTTCTCCTCCTAGAGCGACAACACTTAGTTTTCAGCCTTAGCACTCTTCTCCTCCTAGAGCGACAGCATTTAGTTTTCAGCCTTAGCATTCTTCTCCTCCTAGAGCGACAACACTTAGTTTTCAGCCTTATCATTCTTCTCCTCCTAGAGCGACAGCATTTAGTTTTCAGCCTTAGCACTCTTCTCCTCCTAGAGCGACAGCATTTAGTTTTCAGCCTTAGCATTCTTCTCCTCCTAGAGCGACAACACTTAGTTTTCAGCCTTAGCATTCTTCTCCTCCTAGAGCGACAACACTTAGTTTTCAGCCTTAGCATTCTTCTCCTCCTAGAGTGACAATAGTTAGTTTTCAGCCTTAGCACTTCTCCTTCTCCCGAAGGAACATCATAGTTTAGTTTTCAGCATCAAGCGTTTCTTCTCCTCCCAGAGTAATAGCATAGCGTAGTCTTACCTTTTTTAGCCCTAGCGTTTCTTCCCCTCCCAGAGTGACCTCCTTCACATAATTCTACATTTCTGCATCGTTATTTCCTCCTAGAGTAACATCATTAGGACAAATCATTCATACTTCTGTGAATCGCGCGTTATCCTCCCTAGGCAACGTCTGTTGCATGTTAGACCCCCCAGTGGAGCTGTCATTTACATTCCCGTCCCCGGTAGAGTGGTTATCATTTTCATTTTCTACAACTTATGTTTCTCTCGATACCCGAATAGAGCTAAGCTTATATCTTTGCAGGATCAACAACCTATCTCCTCCCAGAGCGACAACAATCTCCTTCTCCTAGAGCGACATCAAGCAACCACCTTTTATCCCTAGTGACAGCATCAATCAACTACCTCCTCCCAGAGCGACATCATCACTGTAAGTTTGAGGTAAGACCTGCCGTGTCACCAAAATTCGGATATCTAGGGGCAACTGTCTTTACTGCTTATCAAATACTTCGATAAGACAGTAAAGAGGGGGCAACTGTTGATACCCGAATTTTGACTCCATTTTTATTTAATTTTACCATTTCTGTTATTTAGTTAATTTACAGTCATTTTCAGTGGATTTAATGTCGCTAGCATTTTTAGGTGTTTCGTTGCATTTTAGCATCATCGTTAGCATCGTCAGCTTTCGAAATCGCATTTTTAATTTTTCGGTAGGTATTTTCATTATTATTATCATTAATATTTTCAGCCTTAAAAATCACATTTTTGACTATCCGGCAGTCGTTTGCTAATTTTTTCTTCGTTTTAGGTCATCACATGAATTTTAGAATTTTTTTATATTTTAGCGCATTTTTTAGTATTTTTATTATTTTATTATTATTTTTATTCGAGCTTTTATTGGACCCGAATAAGTCCGCTCGGACAATAACTTGACTTTAAAATGTTTTCCATCAACTAGTTGCTAGATTTTTTTCTGGTCGCAACGGTCTACAGCGATTCGTGTAATTTTCGGCGTAACGTTATTATTTTTCCGTTCAAACGTTTCACGTTTTTTTCCGAAAATAAACACGTTAAACGAGAAATTCTCATCATTCGCTGTAGACTGTTAAACCCATCGTATTTTTCTCTACACGACGGTACCTTCGGCTCGAAAAGTCAGAACGTTTGTTCGCGGGAACCGGCTCGAGGCCATTTAAATCAGATGAAAGGCCATTTGATCATGGCCATTGATCTGGTCAACCAAGGAAAGTCAACCAGATCAATGGCCCTTGAATTAATGTGCATTATGCACATGCACAGTGCACGCACGAGGGAGGCAACGGAAGTCCTCGCCCGAGCCAACTGCTCCCTAGCTCCCTAGCCCTCCGCCATCATCACGGCTCCCCTAGCCCCGCTAGCGCATGCTCCCGGCCACCACGCGCGGCTCTTTCGTCCGGCCTCCACGCGACCTTCGGCTATAAATAGCCACCATTCTTCCACGCGCAAACGGTCCGAAAAATTGCAAGAAGAAAAACAACACTGCCCCATTCCTTGCGCACAATCCTTCCCTCTCTCGGCAAGCACTGTGAGCTTTCCCTCTCTCTCTCACTTGTTGCTTCTTTCTTTATTTTTCGTTCTTGCCTTAGATAACTAGTTAATTGCTTAAATTTGTCTCAATTGTTTTAACTTTAAGTTAATTTCACTAAAGTAGCATCGATTACACTATTCGAACGTGGGAAGTATTTATTTGCTAATTAAATGAGTTAATGTGCATCGTTGTTGCGGCTGCAATTGTCACTATTTTCGGGTTCATTACGTTGCTGTGATTGCGTGGCTGTGTTGGGGGAAGGGGGAGCTTTCATTCGGGCCAAGAACCAGGCGAATTGGTCGCCTGGTTCGTTACCTCCGTCGCCGGCAGTGGCGCCGGCGATGGGAGGTTGAAGATGATGTTTGATCTTGGGCCGCATGGCCTTCACGCAAGGAAATGAAGGAAAGGTGATGGGCTTGGCCCATCACTATTTAAATTGATTTCCTTGGGCTAGGAATTGTTCCTGGCCCATTTCTCCAATTTCTAAACTGAGCCCAGCCCATTTATACTTTTACGAGTCTTCGATTCGTCATTTTTTTACGTAAAATGCTCACATGTTTCGTATAATTATTACTCGTGATATGTGTTATTTTTCATATATTTTACACATGAATTGTTTAGTTCACTTTTTTTGCAATATATTTCGTATGCTTATTCTTGCCTCAAGTTTGTTTATTGAATTATTTTTTTTTTATACGTGAATTGCTCATTTCTTATCGTGATAATTATTTTCATGTTATCTAACTTCAGTCATTTATATCTAACCGTTTAATTTCAGTCATTTTAAATACCGCCTATATGGTCGGTCGCTTTTTAATTTTCGTAAATATTCAACTGCTTTAATTTTTCGCAAAACTGCTGGAAATCCTTCCGCAAATTACCAACTGCTTAATTTTCCGCACTTTAAATTCCAGCAATTTACTTTTGGCAATTTAAATTTAGTCATTTAAAATACCGCCTATATAGTCGGTCGTTTTTTTAATTTCCGTAAATATTCAGCGGCTTTAATTTTTCGCAAACTGCTGGAAATCCTTCCGCAAATTATCAACTGCTTAATTTTCCGTACTTTAAGTTTCCACCCTTTAATTTTCCGCACTTTACTTTTCCGCACTTTAATTTCTCGCAATTTACTTTTGGCAATTTAAATTCAATATACCGCCTATATGGTCGGTCGCATTTCAATTCTCGTAAATATCAACTGTTTTATTTTCCGCAATATCAATTGTTTTATTTTTCGCAAATATCAACTGTTTACTTTCTGCAAATTATCCGACTGTTTTAAATCCCCTGTGAATCGTCAACTACATTCAATTTTTTTTTGCAATCAAAACAACACTTAAATTCTCACATGCTTAAAATCAATCATTTTTTTGCATGCAATCAACCTAGCATTTAAATTCTCGTATGCTTAAAATCAATCATTTTTCGCATGCAATCAACACAGCATTTAAATTCTCGTATGCGTAAAATCAATCATTTTTCGCATGCAATCAACCCAGCATTTAAATTCTCGTATGCTTAAAATCAATCATTTTTCGCATTTAATCAACACAACATTTAAATTCTCGTATGCGTAAAACCAATCATTTTTCGCATGCAATCAACCCAGCATTTAAATTCTCGTATGCGTAAAATCAATCATTTTTCGCATGCAATCAACCCAGCATTTAAATTCTCGCATGCTTAAAATCAATCATTTTTCGCATGCAATCAACACAGCATTTAAATTCTCGCATGCGTAAAATCAGTCATTTTTCGCAGGCAATCCACCCAGCATTTAGATTTTCGTATGCTTAAGATCCATCATTTTTCGCATGCAATCAACTCAGCATTTAATTCTCGTATGCGTGAAATCCATCATTTTTCGCATACAATCAACTGCCATTTAAATTTTCGCACTCATAAAATTGCTTATTTATTTCTCGAGCTATCACTAATACTCTCATTTTGTAGGTTTTAATTTCAAGCTTTGCTCGAAAGTACGCTTCACAAGTCCTTTTTATTTATTCGATGCTTTCTGCAAATATCAACTGTAGGCATGATATATAGAACTGCTAGAATTAAAATCAACCCACCTGAACAACGTGTTTAAAGAGTTGCTTAAAATGCCATGCTCATGTGATTTTAAATTCTCGCATATATTGACTGCATGTACATGGGGACTTTCGATCCTACATCAGTTTTCCACTTCAAAAACCTATCATTTAAATTTGTACTCTGTTAGCAATCTATGTTAGGATCACGTAGTAATTAAGTTAATCATGTATTGGCCCGATGATGAAATAAGAGGGCGCTCATTCAGTCTTACGGAAAATTCAGTCCCATCACGTTACGGTCAATAATAATCGATCGATCTTGATAAACGGTAACCCCATCCGAGAGATCTTTTTATTATTCCTGAACGGTCCCGATTATGGAAAAGACTAAAGTGACGATTCCTCTGAGGGCCCCCTTTTTCAAAACGCATTTCATCAAACACCTTTTTAACACCTCTCTCATCAACCGGTAACCATTTTCGGATGTGACTCGGGTGCCTAACACCTTCCCGAGACCATAACACGACCCTGAACCTTTTATCTGGGGTCCAGACCCCTTTTTATGCCTTTAGTTTTTTTACTTATTATATTTCCTATGCCATGACGATAAAGGTTCCCTAAACCTAGCAACCAAATTAGGGTGGTGACTTCATTGCATGCTTCGAGGCGTCTGTTTACGCTGAGCATTGTAAGGTCTCAAATTTCGTTGCACACTCGCGAATTTTTAATTTTCGGGGCGCGACAATTACTAAATATAAAAATTGAGTGAAATGCAAAGAGATAGTGCGAGTTAGAAAAATAATAAAAAGTAAATAGCTAATGAGCGAAATTGTTCGACCCTTGGTTTCGAGAATTTGACTCAGGAACCGATACGGGTTCGAACGGAAAAAGTGATAAAAATGCAAAAAAATTATGAAATAAAATTTAAATGGCACAGAGCATAAAAATAAACATCAGTTGGATGAAAATAAACGAAATTATGATTTTCGAAAATTGATGCTTGAAATGAGAAAATATTTGACGACGAAAAATTAAAAGTCAAAAAAATTCGGGTAGCAACAGTTGCCCCCTCTTTATTGTCTTATCAAAAATCTGACTTAATCAGGATTTTTGGTGAGCAGTAAAGATGGTTGCTACCGAACCAGCAATGGTTGAAAAGGCAGTATGTAAATGCAGACTTTGGATGAAAAGTAGATGCAAAAATGTAGATGACGAAGTTCTCTGATAATGAGAAAAAATTTAAATTGCAGACTTGTAGATGACAAACTTCTCTGATAATGAGAAAAAATGTAAATGATGACTTCCCTGATAATGGGGTAAAATGCAAATTGGCGGAAACGTAAATGACGACTTCCCTGATAGTGGGGAAAAAAGTAAATTGCAGAAATATAAATGATGAACTTGTAAATCAGGCAGGGCGAGGGTAGCACTCGCAGTCCATACCTTTGTGATTTTGAAAATGTAGAATGACATGTCGGGAATTTTAAAGGGATGCAATACATAAATTTTAATGCAAGTTACATGGATAGGACGTTGATGATCTTCTCTTCTCTGATAATAAGGAAAGTTGATCTGGTCTTCTCTGATAATGAGGATGAGGAGATGTCTCTGATATTGAGGACGGATGATCTTCTCTTCTCTGATAATAAGGAAGATGTTCTTCTCTAATAATGAGGAATGATCTTCTCGGATAATGAGGAAGATGTCACTCGGATATTGAGGAATGATGATGATCTTCTCTCGGATAATGAGGAAGATGTTCTTCTGGATATTTTGAGGAAGGATGTCTCTGATAGTGAGGGAGGTCTCTGATAGCGAGGGTCTCTGATAGTGAGGAAGATGTCACTCTGATAGTTAGGACGGATGATCTTCTCTTCTCTGATAATGAGGAAGATGTCACTCTGATAGTGAGGACGAATGATGATCTCGGATAGTGAGATGGTCTTCTCTGATAGTGAGGAAGATGTCACTCTGATAGTGAGGACGGATGATAATGCAGGAAAGTAAAATTCAGCTACGTCGAGGGTCGTACTCGTAGGTCGTTGCTGATGATGCAGGAAAGTAATGGTAATGTAGCTTTTCTCGGGCGTTGTTGCCCCCAAAATTTTAAAAAGTGGGGTTTTGAACAGCCACACAAAAGTTTGAAAGGTGGGGTTTTGGACCGCCACACAAAGTTTTGAAAGGTGGGGTTTTGAACCGCCACTCGAACGTTTGAAAGGTGGTGAACCGCCACACGAAAGTTTAAAGGGTGGGGGAGTGATTCACCGCACAAAGTTTATTATGGAGTGGTAACGTACTCCATTCGGATATGCATTTGGGTGGATCTATTGGTGGAGATTGATCACCGCGTGAGATTCCACTGAAGCATATCTGTATCCTGCGAATAGGGAGGAAACAAACACGGAGCAGCAGTGGATGGAAAAAGAGAAATCAATTGATAAATGGAAAATTCAATGAGATCACATCATGTATGTTGTATATGAAAGTATTTCCACACTACCCTAAAGTTGCCCCCAGTATTTGATAAAACCAACTTCCCTATCAAGAGAAAGTTCAACAAGTTTGCGCATTTCTGGAGAACAGGTCATCCAGTTTCCATCGTACAAGCATGCTTGATACAAGCCTAGAAAAGCATATGCATCTTGCCCAGGAGATAACGACCTCAAGGACAAGACTTTCCCACAACATGTAGGCGTAAGCAATCCTCACCGGATATTGGTGTTTGTGCTCATACTCAGAAATAGGGCTACGTGTTTACACTCATGCATAGCACAAAGTCAGATTTGCAATGTCAATCCGAGTGAATAAACTTCATATGAAGATGCATATGCATGGGCCTTCATATAATCGAAAGGACTTTGCAAGAGAACAGAAATATGTCGTGGATAGACAAAAAGAAGAATAGAAGAAGGAATCTGTTTTAGGAAGAGAATGTTTTTTTAGGAGAAGAAAGGGTTTTTTAATGAGCAGCACTTGTTGATTGGCCTCGTTGAGGGCAAAGTGCAAAAGTTCTCTGGGGATGATTTATCCTGAGATCATCTTCTATCAGCGAAGCGCCTGAGTTTTGCTGGAGATGCTCCTTCTTGGTCATTTTGAGGGCGAAGTGCTCAAATTCTTTGATCTTCGTCGGGGATGATCCCTTTTCCTTTGGACATCACTTAACTCATCAATTCTTCACAACAAGGTATGACCGGTGGAGTCGAGGATGCGCCCAATCCAGAATATATGACATAGAAATGGCTGACCGCCTTGTTCGTGGATGGATTACTGGAACTTTACATTTAGAGGCTCTGGGCATTGTTGTTGGCATTGAAACTTCAGCTGATATTTGGAGGGCCTTGATTGAAACATATGCCCAAAACTCTCAATAAAGAGAGTACGAGCTGCTGTAGTCAATGACAACCTTATGTAGAGGTACTGATTCAATTACTGTCTATGTTCAAAAATGTAAAGATATATGTGATGATCTTGCAGTTATTGGCAAACCAGCATCTTATAGGAACAAAGTTTTCTAGCTTCTTCAAGGCTTAGGCCATGAATATAAAAACTTTATTTTTTCATATAAGGAAGTAATTCCACTCCATGAAGCTCGTGTTCAACTTCATCGCTCAATTGCGCAAGTAACACCTCAAATGGATTTTTATGGACAACAAACCGCTAGTAATCTCCATGAAAAAAACTAGTGGCGCGGTATGAGTTCCAATCACTTTAACTCTAGAGGTCGTGGCTTTATTCAAGGTAACAGAACTATGCCCCTAAAATAAGTGGTGAGAGCTTTATTAATACAGGCCCTTAACAAAAAAATCATGCACCACAACCCGATCCTAAGTTCGTGAAAGATGTTCATGTTTGTCAAATATGTGGCAAGAAAAATCACACAGCCCTCAAGTGCTTTAACCGCTTCAATCATGCCTATCAAGCTGATGATGCCCCACTTGCCTTAGCAGCTCTTACCATCAATGACATCCAAGATCCCGATTGGCATCCTAATAGTGGAGGTTATGCTCATATGACTGGAGACTCTACTAAGCTCACAAACCTTAAACTGTATGAAGGTAATGAAGCTGTTATAGTTGGGAATGGTCAAACTTTAGACATTACTCATGTTGGAGATTCTAAAATTGTTGGTAAAAAATCTTCGTGATCTCGGTATACAACTCTCTACACTGCCTCTATTGCATTGTGACAATCTAAGTGTGCTTTATATGACTATGAATCCTGTGTTGCATGGTCGTACAAAACACGTTGGGTTGGACTACCATTTTTTTCGTGAAAAGGTGGCTCTTGGCAACCCTACTACTCGCTTCATCCTTTCTCGCTCTCAAATGGCTGATAAATTCACCAAGCCATTAGGGCGCAATAGCTTCTTGGAGTTCAGGACCAAATTGGGACTTACACCTCTACCTAGTCCTAGTTTGAGGGGGACTGTAAAGGCAACAATATATGGAAGTAGCTAGCAAGACACACAATATTCCTCATTTAGCTATATATTAATTACTCTTATTGTAAATCCCTTAAATCATGAGATATTGATCATGGGATTCCATAAATCATGTGATATGGATTGAATGTATAGATATATGCAATACCTCTCTTTTCTCACCATTGAGAAAGAGAATTCTCTCCAACTTTAAATTCTTCATAAACCCACCTCGCATATATCCGACCACACCACTCTATGTAGGCAATTTTGTTTGTCAAGTTTTGAGAGGTTATCTCCTTCTTCCAAAAGCTCAAATATCCTCGGTATTTTTTTAAATATGCAGAAATATTATTAAGAGGAGTTGCTATGAAGATCATGGCAAAACCTGCTAAAGAGATCAACAACCTGATACAATCCAGCAAAGGACCACACCAAGCTAGGATCCCCAAAACCCAGCCACAATACAACAGACTGAACAGTGCCACTGTCAACGACAGCAAGAAAAAAAAGGGAGACCAGCAGCCTGCCACAACCAGCAGCTGCACCTACACGCTCCTAACAAAGGCTCAAAATACAGCCTAACAAGGACAGACACACCTACACTACACTGAACAGACGTAACTCACAACGACAAGATACATGCAGACCCTATCCACGGCTGCGAAAACACCCAGAAAAACTAAAAATTTGTCACGTATCCATGTTAAAAATGCCCACTGATCCAGGCAGATGACTGCATCATATCAGTCACGCTGTACACGAAGGAGTGGTCTTTGCTCTTCAACCACCAATGCCATATAGAGAAAATCATTTGGATACACCCGATCTCCTAAGTCTCCCTCTAATTAAACACCATCTCGTTCCGCTGCTTCCACACACACCATATGATCGCATAGAACAGAGTAGTCCACATCTCCCCTATACTCTTGCCATCAAAAGGCTTAATGTTCTTCCAAGACTGCCAAAGATCAGCTAGATCCCGTGGTTGACACCACTTCACCCGAAGCCACCTCATGAAGAAATCCCAAACTCCTCTAGTACTCACGCATCGAAGGAAGAGGTGGGTAACATCCTCCGATCCACTTCGACACATGGGGCAGAAATTGCTACTCTCCGGGATCATATTTCGACTCACTAGAAACTTCCTGGTTACAATTCTTTCCCTAAGCGATAGCCATAGGAAGAACTCCACCCGAAACGGAACCAGACCAGTCCAGCAAGAGTGTAACAGAGGCCTTTTATCGAATCTCATCTCTTCCCAACACTTGTATCCTGAGTGCACCGTGAAGATCCCAGTTCTGTCCAACCCCCACCGCAACTCATTCTGTTGGTTCCCCCTGCTAGGGGTCTGCAGGCGATCACACAGGTTCTTCCACTCATCAACTTCCCAACCGAATAGCCCTCGTCTCCACTCCCCACTCCATCTCCATTCTTCCTCCCGCCATTCACCGAATTCCTTAACCATCCCTTCTTGATTATTTGACAGATGATACAGTCTCGGGTGTAGTAGAGCTAAGGGATGTCTACCTACCCATGGGTCCCACCAGAAACGCGTGGAATCCCCCTCGCCAATAGACATCGACACATGGTCAGTCCACACTTGAAAAAACTCACTCCCCCTCCCGCACACTCCCAAAATATCCTTCCAAATTGGAGATAGCCCTGTCCCCCTCATCCGCCACAAATCCCCTACTGATCTGATACCATATTGATTTCGTATAATCTCAGCCCACATCTTCCGACTTCCATTTATCAGCTCCCAAACCCACTTAAATAGCAGCACCGCATTGCGATCCTGGAGCTTTCCAATTCCCAGACCTCTAAGAGTCGTCGACATCGTAGCTTCTTCCCACTTCACCTTATGCAAACCCTTCTTGTCATCCTTGCCACTCCATAAGAAGCGACGCATCACCCCTTCACATTGCTTCAGGACCGTGGCAGGCATCCGGTAAATCGACATATTGTAAATGGGGATACTAGTGAGAGCTGATTTAATTAAAGTCACCCGACCTCCCGTAGATAGGAGGTGGCCCTTCCAAGTAGCTAGCTTTTTCCGCAATTTTTTAACTAGGCATTGCCAACCCGAGATCCTTTTCCTATTAAAACCCACCACTGACCCTAGATACTTGATCGGGAGAGCTTCATACTTATAGCCTGCCTGGTTAGCCAAAATAGTTCCTATTTGGTCACTTATATTAACTCCGACAAGAGTACTTTTGTGATAGTTCACCCTAAGACCAGAATACGCGTCAAACCACCTCAAAATGCCCTTCACACCCTGTATTTCCTCTTCCTTATTGTTCACAAAAATTAAGGTATCATCCGCAAATTGAAGGTGACTTAGATTCCACCCTGCAGCAGGGGAACCTATTCCACGCAGGATCCCCACCTCCTATGCTCTGACAAATAGCCTATGAAGACCCTCCGCCGCTATGTTGAACAAAAAAGGAGACATAGGGCATCCCTGACGGATTCCCCTCCCCACTTCAAATTGCTCCGATGGGGACCCATTAATCAGAACAGACACCTTGTTCGTACTAATACACTGCCGAATCCAGCCCCTCCACTTTACTCCAAACCCCATAATGCTCATCACGTCATTAAGATAATCTCATTCAATGGAATCGTATGCCTTCTCGAAATCCAATTTGAAAAGCAACCCCTGTTGCGTCCTATTCTGTAAGTGATGGACTACCTCATTAGCGGTCATAACGCAATCAAGGGTATGCCGCCCCTTGATAAAACCATGCTGGGTCTCGCTAATCACAGTTTTAATCACCTCACTTAGCCGCTTAGCCATGATTTTCGACACTACCTTATAAAAACTGCTAACCAAACTAATCGGCCGGAAGTCTTTAAACTGTTTAGCTTCAGTAATTTTTGGAATGAGCGTTAAGAACGAGGAGTTTGCCCCTGCCGGAAATTTCCCTTTCTTGAAAAATTCCTGAATCAACCTAGCAAAGTCACCCCCGATTATGTCCCACGCCTTCTGCAGGAAACGAAGGGAGAAACCATCAGGGCCAGGTGATTTCTGCCCATCACATCCCTTCACCGCCTCTCATACTTCAGAATGCGACACCTCTTTTTCTAAGCCTTCTGCTTCCTCCGGACTCAACTTACTGAAGCCCAAATCATGGATTTTAGGACAATTCCATTTGACCGCCTGGAAGAAATCCCCATAGTACTGAGTTGCCGCTCTTTTAATCTCCATCGGGGTGTGGAGAGTCGAGTTGGCAGTAATGATCTCCCTAATTGATTTCTTCCTCGCATTTATTTTAGCTATCCTATGAAAATATGCCGTATTCCGGTCTCCGTAGACATTCCACTTCACTCTATTTTTTTGCTGCCAAAAACTATCTGCCTTCTTCTGTTGCTCCCACATCTTATTCCTGACTTCGGAAAAAACTACTTGTTCTTCCAAAGTCAGAGGACGATTATCAGCAAGACGGTCCAAATCCTCAAATCTCGCCTGCACATTACGAAGACTAGTCTCAACATTGCCATAAACCTCTTTATTCCATGACCGGATCTTCTTCTTAAGAAATTTCATCTTCTGGATAGCTCAAAATTGTCCCGGAGATTCCAAACCTGCTTCTGCCCACCATCCCACCACTAACTCCTTAAACTCCCTCTCCTCCCACCACATAGCCAAATCTCTAAAGGGTTTCGGACCCCAGTCAACCAGCTCGCTTCTAAGGATTAGGGGAGCATGATCCGAGCCATTCTGATCTAAAGCCGTGAGCTCACAGTCACGTATACTATCCAACCAGCTAGGTTGCACGAACATTCTATCTATTCTACTTCTACTGAGTGAGTTAGACCACGTATATCTCCTTCCCACAAGCAAGATATCATGCAAACCACACCTGTCTATCCATTCCTGAAAAGAAATAATACCTCGCGTGTATCCTTCTCCATTGGATCGGTCAGAGGGGGTAAGAGTCTCGTTAAAGTCTCCTGCTATCAAAACGGGGATCACGTTGTTCCTTACTTTCGTTGCTAGCTCCTCCCAAAGAACATCACGTAAGGCTACTGTATTAGGCGCATATACATTAACCACCGCACATCTCAATCTGTTGTCAATCACTTCGCCTTCTATCCAGATGTATATATCTCCTACCTCGGAATAATCCAAGCGAAAAGATTTAGAGTCCCATATCGTCACCAAGCCACCCGACCTCCCTACTGTCAGCGCAAATACCCACTTTGTATCATTACCTCCTCCTACCCCGTTAATGAGGAATTCGTCTACGACATCCCTTTTACTCTCTTGAAGCAGACAAAACGTCACCTGACCACCACTAATTAAATTCTTAATAAAAAACTTCTTTCTTCTCGACATCAGCCCCCTGCTATTCCAAGAAAACACTTGTACCATTGGAAATAATATATACTCGCGAAAATATTCCCCTAGTGGATGATGTTATCCAATTCCACTCCAAATCTCTCATTGTCAAAGATCCGAAGGGCATCCTCATTAACCTGATCAGTGATTTCCATTATACGCCCAACCTCCCATGTTTTCGTCTTTACCATAATGGCTTCTCTTAGTCTGTTCATGGCTGCAATTTCACTGTCTTTAGCTCGGCTCACTTCCCTCATTGAATTTGCCGAATTACTGGCTGTTTGCAGGCTCCCTGTAGTATCCTTGATTCGTTTCACTTTCTTATCCTTTCGTCTCTGAGTAATTAAGGGGAAAACTCCCCCCTCAATCCCTGTCACTCCCTTAGGTACCTCCTCCTCGCCCCGCTGTCCTGATCCGCCAGTAGCAGCAGTGCTAAGGTGATCATTTTCTTCCCTCTCCGGGGTTTCACCCTCCTCAACCTCAACCTCTTCTAGGTTTAACTCTTCCTCCGAATCATCCTCTGTCGGTTCAGTTCTATATCTCCATTCAAAGTTAGATAGCAGCCCCTGCATAGGCTCCTCGCAATAGCTCACCTCATATACCTTACTCCCTAGCTTCACCCTTACTGCGCCCTTAACTTGTATCTGATCCGTAGCTTCACCCTTACTGCGCCCTTAGGAATCTAGCCACGTCCAGCCTCCTCCGATTTAAAGTGTTGTCATCCACCACCACAAGATTCCCCCATTGAGTTCCTATCTTCCTGAAAGTCTCGATGCCCCAGCTTTGTACCGGTATCCCCGTACACTGAACCCAACATAGCCTTCCTGTTTGAGCCAACTCCTCTGTCCATGGTACCATCCTAGAGAACAAGCGGCAGTTGCCCTTGTTAATGTTGCTGGTAACATCATCAATGTCCTCCTTCTTGTCAAATTCTACCCATATCAATCCTCATCCTAATGACCTTGATTCGCAAAGCCACCCCTTCTCGGATATCAATTCGCTAATATCCGGATAGTCCTCAATCCTACGAAGAACACCTATTATGCTTCGTTCCAACCATTCCTGGTTTTCGGCCGGAATTGACAACTCCACTGTCACTCCTTCTCCTCCATTCTCTGCTCCTCCTCCCTTTACACGAGATAGCTCTCTACCTGCTTGAGGATCGATCTGCTTTGCTGACTTGGGCATCCTTGATTTTTCATGCATATTTTTCCATATCGACCCAGTACCGGCTATCTTGCGTTCCCCCATCTATTTTTTTAGAATTGGCCACGGATTTCCTGATGCTACCTTGATGTTCTTTCCCTCATCTGGTTGCGATTTTCCTAAATCGAAAAACTTCCTCGAATTGTGTCCTATGTTCGCCCTAATAGCAGATGCTCCAATGTATTGTCTATCTAGGGCAATCTCCATGTCAATCTTGTTTTCCACCCAGTCGAAGCGAATAAAACCAAAGCGCAGGCCCCGATTATTCCTTCTCATCGGAATGAACACGTCCGACACCCTACCGAACGGAGAAAGCCTCCATCGCTGTGTAATCAAATACCTGAGGGCTCTATGGTCTACATGTTGTGGAAGATTTTCCACGAAGAAGGAGATGTCTGTTGCCTCTGAATTAATCCTTCCCATCGAGTTAGCACACGGAAACGGAAGAGAAATATCACCACGGTCACAGTGGGTGATCCGGTGTCTAGGAGGGCCTCCGGCAGCAGTGGGCTGGCCGGTAGGGAAGATGAGGTGCGATCACTCGATCCTTAAATCGCGGAGGTTTTTTAAAAGTGCCCTTTCTGAACTCGTTAATTTACAGGTGCTAATATCCTCGGTATTAATTGAGGTTTAGGCAAACCGCATTGATTATCAAGTAAAGCCTAAAATTGCCTACATATCTTTATCTTCACAAAATTTGCTAGTTTGGATCTCTTACCTTGTGTATTAAAAAGATAGCCTAGTCTTGGTTGTAAAGATCCTTGAGTTTAGCCACTAGATTAGCTCATTAGTCTTGTACTAGGATGAGAGTTCTTAGTTTGGACACTTTTACTTGTCCATCTTGGAACCATCGTAGATCATAAAGTTTGAGGTGTTTGGAAGTTGGCAACTGCATCATGTGAACTAATATTCTGCTCATCACATCTATGCAACTCTCATTATCAATGATCATTGCAAGCACTTTATCTCCCACTTTTCACCTCACCTTGTGTGGAATGAAATCTCTCTTTGCTCCCTCACATTCGACTCCTTCCCTTGGGCACTAAGATTCCTTCTTACTACCAATGTCGCCACATCTACTACACCATACTCCTCACCATGTACTTCCTCATATTCACTGTCCTTATCACCACCATCACCATAGCTTGAGCACTAAGATATCTTCAGCTCATGATGTGACGTTATTCTTTGATTTTTTTTCCATTTTTCATTCACATACGATACAAAATCATTACTCTAAAATAAAATCACTCTCGATCTCATCTAGATGAAACTGGCGGAAAAAACTTGGGTAGATCATGATCTACCTACATCATGATCTAGGATGATGACACGTGCCCTAAATAGTGCTAGAATACCACTATTTTTGACACTTTTGGACACGTGTCATCATCTTATATCATGATGTAGGTAGATCATGATCTACCCAAATTTTACTCTGAAACTGACATGACTATCTACAAAGACAAAAAAATAAAAAGATTCATGCAATTAATAGAAAAAAAATTGCCACATAATACTACTAGTAACAAAACTCAAGAAATTAGAAAAATAAGAACTTCTTAGGAATTCAATGATAACTACGTAAAGATGAGATTAAAGTTTAATAAAAATAATCTTTAAAACATATATATGTAAAGCTTTATGAAAAATAGAGTCCACTAATATTTTTTACAAAAAAAAAAAATTATCAATAGATAATGAAGGGTTAAATTTGTAATATGACCACAAACAAAAAAAACAAAAAACACCGAGGTAAAAGGCATAAAAAAAGGATTAGTATTTTCTTTAAAATATACAACAACCTTTGCTAGCACATATAAAATTATAGACAAATTAGCAAAATAAGGACATAAAATCAATCAATCATAATAGAATAAGAGAGCGAAAAACTTGTGCTAGTTACCGTAAAACATGCGAACCCTCAACCTCTATGTCTCCTAACTAATTTTCATTTATCTTAAAATTAAATAATCATATCAACAACAAAGAAACAAAATCGTTATTTGATGTGTTTTTCTATTTTACTTTTGATCGATTAAATGATGATGAGTTATTATTATCGTAAATAATTGATTATACATGGGAAAAGAGAGTGGTGGGGGAGGTGAAATAGCAGACGTATCCTCATCATCACTAAAAGGGCGGGTGAAATTCTTGTGTAGCTATGGAGGAAAGATCATGCCTCGACCAATTGATGGCCACCTCAAGTACGTCGGTGGTGAGACGCGCGTCATTGTGGTTCCTCGCGACATCACTTTTTCAGGTTAGCTATTTGATTTCTGCTTCTCTTTTTAGTTATCACGTATGATTGAAGCATTGTGCTTTTGAACATGATAACGTCAATCTATATGCATGAAATTTTATTCAATTAATTAAACTCATTTCTTAAATTTTTATTAGTAAGATAATTCAAATTTCCAATTTCAAAATTCTAGAAATGTTAACATAATGTATTGTTGCAATTACTGCGCTTTTATGCATTCCTTTCCAATGTGTTTTTAGAGTTTCATGATTGTTATACATGTACATTTTTTTATCTACTATTGCATATTTTTTTCATCTCTTCATATATACCAATATTTTATCATTAAAAATTAAACTTTACCCCTTTGTATGAATTATTACGCCACTAATAATTGGAAATAATATGCCAAAAAATATTAATTAATAGAAAATATGATTAACATTGACTTGTAATCTCTACAACATAAATATATCATAAAGTTAGAGTATAAATCTTGAAACCCACCAATACATGCTATTAACAATAAAAAACAAACAAAATAATATCATAAATAAAAGAGAATTTTAAGATGCTAGCCAAATTGAGGCGTCAGAGCGATAATAGACAAAAACAAAAATAATGACCATATGCAAGTTTTGTTAGATCCCAATATATATGTAGGATTTAGGTCCTATTTAAAATTATGTAACTAACCAAATTGTTGGTATTTTCTAATTTAATATAACTTATTAGAAATTAAAGTAAATTTAATATAATAAAATTAATAGGTAATGAATTTTATTATATAAAATCAATGATAACAAAGTAACAGGTATTTTTTGGGGTTGCATTTGTAGATAATTTAAATTAATTAATTCATTGATGAAAATATATATTAATACTATTTGATTAATATTTTAAAAAAAATAAAGCCACATGTCATAGGATGAGTTTAAATATTGATGTGGGATACTTGAAATCTTCCAAGACAATCTCCACATCTAAATTTTACATTATATATAAATTATTATTCTGGAATTTTTTTTGCGAAAGTTAACTAACCAACGAACTATAGTGCAAAACTACCATATAAATAAAACTACAATACCGATCATTTTTATCATTTTTCATTTTTCATTTTGTAATTTTTATTATATGTATGCACCTACATTTTCCCAAGTGATCACACATGAAGTCATGGTGCATATATATCTTGTCTGAATTGTTAGATAACTAGTGTTTTGCCTTATTCGTTAAATATAGGGTTAATGAAGAAGCTTAGTGCAGAATTTGAGGGTGAGATGATTTTAAAGTACCAAATTTTACTAGAAGATCTTGATGTGTTGGTGTCCGTACGAACCGATAAGGATTTGGAGCATATGTTGGATGAGTATGATCTTCATGATACTAAAAGGTCTATCAAATTTCGGACCTTTTTGTTTCCTGTCAATCCCATAACGACCGAGAACCAAATTGCCTCATCGAGTCCTTATCTGGCAGAACAACGATCAACACCAACTGTTCGACTTCGCCCCATCAATGCAAATCAACCCATTTTTAATTTTTCTCCAGGCTCTTCCCCACAGTCTAAGTCATCTTCTCCAGAGAGCAACAATGTTGATTCTATGTATTTTGAACCCACTTTTATTAACAACTATCACAATACTGAGCTTTCTATAACTAAAGTACAAAGTTCACCTAATCTTTCTAGTCTCAATATCAACCAACATTCCCAAGGCGGCGGCAACAACAACAACAATCACAGTTTCTATCAACACTATCAACATTATCATCACCATCACCAACAATCCTACCAACAACATAATCATCATTATCAAAATTTTAGACCATCTCATGATGCCCATAAATTATCTCCTTATTCATCGGTTCGACGGCCAGACCCTGGGGAAACCCCTATCACTAATGGTATATATTTCTTTAGTGGACTCAGTGGTGCGAGTGAAAGCTCAAAACACCGGTACCATGATGGCCGCTCTATTTACAGCCTTCCCCCTAGCCCTAAGCAAGGAGGATTCCTGGAATAACGCATCATGTAATGGAAAAATATTCAAAATAATAGATTTTTATTTCAGGATACACTCAATTACTCTTTTATTTGTCTTTTGTTTTTATATTTTTTTAAGTGTTAGAATGATGTGCTTTGTTATTTTTTTTCTAATTAACAAGTGTTAAAACAGTTGGTTATGTTATTGTTAAGTAAATTCGTATGCAAATATATTATGCATTTGTTTATTTGCTAGTTAACAAAAGCGTATTGGTTAGGAAATTTCATGAAAACATTCTAGGTTGTTTATTTGCTAATTAACTATTAATGCGAAAAATCTCCATTGCTCAATTGGTTTTCAAAATCTAAGATAACATATGTCAACCATAATAGATAACTGAATTACATATAAAACTTAACATAATAAACAATTTATAATAACACAAATGTAACTATTCTCATACATTTCTTTTTTTTTTAATTAGTTTATTTTTTTTCTTTTGCAAGCAAAGACTCTTTTTATAATTGATTTGTTGTTTTTCTTTTCAAAAAACAAGAAAGAAAGAAAAAGAATGACACAACATTCAATAATTAAATAAAAATAAAAATAGTTATATATTTGAGAATTCTTACATGATTGGTAAATTAACGCTTAAGTTGAGTGCTACATCAGCCCAAGTGAAAACGAGTCTGTCATTGGTTGAACTTTTGCAGCGCTTGCTTTTCCTTGCTCCACCAGGTGGCGACGATTATTTTTGTGAACCGTTCCACATTAATTCTGCGTCGTTTCTTCAGTATCAACTAATTGGGCGGTTTTTTGGTGTCTCTTGATCAGCGAGAAATCCTAACAGGCGTGATCACAGAATCCGATTCTGCAATTATGACCATTCTTCTCGAAGCGCATTGGTTTCTCTGATAGGGCGTGTGAAAAGGTAGGGAGGCCTCTTCGCTTTGACTATTTAATGGGATTTTCTCTTCTTTTTCCTGTTCATCTTCTTCTTTGCATTTCTCCACTGAGATTGCTTATGATTTTATAGTTGATTCATATTCCATGGATGTCGCTGATCGTGATTCTCCACCGACTCCTCCGACCTCACCAGATTCTGACGATCCTCCTCCGTCGTGCCTGAAAAGACGACCTTCCTGATGCAAGGGTCGTAAAAGGCCGAAGAGGAAGGCCTTCGAGGCAACCAACGTGCCTTTTGACCTCTACGTCCCTACTATTCGGAAGGGCGATGAATTGTTTCCTCACATTAGTCATTTCTTGGAAAGAGATTCTGCTGGTGACACCCGCCGTCAAGGGGAGTTCAAGCACGATTGTTGCAAAGGGGAAAAGTCTTTTGGAGGATCCTCCGTTAAAGCTGGGTCAAGAGAGGAGGGTTTACGAGCCTTTCCCTTTTGTTGATGATGGGTTCCCGTCTTCGGATGGAGATGACTTCTACTGGCCTTCCTACTGGCTTGACGAGGATTAATCTTTATGTGTCATACCTGTTGTAGATGTCGTATGGCTTTTTTATGAATAAAATAACGGTCTCCGTTTTGCTTTCTTGCTTTCTCGCGTTAACTCTACAATTATTGGGCAGTTAACGCTGAGCGGTTGGTTACCGTTTGATGCAATCGTTTCTTCAACTTCCAGTTGTTAACCGCCTTCCTCCAAGGATATAAATGCTTAGCCATAAATATTCTTCTGATGTCTTTCCACATGTCATTTTCTGTGTTATGCGTGTCCTATTCTCACAGGTTACTCAGTCATTGGGTTTGACCTTTAAAAGGAAATAACTCTCCTCTTCTCACACTTTTACTCGCGCTTCGAATTTTTCTCTACTATTCTTTTTCTCTGTGATTGCGTGTCGAGGGCATCAAATTTAGTTGTAAAATGAATATAAAAAATGGGTAGAAAGGTTACAACTTATCACTGTCCACAAGGACTTGTAGATCGTGGTAAGAGGATCGTCCACTGAGACCTCTAGGATTTTGTAGTTCTGATTTGACTTCCTCGTCACTGGAAATGGTTGATTGTTTCTGCAACTAAACAACTAAAATAGAAATTAAATAATAAAATAATCTTGGGCAAGATTGAGTCTTAGCCAAGATCAGAAATCTGGTAATATGAATTCAAAGGGTAGAAAACTCCTGGTAAGGGGCAAGATTGGAGCTGTGTTCTTATGCTTCGGTCATCGGTTCAATGTTGTTCATCTTCATCTCTATAGCGCTGCTTCGTCAAGGTCAGCACCTAACTCAAGTTTATCCTCGATTGTCAGTCGAGGTCCATGGTTGTCATTCGGGTCTGAATTATATTATTCATTCAACTGAGTCTCCCAAGCTAAAATCTGAGTTGTCAATTCTAAACTTTAACAAGGAAGTAATTTGTTGAACCAGAAAATAAATAATTACAGAGATAAAAATTATTAGGAATATTTAGACCTCACGATGCATAAGAACTTAGCTCAATCAGCCCTTACCAAGAATGTGGGTGTTTAGCTACTGGACATAATAATTAAGAAAATAAAGAAATAATTGAAGAACATGAAAATAGAATTAAAATGCGATATTCAAAAGAATTCACAGCGAAGTGTTACAGAACCAGAAGTTGGAAGAAGGAAGCTTCCCGTAATTGACAGCCTTCCCTAACCTTTAACAAGGTTAGAGTCCCCGCCCCTTATGTTCCTTTCCCAATTCCAAGACTTCAAAAAGATAAAGATAACATTATTCAAATTCGAAATAAAATAAAATACAACTAGAAATAGATTTGTTTGTTCAAATAGAGGATAATCCTTAAAGGATGCAATCTTGGATCACGTCTGATCTTCTCTAGCTGTCTCCAGCTATCAAATCTACTCTTTTAGCTCAAAATCCTGTGACTCCTATCTCATCATGTTTCTTGGCAATCTTGCCAATCTTAGCTAAGATTGGTTTGTCTTAGCTAAGATTGGTCGTTTGTCTGATTTTTGCTCCAGAGATAGATTTTCTCATATTTCCTCCAGCACAAATCTAGCTGTCATCCACACTCCAACAATAGCGTTCCAAGCTCCTAGCTCTGCACGTCTTTAGATCGGCAGTCTTAGCCAAGACTGCGCCCAAGATTGCTAGTTTGTGCTAAAAGCTGACATTTCGTCCATTTCCTTCTGTGCCCAAGATTTCTTACAAAAGAAGACAGATTGACGTGAAATAGATTGTTTTCACCATAACCAAGGTGGTTTAAGATGGTGAAAACGCATGGAAATAAACGTCAATCAAACCTCACCACACTTAAACAATGCTTGCCCCCAAGCATACTAGACTCTTAACAAAGAAAATAAAAAGAAAGACTCAAAACAAAAGAAGGCAAACAATGGCAAATTTCTGGACAGACTACCCTTAACCAGTCCCTTTATACCTTCATACCTATGACAGTCAGCATACTTCTCAATGGATCCCAACCCTTATGAACACGGCCTATTCAACACCTCAAACATCCAAATTCCACATAACCATAACATCTTTGCATTCCACAACAGACTCAACAAGACAAGACATCCACCGACTTGGATTTTCTCCCCCTAATTCAACTGCTCAACATCATCGTTCAATTACCTTGCCTGAAGTTTTATTTTTTCTATGCCAGTATTGCTAAAAGTTTCTTGATTATTAATGCTTAGTGAGGCAGAAATATCAAGACAAATACATATTTTTTTTTTTCTCATTGCTCTTGCTGAAGTTTCTTGAGTATTTCTACTTAGTGAGGCAGAAATATCAAGACATTTTATTTCATCAATTTTTTTTTTTTTAAGAGCATGCAATTTACTGGGCATAAAAGTAGTTCTCTATATTAGAGCAATTCAGCATAATTACAAGGCATCAAACTCCATTTTCCACTTAGCAATTTTCCTTAAGGGGATATTAAGTATATTTAGTGGAAGCTTGCCTATGTGTCAAGTCTGTTACACAATGGTAGACCCTATGATCATGTACAATAAGGATGTTTAAGGCGTTGAACATGCCTTGCTCATATGTTATGGGGTCACAAGGTGAAGGATGCTAAAGGTCAAAGTTAAGATATTAAGAGAAGGGCCTTAAACATAGTCCAGATTTTTGCTGACACTCAAACAAAACACGAGACACACATGCCTAAAAACACACATGAAAACAAAGAAAATCATGCATCAGACTCTAACTAGACAATACACAAAAAAGGCATGTATATATAGACAAATAACCTAAAAATACCCGCACCACACTTAAAGAACACATTGTCCTCAATGTGTTAATGAGAGTAAAAAGAAAAAGAAAAAGACACAATAAATGGAAAAAAATAAAAGAAAGAAAAAGACACGACCTGGGGGCATTTACTGAGTTGCGGGAGGTCTTGGAGGATAGAGGTCCATGCTGGAGTAGAGGTAGTTGCTGGAGGGGTTGTTTGTTCTAGTTTTGGGAAAATGTCTTAGCTAAGCACAATAGCTAAAGCAACTGCCGAAGCTATGATTTTCCTTTGATTTTGAATGCACTCCTCATGCTGCAACAACTCTAGAAACAAGTGTAAAAGATGTGGATCAACGAAATACCTCTTGAACTTATTCACAAAAAATTAAAAGAAAAATGGAAGAAGATAAAATAAAATAAAAACATGGGTTGCCTCCCATGCAGCGCCCCTATTTATCGTCTTGGGCTCCACATTGCCATGGATTTCTCATCAAGAAACTTTTCCAAATTTGCTCCATGCTTTAAGCTTGACACGACCTTTGGGTGACGCTCCATTGACAGCCCCTAAAGGTATAAATTGAAATGGGTCAGGAGGCTGATCAAGATTTGGTTGTTCCTGCATCACAAATGGTGAGTTTTGGCTACTGTGATCAGTAGAAAACTTAAGAAAAGGGTCAGTCCAGTCTATGGCTTTGGGGGAGCTAGCCGGCAGAAATGAATCTTGGCCAAGACTGCGATCAAGACTGCTTTTAAGCTCAACATCTGGTGCCTGCACACTTGAAGGTAGGAAGTTAGGATAAGCTTTTGGTAATTCATGGTTGTTAGAAATATCAGTATTTGGATCACAAAAATGAAGTATGAAACAATATCTTGCGAACCATCACTAGCCACAAATTCTTCCTCCTTCAATTTTCCACCCGAAATTCTCCTGCTAAGAACACAATCAAGAGGGTTAGTTGCATTTGATTCATGACCCTTATCAGTATCATGTTCAAGGTTGTCCACAAAGCTGACACTATGCATTTTATTAGAATTTTTGTTGGCATGATGCATGTCAAACTTTATTGTTGTACCACAATATTCTAAGGTAAGGCATCCATGATACACATCAATTTTGGCTCTTGTTGTTCTTAGGAATGGCCCTCCTAAGAGTACATCTATGGAGTTGGAAGGTAGGTCAGTGTTCATCTCAACAATGTAAAAATCTACACGATATATAAAATTATTCACCTGTACCAATACATTTTCTACAATTCATTTAGGGAGTATAACAGATCTGTCAGCAAGTTGAATTACTACCCTAGTTTCTTTCATGATACCAATGTTCAATTTTTTATATTCAGAAAAAGACATCACATTGATACCTGCTCCCAAGTCGCATAAAGCTTTTTCCACTTGTTGGTTACCTATTTTGCATGGAATTGTAAAAGTGCCTTGATCCTCGCATTTTTCTAGAAGTTTTGCCTGTAGGATTGCAGATACATTCTGAGTCACATTTATCCTCCCAGTTCCTGCAAGTTTCTTCCTACTACTGGACATTTTTTTTAGGTATTTAGCATAACTGGGAACCTTAATAATTAAATCAAGCATAGGAATATTTACTGCAATTTTTCCAAAAATATTCATAAATTCCTTAGCCTCATCTAATTTCTTCTGCTTGGAAGACTTGGGAGGATAAGGGGGTGGAATCTCCACTGTTTCTTGAGGTTTTGAACTTTGCTCATCAGTCTTGGCCACTGGCTTGGCCAAGATTGGCTGCTCCCTTTCTGTCTCAGTTGAAGTATCAGTCTTACCCAAGATTGGTTCTGGCTGAGATTCTGCCTGGATTTCTTCGTCTACGTCATCTTCATCCTCAAACAACTGGTTATACACCTCTTTGTCCAACTTGGCACCCTTCCTTTCAGGCAAAACGCTTCCACTCCTGAGGTTGATAGCACGCACACTGTACTTTGGGTTATCTATTGTGGTGGAGGGAAGTTTGTCCTGATTTTTGGGTTGTTTTTGTGCTAACTGTGCAATCTGTTTCTGCATCTCCACCATGCTAGACTATGTTGCCATCAAAGTGGACTGGGTTGCCACCATGAACTTTTGGAGAGTTTCCTCAATCGGCACTCCAGTGAGCTGCAAAGGTTGAGGTGCGGGTGGCAACTGAGGCATAGAGGTCTGGTTTTGAGGGGGTCTAGGTATAAAATATTGAAAGTTTGTTGGAGATTGTTGAGGCTGTTGGTACTGCTGGAGTGTCGGGCTTGGCTAAGATTGGTTCTAATTGTGTCCATATGCCACACTGTCTCGGCCTAGATCACCCGGATGTCGAGCCATGTAGCAATTATGGGTTGGGTGATCCCTCTGTTGGCAAATTCCACAAACCATGGCTACCTATTCTGGAATTGTCCCTGTAGCAAGATTAAGGAGCATATTAGATATTTTAATTAATTTTTGCTCAACATTAATAGCATTTAAATTAGAAGGGATAGAATTTTTCTCTGTTAAGGCATTATTTTGGCAATTATCAACCATGGTTTGGAGCAGTAGCTTGGCTCTGGTTGGAGTGAGGTCTTGAAGAGCTCCTCTAGCTACCACATCTACACGTTCGTTGTCTTTCTGGCACATTCCATCATAAAAATATTGGATCAAAAGTTGATCTGCCACTCCATGTGTTGGGCAAACGTTTTGCAAATCCCGAAATCTTTGGTGGTACTCACTAAGGCTTTCATTGCCTTGTTGCTGGACTGAAACTAAGTTCTTCCTTGCTGCCCCTGCCTTGGTTGCATTCCAATATTTGTTAAGAAAAATAGAGGACATCTCAGCCCATGTGGTGATGGTGTTATGAGGTAGGCCATAAAACTAGTTTTTTGCTGAGTCCTCAAGTGACCATGGGAATGCTTTTAGCTTGGCTCTTTCTATGGGCACGGTGGCTGGTTTCAAGGTATCACATTGGAGATGTAGATTCCTTAGATGGTTGTATGGATTTTCGTTTAAATGGTCGTGAAATTTTGTAAGGTTGGCTATGATATTGGTTTTTAGGGACCAATCATTTGGTATGGTAGGTAACTGAATGCATGAATAGGTTTCTCGCTCAGCTTCTCTATTCAGCTCTCTCATGGTTCGTTCTTGCTGATTTTCCTCCATGGCTGGAATCTGGTGTTCAGCTTGGCCTGAATCTTAGCCAAGATTGCTGTCTGTGAACAAAAATTTCTACAAAAACAAAAATAAAAATAAGAACTACAAAACACCGTTATAAGTCCCCGGCAACGGCGCCAAAATTTGATTGCGTGTCGAGGGCATCATATTTAGTTGTAAAATGAATATAAAAAATGGGTAGAAAGGTTACAACTTATCACTGTCCACAAGGACTTATAGATCGTGGTAAGAGGATCTTCCACTGAGACCTCTAGGATTTTGTAGTTCTGATTTGACTTCCTCGTCACTGGAAATGGTTGATTGTTTCTGCAACTAAAACAATTAAAATAGAAATTAAATAATAAAATAATCTTGGGCAAGATTGAGTCTTAGCCAAGATCAGAAATCTGGTAATGTGAATTCAAAGGGTAGAAAACTCCTGGTAAGGGGCAAGATTGGAGCTGTGTTCTTATGCTTCAGTCATCGGTTCAATGTTGTTCATCTTCATCTCTATAGCGCTGCTTCGTCAAGGTCAACACCTAACTTAAGTTTATCCTCGATTGTCAGTCGAGGCCCACGGTTGTCATTCGGGTCTGAATTATATTATTCATTCAACTGGGTCTCCCAAGTTAAAATCTGAGTTGTCAATTCTAAACTTTAACAAGGAAGTAATTTGTTGAACCAGAAAAGAAATAATTACAGAGATAAAAATTATTAGGAATATTTAGACCTCACGATGCATAAGAACTTAGCTCAATCAGCCCTTACCAAAAATGTGGGTGTTTAGCTACTGGACATAATAATTAAGAAAATAAAGAAATAATTGAAGAACATGAAAATAGAATTAAAATGCGATATTCAAAAGAATTCACAGCGAAGTGTTACAGAACCAGAAGTTGGAAGAAGGAAGCTTCCCGTAATTGACAGCCTTCCCTAACCTTTAACAAGGTTAGAGTCCCTGCCCCTTACGTTCCTTTCCCAATTCCAAGACTTCAAAAATATAAAGATAACATTATTCAAATTCGAAATAAAATAAAATACAACTAGAAATAGATTTGTTTGTTCAAATAGAGGATAATCCTTAAAGGATGCAATCTTGGATCACGTCTGATCTTCTCTAGCTGTCTCCAGCTGTCAAATCCACTCTTTTAGCTCAAAATCCCGTGACTCCTATCTCATCACGTTTCTTGGCAATCTTGCCAATCTTAACTAAGATTGGTTTGTCTTAGCTAAGATTGGTCGTTTGTCTGATTTTCGCTCCAGAGATAGATTTTCTCTTATTTCCTCCAGCACAAATCCAGCTGTCATCCACACTCCAACAATAGCGTTCCAAGACTCCTAGCTCTGCACGTCTTTAGATCGGCAGTCTTAGCCAAGACTGCGCCTAAGATTGCTAGTTTGTGCTAAAAGGTGACATTTCGTCCATTTCCTTCTGTGCCCAAGATTTCTTACAAAAGAAGACAAATTGACGTGAAATAGACTATTTTCACCATAACCAAGGTGGTTTAAGATGGTGGCAACGCATGAAAATAAACGTCAATCACTCTGCTTCTTCTTTTGCTCGAGGAAAACTTCTCCCACCTTTCGTCGGTGCCGGCGGTCTACTCATTACTTTCTTCTTCAAGGTATTTTGCTCCTCTTTCGTTCTGGTTTTTCTTTTACTGGTTCGCTATGCATAAGACTAGAGCTACCAGGGGTTTTCAGAGACCTTTAGATCCAGAGATCGAAAAAACACACAGTATTTTTTCGTGCCCGACGGTTCTGAGGGCCGAATTAGAGAGTCATGGTATCTCTTTCCCCCTTGGCTGTTCCGCTATCGTCCCCGAGGATGGTCTACGACTTCACGATCCACTGTGGGGGAAATATAGACTGTTTTACTTTAAAATGTTCCTTTATGGCTTTCGTTTCCCAGTTCATACTTCTATAGAAAAAAATTTGCGCCAATATAATCTTAACCCTGCTTAGATAACTCTTTCTTCTTAGTGTGGGATTTATGCCTTTCTTTGTGCTTGCGAGACGAAGGGTATCTTTACTCCGTCCGTCAATTTAATCTGTAAATTCTTTAGCTTAAGTTGTCGCAACTGCTTAGTTGATATCGCCCCGAGGTGGAATGACGCGTTCGTGCAGTCGTTCTGGCAGAAGTTTCAGGGCTTTGAGGAGACTGTGGCTGATTGGAAGAGCGGTTTCTTCATTCTTGAACTGCCTTCTCGTTTGTGGCACGGGGGCTTTAATCGAGAGATTACTAGCGCTGCCTGGGTAAACCTAGGAGACTGTGGCTATTGTCTAGGGATGAGTTAGCCGAGGCTAACGCCTTGCTAGAGATAGATACGTCTTTCCTTATTCAGGAATTCACTTTGTACATGCGCCTGGAAGAGTGCATTACGGGTGATTTTTCTCTTTTCACGTTATCACTTTGATTTTCTTGCTGTTCTAACATATTTCATTGGCAGAAGACGCTGAGGGTCAATCACCCGGAAGGAATGATGCTCCTTTGAATGTGGTGCCGCTCCAAACGCTACCAGTTTCTCCACCACTTGGGGGTTCCAGCCATCAGAGTACTTTGCCGAAGAAGAGAAGAACTAAGACAGTCGCAGGGGGAGGGCGCGGCACTCCTACCCGAACCTCTCATTTTCTTGACAATTGGTTACCGGTTCGAGGCAGAGGAGTAACTTTGGCTCGACCCGTAACTAGGATAACTGACAGCGATAACGAGGATATGGATATCTAGACAGAGCTTTGCCATGCTTTCACAGCTCAACGGAAGAAACTCAGAGTGGAGAAAGATGGTCAGGCTACTAGGATTTTTTCAAAAAAGGTTGAGAAAGTCCCCACCATGAGGGTTGACGTTTCTACTGTAGCGAGTACTTCTCAAATGACGAAGGTTACTGAGGCGTCAACTGTCATTCCTCCAACGTTTATTGAAGTTCCGCTGACGGCAGACTTTCCGCTGACTAACGCCCCCGACTCTCCCATTTCCTCTTGCATTCCTGACGTGGTAGTGCCAGCTCCCAGATCAAGCGCACTTCTTGACCCACCGACGGGGGGTCCTCAACCGTTATTCTTTACTTCCATTTCAGGTATTGACTGTTCTGCCAAGGGTTCCACTCCCTCTATTATCGCCAATCTTTCCCCTCAGGTTCCTCAAGGGGTTCCTTCTTACCGATTGGATTTGTCAACCTTTGGCACTAGCGGGCTTCGTGCCTTAGGGGTGTCGGACTCGTTATCACGAGATCAACCGACGGCCTTCCTGGTAGGTGAGATATTTGGCTCACCTGAGGTTAAAGAAGAGTTGTTGCGGCTTCCCCCCGATATTCAGCACATGCACATTCTGAACGATGCACTAGCCGGCTTCCGCAAAGTGCATCACTTTCTTAAGGCTCATGGTCACAAGCTTCGAGGTTCATCTGACTCAAGAGAGCAACTGGATGTCGCCTTGACTAAAGTGAAGGAGTTGACGCGACTTCAGAATCGTACCTTGGCGGAACTGAACGATTACCGCGCTGAACTTGCAAAGGAAAGATCTAAGGGGAAAGCCAAAGTTGAGTTTTTAGAGGCGGAGTTGGTGGCAGCTGACAAGAAAAATTCTCTTCTTTCTAAAGAGATATTGGCTTGCAATGCGGATTTGGCAAAGGTTCCCTTAAAGATACGCTGGTGGAAGAAAAAGACAATGTGGGCCTTTACTGCCTGATTCGCGGACTACTATCGCAGTAGGACTTTCGATCCTGCTAAGATAGCTGATTACGCCTCTGAAAAAATGAATGAGATAGACGGGAGCAAAGAAGGTTTTCTTTCTTCAGGAGAGGAAGAGGGAGGTGATGGCGGCGATACCGAGGCACTCCCGTAATCGGATGGTGCTGATGCCGCAGAGGACGTCAAAGACTCCACTCGTCCCTGTTATTTGCTATTCCTTTTTCACTTCAAACATTGATGCAATTTAGTTTGTAATAATTAATAACGCCTTCCTTGTAACAATGTCTAGAATTCTCCTTTAAATAACGATTGATCTTTATCGCGTTATCCCTTTCCTTTGCGTTATCTCGACGGCTGCCAGCAGAGTTAACGTTGCGCCGCGTTATCTTGGTCTCCGCGTTATTGCGCCTGTCTTGGTTTGAAAATCGACTCCACTTTTCAGAGCATTTAATGCTTGAGATTCGCTTATTAATGCGAGAGGGGAGTCATAATGGCTAGAATACACGTGTCTATTCGCGGAGGCACTACGGGTTGGCGTGCCCTAGGAATTGGTGAGATCGAAGTGTCTTCTCGCTTCTCTAGAATCATACTCATTGCTTGCGTCTTTTCTTTGTAACGCGTAAAACACGCGACGACTGTTACAACAATCGTTTTGTCTAACTACTAGGGTTATAAAACCCAACACATGTTCTTTTTCTCTCTTTTGTTATTCTATTTTCCTTTCACCTTCTTGAGCCGACTGGTGTTTCTTCTTTCCATCATCTAGGCGTTCTGAGTTTGTCTCCTAGAAAGGTATTTCTATCCTCATCTGTCATCTTCTTCATCTTTTCTTTATTTTTTGCCATGGCTAGAACTCGCCGTTCTCAACCCAAGTCTGTTGATGAGGGAAAAATTGAGAATACTATTACCACCATCACCTCCACAATCATACTTCAAGAGCATTTAACCAGACATAATGCCCATATTCTCGAGGATTGTACGATTTCCATTACTTCTGATTCAATGCGCCTTAATAGTATATTATCCGGCAACAGTAGTGATAGGAACCCTAGTACCCATCGCACGCACGCTGCACCTTCACGTGTGCCCTTGCCGCCCCTTGGCCCGATGACGCGCCAACACAGCAAGCACCTGTCCTGCCAACTTTCTTTATTCCTACATGACAAGATTCAGTGCGAGGCTACGCTGGATGAGTCAGTACTACGCGTGCACACGCCGCGCTTAGTGACATTGCTGGTCGCGCCCAGCGCGCACATTAGCGCCTACGGAATGGACACTCGAGCCAAGTCAGACTTGGGAAATATTTGCCGAGCTCCAGCCGAGTTACAAGATAGCTTCAAGGGTCTAGAAGAGGCTACTGGAGTTTCAAGTTAAACGCCCGACGCGTTTGGGAGAATGGTCGAGCGGGTCAACGCATGCGCAAGTCCTAGCGCACCAAGGACTTCGACTTGAGGAAGGACGCGTATTGCGCAATTCTACTGTGTATAGGATTGCTTGGGTCTACTAATACTCTTAGTACTAGTATTATAATTAATTTAATTAATTATTTCAGCTTTTGTTCAAGTCGAATTCTTGTATAGATAGAAGTTCTAGTTCTCGTAGGATTTGTATTTCTTGCGCCTATTAAAGGCAACCGCTTGGCTTAATAAAATCAGACTTTTTTTTGCCAACACTGAGTTAAATTTAAGTCTCGCAGAACGTTGAATCCTTTGAGTCCGAAGAACCACTCAAGTAAATCAAAAGTTCACCCCCATTGTTCGATTGCCTAGGAGTTCGATCAAGATCCTTATTCGCGTAGCTGGGTTGGCTAGGCATCACGACTTAGCAGGGTCAGCGCACGTTTGGGTTCAATTTAAAGTATTTCCGCATGAAGTCCATCCTTGAACAATGATCACAATAGGAGCATCGATCCAAGCCTAGCAAGGATCGTATCAGTTGGTAGCGGAGCGAAGGCTGTCAAGCTTGGTAATTTTAATTGCTTTCTTTTTATTTCGATACATTCTTGAGTCGATTTACTCTAGTCCGGAGCTAAATCACCCTTCATCCATCTAGTTGTATTTTCGTTTTATATAGAGTCAAAAAACATTCAAAAAAAAATTCAAAAAGAAAAAGAAAGAATGTCTCAAGATTCAGGAAACAAAAGTATCAAGGAAACCGAAGGCAAGGCCGAAGAGATCAACTTGACTACCCGAGATCTCCTTCTCCAAGTCTTAGCCCGAATGGACAAGATAGAAGCATGCAACAACTTTAAATCGGAGGAGTCCTCGGATGAGAAGAAAAAGGCGACAGCCACGCCCCACATGACCCAAGTCCTAAACCCACAACGCGCAGCTCACCTCTATGACATGGGACCAAAGGAAGACAAGTCGGGTCTATTTACTGATTTACCCAAAGGTTTTGCTGGCGAGGGGAATGAAGACCGTTGTTTTGTGTTGCTTGGGAATAATGAGGAGCAGCGGCGCACGCCCACACAAGCCCAGCGCATCAATGCGGAGCGCCTAACGCGTTGAGCGCATAGGCGAATGGAGCGCGAGCCCGAGTATGATGAGCAGTGGCACCGAGCGCCCTGTATGCATTGGAATGATGTGTATGACGAGGATGAACCTGAGTTCTTTAGGCGCGACCAAGCTAATGAGCGGTGGCCTAGAGGAGAAGATCAATTTTATGCTAATCTAAATAGCATCAAGCTCAAAATTCCACCGTTTGATGTCAAGGACGAGCCCGATGCATACTTTATTTGGGATTAGAAGATTGAATCGATCTTTTTACTCCACAATTATTCTGAAGAGAAGAAGATCCGCTTAGCATCCATTGAATTCAATGGTTATGCCATACATTGGTGGGAACAGCTTCACAAGCTCAAGCGTCGAGCGAACGCTCCACTCATTCGGACATGGGAAGAGATGAAGCGAGAGATGAGGAGGCGTTTCATCCCAACGTATTTTCAGCGGGACCTTTATCAGCGATTGCAAGCTATGTCCCAAGGGACTCGGTCAGTAAGCGAGTACTTTAATGAGCTAGAGATTGTGCTAGCAAGAGCACAGATTGAAGAAGAGGAAGAGGCTACAATGGCGCGCTTCTTTAATGGCCTAAACCGTGACATTGCCAACAAATTGGAGCTGGTGTACTATGGGTCATTAGAAGAGATGCTCCACATGGCAATCAAGATAGAGAGGTAGACCAAGGCTAGGGTCACCTACTCTAATTCAGGTTCAGCTGCAACTAAGGCACAAAGTTGGAAGAAGTCGCAATGGAGCAAGGAAGACAAAGGGGTCCGTGTACCGCCTAAAGTCTTGCCATATGATTACAAGGGTCCCAGCAGCGGCACCAATACTTATAAGCCACATAACAGCAGTGCCAACATGGCTCCGAACAAGCCCTCCACTAAAGATATAGTATGCTTCAAGTGCTCAGGACGGGGACAAAAGCAATCTGATTGCCCTAACAAGCGTTTTCTCTTAATACGCGAGAATGGTGAGCTAGCATCCGACGATGAGCAAGAGATTGAAAGGGATGATGAAGGCACTAACGAGGACAGTGACTCGGATGAGGTTGTGATCAACTCATTGTCCTTAGTGACGAGGCACAGTCTTAGCGCGCAAGTCAAAGAAGAGGCGCATGGAGACGAGCAACGGGAAAACTTATTTCACACCCGTTGCGTTGTCAACAAAACCGAGTGCTCCATGATCATAGACAACGGGAGTTGCACTAATTGTGTGAGCACAATGTTAGTTCAGAAGTTGGGACTGACTACCATACGCCACCCAAGGCCATATTCGCTACAATAGATGAATAATGGCAGCGCCATTAAAGTGAGTCAGCAAGCACTCGTCTCATTCGCAATTGGGAGATACGAGGATGAGATCCTTTGCGACGTAGTGCCTATGCATGCGAGTCATATTTTATTGGGATGACTGTGGCAATTTGATAGATCAGTCGTACATGATGGCCGAACCAACAAGTACAAGCTAGTCAAAGACGGTAAGAAATACTCACATGCACCTTTGACTCTAGCACAAGTGTTCGAAGATGAACAATGGCTTGAGAAAGCCCATGTTGAGTGGGAAATTGCTAAGAAGTTCAAGGGAAGCGAAGAAGAAGACAAGATTAGCCCAAGCGAAGTGAAGATTGGCAGGAAGAAAACAAGTCTCTACGCCAAAGGGAAGGATCTTCGGCGAGCACTTACCATGCGCAATTCTAATTGCGAACCAAGTAAGCCTTTGATTCTACTTCGCTTCAAGCCCTACTATCTCTCTTCTTCTTCATCTACAAATTCTGCCCCGCCTATTATTTCCGAGCTATTGGAAGAATTTGCGGATGTATTACCCGACGAGATGCCCGCGGGTTTGCCTCCAATCCGAGGGATCGAGCACCAAATAGATTTTTTCCCGGGTTCCACAATTCCGAATCGGCCAGCTTATAGAAGTAATCCTGAAGAGACAAAAGAGTTACAGCGGCAAGTGGATGACTTATTGAGCTGTGGGTATGTGCGAGAAAGTCTTTCCCCTTGAGCCGTACCCGTTATCCTTGTGCCTAAAAAGGATGGTACATGGTGGATGTGTGTAGACTGTAGGGCCGTGAACAAAATCACAATCAAGTATCGACATCCCATTCCAAGGCTAGATGACATGTTAAACGAATTGAGTGGCAACGAAATCTTCTCGAAGATAGATCTTATGAGCAGCTACCATCAAATCCGAATGAAGGAAGGGGACGAACGGAAGACAGCGTTTAAGACCAAGCACGATCTTTACGAGTAGATGGTCATGCCTTTCGGCTTGACAAACGCACCAAGCACATTCATGAGGCTTATGAACCATGTGCTACAGCGGTTCATTGGCAAGTTCATAGTGGTGTACTTTGACGACATCCTCGTTTATAGCAAGTCACTTGAAGAACATGGCGTGCACCTACGCCAAGTGTTCTTAACCCTACGCGAGCAATAGTTATATGCTAAGGCGAGTAAGTGCTCATTCGCGCTTAAGTAAGTCAGTTTTCTAGGGTTCATTGTGAGTGTGGAAGGCATCAAGGTCGATGAAAAAAAGATCAAAGCCATTAAGGAGTGGCCTACGCCAAAGAACGTGAGTGATATACGTTCGTTCCATGGCTTAGCGGGCTTTTATAGACGCTTTGTCAAGGATTTCAGCACTATAGCGGCACCTTTGAATGAATTGACCAAGAAGGGAGTGCCCTTCACATAGGAGCAGCCGCAGGAACAAGCGTTTCAAATGCTTAAAGAGAGACTATGCACCGCGCCTGTTTTAGCATTGCCTAATTTCGAAAAGGTTTTCGAAGTGGAATGCGATGCAAGTGGCATCGGCATTGGAGTTGTTCTGATGCAAGAGAAGAGACCGATTGCGTTCTTTAGCGAAAAATTAAAAGATGCACAACTTCGGTATCCCACTTATGACAAGGAACTGTATGCACTCGTGCACGCCTTAGAGGTTTGGCAACACTATCTTATGCCGCGAGAGTTCCTAGTGCACACCGATCACCTTAGCTTGAAATATCTGAATATCTGAAGGGATAAGGGAAATTGAACAAGAGGCACGCCACATGGATGGAATTCATAGAAGCATTCTCGTACCACATCCAATATAAGCAAGGAAAGGAGAATATCATAGCCGACGCCTTGTCTAGACGGTATGCCCTCATCTCCTTTTAGTGCGAAACTTTTAGGGTTTGCGCACATAATCTCTCTCTACCTTCTTGATTCTAATTTTGGAGAGATTTACTCTACATGCATGACGACACACGGGTCTAAGTATTTTCAGCACGAAGGGTATCTGTTTAAGCACAAGAGGTTGTGTGTTCCGCATTGTTCTATGCGAGAATTATTGGTCTTAGAGTCGCACAGTGGTGGACTTATGGGACACTTTGGAGTTACGAAGACCCTTGAGATATTAAAGGGGCATTTTTATTGGCCACATATGACAAGGGACATGATACGTATTGTGTCTCGGTGTATTACATGTCGCAAGGCCAAATCGAAGGTTGCAAGCCACAGTGAGTACATGCCTCTACCCGTTCCTTCGCACCCTTGGACGGATATCTCTATGGAGTTTATGGTTGGGTTGCCGAAATCATGGAAAGGGAAAGATTGCATCTTCGTTGTCGTGGAAAGATTTTTGAAGATGGCACACTTCATTCCGTGCACCACTAGCAACGACGCAAGCTACATCGCCAACTTATTTTTCAAGGAAATCGTGCGCTTACATGGGATGCCCACAAGCATTGTAAGTGACCGAGACAGGAAATTTCTTGGCCATTTTTGGCGAGTGTTATGGCTACGTTTGGGGACTAAGCTACTCTTTTCGACTTCTTGCCATCCTCAAACCGACGGACAAACAAAAGTAGTAAACCGCACAGTCGGGTCTTTATTGAGAGCATTGGTAGGCAAACATGTGACCAAGTGGGATGATCAACTACCCTTTATGGAATTTGCCTACAATCGAGCCACACATTCTAGTACCGGTTTCTCACCATTCGAGATAGTCTATGGCTTCAATCCTTTGACGCCGCTGGACTTAGCGCCTTTACCTTTGCAAGATGCCACGAGTTTAGATGGAGACGCAAAGGCAGCAGCAGTGAAGAAGATTCATGAGCAGACCAAGAAAAATATAGAGAAAATGAACGAACGCTTGGTCCGCAAGAAGAACCAAGGAAGAACGACCGCATCCTTCAAAGTAGGCGACTGGGTTTGGTTACATTTAAGGAAGGAAAGATTTCCAGCCTTGAGGCGTCACAAAATTTCCGCAAGAGGAGACGGCCCATTTTTTATCGTAGAGAAAATCAATAATAATGCCTATATCATTGACCTCTATGGATCCGCAAGTACTACCTTCAACATCTCCGATTTAAGTTTGTGTGATTGGGTGGAAGATGATGAGGAAGACACGGATTCGAGGACGAATCCACTTGAAGAGGGAGGGACTGATGTGAACCCTAGTACGCATCGCACGTACACCGCACCTTCACGCGTGCCCTTGCCGCCCCTTGGCCCGATGGCGCGCCAACACAGCAAGCGCCTGTCCAACCAACTTTCTTTGTTCCTACATGACGAGATTCAGCGGGAGGCTACGCTAGATGAGTCATTACTACGCGTGCACACGCCGCGCTTAATGACGTTGCTGGTCGCGCCCAGCGCACACGCTAGCGCCTACGGAATGGACGCCCGAGCCAAGTCAGACTTGGGAAATATTTTCCGAGCTCCAGCCGAGTTATAAGATAGCTTCAAGGGTCTAGAAGAGGTTACTGGAGTTTCAAGTCAAACGCCCAACGCGTTTGGGAGAATGGCCGAGTGGGTCAACGCATGCGTAAGTTCTAGCGCACCAAGGACTTCTACTTGAGGAAGGACGCGCATTGTGCAATTCTACCGTGCGTAGGATTGCTTGGGTCTACTAATACTCTTAGTACTAGTATTATAATTAATTTAATTAATTATTTCAGCTTTTGTTCAAATCGAATTCTTGTATAGATAGAAGTTCTAGTTCTCGTAGGATTTGTATTTCTTGCGCCTATTTCAGGCAGCCGCTTGGCTTAATAAAATTAGACTTTTTTTTGCCAACACTGAGTTAAATTTAAGTCTCACAGAACCTTGAATCCTTTGAGTCCGAACGCTCAAAGAACCACTCAAGTAAATCGAAAGTTCACCCCTATTGTTCGATTGCCTAGGTTGCTAACCCATTGCTGGTTAGAGGGTTAGGAGTTCGATCAAGATCCTTATTCGTGTAGCTGGGTTGGCTAGGCATCACGACTTAGCAGGGTCAGCGCACGTTTGGGTTCAATTTAAAGTATTTCCGCACGAAGTCCATCCTTGAACAACGATCGCAACAGGAGCATCAATCCAAGCCTAGCAAGGATCGTATCAAGTAGGTTTTTGTATGCCAAGATGTTTGGCAATGGTTTCCAGTTTCCTCTTAATTCTTTCGTTGAAGGGTTGTTTGTTGCTCTGGATGTGAATCCTGTTCAGTTAACTCCCAACGCGTACTGTTGCGTTTACGCATTTCTAGAACTCTGTAAATACAAAGGGATTAACTCTCCTTCCCTTTTATTAGTTAAATCACTTTTTCAACTGTATAGCCGTAGGGATGTGCTAGCGATATCGCCCCGTTATGAGGATGACTCGCTTAAACCCTTCACCTGGAAGTTCCTGCACCTTGAGTCTTCCATTGAAAATTTGAAAAATGATTTTTTTTCATTGAACTGCCTAGCCCCCGGTGGCGGACCAATTTTAATCACAAGATCCAGGATAGTGCCTGGGGTCGACGGGGGGATCTTCCTCCACCTGAGTAAGGCTGGTTAGACAAACTGCTCAAATTGGACATCAGCGTTCACACTAACAACCTGGCGTGCGGGACTGATATTCGAGCCTGTGTTGAGAGTGAGTGTTGTGTCATTTTCTTTGTAATTTTAGGCGATATTAACGCTAACGTTATATCGTGATTGTGCAGTTCCTGAGCCTGGTTGGAAGCCTGAAAGCGTTAGGAGACAGGAGAGAAGGGCTCTAAGAAGAAAGGAGAAAGAGGAAGTTGCTGTCGCTGCTACCGCGGCTGCTAATCCTGTCATACCACCTACTGTGACTGTAAATCCCATCCAATAGCCTTCTTCTCTGGTTGGTGAGGGAACTGCCACCATTCCCATTTCTATTCCGGTTGTATCCGTTGTTGTCGCTTCTGCTCAGGCGTCTTCTTCTCAGGTTCCCACAAAAAGGAAAAAGAAGAAGAAGACAAGACGCGTTGCCGCCCTTACCCCACCTTCGAACACGACAGCTTCTTCGGAGGTGTCGGTTAGCGATATTGTCACTGTAGGCATTTCTTTCATGACTGTGTTATCTCGCTCATTGCTTCTTAACGCCCTTTAGTATTTTCTTTTTCTTTCTTACCCTTCTCAATGTTTCTTTCTGCAGGATACCGCTGTTGCCTCTGCTCACTTTTCACCAACAGACAACATGAACCTGACCCATGTGTTTCGTCGTCCTGACAAGAGGCCGCGACATGACGGGGAAACACGACCTTGCCAGCAGGTCCCGTTATCAATGAAGGGGGGATGCTAGCATTTTTGGGTCCTTTGATGCTTTGATGCTATGCCCTTCTGGCGGTCAGTCTTCTGACCTTTTGGGAACTATGGGCGTTTCTGGGTCCTTTGATGCTTCGCCCAATTCCTTCGACTCTTCACCTCCTCCTTCCTTCTCCCACGCCATGGGTTTCAACGAGGACCTAACGGGGGCCGGTTTTTTGACCTTTCAATCTCATGGTTCCTTCGGGCTTCATGGGGGCATTTCTTCTAATCATCCTCCCTCTCCAACTAATCTATTTTTTGTTCCCTCCAATGCCTCGATGTATAGGCCTGGTGGGGTTGTTATGCCCCATCTCATGGCCGATTTGAGTTCGATGGCTGAGTCTGGTCCCGTTACTCATCGACTTGACTTGAGTAACTTGCGCAGATCTGGGTTCACGACTATTGGGGGTGGCAGATCTGGTCCCGTTACTCTTCCTTCTTAGCCGCTTATGCGTTAACGACCCCGGAGGAGGAGGAGGCGTTTCTTTCTCGGACTGCCCAGCATATGTCGCACAAAGTTGCCTCTCTTACTTCTACCTCAGATAGGCTTTATGTCGCTCATCGTCATCTTTCCAAAGAGCTTGCCAAGGAGCAAGAAGAAAAGAAAAAACTATCAGGGGAATGCCAAAAGTTGGTGCTAACCTTGGCGATGGCCAAGAAGGACTTGAAGGATGCTAGAGAGCAAGAGGCCGCTAAGGTGTCTGATCTTGACGCTGCTCTGATGGCAGAGAGGGCTAAGAATGTCGCGCTGGAGGAAGAGAAGACGGTATTGAAAGAGGAAAAAGTTGCACTAGAGAGGGAGTCGGTAGAAAAGCCTAAATGGTACATTGAGACCACTGCCGGTATCATGTCTGACTGCTTTGTGCAGATTCATGGGGAGGAGGTGTACCACGGTGATGCCCTTATTGATGCTTTTTGGGAGAGGTCAGGGATCCTCACAGATGATCATTTTCACGGGGCAAAGACGGGGGGCGCGAAGGGAAAGGGGATAGTGAGACTGCCGCGCAATAGACGTTTTTGCCACCCTTTCTTGAATATTGGGCGCCGCCCATTTTTGTTTTTTGCCCTTGGAGGTTTTTGAATTTTGTAACCCTTCAAGGGTTTTTTTAACAATTATCATATGTATATATATATATATATATATATATATATATATATATATATATATATATATATATATATATATATATACATATATATTCTGCTTGCTATTTCCCTTTGTGGTTGTCCTCTTTCACGCTATCCCTTTTTTCTTCGAGCTCCCATAATAAGATAGTGGCATCAATGTTACCGTGATGATGTTGATAATAAGCCTAAGTGTCGCTTGCAAGGCTGCTATCGTAACGCAACAAGATAACGGGATTCCAACAGAAAATAGGATAAATGTAGCATTGCCATATAATCCATAGAATCATAAATACTGACGACGGATATTATGCAAGACATCGCGACATGACTTAATCATGCCCATTTCCATGTCGAGGTAGAATAACGTCGCTTAGCAGATAGCTTCAGAAATAGAACTCATAGAAGGGAATTATCATAATCAATATTACCCACAATGCGTAGCATATAACCTACGGTCGCAAAAGAAGATGTTGTGGTGTTATAGCCGTATATGTCTTCAAACCGGCGGTATCCTTCTAGAGGTGTTACAGCCTCGAACACTGCTATCATCTTCGTTGAAGAGATAACTCAATCGATAAGATGTCATCCAGGATGAGTATCTTCATAACGATACCGCACTGACGTAAATATTCTCGATCAGTGGTGAAGAATTCCATATAGATAGATGCGGACGTATCCCTTTCTGTAGGAATAGCTATCAAGGAGATATAGCACATACGTTCTCTTCGATGATATTTCTCGAATCAAGATGATAAGAACGTTGGTCGTTGCTTGTCACAATCATAGGCCACATAACACTATCGCCTGTGCGGTCGTCAATCTCCTCATTGTTTCCACGATGTCCCTGCGCATTCTCAATTATTGCTTTAGAGCATCAGTAAAACATCATACAATAACAAATGTTAGTCGCCGCTGGGAGCCTTCGCGCATCCACGTTGGGGTATTGTCGGCACCACTCCTATCGCTTTCTCAACCAGCCATCTTCAGTAGGCATTTCCCATTTGGTTACTCGCTAGGATATCGCGATTTTTCCGTATTTCCACGATCTGCCTGGAATGTGCCTCATCTTAGTGAGCCGTCTGATCAGGACCGGCCATCACAAGGGTAGGATTTTCACTTCTAGGCGTTGATACCTCGCATCCCTGGAATCGTTCCTCGTCTTAGTGAGCCGTCTGTATTAGCCCGGTTATCACAAGGATAGGATTTTCACTTCTAGGATGGAGTTACTATCTCTTTGTGAGTCGTCTATATTAGCCCGGTTATCACAAGGATAGGATTTTCACTCCTAGAGACTCTGGGACGTGCCTCGTCTTAGTGGGCCGCCTGTGTTAGCACTGTTGCCACAAGGATATGACTTTTTACTCCCGGGGGTGATATGATCCCGGACCCTTCCAACACCCTTATCGACACTCAAGATGTGTACCCTCAATGTCCGATCACACGAAGCAAGGCAAGAGGTTTGTCCTTATGGTTGGAAGGCAAAATGAGAGAGAACGGATCCACCCAAGTCAAGGAAAAGCCGGCCTATGTGATTTTCCATCGAACCAAAGAAGATGCATGACCGTGATCACGGTTCGTCCTAACCGTGAATCACGCCTGGAGAATTTTGGGTAACGTGATCACGGTTAGGCCTAACCGTGAATCACGCTATCTTCTGATGTGGGAGCTGATCCTTGGGTGCCTTACCGTGATCACGGTTCGTTCTAACCGTGAATCACGGTAGGAGTTGTGTCGAGCGTGATTCACGTTAAGGATTAGTAGTGATCACGCTAATGAGTTTTTGGCTAAAGTGATCACGGTTCGTCCTAACCGTGAATCACGTTAGCGTCGGATTTGTTACCTTTTTGCTTACTTGTATAAATAGCTCTTGTTTCATTTTCTTAGGGAGTTTTTTTGACTTGAGTGATATTTGATAAGTTGAGAGCACTCCTTAAACTTATCACCTAGGTCATTAAACTCTTCAATCCTTCTTGGAGAAAGATCGCTTGAGTAGAGAACACTCCTCCCGATCTTCCTCCGGGAAACCTTTGTAATCGAATTTGTAACAAGTTTGGGTGACTCAAATATATTTGAAGCTTTGTTTGCTGGATTGGTTTGAGCTTGTCAAGTGGTGCATTTGTTCATTACTTCCGTCTTGTCCATCTAACAACATTCAACACTCCGGTACTTTGTTTCTTCCTTTCTACTCTATATTTCCGCTGCAAATCCGTGTCTTTGTGTGTGAACTTCGTGTCTTTCTTTCAAGTCTTGTTGATAACTCCATCGGCTAGATCCTCCTCAAGCTCCATATATCATTCGGCTTACTTACACTAGGCCGGATCATATCAAGTGGTAGCGGAGCTTTTGGCGCCTTGGAGTTTACTTGGTGTTCTTCGTGTCTTATTAATCTCATTCCTTCTTAGTTTCTTGCGGTCAAAAGTGTCTGACTTTGCTGCCTAGTTCAGGTGGTATTTGTGCCAACTTGTGCTAGATCAAAAGATCAAAATCTGAAAAGTGTGTTCTTGGTGTTATTGCAATTTGGTGTGAAAAGGAAAATTTTGATCTAAAAATTTATTCAAGAGGCTAAAGCCTAGTGTTTCCCTCTAAAATATTATTTCCACTCACCAACTTAGCCAACAAAGTCTCCTTGGCCAAGGCATAGCCGGCCATCAAGTCCTCTTAGCCCTCCTTTGCATTAAATGCAAAAAGGGAACACAATACCTAACACCAAGACTAAGTGAAAGAGACTTTTCAAAAGTAGCAAACATTCCTTCTTTACCAAAAGAACATTCTTAACCACTTGTGCCATCCTTTCCTCCATACTCCCACGTCCATTTCCTTTCTTTAAGTCCAGCAGTCTTTTACTCCTTTCCAAGTTTAGGACTTAAGTCTTAAACTTAAGTCCTAAACCCTTTAAAAAAAAAAAAAAAAAAAAAAAAAAAAAAAAAAAAAGGGCAAAAGTCCTTTTCATTCAGTCCTTGACTTTGCCTTGAGTCTTTTACTCTTGTGAGTCATATTTTCCAACCTCCTTCCCTCCCAACGAGATTTCAAATTTTCTCCAAAGAATCGAGATTTCCAACGTTCTTGAAATTCTGAAAATTGTCTGCCACTTTTCCTTGAATCGCTGCAGTTTCTTTGAGTTCTTTGTTGAGTCTCTCCTACTCTTGTACTACTCGTTTGATTATTGGTAAAGCTAGTTGTGAACAAATGCTTGACTTGAACCACAAGATTATTTACGACAAGAAGTTGTGTGGTGAACATGATTGTGTAGGGATTTATTGAGCGATTTGTGAGCACGTATTTTTCGAGTGATCAAACACGAGTGTTTAAACACGTGAGGGAGAGATTTATTTCCCTAACCCTTGTTTAAGTGTGCAGGTACAGGGGGAACGTGAAGTTGAGTGTTTGTGAGCACGTATTTTTTGAGTGACCTAAACACCTAAACACGAGTGTTCAAACACGTGAGGGAGGGCATATTTTACTAACGCTTGATTGAGAGTGCAGGTACCATTCCTTGACACAATGTCCAGCCGAAGTAGACCTCATTCTAGTAGTAGTAGAAGTGTCGAGGCCCTAGAGCAAGTCCTTGCTGCCTTGGCCTCATTGAAGGCTACTGCTGAACGAACCGAGGCACGTCTCACCTTGCTAGAGGGGATTAATAAGTCCCCGGTAACCCCAAGGGAGTTTCCCCCTAAGCCCCCTAAAGGTTCCCACGAGGAGCATGTTGTTTGTGAGACCGAAGAGGAGGGTCACCTTGACAGTGATGAGGTGCATGATCCTTTACAGGCCAAGCTCAAAGGGGTGGCCAGCCGTGGCTTCCCTAGTTGCCTCACCACGGAGACCCGAAAAACAGTCCCACCTCCTCCTAAGGTACCCATAACTGAGGAGCAAATGATGTCCATCCGAAAGAAGTATGACAACGTCAACCTTGACCGAAGGGATCTCAATGCAACAAGTAGTAGACCACTAATTCCTCATTATCATGCTAAAACCACACCTTATAACACACATGGATTTTATGAGGAACCTTGTGATAATGGTGGTGAAGAGTTTGAAGAGCCTCCACAGTCCCATAGGGGTAGGCAACAACGAAACCCCACTTTTCAGTTTGGAAGGCATTTTGAGGCGACACAAGAACAGAAGGTTGATGACAAGTTGAGTGGTATTAAAGTGCAAATTCCTACCTTTAGAGGCACTACTGATCCTTCGGAGTACCTCAAATGGGAAGGGAAAATTCAGCGTATTTTTAATTGTCACCGGTATTCGGATGAGAAGAGAGTCAAGCTAGCTGCCATGGAGTTTGATGATTATGCGGTTAGTTGGTGGGATAAGGTTTGCAAAAATAGAGGGGCAGAGGATGCCATCCGGGATTGGGAAGAGATGAAGCGGGTAATGAGAGCTCGGTTTGTGCCCGCTAATCACAAACGGGACTTGCAAAACAAGTTACAAGGCCTCAAGCAAGGTTCCAAGTCCGTGGGTGAGTATTTTAATGAGCTAGAGGAGCTTCTTATCAAAACCGAAACTGATGAGAGTGAAGAAATCACTATGTCTCGGTTCCTTAATGGGCTCAATGAACGGATTCGGTATAAGCTTGAGTTGAAGGAGCTTGACCACTTGGAACCTATGCTCCATTATGCCTTAAAAGTGGAAGCATACGAGTCCACCAAGAAGAAACCTTACACTAACCGAAACACTGCCCAAACCTACTCTTCCACCCCAAAAACACCATGGAAATCCTACCCTAAAGACCAACCAAACCAAAAAGATCCCAAAACAGTGAACCCCAACCCAAAACCATACACACCTTACTCCAAGAGTAACACTCCTAATCCTCCGCCAAAGCAGACCCCTAACACACTCACTACCAATCCAAATTAGCCCAAGAGATTCTCATCGAACATCCAATGTTATCGATGCCAAGGAAGAGGTCACATTGCATCCGAGTGCCCCAACCGACGAATAGTGATCATCCGTGAGGGTAACTATGAAACTGAAAGTGATGATGAGATGGAAGAAGAGGATGGGATGAAAGAAGAAGAAACTGAAGGTAGTGAAGAAGAAGTGGTTCCGACAGCCCCTATGACTTTGGTTGTGAGGAGGAGCATGAGTGCTCAAACAAAGGAGGAGGATATCCAGGAAGAGCAACGGGAGAACCTTTTCCATTCACGGTGTGAAGTCAAAGGTAAAATTGTTTCACTTATTGTTGATAATGGGAGTGTGGTGGATGTAGCAAGCCATCTCTTAGTCTTGAAGCTTGGCTTGCCTACAACCCCACATCCCAATCCTTACTCTTTGCATTGGTTTAATGATGATGGGGAAGTGAAGGTAAAAGAGCAAGTTCTTGTAGCTCTTAAGATGGGTGGTTATGAGGATGAACGATTGTGCGATGTGGTTCCCATGGATGCGAGTCATCTCATTCTTGGTCGACCATGGCAATTTGATAGGTGGGTAGTCCATGATGGTCGGACTAACAAGCTTCATCTCACTCACCGTGGGAAGAAGTTCAGCTTTGTTCCACTCACTCCTATACAAGTCCGAGAAGATCAAATGCACATGGCAAAAGCAAGTGCAGACTTTCAGTTAATGAGGAAGATGAGAGACAAGAGAGGAGAGAAGAAAGTAAGTTGTGCGAAAGAGGAAAAAACCAGCCATGAAAAAAGTAAGCATGGTATCTTGAGGGAAGGTGAGTGTAGCTCACAAGAAAAGAGAGGAGAGAAGAAAGTAAGAGGAGAGCTGAATACACGCCATGACAAAAGTAAGCATGGTAGAGAAAGTGAGCCAAAACAGTTGAGTGTAGTAGCGAGGGGTAAGAATGTGAGGCAAGCCTTTGTCACCAACAAAGTGTGCCTTGTGCTTCGGTACAAGCCCCATTGTTTGAATGCTGCCACTAACCCCATTTCTTCTCTACCAAGTCCACTTGTTTCCCTTTTGCAGGAATTTGATGATGTGTTTCCATCCGAGATGCCTAGTGGTCTTCCTCCCATCCGTGGAATAGAACACAAGATAGACCTTGTGCCCGGTGCTACCATACCAAATAGACCAGCCTATCGATGCAACCCTGAGGAAACAAAAGAGCTCCAAAAGCAAGTCGAGGAGTTGTTGAGTAAAGGCTTCATTAGGGAAAGTATGTCCCCTTGCGCTGTGCCCGTACTACTTGTACCGAAGAAAGATGGGACATGGAGGATGTGTGTGGACTGTCGCGCGGTCAATAAGATCACAGTGAGGTATCGACATCCCATACCACGCCTCGATGATATGCTTGATGAGTTAAGTGGGAGTACGGTCTATTCCAAGATTGACCTCATGAGTGGTTACCACCAAATCCGAATGCACGAGGGCGACGAATGGAAAACAGCCTTCAAAACCAAACATGGTTTGTATGAATGGATGGTAATGCCTTTTGGTTTATCCAATGCCCCTAGCACTTTTATGAGATTGATGAATTATGTGCTGCGAGAATTCATAGGAAAATATGTTGTTGTGTATTTTGATGATATTCTTGTGTATAGTCCTTCTCTTGAACAACATGTGAATCACTTGCGCACCATACTTGACACTTTGCGTGCACATCAGTTATATGCTAAACTTTCTAAGTGTGAATTATGCTTGGATATAGTACATTTTCTTGGCTTTGTTGTGAGTATAGATGGCGTACAGGTTGATGAGGAAAAGGTGAAGGCCATTCGAGAGTGGCCTAATCCTAAGAATGCTAGTGAAGTGAGATCCTTCCATGGTCTCGCGAGTTTTTATCGTCGATTTGTACCAAACTTCTCAACCATAGCTGCTCCCCTCAATGAGCTCACCAAGAAACATGTAACTTTTGAGTGGGGAAGTCGACAAGAGGCAACTTTCAACGAACTCAAGGAGAGACTTATGCAATCTCCGGTGTTAGCCTTACCCAACTTCAACAAGGCTTTCGAGTTAGAGTGTGATGCAAGTGGCATAGGCATAGGAGCTATCCTAACTCAAGAGGGACGACCCATTGCATACTTTAGTGAGAAACTCAGCGGTGCCCAGCTCAACTACTCCACGTATGATAGGGAACTATATGTCTTAGTGAGAACACTCATGGTGTGGGAACATTACTTGCTGCCAAATCAGTTTGTCATCCACACCGACCACTTAAGTTTGAAGTTCCTTCAAGGCCAAGCCAAGTTGAACAAACGCCACGCCAAGTGGATGGAATTCATTGAGGCATTTCCCTACACCATCAAGTACAAGCAAGGCAAGGAGAACGTGGTAGCCGACGCTCTCTCACGAAGGTACGCTCTCTTGAACTCCCTTGATGCACAACTGTTTGGGTTTTCACATTTAATTGAATTGTATGAGAATGATGAGGATTTTTGTGACATATATGCAGCATGTGCACATGGATCACATACGCATTTCTTTAGGCATGATAATTATTTGTTCAAGTATGATAAATTGTGTGTGCCCCGTTCTAATGTTCGAGAACTACTTGTGTTGGAAGCTCATGGAGGAGCTTTAAGTGGTCACTTTGGCATCACCAAAACGTTGCATGCTTTAAAGTCTCATTTCTATTGGCCGCGAATGAAAGTAGATGTGGCTAACATTGTGAATCGGTGCATTGCTTGTAAACTTGCCAAATCCAAATCTAAACATCATGCTATCTATATGCCTCTACCTATTGCACAACACCCATGGGTAGATTTATCTATGGATTTTGTTTTGGGTTTGCCTAAGTCTAGGAATGGCCATGATTCTATCTTTGTTGTGGTGGATCGATTTTCCAAAATGGCACATTTTATACCATGTTCGAAAACTCATGATGCTACACATATTGCCTCTTTATTTTTCCAACATGTGGTAAGAATACATGGAATGCCTAAGAGTATTGTGAGTGATAGGGACACCAAGTTTTTGAGTCATTTTTGGCGGACACTTTGGGCGAAGTTAGGGACTAAACTTCTCTTCTCCACCACGTGTCACCCTCAAACGGATGGCCAAACGGAGGTGGTGAATAGAACTTTAGGCTCATTACTTCGTATAATGATTGCTAAACATGGAGTGAAATGGGAGGATTGCATTGCATTTGCTGAATTTGCCTACAATAATGCTTATCATACATCCATCGGGTTTTCTCCTTTTGAGGTGGTTTACGGGTTCAAACCCCTGACCCCTCTTGATCTCTCACCTTTGCCTTTGAGTTCTCTTAAGTGTGTAGATGGTAGTTCCAAGGCTACAGCTGTTAAGAAACTCCATGAGCAAGTCCGCAAAAATATTGAGAGTATGAGCGAAAAAGCAGTGGCCAAGCGCAATAAGGGCAAGGTCCCTACTTCCTTTGAACAGGGTCAATGGGTGTGGCTTCACTGGAGCAAGGACCGATTTCCATGTGAACGCCAAAGCAAGCTAAGTCCAAGAGGAGACGGGCCTTTTCAAATTATCCGTCGCATTGACGCCAACGCCTATGTCCTAGATCTTCCAAGGGAATATGGGGGAATCAGCCGTACCTTCAATGTTAATGATCTGTCTTTCTACCCCGAAGATGAAGAAGACCCTCAAGAAATGGATTCGAGGACGAATCCTTTCGAAGGGGAAGGAGTTGATATGATCCCGGACCCTTCCAACACCCTTATCGACACTCAAGATGTGTACCCTCAATGTCCGATCACACGAAGTAAGGCAAGAGGTTTGTCCTTATGGTTGGAAGGCAAAATGAGAGAGAACGGATCCACCCAAGTCAAGGAAAAGCCGGGCTATGTGATTTTCCATCGAACCAAAGAAGATGCATGACCGTGATCACGGTTCGTCCTAACCGTGAATCACGCCTGGAGAATTTTGGGTAACGTGATCACGGTTAGGCCTAACCGTGAATCACGCTATCTTCTGATGTGGGAGCTGATCCTTGGGTGCCTTACCGTGATCACGGTTCGTTCTAACCGTGAATCACGGTAGGAGTTGTGTCGAGCATGATTCACGTTAAGGATTAGCAGTGATCACGCTAATGAGTTTTTGGCTAACGTGATCACGGTTCGTCCTAACCGTGAATCACGTTAGCGTCGGATTTGTTACCTTTTTGCTTACTTGTATAAATAGCTCTTGTTTCATTTTCTTAGGGAGTTTTTTTGACTTGAGTGATATTTGATAAGTTGAGAGCACTCCTTAAACTTATCACCTAGGTCATTAAACTCTTCAATCCTTCTTGGAGAAAGATCGCTTGAGTAGAGAACACTCCTCCCGATCTTCCTCCGGGAAACCTTTGTAATCGAATTTGTAACAAGTTTGGGTGACTCAAATATATTTGAAGCTTTGTTTGCTGGATTGGTTTGAGCTTGTCAAGTGGTGCATTTGTTCATTACTTCCGTCTTGTCCATCTAACAACATTCAACACTCCGGTACTTTGTTTCTTCCTTTCTACTCTATATTTCCGCTGCAAATCCGTGTCTTTGTGTGTGAACTTCGTGTCTTTCTTTCAAGTCTTGTTGATAACTCCATCGGCTAGATCCTCCTCAAGCTCCATATATCATTCGGCTTACTTACACTAGGCCGGATCATATCAGGGGGTGTCGGGGCGTGCCTCGTCTTAGTGGGTCGCTTGTGTTCAGCAATCGCTCCTTGACGCGGCGGTTGTGATAATGCGCCATTTTTTGCTTATAATGTAGAGTTTTCAGGAGGGTTTCCTCATGTAGTTCTGGTAACGCATCGAGGTTCGCTCGCAACCTCTCTTCGTTTAGCTCTTCTTTGAAGTATGCTACTCGCAGGCTTAGAGTACCGATTTCTACCGGTATAACAGCCTTAGTGCCGAAAGCTAATGCGAAAGGTGTTTCTCCAGTGCTGGTTTTAACGGTCATGCGGTATGCCCACTTCACATACTGCAGCTCGTCTGCCCATTTCTTTTTGGACCCTTCCAGGTTTTTCTTAATACCACTGAGGATGCCTCGATTGGTTACCTCCGCTTGACCGTTGGTCTGCGGGTAAGCCATGGAGACTGGTCCGCACCTAAATCGAATAGTGTTATCCTTCTCTAAAGAGGACGAGAAAGGTACTGTGTTCCTGCATAACGATGCGTTAGTAGTTACACCCGTTATTGGCAATCATGGAGTTAGAAGAACTCTCGTTGACAACGGAAGTGCTGTAAACCTATTTTCATTAGAAGCTTACAACCTCATGAAGCATCCCGACGACGAGCTTACACCCTGCAAGAAACCAATAATGGGGTAGATGGAGTTCCAATCCCGGTGACTGGAGTCACGATGTTGCCAGTGTACTTTAGAGAAGACACTTCCAAGCGGTCAGAGGAGTTGTTATTTTTGGTCGTAGACCTAACCTTGCCCTATAACGCCATACTTGGGCGACCGTTCCTCAACCGTTTTGGAGCAACAATATCTCAAAAGCATTTGAGGATGAAATATCCCTCCTAGGATGGAGTGGTCTCAATCAAAGGCGATCAGAACTTGATGGCTGAGTGTTACCTACTCATGACTCAGAAGAGTTATGATAAATACGTGTGTGTCACGGTAGATCCATATGGGCTGAGTGATGAGAAACACACTCAGCCTGTGGACAAAATGGTACCCGTACCAGTTAGCGGGGTCAACGAAGCAAATTTCCTGGTTAGCGAGAAGCTAAGCCTAGAAGAAAACCTCCAACTAGCTCGACTATTGAACAAATGTAAAGGAGAGTTCGCGTGGAAGCCTGCGGATATGCCTGGTATCTCGCGAGAGGTAGCAGAACATTGACTTAATATTGATCCCTGCGTCAAACCGATCCAACAGAAATGACGAGCATTTTCTATGGAGAAAGCTTTAGCCACTGACAAGGAGGTGTCAAAGCTCTTAGACGCAGGTTTCATCCGAGAGGTCCAATATCCAACCTAGTTAGCTAACTCAATTCTCGTGCCAAAGCCTAACGGAGACTGGCGTATGTGCATCAACTTCACTGACCTGAATGATGCTTTCCCTAAGGATTGCTACCCGCTCCCTCGAATTGACCAGCTAGTCGATCAGACTATCGGGTACGCCTATCTAAGCTCATTAGACGCCAACTCCGGGTATCATCAAATTCCTATGGTTGTTGAAGACGAAGAAAAGACCGCCTTCATCACTCCGAAGGCTACTTACTGCTACACGACGATGCCGTTTGGGCTGAAGAACGCTGGGGCAACCTTCCAGCGCATGGTGAATAAAGTATTTGAAAAGCAAATTGGAAAGAATGTGGAAGCCTACGTTGATGATATATTAGTCAAAAGCTGAAGCTTCAATGACCACTTGGTCGACTTGAAAAAAGTTTTTGATGTGATGAGAGAATACAAAATGAAGCTGAACCCCCGTAAATGCATGTTCGCGTTTCAAGCGGGTAAATTTTTGGGCTACGTGGTCAGTCGAAAGGGTATCCAGCCCAACCCCTCAAAAATCAAAGCTATCCAGGATATGATATCTCCTCGAACTGTCAAGAAGGTACAAAAACTAACAGGGCGCGTTATCGCTCTAGGACGGTTTATTTCTAAGCAAGGCGAGAGATGCCTGCCCTTTTTCAAGGTCATACGTAAAAAAAACCCCTTTTAGGTGGACCGCAGAATGTGAAGAGGCATTTACGGGTTTAAAAGCCTATCTATCGTCTGACCTGGTGTTAACAAGACCAGAACCGAGCGACACCCTGTACTTATACCTTGGGGTTGCCGATGAAGTGGTTAGTGCTATCCTTGTGTGAGACGACAACCACACACACCACCCTGTGTACTTCGTGAGCTATGTTTTGAAAGATGCCAAGCTGCGATACGCTCTCATTGAGAAAATAACGTTTGCGTTAATACAGGCCACGCGGAAAATGGATAGATAATTCCAGGCCCATCCCGTCATCATACTTACAGACCAACCTTTGAAAAGGATATTTCGGAAACCTGAGTCTTCAAGAAGAATGCTGATTTAGGTGCACTCGCTTCACTTTTCATTAACGTGCCCTCTCGCTTTCGCTTGTCTCCTGCTGTGGGCGTTAACTGCATAGGCTCGTCCAGGTACGGCGTGCCTCCCGTGATAATATTGATGACGGGAACATCATCTTCATCAATCGTAAGCGTTTCCCTACCTCTCCCAGTAGGAGTAGCATTATTTCCTAGAGCGCGAGGAGGTGCCTATCAGTTATCTGACATCCTATTTGTCGGGTTGTTCCTGACTTCTTCTCTTGCCTTAGTGGCAAATTCCCCGAGGTAACCTTCTTCTACTAAGAGCTCTATTGCCAACTTTAATTCTCTACACACGTCTGTCGAGTGTCCTTTGACTTTATAAAATTTACAGAAAGTGTTTTCCCTTCCTCCCATGACTACTCCTGGCTTTACGAGGGCTGGATAACGGATAGGTAGGTTCCGTTGTTCTACAATCGCTAAGATTTCCGCTCTTGGCAATATGAGGGAAGGAAGGTCTGGGTCATAAATTCGGCCCTTAGGGGGATCTGTCTGCCGCCGAGTGGGGGAGTTACCGGGTCTTCCTCTTGAGAAGTTGCCTCTTCGCCGATTGGAGGACTTAGGGATGTGATCTTTTCGTTGGGCAAAATCGTCGATAAAACGATCGTCAGAGGTCGTATTGATAGGAACGTTGGGAACTTGAGGCACGTTTTGTGGCATGTTTTGGGTTCTGTCCCTATTTTTTTCCTCTTCCATCCTTGCGTAATTATGGGCTTTCAATCTCAACGTGTCTAAAGTCATTGGGGGGTCCACCATTAACGTGTCTCGTAGTTTCTCATAACGACAATTCCTCTTCAAGGCTTCCACAGCGAAATCAACGGTAACACCTGACATTAATGACATCTCAGTATCGAAACGATTAAGGAAATCTTTCAAAGATTCCTGAGGTTTCCTGTTTATATCGAATAAAGCTGCGGTGAATTTCTTAATGGGGACAGCAGTACTAAACCGATTCCGAAACTTAGACTCCAATTGCGAAAAACTGTCAATGGATCTGGCTGGGAGACCTTCAAACCAAAGGCGTGCGACTCCTGACAACGTCATAACAAATATTTGGCACAAAGCCGCGTCACTATAAGTTTGGAATTGCACAAAGTCTTTCACCTTGTTAAGGTGGGAAATGGGATGCTTGGTGCCGTCATAGGACTCCGTGGGGAGTTTCACATGTTGGCTGACTCTGTGACGTCTTATGCGATGGCTAAATGGGTGACCTGAGGTGTCGTCGAGGATTTCGCGAGTATGGCGAGATGGGGACACTTCCAGATGACGTCTTCGGTTTCGCGGATCGGGGGTGTCATGTCGCCTTGGAGTCCGGCTATGACTCCTTGGTGAGCGGGTTTGATATTTTATGCTACTCGATCTCTCACTACGCTCGGGGGATACATCTCTATCCATTTCCTCTTGTCGACCGTCCCAACGATCTCTATACTCGTCCTACCGTCGCTCCTCTTGGGAGACTGGAATTTGTCGCGTGTGCGGTACGTAAGGCTCTACTCGTCCATGAGTGAGTTGCACAAAGCTGGCTGGTGTAGTCGTCGCGGATAAGGTCAACGGAATGTTTCGATGTTGCGGAGGCGATAACGGTTGTTCAGTGACAATAGATGAAGTGAAAAGAGTCTGAGAAGGAACACTCAGTCCAGAAACACTAGGTGTGAATCTTGCGGCTAACTCGGTTAAATGATCTAACTGAGCACGAAGAGCGGATATTGAATTCACAAAAGGGTTATTAGCGTTATCCATCATAGATCCCATTGGAGGAGGAGTGGAATAGCTAGATCCTGCCATCTGAGAAAGAGGAATCTGTATCTGGGAAAGAGGTGTTCCCGTTGTTTGTCCGAAGGAGAAATCTGAAGACCCTAGAGGGATTTCTTGTATTGTGGCAGAAACATCAGTAGTAGCGAAAGGAAAAAGTTCTATGCGGATCGCAAAAGGAATACTAGAAGGTTGAGGTGGTGTAGACTCCGAATCAGAAGCCATGATCCTTCAATCTCCGAGAAAAACAGAGCTTGGTTATTAAGGACGCTCACTTAATAGAACCAAAGCTCTCAATGAAAGCACCAGTTTGATAAGATTCGGACTTCTGGGAACCAGGGTTGAGGACTATGGCTGCTTGAAGTTGCTATACTCGCCGTCCGATGTACCTGCAAAGTGCCGGAGGGGGGCTCTGGCGTAGACACTCCGATGCTTAAGTCAGTATGGCTGTTCCAAATGGCAGGGGTTCGACTAGCAATCACAGGTTTACCTCTCATCTTGAATGGTGGGGTATTTATAGGCGCAAATGTGGTCGTTACCTCTAAGGTGTGGGCGTTATCTTAGGAGAGATAACACCTCGAGTGACGTCATGGCTGACCTGGGATGGGATAATGTCGTGCGCGTGGGCAGATAACGCGTGAGACCCCCCCCCCCCCCCCCCCCTCCCGCTGATGTCGACCATCCCAGGGTTCCTCGCTTGGTGAAGGGCGACATCTTTGGTGAGGCGCGCTCGATTGGAGCTACAGTAATCCGGCCTTATTGCTGAGTGTAAAGACGGCAATGCCCCTGGAATTGCCTCTATTGTTATCAATTAGAATAGATTTGGGATGTACCTATTTTTTAGGAATGTACTTTCGACCAATTCTTAATTGACCAATTAGGGAGGAAAAAAGGCTTGAAAGATCTCTAAGTAATTAGGTCTTAATAAACAACTTGAAGAAAAGAGAAGTTTATCTCTATCATCAAATGAAAAAAATCTATTGAATTAGAGAATCGAAAGCATGAACAAAAAGAATCTAAAGACCAAGCGGATCTTAGATCAATTTTCACAAATCGAGAAAAGGACATTAAAGAAGAATATGCAGGATAAGACATGAAAAAGGTATAATGAAAAAGCAATCCAAAAGGAATAAGGAAGCAAAACTTAATTTTTTTTTTAAAAAGAAGGTATTTAGGCTCTTAATTACAGTGGGATAGTTCTTTAAATCAAAAACTAATCAATAATATCAAAGTCTATTGTCTCTAGCTTAGACTGGAAAATCCACGAGAATTTTTTATATCCTCTATTCAAAGAGGGGAATTGAGTTTAGATATTTTAACGATTTAGAAAAATTTAATTTTTATAGAATTGATAAAAGAGGAATATTGATTGTCGAACCAACCTATCTATCGGTAAAAAATGATGGAAAATCTATTATGTATCAAACCATAAGTCTTTTATTGATTCAGAAGAGAAAACAACATATTAATCAAAGATACAAAGATAACTGGAAATGAGGACACAAATGATTATGATTTATTGTTATTGAAAATCTTTTATCTCCTAAACATCGTAGAGAATTGAGAATTCTAATTTCTTTAAATTCAAAAAATAAAAAAAATCATATAAATGCCAAAAATTTCATTGTTACTAGCGTAAAGAGTTGTGATCACATTATAGATAAAAGCAAAACATTTTGATAGTGATAATAAAGATAGAAACAAATTAATTAAATTAAAGCTTTTTCTTTGGCTCATGTATCGATTAGAAGATTTAGCTTCAATAAATCGTTATTGGTTTGATACCAATAATGCCAGTCGATTCAATATTATAAGAATACAGATATATATATCCATGATTAAAAATTCAGTAAAGGTATATTTGTCATATTAAAATGAACTGACATTATTATTTAATATCTCGTTATTTATTATTACTGATCAATAAAATTATCTTAAAATTAAAAAGAGAGGGGATTTCATTTTATGGTAAAATCTTCATTTATTTCAATTATTTCACAAGATGACAAGGAAGAAAATGAAGGATCCGTTGAATTTCAAATAGTAAGTTTTACTAATAAGATAAGAAGACTTAGTTTCCATTTGGAATTGCGTAGAAAAGACCATTTATCTCAAAGGGGTTTACGGAAACTTCGAGAAAAACTCCAACGACTACTGTCTTATTTGGCAAAAAAATTGATGTTATAAAGAATTGATTGGCTGTTTAGATATTCGGGAATCAAAATTTCGTTAATTTGAAGAATTTTTTTTTATTAGTTGATTTATCAGATCTTGAATTTTTATGAACTTCTTTTCTTTTTCAGTAATTCATGCAAGAATGAATCGAGGAAACCCCTATGAATGTACCGACAACAAAAAATGACTTCATGATAGTCAATATGGGTCCACAACACCAGTCAATGCATGGTGTTTTGCGACTCATACTTACTCTAGACGGGGAACATATTATTGACTGTGAACCTATATCAGGTTGTTTACAAAGAGGAATGAAAAAAATTGCGAAAAATCGAAAAATTATATAATATTTGCCTTATGTAACACGATTATTTATCTACTATGTTCATAGAAGCAATAATAGTGAATGAGCCAGAACATTTGGAAAATATTCAAGGCCCTAAAAGAGCTAGTTATATTAGAGTAATTATGTTGGAGTTGAGTCGTATAGCTTCTCATCTGTCATATTGGTACACAAACTCCTTTCTTCTATATTTTTCGAGCAAGAGAGTTAATTTATCATTTATTCGAAGCTGCCACCAATATGGATTCAATAATAAATATTTCTTTTTAGGTGGTCTGCGAGCCGCTACTCAATCAATTAGTTATGAAATACCATCAACCCTCTGGGCATTATCCATATCTCTATGTGCGAGTAAAACATATGAGACTCATTTTCTATGTACAAGAGTAAAATAGAAATAAACAATAAACATAAGAAGACAATATTTTTTGCCCCAAGATTGGATGGTTAATCATCCAGGCTTGAAGCGGGCTAAACGGAATCAACCTTATTGAGTTTTTACTATCATTTATATGTATTACCATAATGCTAATAATCGATTTGAGGAAGAAAAAAAAGTAAATGGTTAGGAACACAAAAATACACAAAGGATTACTAATAGAGATTATTTTAATTATCAAAAAGGTATTTCCATATAATTGAAATAATAAAAAAAAATTAGGATTTTAAATTGGTAGAAATGATTGGACAGTACTCTTCACGATTCCGATCCTGAATATGCTTTTATTGTGTTCCATTTTCTTATTTATCTTAAACTTATGCATCAATTAGGAATAAAACATAATAATAAATGAGTCATTCAAAGAATGATTCATCTAAGTCAATCTCAAGATGAATTATATTTAGCCCATTTTGTTGAAATTGTATAGAGAATGGGGAACATAAGAAGAAGCAAGGGAATTAAAAGTAATGATAAACAGGTGTACATTATGGCATAGGTTTGTGACCAGTTTATGTTTTTTTTTCTTTTTTTATAATCGGGATGAGATTCGAATAATAAATATTTAAAGCTTTAAAACATTTTGTAAATTATATATATTTCTTTTTATAAGAGAAAGAGAATTAAAGAGAAGAAAAAGATGATACACTTATTTTGCTCCGGGAAAGTAAAACCTGAATTCTTGTTTTTACTACTTTTTACTAGGGTTTTTCGGTCCCTCCGGTCCGAGTCTGAATCTGTCTAGCTCTCTGTTAGTCACTATTGCCAGTGGCAACAGAAACCACGGCTCAGTTATTTACCGTACTCGTGGCGTTCAACTTTTCTGTCGTCTGTATCCATGGGAGGTGATTAACGGCTTTGCTCGCTCTTTTCGATTCCAGTCTAATGTAAGAGTTCTCTTCATCTGCATGTAATTCCTTCATCACAGCAGAAAAAGGAATATCTTAGATCTAGTTTTCTCGTCATAGCTTTTGCGCATTTCTAATTTCTCGAATTGCATGTTTCTTTATAATTCTTTTTTTTATTGATGGATTCGTTTCTGAAAATAAAATGTGAGTTCAGTTAAACTCTAGGATGTTATACAGTCTTATATTGATTTTAGAAAATAATGAGGAATATGGTTTAGCTTGAGGTAGTAGCATTTTTACATTTTAGCTTATTTAGGTAAAATTTTGTTTTACCATGCACGGGAATCACCATTATTTTTTTAATCTGTATTTGGTGGAGCTGAAATGGATGTTTTTGGATTGTTTTCCAGAATTTCAAGTCATAGGATTGGTAAAGACTTGAAGAGCAGTGATGTGTGGTGAATAATGGCACTTAGGGTTCCAGCGCATAAAGCAGCTGAGATTGCAATTGCATCAATAGGGCGTGGATATGATATTGCAGTTGATTTGAGATTGAAATATTGTAAAGGTGATCCTAAACATTTGCGGTTAATTGAGATTGATGAAGGTACCAAGGATTGTCAAGAAATTGCTTTGCCTGGTGGGATTTCAATCCCAAATGTATCCAAATCGATAAAATGCGATAAAGGGGAACGAACCCGCTTTAGGTCTGATGTCTTGTCATTCCAACAGGTAGGTGATATTCTTCTTCTTTTCTTTTATGGCATGATACCTGTTTGAATGATCAATCTTTTTGCTTCTGGATTGTAAACTTTGATGTGTCATGTAGCTTCGTTACAATACTAGCTTATTCAACATGTAATTGCACTGCTTTTCTTGTGTCTATTCTTTCTTCCTCCTCTACGCTTCCCCTTTCCCATGGTTTTGTCACATCAGGATGATTATGCGAGTTTAGTTGTTTCACCACCTGAGATAGATAATTGAAAAGTTAATGATTCTCTTTTGTTTCTTACTTTTCTTGATCCTCCTTCTCATCTGCTCTTATTTTTTCCAATTCCTTCCAGATGTCAGAGCAGTTCAATCAGGAATTGTCGTTGACTGGAAAAATTCCTTCTGGTCTTTTCAATGCCATGTTTGAATTCCCTGGTTGTTGGCAAAAAGATGCAGCTATCACGAAAACACTTGCTTTTGATGGGGTGTTTATTACACTATATACAGTTGCTTTAGAGAAGTCTCAGATAGTGCTATGTGATCATGTAAAGAGAGCCGTCCCCTCATCATGGGATCCTGCTGCATTAGCAAAGTAAGCTGTCATAATGGTGTCATATTGTAAACAGCGTCTTTCCTTAGCTGAGTTTTAAAACTTTTACGTGAATGCTATTAATAACTTCTTAGATGAACTTTTGCTATCTGGTAAAATTTATTTATTTTCTATTTTTAGTTATTATTTTGCATGCAACACAATCATTACCTTGTGTGTCTGGCATGACGGTTTCATACAGTGATAGAAGTATTTGTCAGTATATAAAGACAGAGAGGGGAATTAATAGAGGTATTCATAAAATGTTTTAATTTTATTTTAGACTTTAAACCTATTACATTCATAGTATACTCCTTTAAAGCCTAAAATTAGGAAGATTGGAAGCCTCATTCTTTTTAAACCCGAGTGCAAGAAATGCACCAAAAAATGGACAGGACAGTTGTGCATAGTTTCAGAATCTCAATGCTTTACTAAAACTCATTAATGTATTTAATTTATAAACTGGTAAAACTGTTCTGTTATCATTTCAATTAACATTATAGCATTGCACGTAGAATACTTTGAATGAAAAACTTGCGTAAAGAAATTGGAGAAGAGGTTGAAATTGCTTTTCTGTTCTGCAGTACAAAAGTCATATTGCCTGAGGTTGCCACAAATAAGAGGCATAACCTATTCTCAATTTCCTTTGAGCCTGTCATTTCTAACATATTTTTGCTAGTTTTTCAGCTTTTGTAGAAGGTGGGTATATGATTTTATACAATTCTAGCATGTATGGCACTATAGAATAGGCTCTAATTAAGTGCGTTACTAAACTTCCATTAGCTTATTGCTGCCTCCTCTGTACTAGGAATGTGCATAAGTGCATCGAGACACACAATGGGAAAAGGAAAAAAAGAGTTGTATATATTATGCCACCATTGCCATCCTACTGATGAGTGCGTAACTTCATGCGTGCTGGTTGAGTGACTGAAGGAATTGAATTTGATTTCCATTAGTAAGCAATTCCATTCACATAGGGCTAAATTCTTAAGATATTTCATCATGTTTTGTGTAGAAGTTGCTTAGTTGTTGTTTCTTTATTATTTCTTTTTTGCATGTCCATAAAAAAATATTGCCTATATATAAATAACTTATGTGGTTTTTGCCCTGAAAGAAGATTGGCTTATGTATTTAAATGTTTCAGGTTTATCGAGACGTTTGGTACTCATATTATTGTTGGAGTGAAGATGGGGGGGAAGGATGTAATATACGTGAAGCAACATCATTCTTCAACCCTTCAGCCCGCTGATTTACAAAAGAGAATAAAGGAGATGGCAGATAAAAGGTTTTTAGATATGAATGGGCACTGTGGTGTATCTTCACAGGAAGGTTATCAGGACAACAAGGTTTGTGGTTAATTGCTCTATGCTGCTTTTGATTTGAAATTGAAGTATTGAACATAACATTTGCTATCTTGACACTTATTATTCACATGAGCCATACAGTATGACTGATTGTTATATTTAGTTTTCTGACCATTATGCAGCACCTTCTATCATTTGGTCGCTTTCACCTCTCAACTTTGTGTCTTGGTCAAATGCCAACTTTATGCTTTATTTAGCCCTCAAGCACATTGAAAGACCAGGATGCCATTCCTTTTATCACTTTCTTAACAAAAAGAGCAAATTGCGTCAATGAAAAATATATCTAAAAATCCAAATTAACTGAAAAAGGCAATTTGTTCTTCAAAATTTTAAAAACAAAAGAGATTAGTCTCTTCGGTAGATACCCATTGTAATACAAAATTCATAATTTTTTTCCCAACACAAATGCTCACGAAAGAGTTTTATTGAAGCAACCAAGAAATTGGAAATCCTCACTAGCCTCTCTCGCTCTGATTTTTCCTTTTTCTTTTAAAAAAAATTATTAATTGTCTAAGCTTAAATGCCACGGAACCATATTTTCACAGACTCACAGCCATGTCCACCAGCAATGCAACATGGCAACAATTTTTAACTGAAAAGAAAGCAATATAATATTTTTTCCTTCTCAGTTTCTCCTATCCCTCTTCCTTACAGCTCTCTCACACAGGTTCATGACAACCCAACACTATCTGATGGCGCTCATCCAAATCACCATCCCTCACCTGCATCTGCACCTTTAAGTCAAACCATCTACCGCCACTAATAGACTAATGAAAGAATCCACCAAAAACTTGCGCCCATTAGTCTACAACCCACAGATTTGCCACTAATAATGTCTGCCACCACAATATCATCTATATTATATATGATGTTTAGCCACATAGTGCCCGTCTTGATTGCTATAGCTACCTTAACTTATCACCGAGTTGTCGCCAGTTTATGAATCTGCCACCACTTTAATCCTTCATTGCAGACATTGTCAACTCGGGTGTTCACAATCAGGGAGACCATGTATTCTGTGAATTGCCAAAGGAAAAGGGATACCAAGAGAAGAGCAGATAAATTAGAAGGATCATTGAACTGTGGGGTTCTTAAATATTGTAGAAAAGTTTAACATGGGTTATTGAACTATTGATTGGAAGGTTATAGCTTACCAGGATCGTAGGAAACAGCTGTGTGAAAGGTCTTAAGTAAAGGTGATTGCAGTTGGATTGGGAGAGAAAGATACGGGGACTTAAATGACAGTGGTGGAGGAACGAAGGAATTCTCTCCAGTTTTGGTTTTTTTTTTATATTTAATTTTCTTTTTAGATGTAAACTATTTTATATTCATGTTGGGAGAAGAAAAATAAAAAGAGAGCTTATTGTTCCTCTTATGTCAATGAGGTGCTAAAACAAACCTAACAATAGCTTAAAATTGGAGGTTGACCAAGAAAAGGAAAAAAAAGGTGAAATTGACCAAGTAAGAGAGCTCAAGGGTGAAAAAGGGCTTTGGCCATTGTATAACTATAAATGCATAATTTTTCTTAGAACCTTGGTGTGATTGGATGTGTTTCTTAATTGGGATTCTTGCTCTAGTATTATGGATTGCGCGAATAGATGGGTTGTTATGATGTTCGTTGGTATCTTTAAGAATGTCGAGCATTGATTTGACTGGCTGGGTGTGGTTTCTTAAATGATTTTTGTGTGTAAACTCAATTACAATTAGTAACCAATATATATTGCTTGGGATGATGATTCAGAACAGAAGTATTTTGTGGTGTTAGCCAGTGAGGTGTTGATTAATATATTTTCTTGAGGATGACAAGTATACATCAAATGAGGCATGCTGTAGGTTTACTAATCGAAGAAATGCCTGCTTACTGCATTTTTCTACCAGCATCTGGTCAGTTTTTACTATTTATGATAACAAGTGTGAATATTATTATTCAACAGCCATTTGTTGCCATGGCGCTAGTTGATACTTGAACTTGGGCTTGTGATGCTTAAAGTAAAAACTCAGTGCTTCAATCTAATTCTTTTATGAATTATAAATTGTATCTGGAAATGGTAAAAGCTAGTTTTCTCCTTCTTTTCTCTCTTTTATCATTTATACTACTGCTGTTATTCTTTTTTGTGCGCACATTCCATTGCTTGACTTTAAGCTCCAAAATAAAATGCCTGACTTTCGGTTAGCTGCAGAATCCTGCTAGTTATGGTTCTAGGTCGATGATTTTTCAGTTTTCTTTTTTCCCTGTTTTGTTTTATTATTTGTACATTACCCTCCCATAGACAGATTGAAGCCTTGACATTGGCCCTCCTAGTTAACATGTAGGAAGTGGACATCTTTCTGAGCTAAAGCTTAGTCCAAGTTGTTAATTCAGATCTGTTTCTTTGCATTTCCAGTGAACCACACACAGTGCCCATATGTAGTACACAATGAATAGGTATTTGGATCTTAATGTGTTATTGATATGTGTAAAGATTGAGGTTCTAAAGTTAAGGGATCAAATTCTGTGGCTATGTTTCAAGTAGTTTCTTTTTATCCTCTGACGGAGAATCCCTAGGAACTGAATCTATTTTACACCATTAACAATTTTTCTCGTAATATTTAGCCCATTTTTTACCTTCCAGCATTCAAATCCTAAATTGTTCTTTTTCCAGTTTGAAATCAGGGAGCATAGGTTGAGGTTTGCTGATATGGGTATATCAAGTTCTTACTCCAACAAGGAGGTACCTTGATTAATATTTACAGCTCATTTTCACAATTAATAAGTTCTTGGTATGCTGGTGAAAGTCACCTGCTAAAGGGTTTGCTCTCGTGGTGTTTCCCTTGGATGACATTATAATTTCTCTAGTTGATACTAACTGCTGTAACTGTAGGATATCACAAGAATTTACAAGAGGAGAGGTGGAAGTGACAATCGAATCCTTTCTCACAGTGAGTGGTTACATAGCGTACAATCTGAGCCAGATGTTATCTCAATGTCCTTTATTCCAATTACCTCACTTTTGAATGGAGTCCCAGGGAGTGGATTCTTGAGCCATGCTATAAATCTGTATTTACGGTGTAAGTAAAATATCTTGACTATGTATGTGCATGTAGGTGTGTGTGTGTGTGTGTGTGTGTCAATATATATACTACTTAGAAATTCCTGTTCAGGCACCTGTGATCCCCCTCCCCCCTGCAATTTTGATTTATCCAATACCTACCGTTTGCTTACTGCTGCATGATTTTCCCCATTTTGATTAACTTTCATTCTATTGCTAATACCTGCAGATAAGCCCCCAATTGATGAGCTACACCAATTTTTGGAATTTCAGTTGCCAAGGCAGTGGGCGCCTGTGTTCAGTGACCTTCCTCTTGGTCCTCAGCGGAAGCAGCAAAACACATCTTCTTTACAGTTCAGTCTTATGGGCCCAAAGCTTTTCGTGAACACTACTCCAGTAAACATTCTTCTCCTATAAAGCTAGTTTTGTATTTTACTTTGACTGTGCTAGATCTTTTGGCATTCTCTGTTGTGGTGAAATCATTATGTATAACTGAATTTTGTCCAAGTATGTTGGTCTGCTGAATCTTGTTGATGTGCTTCTGTTAGTTTCCAATATTTATCCTCTGTACTCCCTCCGTTTTTTAAAAGATGTCGGATTTGTCTAAAAAAAAATTCCAATTAGTAGTCCATTTTATGGTTCCAATGTTGTTAGTTGCATTTTTTACCTTTCCAATACCTTATCATCAATCCTTCCCTTTTCCCACTATTGACATCAAGTGTCTGGTGGTCAATTAAGGGATTACAATTAATTAATTAAGCATACTCATGTCAACAATTATTTGGATAACTACCTCCTTGGTATGTGGGTTTATAGTTAAAGAGTCATCCTTTAGAAAACAGAGGGAGTAGATGTTTATGAGGAGGGCAACCGTCATTACCTTTATTTTTCTTATTGTTGTGCATGTGGCTACAGCAATCCATGAAATTACACAAAATTTAATGTGAGTTTATATTGAGGTTGTTACTTTTTGAGTAGATAGCAAAAGAGATGACAAATAAAAGGAATTTGGGCCACTGGGGGGAGTCGTTACATTTGATAGAACAGGCTTGAACCAACATAGAAGACCAGCTAAAGTAAATGTATGTTATGAACACTAAAAAAGATAAACGGAATAACTTGGATAGGTTTTTGTTGTCCAAATGAGCTTTAGTATTTTGCTGTCCAGAAAAATTGCAGTTGCTTTGTTACATTTGGAGCTATTTGTTTGTAGTAAGAATTGACTGGAAATAACTACAGTTCATGATGTTAGGTGACCTGGCTGATGTTTGGTTTCCTGCAGAGACATAAATTTATCATGAAAATGTGGTTTATAATATATCATGAAATGTTGTTGGATATAACGAGCTATGCTTTTAAGGGAGTCAGAACTAAGGATTAATTGTGCCACCCTATCTCTTATCCGGATGAAACGAGCCTCATTCTAAAGTTAGTGATAACAACTTGCTTATGTAGAGACTCAACCCAACACTTTAGCTAATCTTAATATCCAAGAATTAGGATTCTTATTGTGAGTTTGGTGGATAAAACTTCTTTCAAGTCAATAATCAGAAGATTCAAATAGCAACAAAGGAAAACAGAATTTTATTATAGCTTTCGAAAAGTGCATACAATGCTGTAGAGAATTGACTCAGTTAGATGTGTTGTACATACAATGCTGTAGAGAATGTCAAAACTAGTAATTGATCTGGATTTCCTGTTCTAGTAAAATCTTCTTTTTACTTATTTATGATTTCCCTGTTAGGTTGATGTGGGAAAGAGGCCAGTCACTGGGCTTCGGCTTTATCTTGAAGGTAAAAGAAGCAATCATTTGGCAATACACTTGCAGCACCTTTCCTCTCTTCCCAAAATCTTCCAACTCAGAGATGATCCAAGTGGAAATTTTGGTCGAGAGCGGTATGATCGCAAATACTATGAGAAAGTTCAATGGAAGAATTTCTCTCATGTTTGCACAGCCCCTGTTGAGTCTGAAGAAGATCTGTCCATAGTAACAGGAGCACAATTAGAGGTTGATAGCTCTGGATTTAAAAACATTCTCTTCTTACGGCTTCGATTCTCAACCTTATCGGGAGCTATGCTTGTAAAACATCCTGAGTGGGATGGATCACCGGGGTTAGCACCAAAGTCTGGCCTCTTATCAACTTTAATCAGTCATCACTTCACATCAGTACAGAAGCCACCGCCACGGGCAGCTGATGTAAATATAAATTCTGCTGTATATCCTGGTGGTCCTCCAGTCCCTGTCCAAGCTCCAAAGCTGCTCAAGTTTGTTGATACGACAGAGATGACAAGAGGGCCGCAGGAAACGCCTGGTTATTGGGTTGTTTCTGGGGCAAGGCTTGTTGTTGAGAAGGGGAGGATCTCTCTCCGGGTGAAGTATTCCTTATTGACTTTAGTCTTACCTGAGGAGGACTTGGAAGCACAGTAGAATTCTTTACTCTTTTTCTTTCTCTTTTTGGTTCATGAGAAATGTACGTACGTACGTGCGGGCAGAAAAGGGAGATGGGATGAGACGAAGAAGAAATGGAGAGAATTGTAAGCTATTGATGGCAAGGGCGACCACTACATAAGCATGTAGCAGTATGACTACTGAATGTTTTAGATGGGAGAACTGGAGAGGGTAAAGGTCGGAAGCGGTCGTAGGTTTGCGAATGGATGGAGGTGTTATTTTAGACAAGGAGTAGAGTGGAGTGGGGTGGGTGTGGTACATTGTTGTTGTATTTCTGTAGACGATGTTTTCACAGAGAATTTGGAAAAAACTGTAATGTAAATTGCTTCTATTGTAAGGTCTGTCTACAGCTACCTTAAACAGGAGAATCTTGCAATCCTGAATTAGAGGACTGTACAGTACGTACAGGGTTACGATCGTTCCTCAATTTCCAGAACTCTAACGGAAAATTTTAGAGCCATAAGCAGGAGAGAGATATCTGAGGATAGAAAATTTATAAATGTCTCAGGTCAAGTAATGTAAATAATTTGTCCGATTGAATACAATCAATTTTATGATTTACTCGGTTGAATACAATCAATTATATAAATTGCTAAAAAAATGGAAATAATTAAGAAGAAATTTGATTTGGGTAGAAGTATAGCAATTAGACTACAGAGGTTTTTTTATTTATATATTGGAGCAATTCTATTAGGTCTTTTTATTGATTCGTGTAATACAGATAACAAAGGTTACGCTATCTTTCCCTACGATTATTATTATTATTATTATGTAACTACCAAATATTTTCCGTTTCTCGAGTATATTTATATAATATTTGTGTGAATGTAAATTCTTTATTTAAAATCTGACAAGGAGTTCATAAGTAACTCATGAATTAGTTTACTTGAAATTCGCCGAACGCAGTTCAAACGCGACAGACAAAATTAGTGAAATTATATATATAATAATTGTATTTTTATAATATTTTCATCAAACTATATCCTTAATAATATAATTTTTTATGTCTTGGAGCAATTCCAGTAGGATTCTCTATTAGTTCGTGTAATACGCTAATTAATAGCCATAAACTGCAATAACAGGGGGTTGGAACAAATTATCTTCATTAGTTTTTTACTATTAAATATTTAGATTAATCAAAATATAACTAGTCATGAGGTTATAATTTAATTAGTAAGTGTATATTGTATTTATAACATAATAAAATATATTATAATCAAACTTTTGATAACATTTTCATAATAAAGAATATATATAATTGTTGGTTGAAGCCAAAAATTGAAGGAGGCAGCAATTAACCAATAAAAAAATTAAATAAAAATAAGAAGGCATCTCCCTCAAGTATTATTGTGAGATGAATTATTGGAGTGGGCAGGAGTGGAAGGAGGTTTGGACCGTGCTTCGCTATCGGAGGCGGAGGGTGTCGATCGACACTAGGAGTGGGAAGACCAAGGGAGAGAGAAAAGTGTGTTCTTGCTTTAGGCAGGAAGGAGGAAGAATACGAATTGAAAGAAGCAGAGAAAAGAAAAACAGGGTTTTGACGTTCCATGTATGAATCCATTACGTTCCAGTTTTCCTAAAATCTAATGCAAAAAAAATAATAAAAAATAATTAAAAAAAAAGAGTGCAAAGGCTTAACGTAAGTTCATGCTAATGGGCATATAGCTCTAGTAGGGACTCCAACCCGGGGTCGAATCCCACCTCTACCTAATCATCCACTTAACTGCCGTAGAAAGGATATTACAATGTGTAAAATGAGTTCGAAGGAACAAGCATCATTTATCATGAGAGAAACAAGAAACTGGTCTTCAGCCATCTCAATCCAACCTCCCATCCCTGAAACAACAAGTCATAATAAGTACCACACACATCATCGTAAAAGGATTGTTTTACTCAGAATGCCGAACTTGAGGAGTACCGAAAAGGAACAACGAAAAAACACCTATGAAAACAGAAGTAAAGGGAAAGACATCGAAAACAAGAAAAGCTTCGACTTTGCCTTGGTGCTTCTCAGTTTTGAGAATCTACAGATTCCTTGGTTGCACAATAGTTCAACAAGTTGCAAAAAAACTGACAGTAAATTAAAAACAATGTGTTCGTCAAAAGGATCTGAAAAAAAAAGGATGCCTGTCTACTTTATTCTATATATATTTTTGAAGTGTGAGTAGATCATGGCAGAAAGGGAAAATGCACAATCAATATCATACATACATGTAAGTGGACAGAAAGGGAAAATGACAATTGGCAGAAAGCAAACTACCACATCAACAGGGCACTGATAAGTAAAATGGCTTTTTGATTAGATCAGTATACCTTAGTACAAAACAATGAACATGCAAAATCTGAAAAGATCAGGAGCATTCCAGAGTCCACCCCATAGATCTAATAAGAAATCACGTACATGGATAAGCTAGATGATTACCATCTCAAAATACTTTTACTGGTAATTAACTGAACACAAAATGATAGTATATGTCATCGCCACAGATCTGCAGCAATAAATTTTTGACAAACCAAATGCAGTTTTTCAAATTTGATCTTAGGGAAATTAGAAAATCCAGTAAATTTGAATCTGCTATGCAAAATCAAGATGGAAGTTCTCTTGCATTTTCATTCAACCCTCTATCAACAATAACATATTGTTGAGAATAGAAGACCACTAACAGTAAAACATGGATACATACCTCAAAAGGCAAATATAAGCCGCAAATACCAATTCAATGCTTTAACTGTCATTTATTCATGTCTACGCCTTTTTGTACCATCCTCAATAAAAAAGTTCCCAGTTTCTGTGATCCAGGGTGGTTAAATCATCAAGATCCGCAATAGCAAGCAGGTATTGCGTGAGCTTCACTAGCTCCAGGTCACTATCTCTGTTTGCATGAGCTTTTCTGAATGGCTTGATAATTAGACCATTCTTCGGGTTCATGACAAAATTCCGTCGCAGGTCATCAAACATTATGGTGTTTTTCGAATTGTAGTACTGAAACACAACATAAACCACATTCTGTCACTTGGATGGCACTTACACTGTGGAAACACAATGAATTCTTTTCCTAGGTACAGTATTTGAATCAAAGGTAGAGAATAGAGTTCATCTCAGATGGAAAAAGGTTATTTGGTAGCATGCATAGCTGCAAATTTAAAGAAAATAAGGACTATCTCAGAACTGACTTTCCACTTCTTCAACAAGCGTAGTCATATTCTAAAATATGCTTTCAAACCATGACATTTTTTGGAACAGCAGAAATAAATGGTTTAGTTTTCAAATGTGAATCAATCCGTTGATCAAAATGACCTTAATGCTAACGAAGATGGATTAACAAAATCTTCAAAGCATCACCTCAGGGAATTTAGCCCAAATCAATCCAAGTGGCTTGCAGTCGAATATCCCACGAGAATCTGACTGAACTGTAATCATCGCTAAATGGTCCAGAAGGGCTGTGATTTTGTAGTTAGGATTGTTGAGTACCCCAAGCTGCCCCATCTTCAATTCAACCCACTTCATGCTGCAGAAAAGAGAAATTGATAGAGGGACTTGATTTCTTGTTTTCGTTTTGTTTGTTTGTTTTCCTCTCTTTTTCAAGGGATATGAAAACAACCAGTAAAGACAGATTGCTGATAAACCAAAGAAAAATGAATCTGACCTGGTTGCAGACCATATAATAATATCATATTCTGCATAAGCTGCAGTAAGAAACTCATGCAGATCTGCAAATGGTAATGTAATTAAAATAGTACAAAATATACAAATAGAAGCGTGCAGGGCCAGACCACTTACAAGGCCGCATGAGTTGAACAGGATTCTCAGCTGGGGACCGGTGATCAAACAAAGTATAGTCAATATCCAGGACAAGCAGTTTCTTTCCGTCACGGCATGGATTCAGGAGTTCAATCTACAATCCAAGAAAATGAACATGGACCTCAATAGCAAGCAGTTACTTACATGAAGCAGACAGGTAAATACCAATATCAATGCGTACAACTATATTTTGTTATAACCACACCTCATGGGAAATGGTATTTACCCTAGGTAAACAATGCAACCAGTAACTTTCTACTAGGATTCCTACCAAAAAAATCTTTCCACTAGGATCCTATAGTAGATAACAAGTAAACCAAGAAAACTAGGCAACACTTGTTTTCCTGACAAAAAGAAGGAAGCCACCCTCAAGCTACAAGTAGAAGCCAGTTGGAGTTTCAAAATCCATTGTTCTAGGAATCATACATCATTCTTCTATAATGACCTATGACAAAAAAGTAGGAAAACAAAATAACAAAACTTTGGGAAACTTCTACATGTGCTCATGCTCACAGAAATCATGTTTCTGGGTCATTTTGACCTTCTCCTCAACAGTTTCTATCATTCCCCTCTTTGAAACACAACAAGTCAGTTGCGTGTTCAGAATCTTAAGCCATTAGGCCTGAACTCAAGAGTTCCCCATCAAGTTTAATTCTAATATGGAGTGGAATTCATACGGTCAATCAAATATAGAGGAAAACAGCCAGCTTCTGGATTAGCGCAAAGGTGAAAAATATGAACTTGCAAAGAGTATTAGAAAAGAAGAAAAGTCCTCACATCTCATTGAAACTTGAATTTATTGCCACAACATTAATTGAACATAGACCATAGAAAAATTTAAAATCATTTCAAAAGAATAGACACGGAGTAGCAGTGATCACATATATTCCAAACCTCCAACCAATTCTCTGCTGTATATAATTATAGTAAAATGAGAAGAAAAAAAATGGAGCTGACCTTGTATTGTTCTATACGCCTCCTTAGTTTCTGTTTATTTACTTCTTTGTCTTTGATGTCAACAACTTCATCTTGCCCCAATTCAAAATCATCAATAATCTCTGGAGCATCCACTTGATCCACAATGATATCATCTTCAGTGGTCCTAGAAATGCAGTTGAACTCAATATTAATCACAACTACATCAAAAAGTGAGTCAGCTCAACTTTACAATACCAAAAGCTATGGTAACTTTATCTTCTAAAACCAATCATAGGCCTATAACCCAAGACAATTTTTACTAGCTAAATAGGAAGAACAAACACACCATTGCATGTCATAGCATTCATTTGGCACCACACATACTGCTTCCACTCCTATTTCCTGACAAGTTGATCTGACTAATTGAAAACATTTTGGAAATGTTCCATCTCATTGATGTGCTGATTGAAGAAGTCCTTAAAACCTATGTTACTTGCGAAATTCTATTGCAGCAAGCATTGTTCATTTATGCACAATCCATATTCCAAGAAAGCATCTTTTTGTTTAGGCACCTCTCATGACTAAAGTATAATGCCACAGCCACAACAACAACAAGAAGAAGAACATTGTCACAATCAGAATTTAAGTTATAGAAACCCTTCCGCCACTATAAGTCATTAAGTTATTTTCTTCTCCCAAATTGTGTACTTCTGAAAATGAATACATACATCACAGTTAAATTCCTGGCAAGCAAAGACCGAGGTCACCTAGAACTCTTCAAGCAAACCTTTGGTACACAATACCATAAAACTACTTAGAAACCCTTCTGTCCACCAAATTCCACGCCTAAAATGGACTCAAATCAAGAAAAACACCAATAGGGGGAAATAGGGGCATAAAAAATATGAACCACAATTGAAGACATTAATTTCAATTCAGATACACATACCCGATCATGGTCATCTTGACAGTGGATTTGAGGGGTAGTTTAGAGAGCAAGACGGAGTCATCAGAGAGCTTGTTACCGATTTTCGGGTACAAAAGCTTTTGTCTTTTGGGAAGAACGTGGGTGAGTTCGCAAATACGGCGCTTCAGCTCAGCTACGGAGTCATCTCCGCAAACTCTAACGGTGTATTCTTTGCCACACCATTTCACAGTCAGTGTCAGTTCCTCCTCTGCCTCGGCTGAGCTCAACAGTGAAGGGGACGAACAAGAACTCGGAGTCGCAGCTGACATTCTTGCTCTACAGATGCTAACAGTGAGCTTCTTGTTTCAGTTTTGTGCTTGCGTGTTTGAATGCGATCCGCTCCACAGTCGTAAATAAAGCAAAAAAAGAAAAAAAAATGTGGTCTTACGAACCTACTTTTTCGAAGTCGTGCGACGCCTAGATCCCGCATCTAGACCAACCTTTTTCAGGCTCTTTTCCAACACGTCTCATAACAAGGTTTAGTATCGACTCGTATCCATCACTTAAAGCTTAGCCGAACCCAAGACTAACAACTACGTTATTCCCCACTCTCGCGCACACGCACAACTCGAGCGAGGCCTCGTCACCCTCGGGCCTCGCTAAGGTCCCTCGTGCACTTCTCATAAGAAAGGTTGCTCTTTTCCTCGCCCATTACTCATGCAGGACAAAAAAGACTTCCTCGATCCTTCAACACACACTCGCTTGGCGGCCTCTCGGCCACGCTCGCATGTGACTCTTAGCCATGTTCCCACGTGTCTCAAGGCCACGCCCACTCGTGCCTCTCGGCCATGCTCAAGCATGTCATAGGTCGAGCCCTCTCATCTCGGCCTATGCTCGCCCGTAACACAAGACGAGGCCTTCTGACGAGAGTTGTCGAAACACGTCAAATATAATAATAAATCCTGAAGCCTAGATGCACAAATTAATTTGCGTAAAACGGTAACAGGGTCGAACCACAGGGATTGAAGGATAACAACTTGCCCTAGATGTATGACAAAGATAAATGCAATCAAATAGTAACACAAAAGGGGGGGTGGGATTTGTTGGTTAAACTAGTTCACCAAAAGAGATCGAGACCTAGATAGCTAACAAAGACAAAATTAATAAAGTTGACAAAATAATAATCAAGAACAAAAACAAATAGGAAAGTAAAGGAGATGAAGTCAAATGAGGAGAAAATCTTATCAAGGGGTTTTCTTGGGTTGCGTCGAGGCCTAGTCAGTCATCGGCGCACAAATATTCTATTCTTATGTCATAAACGTGTTATAGGGGCCAGGTACATTTAGCCCCCCTGCTTTCCTTCGTAAGAGAAGTTACCCCCCATTTTTACATATGAGGTAACCTTGACACTTCGCCGTCCTCCCAGGTACGAGACGGGGAGACAATACTCAAAGGCCCATTAAGAAGAGGAAAGACACGTCTAAGGGCGAGACCCTCAGCTTATCACACTCGTGCCACTACCCTAATCGGTTGCTTGCCATAGACGGAACAGACCAAACTAATGACAATCCATCTAGTTATCTGCTTCTATTCTAAGGCCTCACGTTAGTTATTACCAAAGAAACGACAGTAATCTAAGAAGGTAGATCAGTAGGTGATCAAGCTTCCAATAAACCCAAATAGATTTAACAATTAAATGGCAAACAAACAAATATAGAAATAAGAATATATAAAGCGCAATTTGGCCTCTTGACTACCCTTTTGCAACTCTCAAAACACCCTCGCTAAGCGTATGAGCTTAGCCACTCATGCTAATAATTAAATAAATAAAAACAGATCTACTATATAGCATAAAAGATAAAGATGCAGTAAAGGAAAATAAAAGCTTAATAAATACCAGTCGGAGTTAAAAGCTCCGCTTTGAAGAAGAGTTGGTGGCTGGCGGCGGCTACAACGAAAAGGGAGGAACAAATCCCAAAGAAATACTAAAAAAGTATGTAAGAGCGGCTGCCCCCAAAAGATATGATTCTATCATCTAAAACCCTACAAACTAAGGTTTAAATACTCTCTCAGCTCACAAAAAGATAAAATACAGCTAAGAGGGAGGTACAAGGGGAGCGTGTCTTAGAGGGAATATTCCCATAATGGCCAAAAGGGAATCTGGGAGGAATACCGCGTGGATCTTTCTTTGCACGTCCTTGGGAGAATGTTTGCACGTGCGACAGCGAGTCTTAGGTAGAATGCGGCTCCAGATGGCTCTAGTGCGGGTCCAAGGCTAGACGGCACGACTCGCATCCAGGGCTCAATGATAGGTAAACAGCTAGGCCTCGACGCTGGTCTTGACACTTTAAGTTCCACAGGATTCCATCCAAATAGCGCATGTTTTTTTGTATCTTTCTCCCTTCTAGCCCAAAACTGCAAAAATGATGGAAACAAGGGCAAACCAGCAATATCATGCTAGAATAAAGAGTGAAAATGAAGAGGAAAACATATATAAAACACATGTTATCACCTTCATCCGATCTTGAACCTTTAGATAGAACTTTCACAGCCACACTCGCTACCCGAATCCAACCTTGTCCCTCTTTAGATAGTGCATTACTAGTTCTCAAAATACACTTAGCTAGAAGTGGCCATGATAACCAAGCCATCATGACGGAATACTCGCTCTCATGCCTATGTCGCAATGCATAGGAGAAGCTCACTTAGATAAGCATACTCATGTATCTTGCCCAGGGAAAGATAGAGAGCCATCACACCAAAAATACTTCCCTTCACATAACCGATAAGGGACTATCCGTCAAATCCTTGCACACTCGGCGTCTCAAGGCATATGTTAAGTCTAGGGTTGAACACCAAGGCCTAGCCTTAACACTCTTGACATGATGGATTTTGTGCGTATTTTCCCTTCCTTTCCTAGCCCTTTTTAGATCTCGATGCTACTAATTTGCCCTTGTTTCCTTACTATTTGCAGATCTTGGCTTTTGGAAAGGAAATAACGAAAAGATGCATTATTCGCTGGAATTCTGAAGGATTTGATCAGCTTGCCCTAGCAGCTGCGTGCTCGTGACGATAGTGCAGTCCAGCGCTAGAGAGTAAATATCATAAAGATGCGTTTATTAGAGGATTTTGGATGGATTTGATCAGCTAGGCCTTGCAGTTGCATGCACGCGGCAACGAAGGAAAGCAACACGGAAAAGGAAAATCCCTAAAACAAGAAAATCAGAGAATCAACCCCATTACTCTAGATTTTCCCCATTTTGGCAAGAAGATAATTTGAGAATCAACTCCAATTAAATCTAGGATTTTCCTTTTTATTATTTTCTATTTTTAGAATTTCCTTCTTTGTAATTTCACCTATAAGACTTTTTAGATTTAGGGTTTTCATTATCATCTTTTGAAGAGGCTCTCTTCCACCCTCTTTCCCTCTTCTTCTTCTCTTCTCCGTTTGTAATAGCTCCGGCCAGTAATATTTAGGAGTTTTCTTATTCTCTTCTTCTTTCAATTATGCACTTTAATTATTTTATTTATTTTACTTACGTTATGAGTAGCTAAATCTCTTGTTCTTGGTAGGATCATCGAAGGTTGCTTAGGAAAGCCGTGAGGTCTAATTGAAAATTAATATATCATTGGTTTATATTTATTTGCTTAACAAATTCTTATCAAATCTGCTAGGACTGTTACAAGCCTGATCAACTAGTAGCTAGGCCTAGATGATTAAAGTCATCTTTGTGGTAATAACTAACGTGAGGCTGCAGGATAAAGTAGACAACCAGATCGGAGTCATCAGGTCGCTGGTCCAATCTGACTGGGTTAAGTAAGTAATTAGGGTAGAGCCTCGAACGCACTAAGTGTCTCGCCCTAAGTGTGTCTTTCTTCAGCTTCATGGGCCTTTGAGTATTACCTCCATAAACGTACTTTGGGGGACAACAAAGCATCAAGACTACTCCATGGGCCTTTGAGCATTGCCCCCATAAATGTACCTTGGGGTAGTTTCTCGTACGAAAGAGAGTAAGGGACCTAAACGTACCTGGTCCCCATAGCACATCTATCAGCTAGGGGTAGAAGATCACTGCACCAATGACCGGCTGACCGCAAATGCAACCGGAGATAGATTCCTACTGGGAACTCCTCTCTATCGATTTCTTATTTGTTTTATTATTGTCTGTCATTACTTTCCTAGTTTACATTAGATTAATCAACAACTTTCAAACCCCCCATTTGTTACTATTTTGGTTTATTTGCCCTAGTCGCATACACAAGTTAGTGTCTACCCTAGTCCTTGTGAATCGATCCTGTTGCCACTATACATAATTTATTGTGCATACTGTTAGCAGGTTTATATTATTATTTTTTACGGCTTCGACTACCAGTTCAAATTTTGGTGTCATTGTCAGGGACTAACAGTACTGATTTCTTTCTTTTGTTTGTGTGACAGGAAATCTAGACCAAATCCTACAATTCCAATTCCTTTCTGCGTCAAGACCTAGACGCTGAAAACATCCCCACCCCCGAATTCCCCAACATGGCCGACGCCTAAGACGTTCGTTCTACTTTTATGGAAAAATAGCTCGCCACTATCACTGGTATGATTCAGATTTTAGCCGCTATACAACCTGTCCAGGGTAAGACACAGATTTTGCAACTTTACCAACCATCCAACTAACACATACCCCTACACCCCTGATGAATTCCAAGTTAATACAGTTGGTAATTATAACGGAGCCCCATGGTAATTCGATCCTTATACCTACAACTATGACCAGGGTTGGCACCATCCTAACCAAAGTTGGTACAACAATCCGCTACAGTCTGGGCCTAGTCAGTTACCACAGTAGTACTAGTACTCAAACCAGGAGTAGTGCCCTAGTCAGTCACCGCAGCATCACTATTACCAAGATCAATCTTAGCCGCCGTACATTCTTCAACACTGTCAGCCATGGCCGAATCATCTCCATAACCAGCAGCACCAGTACTAGACCCCTCAAGAACCAATTCCTCCCGCACCCCTGGGCGTTGAAGTAACGAATCCTACTAATGTTATTCTTGATATACAAAAATTGTTGAGTATTTTGACTGCAGAGATGAAAGAGATACAGAACCAACGATGCTTGCTACCTCAACCAGAACTTAACCCGCAACATGTTGTCTACGCTATGTCACTCCGTAGTGGTACACAAATACCATCCCACGAGCAGCAAGGCCTAGACGTTGAGTTGCCTGAGCCCGTGCCAGATCCAAAGGAAGCCAAAATAGAAGTAGAAAAAGATAAGCGTGTTCACCAAGCCAGACGACACGACTCCCCAAGAAAGGTCGAGGCAAACCCAGAATTCACCGAAGAGTTCATTATGAAGGTTCTTGAACCTCCTTTTCCTCAACGGTTGGTCTCAACCAAGAAGGATAAGGAAGATCGAGAAATTTTTGATATGTTTAGTAAAGTGAAAGTTAACATACCTTTGTTGCAGGCTATTAAACACGTCCCTCGGTACGCTAAATTTTTAAAATCTTGGTGTGCTAACAAATGTAACATGTCAGGTATAAAAAAATCATCGTAGGTGTGAACGTCTCGACCATGATCCAGCGGAGGCTACCTCCCAAGTGCAAAGACAAAGGTATGTTCACCCTTTCCTGCAAAATCAGTACTATTGACATTGGTAGGGCTATGTGTGATTTAGGTGCAGGTATCAACGTCATGGCCATGACGATATACAACGGTCTTGATCTTGGACCTCTCAAACCTACCAAGACCACAATTCAACTAGCAGACCGATCTGTCATCCAACCCAGGGTGTTATTGAGGACGTCTCGGTGCAGGTTGGAGACTTCATATATCCACCCGACTTCTACGTGATTGATATGGAGAACGACCAGTCCATCAAAGCCTCCAACATGTTACTCGGACGACCCTTCCTCTTCACTGCCAAAGCCAAGATCGATGTGCATGATTCCTCTATCTCACTAGAATTCAACGGTGAAGTTGTTAAATTTAATATGCATGATGTTATGAGACACCCCACTGAACTTTCTAGTGTGAACTTTGCTGATTTTGTTGATCCTATTGTTACATGTGTTCCCGACCTTAACACTGACAGCTCTTTGCAGCTTGCCCTAGACAGGGACATCACGCCTGATGTACTAGAGGAGGCCGAAACACACATCACGATACCTTCAGACTTGAAAGACGTCATAGCTACTCTGGCCACTTATGAACCCATTGTAGCCCTGGACAGGAGCATTACGCCAGCCGTACTAGACAGCTCGGCCTTGACGCTTGTAACTCCACCCAAGTTGCAAGAAGTTGTTGCTGCTTTGGAAGAGAACTCTCTTATCCCTTCTACTCCTATCATTTCTTCTCTTCCACTTGATCATGCTAAGCCTCCGCTTTCTATTATACAGGCACCTAAGTTGGAGTTGAAGAGCTTGCCCTCGCACCTCAAGTACGCCTACCTTGGCAAGCATGACACGCTCCCTGCCATCATCTCTAGCAAGCTCGATCCTGTTGCAGAACATGAACTGGTGTCCACACTCAAAGGATACCGCGAGGCCCTTGGATGAACGACCATCAACCTCAAGGAGCTTGCCCCAGCCCTTTGTACTCCTCAACTAGTTCCAGTAGCCTTCGCACCCACTCCTGTTTCCCCCAACACCATGGCAGTGACTCTGGCCGTCACTACGAACAATCCCGAGGACACAATGGTTCCTGACCTCACTACTACCGCCACTGTCGCGACCAGCAAGGGCATGATGCCCAATGCTCACCTAGCTCCGCGGAATTCCAACGACATTGCCAAGATAGTAGCTCATCACGATAAGTTGCTCTCTCCTAAGACCTTTGATACTGGACAAAAAGTTTTACTTTACAATTCTCGTCTTAGGCTCTTTTCCAGAAAATCGCAGTCTCGGTGGACTAACCCTTACCTTGTCACGCAGGTGTATGATCCTGGTGTAGTTGCAATTCAAAGTATGGACACGGGCCTCATTTTTCAAGTGCATGACCACAGATTGGAGTTGTTCCATGAGGGTTTTCATCCCCTCATGGCGGACCCACCTGACCTTAACTGATCAGTGCAGCCAACGTCACGCCCTAGATGTTAACAAAGGTGCTTCGTGGGAGACAACCCACATTTCTTTCCCTTCCCCCTGAACTCTATTGCCTTCGGGCTGGTTTTGTACTTTAATATTCCGTTGAACTCTTTTCTTTTTTTTACTTTTTATTATGTCCTTGTTTGCTTGTGACTCCCTCGCGTTGAGGACAATGCGATGTCTGAGTGTGGGGTGATGCGAATCCTCGCACCAACCCTAATTCTACGCATGCACAAGAGGTGCCATTGCCGCCCATAGGACCGATGACGCGCGCTCGAGGCAAGAAGCTGCAAACGAGGCTCTCACAGCTAATCCACAAGGAGCTCAAGTGTGAGGCACTCATCGAGGAGGCTATGCTGTGAGAGAAAGAGTCGAGGCTCGTAACGCTGCTTATGGTTGCGCCTAGCGCACCCGACAACGCCTACGAGAGTGATCACCGAGCCATCTTCGACATGGAAGAATTTCCATGAGCCTTCAATGACGTTCAAGGACTTTCAAGATGTCAAGAAGATGCTGGTTGAGTTTTAGGAAGAACGCAGGAGGCATTTGGAAAATAGCCTGAGTCGAAATCCTAATTGCGCAAGGATTGCGCCTAGGGTTGCGATTTGGACTATCTTGTTCCAACCGTGCATTTATGTATTTTAATTATTATTTAAGTATTAGAGATATTTATTAATTATTTTATTTATTTTACTTAGAGTTCGAGTAGAATTGAACTTGTAGTTCTAACTCGACTAGGAGTAGGATTAGCGCATAGCCTATATAAAGGCTATCCACCCTTCATTGTAAACAAACCCCGATTTGATAATTAAATTCGGAGAATTTCTCTAAATCGTTCTTATGAAGAACCTTGTATTTAATTGAGTTGGAACATTCGATTAAACAAGTAAATTTAGAAAGTTCAAAACCCCATTGATCGTTCACCCTAGTTTGCTAATCACAGGTTTATTAGAGGGTTAGGGATTCGACTCAAGAACCTCTATTCATAGGACTTAGTTTGCCTAGTACAAGTTATTTGGAGGGTTAAGTGTCAAGAGAGTTATTATTCCGCATTGAAATCTAGACTTCGAACAAGATCATTGTTAAAGCGCATCCTAGCCATCTAGGATCGTATCAGTTGGTAGCGGAGCAAAGGTGTTCAAAGTTTGGTAACTATCCTATCTATCTTTACTATTTTTAATTTTGTTTTCAATTATTGAGATTGATCTTCTTCTATCCGATCTAATCAATCTTCTTGAGTCTCATTGTGTTAGTGTGTCAAGTCAATCTAGAAACCCTAGATCTAGTTTTGCGTCTTGTTTGTGTCTTTAAATTTTGTGTCGATTTAAAAACAAAATCAGTCCCCAAAGTGTCTTTAATTTAAGTACTATTTTGAGTCATAAAAAGTTATAAAAATCCAAAGTGTCCATTAGTTAATTGTGTTTTAGTTTCATTCAAAAGAGTCAAAAAAACATTTTTATTTCAGAACAAAAATGATTTCAAATACAAAAAAGAGCAGTATTTGAAATCAAAATAAAAACAAAATGCAAGAAACTTGAGAGTGTTAGATTTCCATAGCAACAAGAATCGTTCAATTTGGAGGTCGGAGTTGAAAGATATCAAGCTTACAAGGTACGAACCCTAATCGCACACATATACAATCTTTTGTGAATTTATTTGAGTCTTCTATTTTATCTTGAGCTTTTTTTTTATTCCAATACATAAAGCCTTTCTATTCCGGTGTAGTAAGTATTTAGTTGATTGATCTTTGCGACTAGATTACTTATTAAGCATCTAAAATTCTTTCTATACGAGTTGTCTTTGAAATTTTCCTTGGAAGCGTTTCTTCAAAATCCTCGAGTCTACCCTAAACGTTTTTTCACAAGAACAATTGCAGAGATTTTAGTGATATTTGGTGAGCCTAATATAGAGTTAAACATGAGAGTAAACACGTTAGGGAGTGCTTGGTTTAGTACAAATTTTACGTTTGTTTGCTAGTGTTGTAAATTTCAGGCATGTCTCAACATTAGGAGAAAGGAGAAGAAGCAACACCAACTCCCGAAATTGCTAACTTGTTACAACAAGTTTGAGCAAGACTTAACAAGATAGAGTTTGATAATAAAGAGACCGCAAATCAGGTTGCCAAGCTGACCGCTGATAAGATTCAATGTCGATTTGATAAGACTTAGTGTCGTGTCTGATCGGAACGGCGACGATCGGTGTCGGGTGTACCTGCAAAGCGCCGGAGGGGGAGCTCCGGCATAGACACTCCGATGCTTAAGTCAGTTCGGGGGTATGAATTAACCAGAGGTTCTGCTAGATAATCTTGATCTTACCTTCTGTTTTGGAAAGTAGGGGTATTTATAGGCCTTGATGGCGATACCTGGCGATAACAGTCCAGGCGATGCCTGATGATGACGTCACAAGCGATACCAGTAGGTGACGTCATGAGCGATATCTGACGGGGGTGCCGGGAGCGATAACCTCGGGGATCCCTAGGCTGGGATGGTGCCGTGCGTATAGAGACGCGTGAGTCCCCCTCTCCGCTGATGTCGACCATCCTAGGAATCCTTTGCTGATCTCCGGGCGATATGAAGAGATATTACGGGATTTATGGGAATCCGTCCGGCAGGAGCCGCAAGTGTAGTAACACCGTTAGGGTTGTCTTGATTGTTATCATAAGCCCAACTGAAAACGAGCCCGAGTGTTTACCAAGGGTTGTCATTCCGTGTCCACGTCTGGAATCTTAGGTGAGGGTTCGTTCTTTCCTGAGGCGATATGTTCGCAGGACCTTCGAACTTCTTCGATTGCCCAACGCTGATCGATTTTAAGTGATGAGCTGGAGTTTAAATCTGAAGCTTTCCGCTGAACAAGCTGCTTCCGTCCCTCACTCTCGTCTAGAGGCCTGTTCTCCTGAGGCGTCAAGAGATTCACGAGAGACGCCGCTATTATGTTCGTAATTATGAGGGCATTGCTTTCGCCCAGCGATGTTATTCTGTTTGGCCTCTTAGCAGGGCTTATGAAGTCGCAACTTTACTCGTGTAGTGGGAGAGCTGCTGACGGGCCACTGGCAACGCCGTTAAGGACTGCAACCAGGTCATGCCGTGGGCTCACACGTTCCGGGTCCATCCTCTTTCCAAGTGTACTGCAAACACATAGAGGAGATAGGTACTTATGGAGAAGTTAGCAAACTTTGTACTTACAGGGATTTGAGGTCACGCGGGCCCTGTCTTTCTTTTCCACTTAAGGAAACAACGATATCAACGCAGTTTTACGCCATCAGCTGCCTACGATGAGCGCGGCTTTATACCACTAGATGCCTGTGATGTCGACGAGGTTTTATGCATCTAGGGCTACCTGCGACATCAACGCGGCCTTACACTGTGGATACCGATAACCATATGGCTTGTACGTCATGGCTACCCGTAATATCGTGCCTTTTGGCATTTTTTCAGACGCTATCTCGCACCCCTTCGAACATCTGTATCGCGGATAGTATACGAACATCGACCTTTGCTTCTGCTTCCGGCTTATCAGTCCTTAAGGGTGACGAGACGGCTCGCCTTTTGAGGACCTCCTTTTTCTTTTCCATGCCCCTCCCCCCTCTTGGAGCCTATAAATTGGGGAGCTTCATCCACCCACGTTTTCCTCATCTCTGGCAACTTGCATCATGGATCATTTGACTAAAAACTTTCTCCTTTCCAAGGGCTATTCTCTCAAGAACCTCAATGATGGTGACGTCGGGTTCCTGGAGAACATGCTGGTCAAGACTTCTGAGGACATCCTAGAGCTGCAAGGGATGTTGACCCCACTCCATTCTAGGCTGGGAGCCACGACTCTGGAGGATTTCAGTCCTTTGGAGAGCGTGTCGAAGTTGGCCACCTCCATCGCTCGGATTCAGGTGGTGATCGTCATGCTGCAGCAGCGCAAGGATATGCTGGGGTGCTGCTTGAAGGGGATGAGGGCCACCTCCCATGATCTAATTCTGGTCATGGACTCACTGAGAGACATTCCCGAAATACCAGATGACGCCGGCTCTGATGCCTGATAGGGGTGGCGCCCCTTTTTTCCTTTTCCCCGTGTCATGTAACTGTACTTTCCCGGCCATTAGGCCATAATAAATAAACTGTTTCTATTATGCCACTTCGCAACTGTTCTTCTTCTTTAATACGCCCTTTATCTTTTTTCCATTGGAGATATTCTTGGCCCAATCTGAAAACGACTCAACCACTGGTAGTTTTCTGGCTGGTTGTTCTACATTAAATCTACGCCGCCATTGTCCTGGCAACTGATTGGGCGATTTTGCAGTTTTCCTTGATTCATGTGAAAGTTCAACAGGCGTGACTGCAAATCCATATTTACACCCCAGGCTGTACACGTGTCTACCCTCAAGGGTTGGGTTGGAAGACCGAAGATCCCCTTTTTTTCGATTTTCTGGCTATTTAAGAGGATCCACTTTCCCTTGTTTTTATTCACCTCCTCGTTCATTTTTTCCTTTGATCAGTAATCTGTGATCTCATGGATGATTCTCATTTTTTAGATACGTTCGCACGAGATTCTCCACCAACTCCTCCAACTTCTCCCGATTCGGACAATCCTCCTCCGTCGCCTCCTTGGAGGCCGCCTGTTCGCCGTCGGTGTCGCAAGAGGCAGAGGAAAAATGCTGCGGAGGCATCTAGATCGTTCTTCGATTCTCTTGCCTCTTTCTCCACGAAGGGGAAAGATACGTCCTTCCTTCCTAGTGAGTCGCCACAATGGGCTCCCTCTGCCTGTTCAGTCGTTGAAACGGTATCGCCAGCTGTCAAGGAGGGGTCAGATCAATCATCTGCTCGCGCGGGGGAGAAGGTTGAGAAGCCTTTCCCTTTCGTTGGCGAAGATCCATCGCTTTTAGGTGAGGATGATGACGACGTGGTCTACTGCTATGGCGTCTCCTGGTCTGACGACGAATAGTTGGGCATATCATGCCTCTTTTGTAGATGTCGTATGGCTTTTCCAAAATAATAAAATGACGCTTTATTTTCTTTTTGCTCTCTTGCCGCTTTTCTCCCTTCGTGTTTCCAGGATTATGGCGGAAATGTGCCTTTCGCTGGATGCAACCGCCTTTCGGTTTTCAATCCATAACTGTCTTTTCCCAAGAGACATTGATGACTGCCCACGCGTCATTTTCCACTCTGCACGTGTTTTATTTTCACAGGCCGCTTCTTCTTTGGGTTTTACCTTTATAAGGAGTCCGCTCTTCTCTTTTAGTACTTTTGCTAATATTTCAAAATTCTTCGCATTCTCTCTCTTCTGTGCTTTTTTCTTCTCGAGGGGTTTACTGCGATTGCTCACCGGTGCCGACGACCGGTTCACTGGTTCTCTGTTCCAGGTATTTTTGTTTCTCTATCGCCATAGCTTTACTTTTCCAATTCATTATGTCTCGTGCTAGACCTTCTGCAATTATTGAAAATCCCCTAGATCCCGAAGTTAGGAGAGCTCGTAGTGTTTTTTATTGTAATGAGGTTTTGAGGGCTGAATTAGAGGAGAACGGTATCACTTTTCCCACGGGATATCGCCCTTTTGTCCCTTTGAAGGATACTCGGCTCACTGATGCCATGTGGGGAACGTTTCGGTTGGTTTATTTCAAGATGTTTACCTACGGATTTCGTTTCCCACTTCATACTTCTCTGATGAAACTGCTAAACCATTACGATCTCAATCCCGTTCAAATAACTCCACCTTCCTGGTGTGGGCTTTACGCCTTTCTTCGTTCGTGTGAGATGAAGCATATTTTCGCTCCATCGCTCGATCTGTTCCGTACATTTTTCACCTTGAGGTGTCACGGCTGCTTAGCGGATATTACCCCAAGATGGAATGGTGCTCTTGTTCGGTTCTTCTGGCGGAATTTTCAAGGTTTCGAAGAGAACGTGGACAACTGGAAAAATGGCTTCTTCACCCTTCGCTTGCCCTCTCGATATTGGCGCGGTGGTTTCAACCGAGAGATTACGAGTGCCGCTTGGCGAGAACCAGATGTGTTGTCTAGTATGGATGTGTCCAATGTTAAAGCCTTGTTAGAAATAGAAGGGCCTTTCTGCATTCGGGAATTTGCTCGATTCAGGCCTTTGTCAGAGTGTGTCATTGGTGAGTTTTTTCTTTTATCGCCTTATCGCTTCGATTTTCTTGTCATGTTGAAATATTTTATCGGCAGGTAACGCTGAGGGTCGATCCTCCGGGGAAAGTGACGCTCCTCTGAACGTGGTGCCGCTTCAGACATTACCTCATTTTCCTCCACCTGAAGGCTCTAGTCGTCCGCCTATTCCGCCGCGCAGAGGGAGAAACAAAACCGTCGCGACACGCAATACATCTGCTCGACCTTCCCGTTTCCTTGAGAATTGGCTACCGTCTCGCGGTAAGGGAGTGGCCCTAAGTAATCCCGTGATTGAAGAGGTTGACAGTGATAGCGAAAGCATGGATACTGGTTTCGAGCTGCGTCATGCCACTCTTGCCCAACGGATGAAACTTCAGTCGAGAAAAAGTGAACCCGTAGCGGAGTCAACCGAGGACGATAGCGAAGAGATCGCCGCCGAGACAGAGCGTCTCGTAAAGAGAGTTCATAAAGAGAAATCTGACCCACCAATTCCTCCCGCGGAGGAAGTTAACGGGGTTCCTATCGAGGGAGTTAACGCTTCACGCGTTTTGGATCCCTTGCCAGTGACGGAAGTTGTCAAGGTGCCCTCTGCCATTCCTCCCAAAGTTAACGAGGCTTCAGCAGCGGTGGGCTCTCCCTTGGTGTCTGGCGGTCCTAGCTCTCCGATTCACTCTTTTATTCCTGATGTGATCTTACCGGCTTCAAATCCGATTGCTCCTCCTAACCCTCCCCCACAGAAACCTCAGCCTGTGTTTCTTTCTTCGATTTCGGGCATTGGTGATTCCGCAGAAAGTTGTTCTCCTCCTTATATCGCTAATCTTTCCCTTCAAGGCCTTCAAGGCCCCACCACACATCAGCTGGACTTGTCTTCCCTTGGTACCGATGACCTTCACGCTTTAGGGATATCAGACCCGCTATCGCGAGAAGAGCCAGTAGGCCCAATAGTGGGGCAAATGTTTAGTTCTTCGAAGGACAAAGAAGAGTTCCTACGACATCCTCCTGAAGATGGCATTCACGCCTTTTGACTGACATGCTGGCCAGTTTCCGCGAGCTAAATTACTTTTTTGAAGATCAGCGTGACAAGGTTCGGCCATCTCTCGATTTGAAGGCAGAACTACACGCTGCCTTAGGGAAGGTAACGGAGCTGTCGCAGCTTCAGGAGCAAAACGGGGCGGAGTTGGACGACTGTCGTGCTGAGCTTGCTCGAGAAAAATCAAAAGGGAAGGCTAAGATAGAGCTTCTGGAGGCGGAATTGGTGGTGGCTGACAAAACGAATATCTTCCTACGCGAAGAGATAGCGTCTCGCGATGCGGATTTGGCCAAAGTACCTTCAAGGATAGCCTGGTGTAAGAACAAGACCATGGAAATTTGTATTGCTGAATTTATGAGTCTCCATCGCCAGGGAACCGTTAATTCGTCAGTGCTGGCCGATTATGCTTCCAAGAGGATGAAGTCTCTGGGCGAAGTTGAGGGAGATCTTCCTTCTAGGAATGGGGACTGCGATGTCCGCGAGGGCCCATGATTAATCGAAGTTGTTCCATTTAGAAGATTTTTCTGCTTATTTGTTTCTTTGTCTTGTAACAACGCCTCGTTGTGCAACAATATTCATATTTTACTGCTATTTGATTTTTATTCCGCCTTTTCGAAGCTGCCTTTTTTCATTAACGCCCTCTCGCGTTATCTCCTTTCTTGCGATATCGCTTTTGTTTTTTCCAAGAGATGACACCTGCTTTTCAGAGCATTAATGCTTGCTATCCTTTCATTAGAAAAGTCGTGATTGTGCGGGCACACGTGTCCATTTCTTCTGACGCTATGGGCTAGAGTGCTTGAGAACTTTACCTGGATCGAGGTGTTGTAGCGCTTTTCTAGAATTGCACTCATTGCCTGAGTCTGTTTCTCATGTCGCTTCCACACAACGACTGTGTCATCCCCCGTTTCGTTTGATTACTAGGGTTATAAAACCCAATATTTATTCTTTTCCTTTTCTTTTATCATCCCACTTTCTCATATTTTCTTTTAGCCGTCTTGTTTTCTCCCCACTATTCAGGGCTCTTCGAAGTGCTTTCTTTCAAAAGGTATTTCCTTTTTCCTCCATCGTCCTCTTCATCTTTTATTTCTTTAATTCTGCCATGGCTAAGACTCGCCGCTCTGAGTCGAAATCTGCCGATGAGAGAAGGATGGATATTACTGCTAGTGTTATCACATCTGAGGCCGCTCTCCGTGAGCATTTGGCCGCCCATAATGCTGATATCCCTGATGATTATAAGACCACTGTTGCCCCTGAGTCACTACGTTTGAACAACGTTCTGACAGGCAATCGTAGGGTCTTGTAAGCGCAAATGTTCCGTTATGGTTTCCGGCTTCCTATTGACTCTTTTGTGAAAGAATTGCTTGTTGCTGGCGATCTGAATCCGGCCCAATTATCCCCAAATGCGTATTGTTGTGTTTATGCTTTCCTGGAACTTTGTAAATACAAAGGGATTACTTCCCCTTCCCTTCTACTGCTCAAATCTCTTTTTAAGCTGATGAAGTGCCGGGGAGTGATAACGATATCGCCCCGTTTTGACGATGACTCTCTTAAGTCTTTTACTTGGAAACTCCTCCACATCGAGTCTTCCGTTGATGCCTGGAAAAAGGAGTTCTTTGTGATAGATCTTCCCGAAGGTCCTGGTTCCTGGTGGCGATCTGGGTTTAACCAAAACGTCGATGATACCGTCTGGAGCCGACCAGGGACCCTTCCTCCATGCGAACAAGACTGGTTAAACAAGTTGCTCAAACTGGAAATCAGCGTTCACATCCGTCAAGTGGCTTGTAGAATGGACATTCACTCTTGTGTTAAACGTGAGTGTCGCGTTACTCCCTTATTTGTTATCGCTGATACTAATGCTAACGTTATTTTGTGATCTCGCAGCGACGGATCCCAACTATAAGCCTGAAAGCGTAAGGAGACGCCTGAAGAGGGCTCAAGAAAGAGAAGAAAAGGAGAGGGCTACCTCCACGGAAGCTACTGATAATCCCACGGAGCTGCCGACTACTTCCGCGAGTCTTGCTCAAGTATCCTCTTCTTCGGCCGGTGAGGGGAATACTGCCATTCCTTCAGGCGTTCCCCTCGTGACCATCGCTGTTCCTCCTGCCCAGCCTTCTTCTTCTTCCAAGGCTCCTAAGGCCATTGCCAAAGGAAAAAAGAAGAGAAAAACAAGAAGCGTTGCCGCTCTTACACCTTCTCCAGACGCGGCAGGTTCTTCAGACGCACCTCTTCCCAACACCGTTACAGTAAGGGTGTCTTTTAGCCACGATATGCTACATTTTCGATGTCTGCCGTGGTTTGATTTCTTTTTTTTATATTTCATATTGCGTTCTTGGTAGGACACTACTACTGTCGCTACCTCCGCTCCTCCCTCAGGTGCTATGAATTTGGGCTACGTGCTGACTGGTTCTAAGAAGAGACAATGGCCGGAAGGTGAGGGCGGAAATTTCTCTTCCTCCACCACCGGAATGGAGAATAGACCTGCAGACAGTTTTGATTCCACGGCCGTTCCCCAAGGGGGGCATTCCTCTAAATTTTTGGCGAACATGGGCGCAGGCGAGACTTTCGGGGTTTCACCCAATTCTTTTGGAGGTCCCGTTCACGCATATCCCTCCAATCTGGGATATCAAGAGGGCTTGCAGGATTTTCCAGGTTATCAGCCTCATGGTGTTTACCTTGCTCCGGGGGGTTCATCCACACAGGTTCACCCTCCTTTTCCGTTGGCGTTTGTTCCTTCGAGCATTCCCCTGTCGGACCGTTATGGCGAAGGAGGTGCCACCTTCAACTTTGTAGCGGATCTTGGTCCGATAGGTGGGGTTGGCATTGTGACCCATCAGGTTGGACTGTACGATCTCCGTAACACTGGCTTGGCGGCACTAGGGGGCGATGGCTCGGATGAAGTTTTGACTTTGCTGGCTTCCCAAGTATTGGCATCTGCGGCGGAACGAGATTCTTTCCTATCCAATAACGAGGTCAATAGGGTGAACTCATTACGCTCCAGCCTTTTCACTAACATGATGAAGTTCCATTATTGGGCGGAGGAAGCGCAGCGTCAGACTGCTTTCCTTTCCTCCTCCTTGGAGGAATTATCGCGGGAGCGAAATGAGAAGAATAAGTTGCTGGAGGAGCGCACGCGACTATTATTAGCTCAACAGGAGCTGAAGAAGGAATATTCTGACGCCTTGGCAGATGAGAGGGCCAAAAATACTGTCTTGGAGAATGAAAAGTCATCCTTGGCCCAAGAGAAGGCTGCCGTGGAGGAAGAGTCGGCCGATAGGAGTCTGTGGCACGTCGAGCAGACTGCTGCTATTTTAGTTGCTTATTTTGAGGAAGTTCATGGGGTCGATGCGTACAAGCCTGATGATGTTACGGCGGCTTTCATGCGAAGATCTGCTCATCTTAATGAGGAGGGTTTTCGCCAAGCTAAAGCGGCAGGCTGGAAACGAAGGAACCTCGATAGTTGACATTCTTCGAGGCTTTGCCGCCCTTCTCTTAGTGATCAAGCGTCACTATATTTTTGTAATTATTTTGACCGCTGAAGTTCATAACTCCTTAAAACATTTTTGGTGTAATTAGACAGTTTTTATCGCTATCTTTCCTTTCATTTAGTTGTCTCCTTACGACCTTCTTTGGCGTTGCCTTCGCCCCGTTATCCCGATGCGCTTATTTTTTCGAGTAGCTCCTTAGCAGTCCCACCAAAATTTGAAAATTCGATATCGGGTTAGTTCTCCTGGTAAGTCTTACGATATCGCTGCTTATGAGATCATTACTCCTTTCACTGCCCGAAAAATATTCTGCACATTCTTAATTGTAAACCATCAGTAACAAAAACACGTTACGAGGGATAGTAATTACCCGTAGGAGCCTTTCTGCTGCCATCATAGGGCGTCATCTTGGAACCCACGTAAATTGCTTTCGCTATCAGCTCTATACTTCACCAGGGATTACACATCTGGCTACTAGCTGGGATTTCACGATTCTCCGCGTTTCCCTTTTTTCACGATCGGCCCGTAAATTGCCTCATCTTAGTGAGCTGTCGGATCGGGACGGCTATCACAAGGCTAGGGAGTTTTCACTTTTGGGCGTTGGCCTCGCGTCTAGAACCGTGTCCTTACTTAATGGCCTGGCTGCAGCAGCCCAGCCGTTAAGATAGGATTCTTGTCTCTAGAACGGAGATTCTATTCCTTTGGGGCGTGCCTTGTCTTGATGGGCCGTCTCCATGAGAACGGTCAGTACAAGAAAATGACTTTTCACCCGCAAAGATACCGGGTAGTGCCCTCACTTAATGAGTCATCTGATCAAGATCGGTCATCACAAGGATAGGACTTTTCACCCCCGGGGGCGTCCAGGATCTTTCAATCCGACGCTAATTCAAGGTATGTTGGGTCGTGCCCTCACTTAGTGGGCCATCTGATCAAGAACGACCATCACAAGGATAGGACTTTTCACTTCCCAAGATACCCCCTTTTTTATCTGCACAAGGGCAACCACAAACACCCATGAAAGCTCTCTCCTCGAGCGTTAGTCATGGTTAGGGTTGACATAAATCAAAGGTGCAGATAAAATTAAATTCTAGAGTAATATAATTTCAAACGAGCGATATTCCAAGAGTTGGATAAGGGTGTACCATCGAGCGTCTCCAGACGATAGGCTCCTTTTTCGACAACGTCGGTGACGCGATATGGTCCATCCCAGTTCGGACTGAGTTTTCCCATACATTGTCCTGCCGCTCGCTTGTCTCGGAGCACCAGGTCACCGGCTTTCAGCAACCGCTCTTTGACGCGCCTGTTATGATAACGGGCCATCTTTTGTTTGTAATGCTGCGTTTTCAGAAGGATTTCTTCTCGGACTTCTGGTAACGCGTCTAGGTTGGCTCTTAACCATTCCTCATTCAATTCCTCTCGAAAGTGAGCCACCCGTAGGCTCATGGTTCCAATTTCCACCGGTGTAACAGCTTCGGTTCCGAAGGACAACGCGAAGGGTGTTTCTCCGGTGCTAGTCTTTACAGTCATGCGGTACGCCCACATCACGTATGGTAGCTCATCAGCCCACTTCTTTTTAGACCCTTCTAGGTTTTTCTTGATACCGCTGAGGATGCTCCGATTGGTTACTTCCGCCTGTCCATTAGTTTGCGGATGAGCCACGGAGGAAAATCGTTGCTCGATCCCGAATTCTGAGCACTGGTCTTTAAAGAATTGGCTGGTGAGCTGCGTTCCGTTATCGCTGACAAGGACACGAGGTATGCCAAACCTCATGATAACTTGATATTTGAAGAAACACCAAGTTTTTTCTGCCGTGATTGTGGCGACCGCTTCAGCTTCTGCCCACTTAGTGAAATAGTCTACCGCCACTATCACAAACTTCAGTTGGGACCTTGCCTTTGGGAATGGGCCTAGGATATCGATCCCCCATTTAGTGAAAGGATAAGGGGCGATAATTTCAGATATTTCAGTGGCAGGTCGCCGAGGAATTCTGGCAAACTCCTGGCACTTAGGGCAAGTTTGCACATAGTTGTGGCAATCTCTCCGGATGGTGGGCCAGTAGAATCCAGTTTCAGCACCTTCTTCTTTTCAGCGGTATCCTCAAGCAGTTCCTCATGTTTCAAGTACTTGATTACGGGGATTCGCCAATCGTTCTCACGCTCCTCCACACAAAAAGATGCTTGCTCCTCCATGAAGGATGGTACCGCTAGCTCACGATAATATACGCCTTTGGGTATGGATACTTCCGGATTCACGGCCAATTTGGCTAGATTGTCAGCTTCAATGTTTTCCTCTCTGGGAACATGCTCGAAGCTGACTTGCACGCCCTCTTTCTTTATCTCCAATAGTTCTCGCTTTACTTTAGCGAGATATTGAATCATAATGGGTTCCCGGGCCTGAGAGTGCCCCAAGACCTGGTCAATTATTAACTTGGAATCACCACAGATTTTTAGACGCAGGTCTCCTGTTCTTCCAGTATCGTGCCTCCCTTTAGAGGAAAGTCCTTTCCCTATTCTGAGCCCGGCTAGCAACGCTTCGTACTCTGCCGCGTTATTAGACAACGGTTGTAGGATTCAAATGGCGTATCGTATTTGCATGTCGTGCGGCCCATTTATAAAGATTCCAGCTCCCGCTAGCTCTTGGTTTTTGGCTCCGTCCACATGGACGATCCAAAGGTCCGTATAAGTTTCGGGGAACGGGAGATCCATATCGCCCCATTCCGCTTCAGGTATGCCGGCCAAAGGGTCCTCTGTAAAGGTACATTCCGCTACGAAATCAGCCAGGATCTGAGCCTTTATGGACGGTCGAGATTGATATCTTAATCCATACTGTTCTAGTTCAAGCGCCCAGATCAACATTCTTCCGGAAGATTCAGAATTTCGAAATATTCTTTTCAGAGGCTGGTCCGTAAGCACGGTGACAGAATAAGACTGGAAATATCGGTCCATCTTGCGGGTAGCCTGTATAAGAGCGAACGCTATTTTTTCAATTCGGGTGTATCGCAATTCCGCATCCTTCAGAACGTGACTCACAAAATAGATCGGGCGATGCGAGTGGTTATCGTTGCGAACGAGGACGGCACTAACAACCTCGTCCGCAGCGCCAAGATACAAATATAAGGTGTCACCCGCCTCAGGTCTCGTCAATAGCAGATCGGACGATAGGTACTCCTTTAGGCCGACAAATGCCTCCTCACATTCCGGGGTCCACCCGAACGAGGCTTTCTTGCGTATGACTTTGAAAAAAGGAAGGCATTTCTCTCCTTGCTTGGAAATGAATCGCCCAAGGGCGATAACTCGCCCAGTTAGCCTTTGCACCTCTTTAATGGTTCTTGGCGATATCATGTCTTGTATGGCTTTAACCTTTGAAGGGTTAGGCTGGATACCTTTTTGGCTGACGACGTAGCCCAAGAATTTTCCCGTCTGAAATGCAAACATGCATTTTCGGGGGTTTAACTTCATGCGATACCTTTTCATTACATCAAAGACCTCCTTTAAGTCCTGTAGGTGATCTTGAAAGCTCGCACTCTTTACCAATATATCATCAACGTATGCTTCCACATTCCTCCCTATTTGCTCTTCGAATATCTTGCTGGTCATACGTTGGAATGTAGCCCCAGCGTTCTTTAATCCAAACGGCATCGCCGTATAACAGTACGTGGCCTTTGGAGTGAGAAACGCAGTCTTTTCTTCAACCTCCAAGGCCATGGGAATCTGGTGGTATCCAGAGTTGGCGTCCAGTGAACTTAAATAGGCGTACCCGGCAGTTTGATCAACTAATTGATCTATACGAGGGAGCGGGTAGCAATCCTTAGGGCAGGCATCATTTAAATCATTGAAATCGATGCACATGCGCCAATCCCCATTGGGCTTAGGAACAAGGACAGGGGTCGCTAGCCAGGTGGGATATTGAATTTCGCGGATGAACCCTGCGCCAAGAAGCTTGGTTACCTCTTTGTCCACAGCCAACGCCTTTTCATTAGAGAACGCGCGCCGCTTTTGCTATACCGGCCTGACATCTGGGTCCACATTGAGCCGATGCTCGGCTATTTCGCGTGATATACCTGGCATGTCTGCGGGTTTCCAAGCGAAATTTCCTTGGCATTTGCTCAGTAGCCGAGCCAGTTGAAGGTTCTCCGCTGAGCTGAGTTTTTCACTCATCAGGAAGCTTGCTTCCTCTATACCGATTGCCGGAATGGGTACCATTTTGTCCAGAGGTTGAGCGCGCTTCTCATCGCCTTGTTCATAGGGGTCCGCCGCTATACACACATACCTATCGCAACTCCTTTGAGTCATGAGCTAGTAGCATTCCGCCGCCAGCTTTTGATCACCTTTTATGGATACTACCCCATTCTAGGAGGGGTATTTCATTTTTAAATGCTTTTGAGATATCACCACTCCGAAACGGTTGAGAAAAGGTCACCCGAGTACGACATTGTAGGGAAAATTTAAATCCACGACAAGGAACAGCAAGTTCTCTGATCGTTTATAGGTGTCTTCTCGAAAATATATGGGCAAAGTAATTACCCCCGTGACAGGGATTGGAACCCCATCAACGCCAACTATAGGCCGTTTTCTGGGCGTTAGCTCATTGTTAGGGCGTTTCAGGAGACTGTACGCTTCCAGCGAAAAGAGATTCACCGCACTCCCATTATCAATAAGGGTCCTTCTAATTCCATGGCTGGCGATGACGGGCGTAACCACCAATGCATCATTGTGCGGGTAGACAACGCCTTTCTCATCTTCTTCGGAAAAGGATAATACCATTCGATCCAAGATGCCTATCGCATCTCCTTTCTTTGTCGTGCCATCCCGTGTGCGTTTTTCTCCTTTTGCGGCGGTCGGTTGTTCTGATTTGTCCATATAAGGGGTTCCTCCCGCGATAATGTTAATCATAGGGATGCATTCGTCGTCGATCGTAAGAGTTTCCCCATCTTTTCCTCTGGGAGCATCATCCTTCTGCGGAACGCGAGGAGGAATTGGTCGTTCGTCTGCTGTCCTTTTCATGGGATTATTTCTGACATCTTCTCTTATCTGGGTGGCAAATTCTCCTAAATATCCTTCTTCCACCAAACGTTCTATCGCCGATCTTAACTCCCTGCACGCTTCTGTGGAATGGCCCCTGGCTTTGTGGAATTTACAATAAGCATTCTCCCTTCTCCCTAGAAGCACTCCTGGTTTCGTAGGCCCGGGGTAGCGGATGGGAAGATTTCGCTGTTCCGCTATCGCTAAAATCTCTGCCCTTGGCACATTAAGGGAAGGAAAATCTGGGTCGTACGTCCGATTTTTATAAGAATCCCTGTGACGTCGAGTGGGGGAACCACCGGTTTTTCCCTTCAAAAAATGACCCTTTTACCTATTGAAGGCTTTGGGGATATGATCCTTCCGCTTGGCGTAATCGTCGATAAAATGATCGTCAGGAAGGGGTTTTGCGGGAGCAGCGGTAAGTTGAGATGTCCCATGCGGCACGTTATACGTCCTTTCTCTGTTTTCTTCTTCTTCCATTTTCGCATAATTGTGGGCTTTAAGTCTCAACGCATCTAAAGTCACTAGAGGGTCTACCATGAGCGCGTCTTTCAGTTTTCCATAGCGGCAGTTCCTTTTTAGGGCTTCTATAGCAAAATCAATAGTAACGCCCGGCGTTAAGGACATTTCCAAATCGAAGCGACTGAGAAATTCCTTTAAAGTTTCTTGAGGCCTTCGTTGTATGTCAAATAACGCGGCGGCAGATTTCCTGATTGGAATTGCCGTACTAAATCTGCTCCGAAATTTAGATTCTAATTGTGAGGAATTATTAATGGATCCACCAGGGAGTCCCTCAAACCAGAGACGCGCAACACCCGACAAGGTCATGACAAATATTTGGCACAACGCCGCATCACTGTGGGTCTGAAACTGAACAAAATCCTTCACTTTATTGATATGCGAGATAGGATCCTTGGTGCCATCATAAGTATTAGTGGGAAGCTTCACGCGTCGACTGACCCTGTGACGCCTTATACGACGGCTAAATGGGTGGCCCGATGTATCATCAAGAATTTCACGTGCCTGACGCGGAGGAGACATTTCAGCTTGACGCCCCCTATTTCGTGGTTCTGGCGTAAGATGTCGCCTAGGAGATCGACTGCGACTCCTAGGCGAACGACTTCGATATCTTCAACTACTAGATCTTTCACTATACTCGGGAGACAAACTCCTGTTGGCTCCTTCCCTCCGTCCGTCCCACCGGTTCCTAACCCCCTCAAGTTGCCTATCTCCTTGTGGGAGGAGACCTTGCGGCATCTGTGGTACGTAAGCTTCTACTCTTCCTTGAGTGAACGGCACAACACTAACCGAGGGATCTCCCGCGGACAAAGGCATCTGGAGGTTTTCTGGAAACAACGGTGATAAAGGTCGATCAGTGACAATAGATGGTGTGAACATGACGCGGGGAGGGAGACTAGATCCAGAAGCACCAGGCGTGATTCTTGCGGCCATTTCAGTCAAATATTCCAACCGAGAACGAAGGGTCGCTATTTCCATTGCAAAAGGATGTTCATGGCCGTGCACAGATCCCCCCAAAAGAGGAGTGGAGAAGTCAGGCCCCGCTATCTGAGATGACGAAATGCCTGTTTGCGAAGAGACAAGTCCTCCAGCGATTCCGACCGAGTGGTCCAGAGATCCAGAGGTAACTGGTTGCGACGTCATGGAGAGATCAGCCGTAGCAAAGGGGAATAACTGTCTGCGGATTGAGAAAGGGATATTAGAGGATGATGATCGGATCGGCTCTGATCCTGTGGTCATAACCGTTCCAATCTTCCGACTAAACGGAGCTTGGCTATTAAGGACGCTCACTTAATATACCAAGGCTCTCAATGAAAGCACCATTTGATAAGATTCAATGTCGATTTGATAAGACTTAGTGTCGTGTCTGATCGAAACGGCGCCGATCGGTGTCGGGTGTACCTGCAAAGCGCCGGAGGGGGAGCTCCGGCGTAGACACTCCGATGCTTAAGTCAGTTCGGGGGTATGAATTAACCAGAGGTTCTGCTAGATAATCTCGATCTTACCTTCTGTTTTGGAAAGTAGGGGTATTTATAGGCCTTGATGGCGATACCTAGCGATAACAGTCCAGGCGATGCCTGATGATGACGTCACAAGCGATACCAGTAGGTGATGACATGAGCGATATCTGAAGGGGGTGCCGGGAGCGATAACCTCGGGGATCCCTAGGCTGGGATGGTGCCGTGCGTATAGAGAAGCGTGAGTCCCCCCCTCCGCTGATGTCGACCATTCTAGGAATCCTTTACTGATCTCCGGGCGATATGAAGAGATATTACGGGATTTATGGGAATCCGTCCGGCAGGAGCCTTGATAGCACGTTTCATGGTCTAGATTTTACCTTCTTTTCTAGCCCTTTCGGGGGCTTGATTCTACTATTTGACCCTTATTCCAATCTTTATTGCAGATCAGCGTCAATAGAAGGAAAAGATCGAAAAGAAGCATTTTTGGAGTATTTCTGAGGATTTCAAGCTTCAAGGCCTAGAAGATCAGAATGTCGTCGAGCCCTCGAAAGCTAACCAGACCAGTGAGCAGTCTCTAGCCCGCGATATCTCTGCAAAGCCAAAGAGACGAATCTTCAAAGATTCTCACGGGATTCCTTGCATATCTAGAAGATTCTAGAATATTCCAGCACGCTCCATGTGCTGTCACCCTCTCCCCTTAGCTGGAATTTGTCTTTTTGTAATCCCTTAGCTGGAATTTGTCTTCTTGTGGGCTAGACACTATATAAGCCTCTAGTTTTAGGGTTTGAGGACACAACATCACACTTTGTAAATATTTTTCCACTTTCTTCTTTTAGGAGCCGCCTCCTTTTCTCTCCTCCCTCTTTTGGGTGGTGGCTGAGGCATCCATTTCCAGCAGCCATTGAACTCAACCGGAGCTTTGCTCCGGCCGGTAACATTTTAATAGTTTTATTCTTCTTGTTCTTCTTTTATGCAATCTTCCTTTTCCTATTTTGTTTGTTTGTTTTGTGGTATGAGTAGCTAGATTTCCCCTTCTTAGCAGAGGTATTTTGAGGGTTGCATGGGTAGTTAAGAGGCCTAAATGTGTTTAATATATTCTTATTGTTGTATTCGATTGTTTATCGGTTTCTTGTTAATTCGTCTAGGGCCAGATTAGTAGTCTGGCCAACTAGTATCTAGACCTAGATGATTACCGTAATATTCCAGGGTTATACCTGACGCGAAGCCCTGGAATTTTAGCAGACACCTAGGGGAGGCAGCGCGAGAGGTCTCACCTAGGGGTAAACAACCGATTAGGGTATGTGATACGAGTCTGACAAGCTGAGCTGTCGCGCCCTAGATCTGTCTTACCTCCCCTTCATGGGCGTTCTGAATTTAGCCTCCCTACTTCGAGCCCGTGACAGGCCGGACGGTCAAGGCTGCCTTTTGATGACAAGAGAGGTAGCTGGGAGGATGGCTGAACGTCAAGGTCACCTCATATGTGGAAACGGGGGGTGACTTTTATCTAAGAAGGTAAGCAGGGGATGCGGTGTGGAAACGCAGTCCCTATAGCATATCTATGGCATAGGAATAGAATATTTCTGCGCCGATGATTTTCTAGCCCTGGAAGCAACCCGATAATGTCCTTTGCTAAGATATCTTCTCTTCTGACTTTATTTCTTTATTTGATTTCTGTTTGCATGTCGTGCCCTTGATTGTGTTTTACTTTCGTGCCCTTGATTGTGTTTTACTGTCGTGCCCTAGATTACTGTTTTTATTAGTTAGCTTGTTAGCCCATCTCTATCTTGGTTAACTAGATTAACCAACCAAATCCCTCCCATTGTTTCTTTTATTGTTTTACTTTATATCTGGACCTGTCTAGTGTATGTCTTCACCTTTCTCTGTGGATCGAACCTCTTGCCACTGTCTTCAATCTTTTTTGTTGCAGGTGATAAGTTGTAATTATTTGATCGTGCCCTCGACAAGCACGCCATCAAATTGGCGCCGTTGCCGGGGATTGGTGTTAATTCGTGCCCTAGAAAGTTCCAGATTTATTTTATTTTATTTTTATTTCTTTTAATTTTTTCTTTCTTCAATGTCTTATTTTGACCCTTATTCTTACTCACCCTCTTTTCCTCAGTATTTTACTCCTAACCCCCCGTGGTGGGATCAAGAAAATTTCAACTATGGAGAGCAAGTCAAACCTAGCTGTCAATATTATCCGCCTCCACAACCTCCACAAGGCCAAAGGTTGTCTCAAAAAAATCTGGCTGCAATAGCTAACATGCAGAACCAACTTAAGGAGATGCAATTAGCTTTGCATAAGCTTATGGAGCAGAGACGCCAAGAGGCTATTGAAGGAAACCTTGTATGGCTGCCTATGGATCTTGCCCTTGACGCTGGACCACCTGAACCTACCCATCCTGCCCTAGATATTTTCCCTGCACCTGGACCACAAATTTTAGCTCCAACACTTCTGCCCAGTCACACCACAAATCATCCTATCACCCCCATAGAACAACATTTGCAGCACTTAGATAGTGACGACTATTCAAGTGAAGAGGAGAATTTTCCCACCGTCATTCTATGAGAGTTGCCATCTGAGTGTTATGACCCAGATGAGGATTCTTATGGGTTAGAGGACCTTTTCATGCCCCCGAATGAGCTAAACTTGGAAGGCCCAAAATGTCTTCTTTCAGAGTCAGGAGCCAATGTGGAGTTCAAGGCCAGTGTAGTCACAATGTTGAGCGACGCAAATTTGCCAGATTCCTACGACGAGCATCTAGCCCTCGACGAACGTCGAGCCCTAGACGCAGAATTAGAGGCAGAAATCGTTGTTCAACTAAATTTTCCAAGTCTACTCCATAACTGTTCTGACACTTTGGTGGGTCAAGAAATTGAGGCTTTTGAGGCTTTTCAGCAGATCAAATCTTGTGAGGAGTTTCATGCCCTCGACAAGTCGAAATGTCAAGCCCTCGACATAGAATTCAAGCTATGGGAGGTTAAGAAGGAGGATTTGAGAGAGATTGAGGAAGGGATAATCGAGGACTTGAGCTCTAAAGCTGTTATGTGTGAAAGGGAGATTTCTAAACTTTCTAATTATGTTGATCCTTTTCTTGAATCACCTTTTACACATTACAATTTTTTCCTCTCTATTTTGCGGGAACCCAAATTAACACTTGAATCATATTACGGTTGCCTGCAGGTTGCTTTGCTAATGGACCATCCGCTTCATGCTATAATTCACATCAAACTAAGAGGATGGAAAGCATTTAGTAGGATTGGCTGAAGTTCGAACAACCAATGTCGTGCCCTCGACAATAACAGAGGCGCTTCGTGGGAGGCAACCCACGTTCCTTTCCCTTTTTATTTCTACTTCACTTTTTATTTTTTAGAACTTTCTTGTGTGTGCCCTTCTCGCATTGAGGACAATGCGAAGCCTAAGTGTGGGGAGGGATTTATCTGTTATGTTTGCACTTGTTATTTTATTATTGCTTGACTGAATGTTTATCTTTCTGCTTATTGCATGAATGCGTGTTTTTCGGATTTTTCAAAACTTTTTCGGATTTTCATTTTTAGGATTTTGCTAGCTATTTCAGCACTGCCCAGTTTTTAAAACCTCTATGAATGGACACACTTTTGATCATTTGTGCACAAGTATGAACCACCAGCACCTTGTCTAGACCTAACTGTTCTCATTTTTGCATGCTGAACCTTATATCCATATCTAGGCCTAGACATCAGTAGTCACAATAGCACCCTGTGAGCACTTGAGCTTCCATGCCTATTTATTTTCTTGTGTGATTAGGATGTTTTAGCTAGGCACTGGTTGTTCTTGCATGATATCCCTGGGTATAGTCACTGTTAGACATGGGAAAGCTTAAATGTGACGAAAAAACCTCGCATCAATGTCTTTTTCTTTCTTTTCTCCCCCTCATTTCTCTTCTGTTTTCATGCCCGCAACGTCCCCCTTCTTTTCATATTCTTTCCTGACCATTTGTATTTTCTTGATCTTTTTCCTTGGCAGGTGAGGTAGCGATTATTGAGGGTAACGTCGAGGGCTAGACACCTAAAGAACGCGCAGACAAGTTCAAGTGTGGGGAAGCAAACGAAAGCAAAAGTCTTCAGAGCAGAAAGCTACAAGCAGAGATCTAGGGCAAGAAAAAGAAAAAGCTCGAAAGAGTTTCGAGCCCTAGATCATTCAAGCGATTCGAGCCCCCAAAACGTTCAAGTGTGGGGAAACGAAAAAGAAGTCACCATCGATGCTGGAAGCAGTTTTGTAACTGCTTCGTGCCCCCCTCTCTTCAAAAAAGAAAAGAAAAGAATTAAAGAAAAAAGAAAAGAAAAGGGAAAACGAGAAAAAGAAAAAAATAGAATAAAAGAATCAGAATAAAAAGGAGAGGGGCATTAATCAAGCAAAAAGAGTATCCGCATCCGAAGCCTCAACAAGAACGTTTTCCTGCCCTTGAAAGAAGACCTCTGTCTAGCCCCCGAAACATCTCGTGCCCTCAATGAAAGTTGCCTTGCCACTTCGCCTTTTTCCTATGCCAGGGAATCCATCCAGGTTATATCTGGTCCTTTCTTTTCTTTCCTTCTTTTCTCCCCTCATTTCTCTTCTGTTCATCTCCTACTTCTCTCTTCCACATTTCTAGCTCATTCAATCCCTTTTCTTTCTTTTTGCTGATGCGTTGTTTCTCCGATTGTTGATTGCCCATGCATGTGTTCTATAGTACTCGGATTGATATGCAAGTTTGACTTTGTGTTGTGCTATGTGCATTTAGTTTTGAGCGTAAACACCTAGCCTTGTTTGTGAGTGTGAGTGCCATTTCATATAGGATTTATTAGGGGCCTGATCAACTACTAGTTTTCCTATTTGATTACTTCGTGAGGACTTCTGATTAAGGGTTGGATATGGGAAAGTTTAATCTTTAGGGTCGTTACCCTTCTGATTTAATGCAGGTGTCTTCTAGGTGAAGATGAGTATGTGCGAAGTCTAGCTCGGTGCCGGTTTGTAATTGTGTGTCGATTAATTGCGTTTGTCTATTTCTTGAGGTGATTTTCAGTTTTGTGAATGCTCGAGGGTGAGCATTAGGGCAGTGTGGGGATGTTTGATAGCACGTTTCATGGTCTAGATTTTACCTTCTTTTCTAGCCCTTTCGGGGGCTTGATTCTACTATTTGACCCTTATTCCAATATTTATTGCAGATCAGCGTCAATAGAAGGAAAAGATCGAAAAGAAGCATTTTTGGAGTATTTCTGAGGATTTCAAGCTTCAAGGCCTAGAAGATCAGAATGTCGTCGAGCCCTCGAAAGCTAACCAGACCAGTGAGCAGTCTCTAGCCCGCGATATCTCTGCAAAGCCAAAGAGACGAATCTTCAAAGATTCTCACGGGATTCCTTGCATATCTAGAAGATTCTAGAATATTCCAGCACGCTCCATGTGCTGTCACCCTCTCCCCTTAGCTGGAATTTGTCTTCTTGTGGGCTAGACACTATATAAGCCTCTAGTTTAGGGTTTGAGGACACAACATCACACTTTGTAAATATTTTTCCACTTTCTTCTTTTAGGAGCCGCCTCCTTTTCTCTCCTCCCTCTTTTGGGTGGTGGCTGAGGCATCCATTTCCAGCAGCCATTGAACTCAACCGGAGCTTTGCTCCGGCCGGTAACATTTTAATAGTTTTATTCTTCTTGTTCTTCTTTTATGCAATCTTCCTTTTCCTATTTTGTTTGTTTGTTTTGTGGTATGAGTAGCTAAATTTCCCCTTCTAGCAGAGGTATTTTGAGGGTTGCATGGGTAGTTAAGAGGCCTAAATGTGTTTAATATATTCTTATTGTTGTATTCGATTGTTTATCGGTTTCTTGTTAATTCGTCTAGGGCCAGATTAGTAGTCTGGCCAACTAGTATCTAGACCTAGATGATTACCGTCATATTCCAGGGTTATACCTGACGCGAAGCCCTGGAATTTTAGCAGACACCTAGGGGAGGCAGCGCGAGAGGTCTCACCTAGGGGTAAACAACCGATTAGGGTATGTGATACGAGTCTGACAAGCTGAGCTGTCGCGCCCTAGATCTGTCTTACCTCCCCTTCATGGGCGTTCTGAATTTAGCCTCCCTACTTCGAGCCCGTGACAGGCCGGACGGTCAAGGCTGCCTTTTGATAGACAAGAGAGGTAGCTGGGAGGATGGTTGAACGTCAAGGTCACCTCATATGTGGAAACGGGGGGTGACTTTTATCTAAGAAGGTAAGCAGGGGATGTGGTGTGGAAACGCGGTCCCTATAGCATATCTATGGCATAGGAATAGAATATTTCTGCGCCGATGATTTTCTAGCCCTGGAAGCAACCCGATAATGTCCTTTGCTAAGATATCTTCTCTTCTGACTTTATTTCTTTATTTGATTTCTGTTTGCATGTCGTGCCCTTGATTGTGTTTTACTTTCGTGCCCTTGATTGTGTTTTACTGTCGTGCCCTAGATTACTGTTTTTATTAGTTAGCTTGTTAGCCCATCTCTATCTTGGTTAACTAGATTAACCAACCAAATCCCCCCCATTGTTTCTTTTATTGTTTTACTTTATATCTGGACCTGTCTAGTGTATGTCTTCACCTTTCTCTGTGGATCGAACCTCTTGCCACTGTCTTCAATCCTTTTTGTTGCAGGTGATAAGTTGTAATTATTTGATCGTGCCCTCGACAAGCACGCCATCAAGCCGCAAGTGTAGTAACACCGTTAGGGTTGTCTTGATTGATATCAACCGCGGAGAATGGAGCAGATATTCCTCAGTTTACCCAAGTCCTAAATCCGAAAAACGCGAAGCACCTATATAATGGTGATCCACCAAAGACTGAAGGCAAAGGATTATTTGGAGGACTTCCCAAAGGATATGTAGGTGGAGGAGATGACGATGAGTTAAGGTTCACAACTGGTTCCATACATGCCAATGCGAACCCTCAACATGCACCGAGGTGCGAGACCAATGCGCACTTCACGCAAGAGCAGCCAAGCGCACCTCATGCGCAATGGCATGAAGAGGCAGAGTATGAGGGAGAAGATACTGCTGGGCACGGTCGACCTTATGAGTGGAGACCTAGAACTGAAGAGCGAATCGACGCCAACATCGGCAACATCAAGATGAAGATTCCATCATTCGAAAGGAAAGATGATCCTGACGCATACCTTACGTGGGAGCGAAAGGTGGAATCAATATTTCTATGCCACAACTACTCAGAAGATAAGAAAGTAAAATTGGCAGCGGTTGAATTCAATGGATATGCGACCCATTGGTGGTAACAACTTAATCAAGAATGTGTTCGACTTCTAGCTGGACCCGTGACTACATGGGAGGATATGAAAACCTTGATAAAGGCACGTTTCGTACCTACCTACTTTGCGCGTGATCTTCACCAACGTTTGCAATATCTAACTCAAGGAAGTAAGAGTGTTAGCGACTACTTCAATGAGATGGAGATAGCATTATCGAGAGCACAAGTGGTTGAACAACCCGAGGCCACGATGGCGAGATTCTTAAGCGGCCTCAATCGTGAGATAGCTAACGCGTTAGAGTTAACGCACTACAACAATCTACAAGAGATGCTACATATGGCTATCAAGATCGAGAGACAAAAGAAGGCTAGGTCTAATTTCAGTGGTGTTCCTTCGGCAAACACCAAACTCGCAACATGGAAGAAGACTTGGACTAAAGAGACTAGGGTTGCGAAGGAGCCTCCAAAATTACTAAAGAGACTAGGGTTGCGTAGGTGTACGGTAGTAAAGGTGGGAACCCTACACAAACTCCTCAACGAACTTACAACAACAATGCCCCTCCTCAAAATTCAGCGAATCAGATCGCCACGAAGGATATTGTTTGCTTTAAGTGTTTCGATCGAGGTCATAAACAATCAAAATGTCCTAACAAATGAATCTTGCTTATTCGCAAGAATGGAGAAATAGAGTCCGATGACGACCGCAAGGTTGAAGAGGAAGAAGTCGAAAGAGAAGAAGTGGAGTCTGAGTCAGAAGAAGAAGAAAGTAACACAGGGCTCTCTCTAGTCGTTAGTCGCAACTTGAGTGCGCAAGCAAAGGCCGAGCCAATGGAGGAAGAGCAACGGGAAAATCTCTTCCACACTCGTTGCATAGTGGGCAAACACAAGTGTTCCTTGATTATTGACAATGGTAGTTGTACAAATTGTGTAAGTATGCTTAGGCGCAAGTCGGCCATTGATTTTGCTTCGTTTCAAGGCATTTAGTCTAAACGCTACTAACCCTAATTCTTCACTTTCTTCACATGTTGGTATCACCTCTCTTTTACAGGAGTTTAGGGACGTTCTACCCGATGAGATGCCTCCGGGTTTACCTCTAATCCGAGGAATCAAACATCAAATCGATTTCATTCCCGGTTCTACAATCCCTAATCGTCCGGCCTATAGAAGCAACCCCGAGGAAACCAAGGAGTTGCAAAGACAAGTCGACGAGTTGCTCAACCGAGGGTATGTGAGAGAAAGTCTTTCTCCTTGTGTCGTACCCGTGATCCTAGTGCTGAAGAAGGATGGTACTTGGAGGATGTGTGTCGACTATCGAGCGGTCAACAAAATCACTATAAAGTATCACCACCCTATACCTCGTTTAGATGATATGTTAGATGAGTTAAGTGGTAGTCAAGTGTTTTCTAAAATTGATTTAATCAGTGGCTATAACTAAATTCGCATGACAGAGGGTGACGAATGGAAAACGGCTTTCAAAACTAAATATGGACTTTACGAGTGGATGGTTATGCCGTTTGGTTTGACTAATACACCTAGTACTTTTATGAGGCTTATGAATCACATACTTAGGCAATTTATTGGTAGGTTTGTTGTCATATACTTTGATGATATATTGATATATAGCAAATCTATTGATGAGCATGTGTCGCACCTTAGAGAAGTTTTCCTTACCTTGCGTGATCAAAAGTTATATGCGAAGCCTAACAAGTGTTCCTTCACTTTGGAGCATGTTAGTTTTCTTGGTTTTATTGTAGGGAAAGAAGGTGTGAAGGTTGATGAAGAGAAGATCAAAGCGATCAAGGAGTAGCCGACTCCTAAGAACGCAAACGACGTGCGCTCGTTCCATGGCTTAGCGAGTTTCTATAGATGATTCGTCAAAGATTTTAGCACCATCGCTGTGCCTTTGAATGAATTAACTAAGAAGCAAGTTGAGTTCAAGTGGGAGCAGCCTCAAGAGGAAGCGTTCAACTCGCTCAAGGAGCGTTTGTGTTCAGCACCCATTTTGGCGCTACCCGATTTCGACAAGGCATTCGAGGTCGAGTGCGATACGAGCGGAATAGGCATTGGAGTTGTCCTTATGAAAGAGAAGCGCCCAATTGCTTATTTTAGCGAGAAGCTCAAAGATGCTCAGCTATGATTTCCGACATATGATAAGGAATTGTATGCGCTCGTACGCGCCCTAAAGGTTTGGCAACATTATTTGATGCCACGCGAGTTCATAGTTCACACGAATCATCTAAGCTTGAAGTATCTCAAGGGGCAAGGGAAGTTGAATCGAAGGCATGCAACTTGGATGGAGTTCATAGAGTCCTTCCCTTACCACAACAAGTACAAACAAGGTAAAGACAATGTAGTGGCCGATGCACTATGGCAAAGGTATGCGCTTATTACCTCTCTTAGTGCTAAGTTGCTAGGGTTTTCACACATCATATCTTTATACCCTACTGACTCTGACTTTGGTGATATATATAACAACTGCATGACTACTACCGAGTCTAAGTTCTATCGCCATGATGGTTATTTGTTTAAACGTAAACGTTTGTATGTACCTCATTATTCTTTGCGTGAGTTGTTTGTGCATGAGTCACACAGTGGTGGCTTAATGGGGCACTTTAGTGTTAATAAGACCTTAGATGTACTTAAGGAACATTTTTATTGACCCCATATGAAGCGTGATGTAGTCTGCATCATCGCTAGATGTTTAGTTTGCCGTAGAGCAAAATCTAAAGTCTCCAACCATGGAGAATATATGCCTTTACCCGTGCCTTCCCATCTGTGGACCGATTTGTTTATGGACTTGGTAGTTGGATTGCCTAAGCCTAGGCGTGGGAAGGATAGCATCTTTGTGGTAGTAGATCGATTCTCAAAGATGACGCATTTTATTCCTTGCGCTAATACACATGATGCTACTCATATTGCTAACTTGTTCTTTCGTGAGGTTGTGCGTTTGCATGGTGTACCTCTTAGTATTGTTAGTGATAGAGATGGGAAATTCCTTAGCCATTTTTGGCGTGTTTTGTGGAGTCGAATGGGTACTAAATTGCTATTTTCTACTTCATGTCACTGATAGCACGTTTCTTGGGCATGATTTTATCCTCTTTTCCAGCCCTTTCGGGGGCTTGATTATGCTATTTGACCCTTATTTACATCTTTATTGCAGACCAACACCAAAAGGAGAAAAAGAGCGAAAAGAAGCATTTTTGGAGGAATTCTTGGGATTTCGAGCTTCAAGGCCCAGAAGATCATAGTGTCGTCGAGCCCTCGACGCTAACCAGAGCAGCGAGCAGTCTCTCGCCCGCGATACCTCTGCATCAATTCTCAATCGAAAGCCAAAGAGAAGAATCTTTGAAGATCCACACGAGATTCCATGCGTTTTTAGAAGGTGTCAGGCGCACCAGAGATCCCAGAATATTCCCCTGAAGGACGTGTGCTGTCACGCTCCCATTGGCTCCCTCTCTCCCCTTAGCTATTTTGTCCCCTAGCAAGTTGTAGGACTATTTAAGCTTAGTTTAGGGTTTTTTTTGTAGGGAGGCAGACATTAATACATCACTCTATCTTTTACCCTAGTTTTTAGGGATTGTTCTTTTGGTTTTTGGAGGAGCCGCCGATTTGTAAAGGAGCAATCTTTTCTCCTTTGATTAATTGAACCATCCTTCGGTTCCTTCTTAAAACCTTTCCTTTTATCATCTTTCATTGTATGACTTTTGTTATCTACTATTTATATATATTTATGAGTAGCTAAATTTCCTTACCTTAGTAAAGGGTGTTTCAAGGGTTGTAAGGTTCGGTTAAGAGGCCTAAAGCATGCTTAATACATTATTTTGTCATATTCGGTTATTTATCATTTTATTTCCATACTCATTTAGAAATGTTGAGGGCTTGATCAACTGTTAATATTTTTGTGTGAGTACTGTCATTCTCTTGGTTATAACTAACGTGAAGCCTTGGGTTAAAGTAGACACTTAGTGGGGACATCGCGAGAGGTCTTTCATATAGGGGTAAATGGTCATTTAGGGTATGTGATGCGAGCTTGACACACTGAGATGTCACACCCTAGATCTGTCTTGCCTCCACTTCATGGGCGTTTTGAGTAGTGCCTCCCCGCATTCGTGCCTAGGGGGACGGCGAAACGTCAAGGCTACCTCATATGTGGAAACGGGGGGTAGCTTCTACCTATGAAGGTAAGTAGGGGGTGTTGAGTGGAAACTAGGCCCCTATAGCATGTCTATGCATAAGTTTGGAATATTTTTGTGCCAATGATTAACTGGCCTGAAATGCAACCCGAGAACACCTTTTGCTAAGATCACTTCCCATCACATTAATCTCTTTTACTGCTTTCTTGCCCTCGAACTACTTTTGATTATCTTGCCCTTGATTGTTCTTCACTTTCATGCCCTCGAATGATTGTTACTTTTGTGTTGTGATTTGCGGTTTTAATTATTTGTCTTGTTAGCTCCCACTTCTGCGTTGATTGATTCGTTAATCAACATACCCCCCCCCCCTAGTGTTATGTTTGTATTTGGTAATATTTCTTCCCTGTCATGCATAGAAACTGAAATATTATTCCTTCAATCTCTGTGGTTCGACCCTGTCTTGCCTTTTACACATTTATTTGTGCATCTAGGCATCAGGAAAATATTTGTATATTTGAGTGACGATCAAATTTTGGCGCCGTTGCCGGGGACTGAACGGTACTAATTTTCTTTGTATTTGTATGACCAGGAGATCAGCACCAAATTTACTCCCTTTAGTTCTCGAGTTGACCAGAACTGAAAGAGGACTTCGGCAACAAGCTAGAGGACCTCCTGGCTAGCGTAGAGGAATTCCTCATCCTGCCATCGAAAGACAACCTTCCAATCTGGCCGACCCAGACTGTCAGTTCTATCAAGACCTAGCCTACCTTCATCGAGGTCTCAAAAACCGACCTGTCGCCTTCTTTGATATTCCAGCTATGGAAAACCAGGATAATCAAGTGTGTCCTGAAGACCCACCGCCACCTCCTCCAAACCAGTAGTCCATTGACCACCTCAATGCTGCCCCCGACATGTCGAGCAGTTGCATCGTCTGGCCTGCTGTCTCTTATGATTGGACCATCAAATCTGCCGTTATGCACCATCTACCTACCTTTCGAGGTGTTCCTAAAGAAAGCGCTCTTCGTCACCTTCAACAGCTCGACTCAATTTGCGAGGCCAAGAAACCTCCCAATGTCAGAATCGAGCAAGCAAAGTTGCGCGCCTTATATGTGGTCTCTTAAAGATGATGCCCTCGACTGGTATTATGACCTTCTGCCAAGATCCATCCACTCTTGGGTAGAGATGTCCAAGATCTTCACTGAAAAGTATTATCCAGCATCTATAGCCAACACTACGTGTAAGCAACTAGTATCCATAGTCCAGAGGAAAGAAGAAGATCTTGCCCAGTATTATGAAAGATATTTGAAGATGCAGTCCATGTGCCCCTCGCACAACCTTAGCGAGCATGCCCTTATTTAGTACTTCTGTGAAGGCCTCAAGGCTCATGACAAGGCCCTTCTCAACGCTGCCGCAAATGGTTCTCTCACTGCTCTCACACTAGTTGCTGCCAAGGCCACCATCGAACTCATGGCTAGGAATGCTACATCTGAAGTTGGGTAGCAACCAAGATGTCCAAGTTGCAACACTGCAAAATCAGCTGACCGCCCTTGCAGGGCTGTTTCAGAATTTTATGGCAGGACAGTCCACACCAGTCAAGGCCTGTCAAATCTGTAATTTTGTGGACCACCCTACAGATGCATGCCCCCATATTCCATATGAGATCCAAGTGAATGCTGTCGGCCAGTACAATCAAGCCCCTTACGGTCAAAACTACAACCAGGGCTGGAAACAACCGAATCCAGGATGGGTTCCAAACCCTCAGCCGTCGAGCCCTAACCAGAAACAACACCCATACGGGAATCATCCCCTCCTCTCAACATGTAGAACTTCAGACCCCGACCCACGTATAATCAGTATCAACGCCAACCTCCTCAAGATCAGACTTTCATCGTGCCCCGACTACCGTACCACCTTCTAATCCCGAACAGCAAAAGGAAATCAATGAACTTCGAAAGCAAGTGAGTACCATGATGGCGGAGATGAAGGAACTGAAGAATCAAGGAAGATTTCCACCTCAAACCGAAATGAACCCAAAGCACAATGTCTGTGCCGTGACTCTGCGAAGTGGAACGACCTTAACACCTCCAACACATCCGGCCCCTGATATAGAAAACTCTGCAGAGTCGAAACTCAAGCCGAAACCTAGAGCAAAAAACCCAAAAGTGCCTAGGCTCGTCGAGGTCATGGAAGATAGAATCCGCTCCCCTAGAGGTTCACCAAGGAATGATCTTAACCCGCCCGAATTCACCCAAGAATACATTCACAAGATTCTCGAGCCCCCATTTCCCCAAAGACTGATCAAGTCTAAGAAAGAAAAGGAAGACCGTGAGATCTTAGGCATGTTCAGCAAAGTGGTTGTCAACATCCTGCTCCTCCAAGCAGTTAAGAATGTGCCTCGCTACGCCAAGTCCCTGAAACAGTTGTGCACGAGCAAGTGTAAATTGGCCGATGTTAACAAGATCAGTGTAGGAGCTAACGCTTCTGCCCACATCTAGAGGAAGATCCCCCCGAAGTGCAAAGACCAAGGAATATTCATAATTCCCTGCCGAATTGGTACAATTGACATCGGCAAGGTCATGCACGATTTAGGGGCAGGCATTAATGTCATGCCCTTGATCATCTATAACAGTCTTCGTCTCGAGCCTCTACGACCTACCAGCCTTGCCATTCAGCTTGCTGATCATTCTATCATCTACCCCGAGGGGATCATCACAGATGTTTTGGTCCAAGTGGGCGAATTCCTATTCCCAACTAATTTTTATATCATTCCTATGGAGAACGAAGATTCCACCAAGTCTACGGATGTACTTCTAGGTCAACCATTCCTGGCCACCGCCCGAGCAAAGATTGATGTTCATGATGCAACCATCTCCCTCGAGTTTGATGGGAAGATCATCAAGTTCAATATGTTAGAGGTCATGCAATACCCCTCCGAACTCTCTAGTGTTAACTATATTGATGCGATTGACCCTTCCGTTGAGGAACTTGCTGAACTTTATTCTACTGACCCTTTTACAATTTGCCCTTGACAAGAGTCTGACACTAACCCTTCTAGATGTCGTGGCCTCGACACTTTCCACACCCCCTGAGCTGCATTTTATCGTGGCTGCCCTAGAAGAGTGCGTTATTGTCCCGTATGAGCCCACAGTGGTGTCTCTCAATTGTCCAGACTATGTCAAGTTGTCTCCATCTATTGATCAGGCTCCAACCCTCGAATTGAAACCACTGCCTTCCCATCTGAAATATGCTTATCTCGTCCCCAATGACTCTCTGCCCATCATCGTCTCCAATAAACTCAATAGTTCTGAAGAGTTTGAACTGATTTCCTTGCTAAAGGAGTTTAGACAAGCCATAGGCTGGACCATCGCAGACATCAAGGCCTTGTCACTAGCATTATGCACTCATCACATTCACTTGGAGGACGCCAGCAAGATGATACGCCAGCCACAGTGCCTATTGAATCCGCCCATGATGCAAGTAGTGAGGAAAGAAGTGGTGAAGTTGCTAGATGCGGGCGTTATCTACCCCATCTCTGATAGCCCATGGGTCAGTCTGATACAAGTCGTGCTCAAGAAAACTGGTATCAGCATCACCATTGGGCAAGACTGTGAATCTATTCCCACCAGGATCCAGAATGGATGGCGAGTCTGCATTGATTATTGTCGTTTGAACGCTGTTACCCGAAAAGATCATTTTCCTCTTCCCTTCATAGACCAGATGTTGGAACGTCTCGCGGGCAAGACCCACTACTGCTATCTAGATGGATACTTTGGTTTCCATCAAATCCTAGTTTCCCCCGAAGACCAGGAGAAGACTACCTTCATATGCCCTTTCGTTACCTTTGCCTACAGACGTATGCCCTTCGGCTTGTGTAATACCCCCACTACCTTTCAAAGCTTCATGGTGAGCATTTTTTCTGAATTGGTTAAAGATGGTATTGAGGTCTTCATGGATGACTTCACGGTTTATGGCAACTCCTTTTCGGAATGTATGAGCAAATTGAAGAAATATTTAGAGCAATGCATCGAGACCAATCTTGTCTTGAACTTCGAGAAATGCCACTTCATGGTGGATCGAGGCCTCGTTCTAGGTCATATCATCTCGGCTAAGGGGATTGAGGTAGACAAGGCCATGATCGAAGTAATAGAATCCCTGCCCTACCCAGCCAGTGTTCACGATGTGCAATCTTTTCTAGGGCACGCCAGCTTTTATAGAAGGTTTATTAAGGATTTCTCTAAAATTGCGCAACCTATATGCCGTCTACTTCAGAAAGAAGTTACTTTTGATTTCGATGAGAAGTGTAAAATTGCCTTCGACACTCTCAAAAGTAAACTTATTTCAGCTCCTATCATTCGTGCCCCCAATTGGACTTTGCCTTTCGAAATCATGTGCGATGCCAGTAATCAAGCCCTCGGCGCTGTTCTAGGCTATAAGAAAGAATTAGAAACATATGTCATCTACTACGCATCCTAGTTACTTGACCCAACTCAGCAAAACTACACCACCATAGAGAAAGAACTCCTAGCTATTGTTTATGCCTTGGACAAAATTCAGGCAATATCTCTTGGGCACGCATGTCATCGTGTATTCGGATCATTCGGCCCTTAGGTGCCTTTTGACGAAGGTTGACGCTAAGCCTAGACTTATTCGGTGGATTTTATTGTTACAAGAATTTGATATCTTGATCAAGGACAAGAAAGGAAGAGAAAATCTGGTAGCGGATCATTTAAGCAGACTTCCAGCCCAAGAGGATGATTCGCGAGTGCCTATCCGCGATACCTTCCCAGACGAACAATTGTGTCTTGCCCATGCTGTTCAGTTTCCATGGTTCTCGAACATAGCCAATTTTTGTGCTACTAGTACCTACCCCGCAGATGCGTCCCCCTCTGAATGCAACAGGATCCGGAGGCAATCCAAGTACTATATTTGGGATAACCCATATTTATGGAAGCACTGCTCGGACCAGATCATACGTCACTATGGACGAGGTGCCCTCGATTCTAAAATTCTACCATTCAGCCACTGAAGGAGGACACTTCACGGCCAAGAAGACTGCTCTCAAGGTCTTAGAAGCCAGTCTCTACTGGCCATCCATCTTCAAGGACTATTATCTTTTCTGCGCTTCGTGCCCTGGATGCCAAGCCACTGGGAATATCGGGGCCAGGAATCAGATGCCTCTTACTAGTATCATTCCATGCGAGATTTTTAATATCTGCGGTATAGATTTCATGGGCCCGTTCCCCAATTCCTTCGGCAATGTCTACATCCTTCTCGCCGTTGATTATGTTTCAAAGTGGGTCAAGGCCAAGGCAACTCGAACAGATGATTCCAAGGTGGTAGTGATCTTCCTACGCACCTATATCTTCAATAGGTTTGGTACGCCTCGTGCCCTCATTAGTGATCGGGGTACCCATTTCTGTAACCGTGTCGTGACCTCTCTTCTGACCAAGTATAGGGTCCATCACAGAACCTCTACAGCTTATCATCCTCAGACAAATGGCTAGGCTGAGGTATCCAACTATGAGATTAAGTCTATCCTAGAGAAAACGGTTAACCAGTCCCGAAAGGATTGGAGTCTGAAGTTGGATAACGCCCTCTGGGCATACCGGACAGCTTTCAAGACCCCGATAGGGATGACGCCCTATAGACTTATTTATGGGAAGCCGTGTCACCTACCTGTTGAGATAGAGCACAAGGCATTTTGGGCCATCCGGAAAGTGAACATGGATCTAGGGTAAACCGGTCAGAACAGACGCTTACAAATCCAGGAACTAGAGGAGTTGTGGGACGACGCTTATGAGAATGCCCTGCTCTACAAGGGTAAGACTAAAGCTTATCATGACAGGCACCTTCGTCCTAAAACGTTTTCCATTGGACAGAAAGTATTGTTGTATAACTCACGTTTGCGGTTGTTTGCAGGAAAGCTCAAGTCTAAATGGTCCAGACCTTTCGTGGTCACGAAAGTTTTCGACCATGGCTCAATTGAAATCCAGAATCCAGGAACGGGAATGATTTTCAAAGTCAATGGCCACAGGCTGAAACCCTTCTATGAAGGATTTAAGCCCTCGACTGTTGAAGAAATGATGGTGGATCCTCCACCTATCCAGACCTAGATTGCTAGAGAACGTCGAGGTCCCGTCACGTAAACAGGCCACACTAGAGGCATTTCATATGTTGTTCCATCTCATTCTCCTTCCCTTATCTTTTTCATATCTCTCGGACTACTCTGATTTTATTTTTATTTCCCTTTGATTTTATTTTGTTTTATATCCCTTGTTTATCTCCTTTAATCTCTGACCTTTCCCTTTCCTAGAAGATTTTATTCCTTTTTGTTAATCATTAACCTTTATTCCCTCTTTTTGTTTTTATCCTTTCTAACTACCTTCTTCTCAAATTTTAACAGTTACTCTATTTTTTAGGTAGTTGGGATACGCGCGGGCCCGTTGCTCCTCAAAGCCCAAGGCGCCACATCGTCTGCAAGGGACAAGAAAGGAACCCTAATTAATAAAAAAGTTGCGCCATTTATTACAGACGTCAGCTGCTCTTCTCTCTCCCACGCTCCTTCTTCGTCCTCACTCTCCTGACAACCAAATCACAAATCAATTTTCTCTCTCTTCCACAAAACACACAACCCCCATCTCAAACCTCCCAAACATGTCCATCATCCCTATCCTCTTCCATCACCCTCAACCATGCCGAGAATGAAGAGAGTAGCCCACAAACTAGCTTCAAGACCATACCCTGTGGATGATCCTAAGAGCCCAGTAGCCTCCAAATCCAAATCCCAATCTTCTACCCCTAGCTCCTTCAAAATAACCACTCCACCCTTCAACTACGGTGTCGCCATTCCACAGCCCCCAGCCCCCTCTCCACCCTCCGAATCGCGAGTCATGGAGTTTACTCCCATCGAGGACGACGTGGAGATCACTGGCTTCATCCCACCGACGTCGACCACGATGAGAAGTGGTTGTGTGGTTAAGCTCCCTCCTGGATCTTCAACAGCTAGAGCCAAGCCCCAGTCAAAGCCCAAAAAGGTGTCGCCGACTACTAGAAAACTCGGACTAGAGGCTGCCCTTGATGATTTTCTAGCCCCCGATCGATCCAAGAAGACGAACCTCCAGTAGAGCCAGAGGCAAAAGTAGAAGAGTCAGAGCCTGAGCAAGTTGATGCCCTAGAAGAGGGCACTGGAGAGAGTGGTGAAGTTGATGCAGAAGAAGAGGAGGAAGGCACTAAGGATCTCAAAGCCAAGGCCACAGCAGAGAAATACCGAATACCGAATTACCATATCGTGCGAACGTAAATTCGGATGGTATTTTTTCAAAAAATTTGGTATTTCGGTATTACCGTACCACAGTCGGTATTTTTGTTGGTTCGGTATTGCCGAAATACTGAATTTCTTAAAAGGGAACATGGGCTTGGGTGGGCTTGGGTGGGCTGGGAAAAAATACATCTTCTCAAATTGCTCATTCCTAACACATCTTCTCAAATCGACAAAACAAAACAGACACAATAACATCGTTCCATTCCATCCTCTCCCTCACCACTCCCTTCTACCGTCGTTCCATCGTTCCATCGTTCCATTCCGCTTCCCTCTCCTTAAACGCTGCTGATGTGCTGCTTGCTGGTATGCTTCCTGTTCCTGCCCTAATTTCATACATAAACCCTAATTAGTATCAAAGCCCTTCAATTCTCTCTTTCTGTCAAAGCTCAAAGCCAATCTTGAGGTTTATTATTAATTCTCAGAATTCGTTGCTCGTCTCATAATCATCTCTTCCTCTTCCGTCCAATCTCCTACATCAGGTTCATCTCTTTTCTAATCTCTTGTTAATTTTACTTTTCCAATTCATTTTTTGTAGATTGTTTCTTCTATGTATATTTGGTGTTAATTATTTCTTCTATGTATATTTTGTTCTTCATTTTTTGGTGATTCACCTTTGCCTCTATTATATTCTCCGTTAATTGCTGGAAAGATTTACAAAGCTATTAAGATTTTACCTTTTCTTTCCTCCACTTAAAAGTTAAAAGTGGTAATGCTTCTCTGCACGTATGTGGTCCATTTCATTAATTTCTTTATTAGTTCTAATGTTGGCACATATCAATTTGATGCAACTTAATGGATGGATGTGGCTTGTCAATTGTTTCCCTGTCAGTGCTTTGCCCTCTCTTCAAATATTATGCTTGGGAAAATAGGAATATGATGCTGTTGTATTGCCTATTTTAATCTGATAATAGTTAGATAGATACCAAGTTTTCAATCCCTCAAATAATATTATAGCTGATGTCTGATGATTTACTAGACTGTAGTGGTCTTAGTCAAGTTAAAAGTGTAAAAAATTATAAAAATTATTGGGAGAATGTATAAGTGGTTGAAACATAAATATGATACCTTTATCCATAAAGAATGTAAACATTAACATCTTTAAGGAACAAATATTATCAGTAACGAATACTATGAAGGAGTATTGTCATCGCATGTATCACAAGGTAGTACACCATGCAAGCTATGATTTTTCACGTCAAAGGACAAAATTCAAATTTCTTCAGAAAAGAAAGCAATAAATTTCTTTATGTTTTAGATTTGGCGAAACTGGTAGTAGAACCAACAATTTCAGGGATGTGAAGGAGTACTTGAAGGTTTGTTTTTTTGTTGTTTCTCCTTTTCCTTTTAGTTAATTGTCAAATAGTTTAGATTTGTGAATTTTCTATTGATTCATTAGAACTACAATGTGCTGCTGCTTATTATTTATTTGTTCTAAGTTTAGATGAATATGAATTATAGAGCAGCAGGAAGAGAAGGAGGAGTCCGAGGATGATGACATGAGTTTGAGTTGCTGCTTATCATTTCTTTGTTTCAGCTTGTTTGATTAAATTAAATGCTAGTAGGTGTAATGCTTTGATTAAGTGTAATGTTGGTATTGTCAATTTGTGAGTGTGTTAAACTTATGCCTTTTAATGATTGGGGGAAGTAAACTTGATTTTCGTTGACAGTGTTGAAACACAAGTATATGTCCTTAAGGTCTGGTTGCTGGGATTTTATTGAGTGATAAAATTGACGAACCATTTATGATTTTGGTATTTCAGTACGGTACCGAAATACAATTCGGTACTGTATGGTAGGATTTTTTAGAAATTTCATATACCGAATACCGAATTATTTCGGATGGTATTGGTAGATACCGTCCGATGAGCAGCCCTAGCATCCTGCATAGATTTTTGGCCCTTACCTTCTCAGGTCGATTTGAATCCTCGGGCTAGTTATCTCTACATGAATTATTCTTTTTATGGTGCATGCAGTATAAGCGTAGGGTTAATCTAGGGTTTTGGGTCGCCTCGGGTATTCTTCATGTTCAAAATGGCTCCCGAGGCCCCATTTTAGGATCTCTTATCTCTCTGCTTGCGGTGAAGTTGCATAATGTGGACCTGTATGCCAGTGACCTTTCTGAGCCCCTTGCGTTCAAGGATTTAGATATCCGTACCTTAGATGGTATAGGACATTTATGTATCTCACATGGTGTATTGAGTTTCTCTGCAGGATGCACCCCTACTGGTGATAAGGTTTTCGGCACCAAGTCTGGCGACAATTTCGACTATCCAGATCTATCGAGGCCCGAACTACATCCGTTCCTCCTGCCTAAGTAGAGACATCTCGTCAAGCCCCCGATGTACCCACAACAGTCAAGCCTCCGACCCCATCTATTGTCTATGACCCAGCGCAAACGCGACTTCTGCAGGCGATTCTCATGGAACTTCAGGCCTTGATGGCTGAAGTTGCTAGACGCAACCTTCCACCCCAATGACCCCCACCCCCGAACAATTTTATTTTTCTTGCCCTCGAGGAGGGTTCTAAACAATCTTTATCGCTTTCTTTTATTTTTCGTTGTACTGTACTACTTTAAATTTTCTTGAACTCCTTTGTGTGCCCTTCCCGTATTGAGGACAATGCGCTGCCTAAGTGTGGGGAGGGATTTATTTATGTTTCGTATGTTTGTTGCATGTTTAATTTCCTATTTATTGCATGATTGCATGTTCCTCGGATTTTTCAAATCTTTTGGATTTTAATTTTTAGTTCTTGCTAGGAATTTTTCCCACTGCCCGTTTTAAAACCCTCATAATTGGCATGCATCTTTGACTTCTGATGCATAAGATAAACTTGTCCTTCATTGCATCTTTGCCTGAACATGCATATCTAGGCCTGCTAGCCCTTATGTCCAGTCATGCCCTAGACACCAGTAGTCACAATTTGAACCCTGTGAGCATTTGAGCTTCATGCCTTCTATTCGTGTGTGATAATGCTTGACTAGGCACTGGCTAGGTTTGCATAATATCCCTGGGTATAGGCACCATTAGACGGGGGAAAGCAATGAAACGACAAGAAACTTTGCAATTTTTCTTTTTTTTCTTTCCTTTTCCTTTTCTTTTTCTTTATTTTCATCTGTTTCCCCTCTTTCTCCATCTTTTCTTTCTTTCCATTTCATGCCCTCGACTCCCATCCCCTCTCTGTTTTTCCCTTCTAACCATTTGAGCTTTTTCTTTGATCCTTCCATGGCAGGTGAGTAACACTCTTCAACACACAAGGTCAGGGCTAGATTCCGAAGAAGATAAGTGTGGGGAGGAAAAACATGGATCAAGGGCAAGAAAGAGCAAGTGAAGAAATCAGAAATCAGGGCCACGATAACATTATCAGATTACTTCCTCACCACACCAAAACTCAAGTGTGGGGAAGTAAAGTCATATTACAAGCCCTCGAAGTCAAGCGCTCAAGAAGTATTAAAAGATTGCCAGCTCTAGCTCCAGTTCTGAGAAATTAAATGTCGGCGCAAGTTTCGAGCTAAAAAAGAAAAGGAAAGTAAATGTTTGCCTGCTTTTTATTCCTTCTTAAAAAAAGGAAAAAAAATATTCGAATATATCTTAAATAAAAACAGAGCAAGCATAGCAAAAGGCAACCATTTCAAGCCCACGAAGCAGCCAAAGATCTTCCCCCACTGAAGAACGCCGAAGCCATCGTCTAGCCCTTGCCTTCAGCCCACTTCAGCGGGTGTTACTCACCGTCTCGCCTTCCTTCTAGCCAAGGAATCCTCCAGATTTGTTTTCTTCTTCTTTTCTTTTCTTGCTTTTTTCTTTCTCTTCTTTTCGCTTCTGTTTTCTTTCTTCCCCTTCATACCCCCATTCTCTCTCTTTTTCTCTCTCTTTTTCTTTTTCTTTTTGCAAAGTCGTCTCTGATCGCTAGATTTCCCTCGCATGTGTACTACAGTACTCGAATTGACTTGCAAACTCTTCCTCATGTTGTGTTATTTGCATTCTTGAGTGACTAGCCTAAACACATATTTTGTTGTGAGTGAGAGTGCAAACACATATCTAGGTGAGGACTGATGGTGAATAGGCTGGGTCTGGAAAAGTCTAGTTGATAGGGTCGTTATTCTATTAGTCTGATGCAGGTGCTTTTCTAGGCTGGATATGTTCTGGTTGGGTGTAGTTTGTCGAATGACTTGTCTATTCTGTGTGTTAAGAAGTTGAAAATGTATGTCGCTGCATGAGGTGGCTTTTCAATTTTGTTAATGCTCAAGGGCGAGCATTGGGCAGTGTGGGGATATTTGATAGCACATTTCTTGGGCATGATTTTATCCTCTTTTCCAGCCCTTTCGGGGGCTTGATTCTGCTACTTGACCCTTATTTACATCTTTATTGCAGATCAGCACCAAAAGGAGAAAAAGAGCGAAAAGAAGCATTTTTAGAGGAATTCTTGGGATTTTGAGCTTCAAGGTCCAAAAGATCAGAGTGTCGTCGAGCCCTCGTCGCTAACCAGACCAGTGAGTAGTCTCTCGCCCACGATACCTCTGCATCAATTCTCAATCAAAAGCCAAAGAGAAGAATCTTCGAAGATCCGCACGGGATTCCATGCATTTTCAGAAGGTGTCAGGTGCGCCAGAGATCCCAGAATATTCCCCTGAAGGACGTGTGCTATCACGCTCCCATTGGCTCCCTCTCCTCCCTTAGCTATTTTATCCCCTAGCAAGTTGTAGGACTATTTAAGCTTAGTTTAGGGTTTTTTGTGGGGAGGCAGACATTAATACATCACTCTATCTTTTACCCTAGTTCTTAGGGATTATTCTTTTGGTTTTTGGAGGAACCGCCTGTTTGTAAAGGAGCAATCTTTTCTCCTTTGATTAATTGAATCATTCTTCGGTTCCTTCTAAAAACCTTTCCTTTTATCATCTTTCATTGTATGACTTTTGTTATCTACTGTTTATATATATTTATGAGTAGCTAAATTTCCTTATCTTAGTAAAGGGTGTTTCAAGGGTTATAAGGTTCGGTTAAGAGGCCTAAAGCATGCTTAATACATTCTCTTGTCATATTCGGTTGTTTATCGTTTTATTTCCATACTCATTTAGAAATGTTGAGGGTTTGATCAACTATTAATATTTCTGTGTGAGTACTGTCATTCTCTTGGTTATAACTAACGCGAAGCCTTGGGTTAAAGTAGACACCTAGTGGGGACATCGCGAGAGGTCTTTCGTATAGGGGTAAATGGTCGTTTAGGGTATGTGATGCGAGCTTGGCATACTGAGATATCACGCCCTAGATCTGTCTTGCCTCCACTTCATGGGCGTTTTGAGTAATGCCTCCCCGCATTCGTGCCTGGGGGGACGACGAAACATCAAGGCTACCTCATATGTGGAAACGAGGGCTAGCTTCTACCTACGAAGATAAGTAGGGGTGTTGACTGGAAACTAGGCCCCTATAGCAAGTCTATGCATGAGTTTGGAATATTTTTGTGCCAATGATTAATTGACCTGAAATGCAACCCGAGAACACCTTTTGCTAAGATCTCTTCCCATCAAATTAATATCTCTTTTACTGCTTCCTTGCCCTCAAACTGCTTTTGATTATCTTACCCTTGATTGTGCTTCACTTTCATGCCCTCGATTGATTGTTACTTTTGTGTTGTGATTTGCGGTTTTAACTATTTATCTTGTTAGCTCCCACTTCTTCCCCCCCCCTAGTGTTACGTTTGTATTTGGTAATATTTCTTCCCTGTCATGTATTGAAAATGAAATATTATTCCTTCAATCTCTTTGGTTCGACCCTGTCTTGCCCTTTATGCATTTATTTGTGCATCTAGCCATCATGAAAATATTAGTATATTTGAGTGACGATCAGTCACCTACAAACCAATGGACAAACCGAAGTGGTTAATTGGACATTAGGTTCTTTGTTGTGTACTTTGGTTACTAAGCATGTTTCTACTTGGGTTGAGTATGTGCCTTTTATTGAATTTGCTTATAACCGTTCCATTCATTCAAGTACTAATTGTTCACCTTTTGAGGTTGTCTATGGATTTAATCCTACGACTCCTTTAGATTTGATGCATTTACCTTTGGATGAAGTTTCTAGTTTAGATGGTTCTAAAAAGGCAGATTTGGTGAAGAAAATCCATGAGAAGGTCAAGAAGCGGATTGAGCGAATGAATGAGAAATTGGCGCACAAGAGGAACGACGCGAGAAAGACCGTGTCTTTCAATGTTGGTGATTGGGTGTGGCTGCACTTACGCCGTGAGAGGTTTCTGGCCCAACACCGTGGGAAGTTGTCCGCGCGAGGCGACGGTCCTTTCCAAATTGTTGAGAAGATCAACAATAACGCTTACAAGCTAGACTTGCCGAGTGAGTATGGTTCCGTAAGTTCTTCTTTCAATATTTCTGACTTAAGTTTATTTTATGTAGGAGATGATGGAGAGGAGCCGGATTCGAGGACGAATCCTTTCGAAGGGGGAGGGAATGATGTGATTCCTCGCAGCAACCCTAATTCTACGCATGCGCACGAGGTGCCATTACCACCCATAGGACCGATAATGCGTACTCGAGGCAAGAAGCTGCAAGCGAGGCTCTCACAGCTGATCCACAAGGAGCTCAAGTGCGAGGCACTCATCGAGGAGGCTATGCTGCGAGAGAAGGAGCCGAGGCTCGTAATGCTGCTCATGGTTGCGCTTAGCACACCTGGTACGCACATGGTCGCGCCTAGCGCACCCGATAGCGCCTACGAGAGTGATGACCGAGCCATCTTCGATATGGACGAATTTCCACGAGCCTTCAACGACGTTCAAGGCCTTTCAAGATGTTAAGAAGATGTTGGTTGAGTTTAGGAAGAACGCACGAGGCATTTGGAAAATGGCCCGAGTCGAAATCCTAAGTGGACAAGGATTGCGCCTAGGGTTGTGATTTGGACTATCGGTCCAAATCTTATTCCAACTGTGCATTTATGTATTTTAATTATTATTTAAGTATTAGAGATATTTATTAATTAGTTTATTTATTTATTTTACTTAGAGTTCAAGTAGAATTGAACTTGTAGTTCTAACTCGACTAGGAGTAGGATTAAAGCATAACCTATATAAAGGCGCGCCACCCTTCATTGTAAACAGACCCCAATTTGATAATTAAATTTAGAGAGTTTCTCTAAGTCGTTCTTGTGAAGAACCTTGTATTTAATTGAGTTGGAACATTCGATTAAACAAGTAAAATCCGAAAGTTCAAAACCCCATTGATCGTTTACCCTAGTTTGCTAATCATAGGTTGATTAGAGGGTTAGGGATTCGACTCAAGAACCTCTATTGATAGGACTTAGTTTGCCTAGTACAAGTTATTAGGAGGGTTAAGTGTCAAGAGAGTTATTATTCCGCATTGAAATCCAGACTTCGAACAAGATCATCGTCAAAGCGTATCCTAGCCATATAGGATCGTATCATGGGGGAGGGATATTTATGTATGTTTTCCATGTCTGCTTGACTGCATGTTTACTTTTGCTTGCATGACTGCTTGCCCTTGCACTTGCATGATTTCTGCTTGGAGTTTTTTTATAAATATATTTTCTTCGCCAAAACAATACTGCCCCTACTATTTTCATGAGTCTCTTAACTTGAATGAACAGCCTAGACCCTCTACACATAGGAAATCTCACTCACTGCATAAAATCCACTTGCACCACTACACTGCATGTTAGCTCTTATAACTGCATCTAGCCCTACTCGCTTGCAATCACTGAACAAATACCCATGTGAGCACTTTGAACCTTCATCCCATGTTCTTTATTGTGTGGTAAATGCATGACTAGTTACTAGTTAATTTCGCATGAGATCCCTGGGTATAGGCACCATCAGACATGGGAAAGCAACAAAAGGATAAAATACTTTGCAATTTCTTTTCTCTTTCCTCAGTTCTCTTTCTTTTCTCTCTTTCATTATCTTGCCCTAGACATTCATCTCATTTCCACTTTTTCTTCTCTTCTTACCCACTTGTGCCTATTTTCTTTGATCTTTCCTTAGCAAGTGAGAGGCATTTCCTTCGAAGGCAACAAGCAGCATAAGGGGTTAAACGAAGCAAACCTTTAGTGTGGAGGTGATAAGCGGCCAGACCGAGATGCTGAAAGCAGTCATACGATGAGCAATATAAAAATGAAGAATATTTGCTACTCTAGTCAGACAGAAGAAAAAATATTGTACATGCTTCCTTTTGATCTTTCTTAAACAAAAAAAAACAGACAAAAAAAAAAGGAAAAAAAATTGAAGAAAATCAATAAATAAATTTGAGCAAAAGAGGAGCACAAACGGAAGTGGAGTAAAGCATGAACAAAAGAAGTAGACTGCCAGTTCCACCACATAAGAGAAATCCCCCATAGTAGATTCACTCTCTTCGTCTAGCCCTTGCCGTTGCCGGTTGAAGGGTGCCTTCTCACCAACTTCTCTTTGTTCTCCAGCTAAGGATTCTTTCTAACTCTATTCAATTCTCCACTTCCCCTCTTCATCCTCTTCTCTCCATCTCATATTTTTGCTCCCTATTTCATTTTTACACCTTACATTCCCCTTCTTTTCACCCTTTTGCAAAGTCTATTTGATTGATTGATTGCCCATGCATGTGGATTTTAACTCGGATCGCTATTGCGAAACCAAACTGTGTGCTGCATCATTTGCATTTCATGAGCGTTAAACACCTAGCCCTGGTTCTGAGTGTGAGTGCAAACACTATTTACCATGTGAGGATTTCTTGCGACTAACTTATGTGGGAAAGTCTCTCCCTTGGTTTCGTTATTCCATGGGTTTGATGTAGATGCTATCTAGACAAGAGATGGTATTGATTGGATGAAGTGTATGTGTGGTGAATGCGCTGCATTTGTGTGCCTTGGGTTGATACTGTTTGTTTTTTATATAGGGGTTGTTTTAAGTGTAATGCTCGAGGGCGAGCATTGGGGTAGTGTGGGGGTATTTGACATGATGCATCTTATGCGTATTTTTTCTTCATTTCCTAGTCCTTTTTAGATCTCGATGCTACTAATTTGCCCTTATTTCCTTACTATTTGCAGATCTTGGCTTTTGGAAAGGAAATAACGAAAAGATGCATTATTCGCTGGAATTCTGAAGGATTTGATCAGCTTGCCCTAGCAGCTGCGTGCTCGTGACGACAGTGCAGTCCAACGCTAGAGAGGAAATATCAGAAAGATGCGTTTATCAGAGGATTTTGGACGAATTTGATAAGCTAGGCCTTGCAGCTGCATGCACGCGGCAACGAAGGAAAGCAACACGGAAAAGGAAAATCCCTGAATCAAGGAAATCAAAGAATCAGCCCCATTACTCCAGATTTTTCCCATTTTGGCAAGAAGATAATTTGAGAATCAACTCCAATTAAATCTAGGATTTCCCTTTTTATTATTTTCTATTTTTGGAATTTCCTTCTTTGTAATTTGCCCTATAAGACTTTTTAGATTTAGGGTTTTCATCATCATCTTTTGAAGAGGCTCTCTTCCGCCCTCTTTCCCTCTTCTTCTTCTCTTCTCCGTTTGTAATAAATCGGAGCTTTGCTCCGGCCGGTAATATTCAAGAGTTTTCTTATTCTCTTCTTCTTTCAATTATACACTTTAATTATTTTATTTATTTTACTTTCGCTATGAGTAGCTAAATCTCTTGTTCTTGGTAGGATCATCGAAGGTTGCTTAGGAAAGCCGTGTGGTATAATTGAAAATTAATATATCACTAGTTTATATTTATTTGCTTAACAAATTCTTGTCAAATCTGCTAGGACTGTTACAAGCCTGATCAACTAGTAGCTAGGCCTAGACGATTAAAGTCATCTTTGTGGTAATAACTAACATGAGGCTGCATGGTAAAGTTGACAACCAGATCGGAGTCATCAGGTCGCTGGTCCAATCTGACTAGGTTAAGTAAGTAATTAGGGTAGAGCCTCGAACGTATTGAGTGTCTCGCCCTAGGTGTCTTTCTTCAGCTTCATGGGCCTTTGAGTATTGCCCCCATAAACGTACCTTAGGGGACGACAAAGCATCAAGACTACTCCATAAACGTACCTTCGGGTAGTTTCTCGTACAAAAGAAAGCATGGGACCTAAACGTACCTGGTCCCCATAGCACATCTATCAGCTAGGGGTAGAAGATCACTGCACTAATGACCGGCTAACAGCAAATACAACCGGATATAGATTCCTACTGGGAACTACTCTCTCTATCGATTTCTTTTATTTTATTACTGTTTGTCATTACTTTCCTAGTTTACATTAGATTAATCAACAACTTTGAAACCCCCCATTTGTTACTGTTTTGGTTTGTTTGCCCTAGTCGCACACACAAGTTAATGTCTACCCTAGTCCCTGTGGATTGACCTTGTTTCCACTATACACAATTTATTGTGCACATTGTTAGCAGGTTTATATTATTATTTTTGACGACTTCGACTACCGATTCAACTCTCCCCCACTTCATCTTATCGATGCCCTCATCGACTAGATCTCTATTCTCTAAGCTCTCCCCCACTTCAATAACTATCTCATTTTTTTCTCTTCATTATCATTCTCTTGTCTCTTCCGCAACTCCTCATACTCTAGCGTCATCCACCATTCTCTTTTCACGGCTCATGTCTCACACTTGCCCTTTGAAGAAGTGCATTTTATGGATGACAAATATTTCCTTAGTACTCGACCTATATAGGGTTCCTTTTCCCTCTAGGATTATTCAATCTGCCTAGACTTTTTAAGACACTGTACTTAGTGTTATATTATCGAGACGCTAAAAAACTATTGTTCATTCCTTAATGCCAAGTCTTCCAACCAATCTCTCATATCTTTTTTTCTCTCTCACTCTTTCTTTTCTCCATTCTCACTCAACTCCTCAAATCCTTCTCAAGTCTCCATTCGTATAGGGTCACATGGAACCCTCCGCCACTTATTATCAAGTGGGAGGTTTTCATAAGCCAAAACTTTTTCATAAGCCAAAACTTCTAAGTCGCAACATCAAGCATCATTTTGTTCGTGTTCTAGCATCTCGTACCAGATCTACTTGCCTATCTCTATCATTGCTCAAGTGTCTCTAGCACATAGGCATATCATTCCTATGAACACACACCTTTGCAAGCAATTGTTCTCTTATCCGCAGGCACAAATGAAACACCTCATGCGAGATATCATTTTGCCCTTTCGAGTCTTATAGGCAATACTATATTTTCCCCTCTAGGCTTAGGCACCTCTGTGCGTTATAAGTTTGCCCCTATAGCCAGGCGCCTCTACGCATTATCAATAGACCTATTCGGGTCAATGAGCCTCATATGTATAGATAGATCGCCTCTTACATATAGTAATGTCTCGCAACGCTTCACGTGTATTCACTTTGCCTCTTTATACTTATGCTCGTAATGCGCATGTCTTATTCGCCACATTTGTCTCAAGCTACGCTCATGCGCGTAGGTACTTGTTTCTCATCCTTACGTCTCAATAGCCCTCGTGTTGGGTCTCATTGTCCGATCACTACGTGATATGTACAATAGAGAAGCCAATAACTAGTTTAATCCGCATTCCATAAAGATATTGGCGGAAAACTAAACTTTCACACCTAAATTATAGCTTGGCCATTTTAGTTTTCCTTTTGTTTTAGTCGATTAATTGTTTGGATTTGGCAGATCTAAGGGTTGGTATTTGTTTTCTTTCACATTAGTTAGTTGAGATTACCGTTGGACTATCTATGTTTTGCTATATATATAATATTACTATTTTGACAATTAATTGTTGTAATTATTGTAGTTTGAATGTTGAAATTGATTTTATTTTATTTTGTTCTATGACGTATTTAAGTTTGACATATGTTCTAAAGGTAATAAAAATTACTCCGAAAAATAATTTAATTGGATCCCAGACCAACCCCAAGCCCACTAAAACCGTAGGTGCAACCAAGCATCACTATATGTTAGGACAAGTAAAAGGGTAGTAACAAAAAAGAAAATGGCCTTGGAGTTGGACCGAAGAGAAAAACTAATTAAAGAGAACCGAGTTTTCAGTTCCCCTTCAACCTTCTCTACTACCTACGTGCATGTAAGTTGTCATTTCTTTTTAATTGCATATGAGGAAAAGCAATCTCGTTGCATTTATTGTTTCTCTTTTATCATTTCATATCCCATCTGCTCACACCTACTTTCATTCTTGAGATTCACCTTTTCGTGTGGGATCATGTCACGAAGTTTACGAATCATAATAATGAATAAAGGTAATGTGCAATTTTTACAAAAAAAACTGAGTATAAGTATGATCCTACTAATTATGGCACAACTGCAATTAGGAAGTACTTGGGGCCATATTTCAAATCAGTTAAACCTAGGAGTCGTGAGTCAAAGGGTCAATGTCAATTAAATTTTAATCCGAGTAACGAGAGTGTGTTAACTACATGAAAATTTAACCATAACAAGCGTAGGAAGGCATTGGCATACATGATTATTGTTGATGAAAACCCTTTTAAATGGTCGAGAGTAAAGGTTTTAAGAACTTTTATTTTGAACTGCAACTGAAGTTTGTAATGCCTTCACGAGTTACTATAGCTAGGGATTGTTATGAAATATGGAGGAAAGATTGAAGCTAAAAAGTAGTTTGCCATTCAACTGTAGAAGATTTGTCTTACTATAGACACATGGACTTCCAATCAAAAGATTAATTATTTGTGTTTGTCTGTTCATTATATTGACTCAAATTGGAAGTTGAAAAAAAAATTATAAATTTATGTCCAATTTCTAGGTGAGGTTATTGGTAAATTGATTGAGAAATGTTTATTAGAGTGAGGTATTGACTGTTACTATTGATAATGCTAGTTTGAATGACATAACGGTGGGGTATTTGAAAAAAAAGAGTCAATCATAGAAAGGGTAGTGTTTTGAATGGGGAGTTTATGAGGTGCGCTGCACATATAATGAATCTAGTTGTTAGTGATGGACTAAAACTTGCTACTCCTTCAATTATTCAAGTCCGGAATAAAGTTAGATACTTGAGCCAATCCCCAATGAGATTAAAAAAATTCAAAGCATGTGTTGAGGAAGAAAGGATAGATAGTGAAGCTTTGTTGTATTTTATGTGTGCATGGTGCACCCGATGGAACTCGACTTACTTGATATTAGAAACAAACTTAAAATTACAATATGCTTTTGAAAGATATATGGGGTTGGATTTTAACTTTTCAAGTGAGTTGGCCAGGATGAAGAACTTAATTGTAGAAAGGGGATTCCCAAGGAAGAAGATTGGGGTCATATCAAGAACATGATTAGATTTTTGAAATGTTTCTAGATGCTTACTTTAAGTGTTTTGGGTACTAAATACACAACTTTTAACATTTGTTTGCATGTAGAAACATTAAAAAAATCTAATCTTATTTTTTTTTGTTTTAATAAACCGAGGGATATATTAGATAAGATGTCATGAGAAAATGACAAAAAGTCCCAGAAGGACCAGGGAACAAGCTAAAAAGATAGAACTAGCAAAATCGAACCCAACATAATGAATCAGAAAACAACTATCTAACTAACTCGTCCCTCCCCATGAATATAGCCACGAGGAGGAAATCATCATCTGCACCGAATTGTAGGAGAACAAAGGGTCTCTACTTTTCAGCCAATTCTGCCAATAAGAAAAGATCAAATTTAAGGTACGGAACTTGCTAAAGAACTCTGATCCAAATTGTCTATAATACCGCAGGCAATAACATTTTCCACATCTCATGCACCTGATTGTTGGAGGATGCATCCAACCCACTCCAACATTGCCATAGATCGGCCATTGTCCTCGGAGGCACCCATACAATGTTCGCCCAACGCATGATGTGGTCCCATATAGGTTTAATGAGCCGACAATGGAATAACAGATGCGTGGATGATGGATAACCTCATTCGCTGTCATGACGCAATCCATAGTCTGTCTCCCTTATAGAAACCCGTGTTGAGTCTCACTCACAACAGATGTGATCACAGATCCTAGCTGGTTTGCTAATACTTTAGAAATAATCTTGTAGTAGCTGCTAACAAGGCTGATAGGATGGAACTCATTGAACCTTTTTGCTGACATAACTTTCGGGATAAGTGTAAGAAAAGAAGAGTTAGCACCTTTAGGAAATCTGCCTGTGCTGAAGAACCCTCTCACCAACCGGTATAAATCCGCTCCTATAACTTCCCTCATGGACAACCCATCCGGACTTGGGGACTTGTCACCACTACAACTCTTTACTGCTTCCCAAATCTCCTCAGTCGAAACCTCTTTATCAACTCGTGCCACCTCTTCAGCATCTAACCTGGCAAATCCTAAATCCTAAATCCTGCATCCTCGGTCTGTCCCATCTAACTACCTTGAGGAAATTAGAGAAATAGTCGGTCGCTGCACTCTTGATGTCGCTGGGATTAGATAGGCGTCCATTAGTGGTGACTATCTCAGTGATACTATTTCGTCTGCTAGTTACTTTCACCAATTGGTAGAAATACTTCGTGTTTCGGTCTCCCTGAGAACACCATTTCACCCGTGCTTTCTATTTCCAGGAGCGATATGCACGCCCCTACTGCTCCCATAAATAAGCGTTAATGTTCGCTTTCTCTAACAATTCCGCAGGAGTCAAGTTTCTCTCATCTTCCAACTTGTCTATGCTCTCAGATTTGTCCTGTAACTCTCGTAAATGAACCTCTATCTTTCCAAAAACCTCTCGATTTCAAACCCGTAGTTTATCATTTACCCACCGGAGCTTCCTTATTACTTGGTGATGCCCCGGATAAATCCTCCCAGCTTCTGACCATAAACTAGACACCGTCTCTTTGAACCCAACAACTTCCCACCACGCAGTAAGGTCCCTGAAAGGCTTCGGCCCCCAATCAATATTCTCATTACACAACAATAGAGGCACATGATCAGACTGATTTCTACCTAAAATAGTGAGCTTAAGCTTAGGAAAGTGAACAATCCATTCAGGATGTATGAAAATCCGATCAATTGTACTCTTGCTAATGGTGTATGCCTAAGTAAAGCGTCTCCCTTCTTGATATAACCTCAATCTTCTTTTTCGAGAATCCCCTTTCTATAATCAAGTTCTTCATTCTGGCCAACTTCACTTGAAAAGTTAAAATCCAACTCCTCATATCTATCAAAAGTAGATTGTAATTTTAAGGTTATTTCTAACATCAAGTAAGTCGAGTTCCATCAGGTGCACACATCAAGACACAACAAAGCTTCACTATCTATCCTTTCTTCCTCAACAAATGCTTTGAATTTTTCCAATCTCATCGGGGATTACCTCAAGTATCTAACTGTATTCTATACTCGAATAATTGAAGGAGTAGCAAGTTTTAGCTCATCACTAACTACTAGATTCATTATGTGCAACACACCTCATATGCATAACTCCCCATTCAAAACACTACCCTTCCAATGATTTGACTCTTTTTTAAATACCCCACTGCAACATCATTAGAACTAGCATTATCAATAGTAACAGTCAAAACCTTATCAATGCCCCACTCTAACAAATATTTCTCAATCAATTTACCAATGGCCTCGCCTTTATGACTAAAAAATTGGATAGAAATTTATAAATCTTTTTTGCATCTTCCAATTTGAGTTAATATAAAGAGCAGTCAGACAAATAATTAATCCTTTGATTGAAAGTCCATGTGTTTGTAGTAAGACAGACCTAACTACAGTTGAATGACAAACTACATTTTAGCTTCAATCTTTCCTCTACAAAGATCTCATAACAATCCCTAGCTACAGTAACTCGTTAACGCATTACAAACTTCAGTTGCAGTTCAGAACAAAAGTGCTTAAAACTTTTACCCGCAACCATTTTAAAAGGGTTTTCATCAACAATAATCATGTATGCCTATGCCCTCCTACTGTTGTTCTAGTTAACTTTCCATATAGTTAACACACTCTCGTAGCTCGGTTTCAAATTTAACTGAGTGTGACCCTTTGACTCACTAGTCTCAGTTTTAACTGATTTGAAATATGACCCCTTTACACATTTAAACAAGTGCTTTCTAATTGCAGTTGTGTCATAATTTGTAGGATCATACTTATACTCAGCTTTTTTGTAAAACTTGCACATTACCTTTAGCTCATTATTATGATTCATAAACCGTGATATGATCCCACACGAATGACCTTATACAAAAAGTGACATGACAACATGTCACCTCACTAAGCCAGCAAAGCATAAACGCCCTATTTTTCTATAACTCTAACTGTAAATTAATCCTAACTTGACAAATGAAACAAATATGCAACTGCAAATCCATCCTAATTTGACAAATGAAACAAATATCCAATTACAGAAGATAAAATATGAGGAAAAAAAAGCAATCTGGTTCTGCACTTCAAACAAATTTAGTACTAGATTTATTTATGTCATTTCTTTAAAAATTAATATGTATTGAGAGATAAATACTACCCACATCTGCAACTTATATACTACACATTTGTGCAATATCAAATTTATTAGACCATAAGGCAAAACAACAAAAAATTTAGACTTACCAAATTTTAGCAACAAAAATTTATCATACAGCTACAACGACGACGAGATTAACAGAGAGAGACTACGAGACGGCGGCGAGAGACACAAAGAGAGCGGAAATGAGAGACCGAATGAGAGTCTCCTATCGGAGTGAGAAGGTGAGGCGAGATTGTCGCTGTCGTCCGTCGGAGAAAAAAGTGAGGTAGGTGGTGAGCCGATTTATTTAGGTTTTCTGTCTTTCTTTCTGTCTAATTGTATTATTGTTGGTCAGACCGACACAAACATGACATGACATTGTACCATTTAATTGCTAAACACACTGTTTAGGTAATTTTTTTAAAGTAAATTTTAAGCTTTGATTTACCTATTTATAAACAATAGCGTAATAGGATACATGCATGATACAACACCATATTTTAATATGATAAATCTTTACATTTTATGACACAATACGTATAAGAATTTAAAATAACTAAATATTAATAAATAATAAGTATTAATATATAGAAATGTAATGTATACGTTTAACAAATATTTAGTATACATCAAAAACTATCGAGTAAGTATAAGTACTAAAGTGTCGAATACGACTTACGAGCCTAACATATATACATGAAATTTTTTTAAGTATAATTGTGCTTCATAGGTGGTATATGGTTCTGGACAAATTAATAAAATGTAATCAATTGTTTTTTTTCCCGCAAGTTGTTCCTTAGTTGCAAAGCATGCTATTATACCAATATTTGGATGTCTAGATACTGGTTGTATTGATGATAGACCGCTACTTCTTTAATGATTTGGACTCTAAAGTGCTTATGCAATTTTGAGACAGGGACTCGTTCATGGTAAAAGAGGTGTGTTCTGATTTGAAAATGCTTGGGGGGCAAGCATTAGAGCAGTGATCGAGTGCATATTTTGATATTAATTCCTATATTTATTTACGTCTTTTGGATGTTGATACTGCTGATTAGAATGTGTATTGCTCCTATTTGCAAATAAGGCATGAAGATGATTTGGTGGAAATGAAGCTATTTGGCTGATTTCAGGACTGGTTTGATTACATCTTGCCCTCGACGCAACGTAGACAGATTGCAAATCTGCGGGATAAAAGGAAAACACATTTTCACAGCTTAGGACGCCTATAAACTCAAGATTTTATTTATTTCGTGCCCAGCAAGGAAAGAGTTGGCTAGATGGAGTCATTTTCATGTCTCAAAAAGGAAAGATATGTCATGCAGAGTTCTTCTCTTATTAGAATAGGAATAAAACTCCTACATATATACTTCCTTATTCTAAATTTTGACAATCTCTAGAAAGGAGGTTAGTTTTCAAAACCCTAGGGTTCTTAGCTTCGTTCTCTTTTCTCTTCTTCTACTTCTTCTTCTTTCATATTTATATTTACTATTTCGTTTATGTTTTTTTATGGAACTAATTCTGATTTATTAGTAAAGACAATTGAAGATTTTTGATTCATTCAACTGTGAGATTTGATTGTGTTTAATATATTCTTGTACTTGTATTTATTTATTATTTAAATACCAATATTGCTTGTGTTTGATTTATGGTATGATCAATCTATGTTTCGCCTAAGCTGTTAACGTCATTCTTACAGCTTAACCACTATATGAGGTTGTTAGATAGAGTAATTCTGATAAATTTTTGTATCGATGATGAATAATTTTAAATCATGACCTTGAGATGTCTTTACTAGGAACTTTTATGTATTTGATTTTATTCACCTCAATTCATTTTCGTTACTATTACTCTACTGCGTTTTCATATTATTCCTAGTATTAGTTTAGTATTAATTAGCACACTAAAAACATCCAACTTTTGTTTATTTGTTTTATCATAACTAGTCACACTTGAAAAGCTCGGATTGGACTAGTGTTCCCTGAGGAGCGAACCACTTATTACTGTGCACAATACACTTTGTCACCTAGTGCTAAGTTGCAATCACTTTATTTTTGACGGATTCAGCACTCGATCACTTGACTGAGTCATTTTTTGTTCCCTATTGTTTTGATGTTGAGATAAAATATAAGTTGTGACTGACAGAGCGATCATTAATCTCCCTTTAACTCATGGTATTGGCTTGGCGATTTTTGAGACAAATTGTCTTCTTGCGACGCAAGTAGGGTCTACCCTCTAACTCACTCATGAGTGGTGCTTATAGATATGATGGTTAAGTTTTCATAGGTATTGAATATTTTGGATAATGAATTTCTTCAGATGATTGCACCTTTTGTGTTGGTTGATTTATTTTTATTTTTACTTTTAAAAAAAAAAAACGTATGTTTCGTTAGTTTACTTTCCTCACTTTACTAGATATACCATTTCTATAGTTCCGTTTTGTTCTAGTGTAGCTAGTGAAATAAGTGTTTTTCTTTTGAACAAGCGTGGAAAAGTGTAGAAGTTGAGTGAAGAAACAAATGAATACATTCAATAATAAAAAATAAAAGATAATTACAAAATTATATAAAAAAGAAGAAAAGTGCATCTCTTTGGGTTAATATATCAGACGTTTGACAATTTATTTTTTTTGGACCCTAACGTTTTACTTTATTTAATTTCGTGCATAATATTGGCTCTGTCAGTTCAATTTATATCACTCTGTCAATTTAAAATAACAGGAGGACAGAAAGACGGAGTTTAAATGCCCGTTTTTATAATAAAAAATTTTAAAACTAAAAAGAAAAAGAAAAAGAAAAAGAAAATATTCCGCGTAACCCATTCTTGAATTTATTAGGTAGTACTTGGGAGAATTATTTTGAGCTTATACAGTGGTAATTAAATTAAACAAGTATAAACAAAATGAACATGCCAGTTGAGTCTCTCCTTCGGATCTAAGCATAAAACAATCTTCATTCCGCCAGCTGTCTCCACCCACTCTCCATCTCTCTCTCTCTCTCTCTAAGCGCCGACAGATATCTTCTTCCTTCTTCCTTCTCTCAATCTTCTTCGTTTTCAGATCCACTCACTCTTCCTACTCTCTCCGCCACCTCCTTAATACGTCTTCTCTCCTAACCATAAACCTCAGATTCGCCCCACCTCACCTCGTGCTCTTTGGGTCTGCCGCAGCCCACACTCACCGAGTCCCTGACTCAGTCCGACTCGCCCCCAGTTTGGACTCTTCTCGGGGACACCATGACCATAACAGAGCTATAGCCTTGGTAAATTACAAGTGTCTCTTGCTATGGCCACGCGAAGCTGGAGGGATACCTACAATGGCATGTCCTCTGACAATATCAAGGGTTTAGTTTTGGCCTTGTCTTCCAGCGTCTTTATTGGTGCAAGTTTCATTGTTAAAAAGAAAGGCTTGAAAAAAGCCGCAGCATCCGGTGTTAGGGCTGGTATGGTGCTCCTTCTCTGTCTTGGCTTCCTTAAACTGATAAGCTACTTATTTCAACTATTAATTCTTTTGAATGCTCAGTTTGTGTTAATTGACGTTAATGGCAGTGTTATAGTGTATGCTGTTGTTGGCTAACCGTGGTGTCCTCTATTTGAGTGTTTAGTTGTCTGGGATTAGATGATGTACCGGCTGATTATTTCATTTCGTGCATTAGTACTGGTATCTGTGCTACTTGATAATACATTTTGAATTTTGTAAGACCCGAACAATAGAAAGAAATTTTGATGGGTGTGCCTGTTTACAGCTTTGCTAGTGCTGCAGCTGAAACTTTATTGCACTGTCACCACCATGCATGTTGCTAGCATCCATGATTCATGTGGATTTTTGGATTAAATATGCCAGGATATAGTGTTGCATTATTGCCTTTTTTTCACTCTGAAAACTGAGTTTGTTTTTGTTTTCTGTGATGTTATTGGTGGAATTGAGTTTATTTGTTTTGATTGGCAGGTAGTGGAGGCTATTCTTACTTGTATGAACCACTTTGGTGGGTGGGCATGATAACAAGTGAGTTTTCATGTCAAGAAAAATATGATTCCGTTTCTTCCATTGCAGTTTCATTTTAAGACATTATCCATGGTGCACTGTATAGATATGGGAGGGGTTTTATTTATCGTTCTTCTTGGTACTTTACCATTAATGGCTGTGTCAGAGTGTATGTTTCTTGGTTTATAGTGACAAACCTCAAAATTTCAGTACTTTTGCATTATGATTTCACTTTGGTTATACTTTGTAATTTGTAATTTTATTAATAAAATCTATTTGTATGATTGATGTCAATAGTGATTGTTGGGGAAATTGCTAATTTTGCTGCTTATGCATTTGCACCGGCTATACTGGTCACTCCTCTTGGTGCTCTCAGCATTATTATAAGGTATTCTGAATTTTCATGCTATATTTCAAAAAAAAAATTTCAGTGCTGAATTCCTCTTCTTTTATCTTGCAGTGCTGTTCTTGCACACATTATTTTACGGGAGAGACTTCATATTTTTGGAATTCTTGGTTGTGTTCTATGTGTCGTGGGTTCAACAACAATTGTACTGCATGCTCCCCAAGAACGCGAGATTGAATCTGTGAAAGAAGTTTGGGATCTTGCCACAGAGCCTGGTAATAGATCCTTTGTCCATCATTTTTGTAACTGATTTGCTGCCACTAAGCTTAAATTGCTAAGAGATGGGATTAAGGACCAACATTTTATACTCTTGTTCTTTTTTCCCCAGCTTTTCTATTCTATGCAGCTTTGGTCGTTACAGCTGTATTTATTCTTATATTCCATTTTATCCCTGACTACGGCCAGACACATATTATGGTTTACATTGGAGTTTGTTCTCTCGTCGGTTCATTGTCGGTATGCATCTCCATATGTTTACTATTTGTTCGGTCTTTATTCCCACACAGCCAGTTTTTTTGTTATTGATTTGTTTCAATTTGTTACTTGGCAGGTAATGAGTGTTAAAGCCATTGGGATTGCACTGAAGCTGACATTATCGGGGATGAATCAGCTCATATATCCCCAAACATGGGCTTTTGCTTTAGTTGTGATAACTTGTGTGCTTACCCAAATGAATTATTTGAACAAGGTACCTGCTGTTTCTTGCAATTTCTCTAAATTATTTCTTAGATTTCAATCTCAGGGTTCATCTACCTTAGTGTCTTTCTTATCATAGTTTTAGATAGTGCCTGGCTTGCATTCATTTAGTATAGTAGCATGGCCTGCGAGTTGGTGGAACTCATATTTAAACTTCTTTTGGCATAAGAACCTGGAAAATTGTTGTTTGTTATATGCTCTTGAAGATCATGACTGCCGTATTCTATTTGCCGAGCTATTTGAATCTTACTAGTTTGGGTTCTATTCCTTCAATGATTGGGATTTCCTATCATCATAGATCATAGGAAAACTCAAGATATTTGGTATATTTCTATAGCTTGCTCATACTTCTTTTGTCTTTATTGTGCTGGAAACTTGTTGACACTGGATAGAGAAACAAGATAGGATTAAAGAAGAATATTGGGTAGGGTCTTTTGTTAAGACAGCTATAAGGTGGAGCTGTGGAAGATTGAATGTGGTGGTTGGAGGGAAGTTTGAGTTTGTCAGTTAGATATCCTTTGAGTTTGTCAGTTAGATATCCTCTACTTTTGGTAGTAATGGTGGTAGGTTTATTTGGAATTTGAATGATGATACTGTTCCATTGAGATGGAAGAATAAAGCTGCGAAGATTGTGTATTTTACAATACCTACATTTGTTGTAATGTTGATAGGGATATATTGGGTGTAGATTATGTTCCATTGAGTTAGAAGGATAAAGCAGTGAGGAACTGACCGTCGTAACAATCCTTCCTACACCTAATCAAAATTCTGAAATGTAAGATGCATTCTGCGGAAGGTCGCAATGAGATGCCTCTTTGCTGTACAATTGTTGTTCTAGGAGTTTGCAGCTCTTTTGTAGTTGTTTGGTGGAGAGGTAACAATAACTGTTATTGAGACTTTATATGCCGAGTTGGATGGCTTCAATATTAGATCAATCTATTTAGTGGAGTAATTTTGTTATTTTTATATTCCTTATGCTCTTTTATAAGGCTTAATAGTGTAGTAATTGGATCGATATCTTATTGTATTATCGGTCTCTCTTTCCTGAAGAGTTTATTCTGTAGTTGTTGATTCAGTTGGAGTATTAAGTTTTCAGAGATTAGATGCTTTCTGGTGCTGCAATGCATTGAGACCGATGTTTTGTAGTTTCACACTTTACTCCATGACCAACCCTATACTATATGTGGTTTAACATCTTTCATAGCAGTGTGGAGACATTGGGAGATTTATGCTGATGGGATTGCAAGGTTATTTTGAGTGGGAAGAGTAAAAGGGAAAATGGTCACAGCAGAAATAGACATCTGGTAGCCTAATAAGCACAAGAGAGCAGAACAGTTTTCTACTCTAGAATGCCACTTCCTTGCCCCTAGCACTTCTATCACATTGCTGATGTTTTCCCCAATGCAGTGACGATTTACTAAGGCGTTTGTTCTTTCTTGCCCCTAAACTATTCGGGACAAACATTACGAGCACAAGGGGTTATTTGAGACAAATTACAAATACAAAGGGTTATTTGAGTTTTATGAAACACATGGTGTTATAATGGAACAATGTACCAACACAAGGGTTAAAGTGATGTTTAGCCTTCTTTAATGAGGCTCTCTGTAACTTACTGTGTGCCAAGTCATTTTCTGTTTTCATTCTTTTTTGTTTTTGTGTTGAAATCCATGCCCACTTTCGCATAATGGGGATTATCAAAATGAGTTCATGTCTTTTCTGTTTTGTTTTTTTGCCTCTGTCCCTGAGCCTTGTTTCCTTGGCTTATAACAATATTTCTTATATTAGTGGCAAATAACTTCTTGAATGTTGATATGCATGTTAGAAGGAATTAAGAATGAAAAGACTTATACTGGATTTATAAACTCATGCCCAGTGTTTCTTAGCTGAAAGAGTTATGTTACCAATATATTCCTTTGGACTGACAGTGCCTTTACTCTGTATGCCAATAATTTAAGGTTTTCTTGTTGACTTTTCTTGTATTGGATGTTAAGACAAGATTCTCAGACAGGAAATAGCAGAAACTTTGCTTACTAATAAGGCTATTTTTTGGTATGTGGTTGCTACATGACAATCTATAGGTGCTTCCAATGTGTAGAAGGCTGGTATAGTTCCTAGGAATATATAACGATTATTGTTTCTGAGGAGAATGCTGGTTAGTTGTTCAAAATGCATGACCTTTTTTGTTGGAAACTTGATTGCTTTGTTTCTGTCTCTACATTTTTCAAATAAGAGTTTGATCTACGTTTAGGTGGGGCTTCGATCTAGGATTTCCAATACTTTTCTCATTCCTTATTTAATATGCACCTAGTGGTGTGCAAAAGTTCCGATACCTGAAATTCTGATTTTCCGACCCGAAATTTTTTCTATTTCGGATCGGAAATTTCAGGTATTGGAACTTCGGGTATCGGAAGTCGATACCCGAAATTAGAGTTCGGGTCGGAATGGGAACAATTTTCCTAAGTTCGGGTACCCGAAATACCCGAACTTAGGAAAATTGCTGAAAAAGAACTTGGGCCTGGCCTCAACCTATGTTACAATAGGACGCGGCCCTTTTTTCATTTCACCTGACCTCTCGCTCTCTCTCTCTCTCTCCTCTCACTCTCTCTCTCCTCTCACTCTCATCGCCAAACCTCTATTGACCAAACCCTAAACAGAACACCATCGTCTTCGTCATTGGCGTTACCACCTCCGCTCCATCCCGCCGTCTGTCTCTGTTGTCAACCTTTGCTCCACATCCACTGCCAACTCTACTCCAAGTCCAAGCTTCATTCCTTACCGCCGTCTGTTGTGAATTTAGATTCTTGGATGATGATACCTAAGCAAAAGGTGAGCACAATAGGGTCTGATTTTGATTCATGTCTCGTTGCTTTAATTTTCGCGTACTGATGCTGCAAATGGGTTTTTGTTGTTGTTGTCTTCTGATTTGTTTTCGGGGTGGTTTGGTCAAAACAGAGTGCAGATGGGTTGGTATTGTTCCTTGCCCGATGAAGGCGGCGGCGCATATGCTTCTGCTGCAAAGTTTTGCTTTCTTAGAGTTAGGGAGTGTATCAAGTGGGCTGCTGTTGTAGGCTTGATTACTGGGCTTTTTTGGGATAATTTTAATCATTGTTCTGACCTTATCTATTTTTCTCACTTATATCTTGGCGTTATTATGGCCTTTTTACTCGTACTGATTTCGATTCATGTTTTTGAGTTTCGGAAATTTCCCGAAATTTCAGTTTCGGAAATTCGGGGTCGGGAGGGAGGTTTCGAAATTCGGGGTCGGGAATGTTTTAGAAAAGTTCGGAATACCCGAACCCGAAATTTTTGGAAATTCGGAAATCCCGATGAACAGCCCCTACATGCACCATATCTTTTTACCAAAAAAAAAAAAACATGCACCAATTTTTTGTTTTATTTTTGGTGAGCTAATAATTAACTATCTTTCACTGCTGTAGTCATGGTTTTTTTTACTGATGTTCTTTTTGGTTTCTTCTGCAGGCACTTGATACTTTTAATACTGCTGTTGTATCTCCTATATACTACGTTATGTTCACCTCACTAACCATTTTAGCGAGTGTAATCATGTTCAAGGTATGTTTTTTTTATGATTGAGGATGAACACTCGGCATACGTATGTTGCCAATTTCTTTTGGTTTGTTGTTGAAAAGCTCATTTTTGCATGTCGAAAAAACTGATCTTGTGAAAAGGAAATAGGATCTTGGAGATGGTTGTTTGTAAAATATTAATGCATCAAAATGAAGGAAAGCAACTACTAACTTGGCAAATGAGCTGTAACTTAACTTTGTATCCTTGACATCTTTGGTTATGATCGGGTGAGTTCTCCTTGTTACTAGAAAAGAAAAATAACCCTTTTCCCAAAGTAAAATGAGTAAATTAATAGGTTACTTTCTACACCCAAACTGAATTTCAAACAATATATATAACCTCCGATATGATTGCAGTTACCTAGTTGCAAGGTAGGCCCCATGAGAAGTTATAATATCCTATTTAAGTTTGCTCTTTTTAGTATCACATGAAAGTTTTGGCCGAAAGAATCATGTTGGCTAGATTTTGCACTTGACTTGTTTTAGCAGAAGTAATAACGATAGGGCGTTTGAGTGGTGTTATTGTGTATCAAAGGCAGCAGCTGATTGTTTGTTTCGTGTGTGATGCAGCAACACTAGCATTAAGATTGTATTGTATTTCCTTACAAATTATTAAATTCGTAAATTTTTAGTTGATCATGTATATCTTTTACCAGGATTGGGATAGGCAGACTCCAACTCAAATTGTTACAGAAATGTGTGGGTTTGTGACTATCCTTTCTGGAACCTTTCTTCTCCACAAGACGAAGGATATGACTGATGGTATGGTTTTTAGTTTTTCTGGTTGCTTTAATTTGACACTCTCTTGGGGAGATGTTGATTCTTAGATGAATGTTCTGGAATGCCATGTAGGTCCAGCTTCTCTACCTGTACGCCTCTCTAAACATACAGATGAGGATGGGTTTTGCGCGGAAGGCATCCCTTTGAGGCGTCAGGAGTCAAGAGCACCTTAAAGATGATTTAAACCATGGCTTGATTTGATGCTATTCTGGGGAGGGAGCATCTCACCTCAACCTGTATTTTAACAAAGAATTCCGGTTATTTTCTTTATCGGGATGGACAGAGAACGGAAGGTGAGATTTTGTTTTTCTCGGCAATGTTATTCTTTTCAGCTTCACGATGATACTGGCTTTCTACCATACCGGTCTTTGTACACTCTCCCCATTTGATACGGAAAGGAGTGGCCAATGTAATTTTGGAACACATGGGTAATATATAGTGTATCTATGTCCTATTTTGTCAGAAAGGATTTGTGTTGTGTATTGCATAGACATTCTTATTATGTCTGTGTTAAAAATGAAAAGTGGCATTTTTTATCGAATGATATTCTTCTCCAAGTCTGGCGACTGGCGACTGGCGACTGGCGACTGGCGACTGGCATGGATTAAATGTAAGTAATGTGCAATGAGGCCATAGGATGCTTGGTTCTTGGACTTTCAACAGGACATAGCCGACTTGGTTTGGAGTTTGGATAACATTTGATGGGGTGTCTGTGCCTATAATTGTTGCAGGAGAATTATCTATTGCAACAAGTGCAGCCATGGAAGAAGGTAGCTACAATCTCATTTATTCTGAAGAGCTTTTCTTTCGTGGATGAGATGTGCTCATTGACATAAGTCAGAATTTTTTTCCAGTGAAAAGAAAAAAGCAGAGCAAGGATTTTCTTATAAAAGAAAAGCTGTCTAGAAATAGATAAAGTCTCAACATATCAGATAGATTACAGTGAAGTTCCTTGACATGCATTTAGGATACAACTGTGTTCATAGTTCATACATCTATCAAGTCTTGATTCTGGAAAGTTGGGCAATGAGGAACTCTCTTGTTCTTGCTCGCAAGAAGTGTACGGCAAATAAAAATTACTGAAATTAAATTCTAACCGAAGTTGACTCTCTAGGTCTGTTCTGCGCATGTGCCATGTCTTACATGGTCTTTAGATCAATCTAGCAGATGGTTTAAAATACTTTTGCTATGCATAATAATAATAATAAAAAAAGGTTAACTAATAATTCCATAATTTTTCATCTTAGATTCAGTATATTGCAAAATTAAAAGTTGTATGATTTCTGAAATGTCCGCATCCCTTGTTAAAAATTGGGGGACAGTGCCCAAAAAATAGGGTTGCCAAAAAGACCCGAGATCCGAAGACCCGGACCCGGGTCTTTTGTCGGGACCGGGACCAGGATTTTGGTCTCGGATTTTATTCGAGTCAGGTTTGGCCCCGACTTGGTCGTCCTCGGGTCTCGTGTTAGACCCGGATCCGGTCGGGTCTGACCTGAGATCCGGCCAAATATAACCCTAATGCCTAGGGCTGTTCAACGGTTTGCAACAACTGAAAAACTGAAATTCCGAAACCGAAAATTCGCTTATTCGGTTATTTCGTACTAATCAGCCTGCAAGTTTGTATGTTGCGACTAAGAAGGCTAGGGAGGAAATTGCACATACTTATAATCATATCTATGGTCTGTCGGTTACTGGTTTGCGATTTTTCACAGTTTATGGGCCATGGGGGTGCCCAGATATGGCGTATTTCTTTTTTATAAAGGATATGCTGAAGGGGAAGGAGATTGGTTTGTTTGAAACTGCGGACGGGAAGAGTGTTGCTAGGGATTTTACCTACATTGATGACGTTGTGAAGGGGTGTTTGGCTGCATTGGATACTGCTAAGAAGAGTACAGGGAGTGGAGGGAAAAAGAAGGGGCCAACTCAGTTTAGGGTTTTCAATTTGGGGAATACTACACCATTGCCCGTTTCTAGACTTGTTAATTTGTTGGAGGAGATTTTGAAGGTGAAAGCTAAGAAAAAAGTGTTGTCGTTGCCTAGAAATGGGGATGTGGAGTTTACACATGCTAATATCAGTTCGGCACAGAGGGAGCTTTGGATATATGCCGACAATAGATTTGGAGACGGGACTGAAGAAGTTTGTGAGATGGTATCGCAACTATTATTCAGATTCAAAGCACAAGAATACTTGGTGAAGTATAAATATGCTTTAAATTCTGGATTGTCCATGTTGATATACTTTTTGCTATCATTTGTTGATTTTGTGATACAAAGGGAAGATATTGTCTTCCAGTGTGTTTGGTTTGCTTATGAACTGACATGCTGATTGCTGGACATATCTGATTGTATCAACACAAATGCTTATTTGTTTTCCTCCCCACATTTTACTTCATTAGGGGCACATGTATAGTTTGCTAAATGTCTCACCTGTTATTGAGGAGAAACTTCAATAAATTAGTTTTGGTAGGCTGGCCCTGCTTGGATAACTTCCAAGCTAATGGCATTTTCTTGTACCTCTTCTTCAAACTGGGGACAACTTTAAGACAGTACATTAGAAGTTTTGATCCTTGTGTGTGGAGTTTTTTTTTATTTGACATTACTTAATTGCATTGCTGGAAGGGGAACCGTGCCTTCCCAACCTAAGTTGCTTTCATGGTTATTTTTTTTAGTTGAATTCATTGTTATTGGGCTGCCCGATTCTGTATTGCCTGGACATTCTCCGTTGATTATATATTCTCAGTTTATTTATCAACTTTATGACAAAGTCCTATGTTTAGTATTAGATATTTGCACTGTATGATGTTTTGTTAGTGTTGATAAATAGGTTCAGTGGTTTTTATTTAATGAACGGTTAGCAATAGGTTAGTTTCTTCAATGTTCTTGGTGTTTTTGTAGTCATGGAATGGAATGAAATGAAAGCATGGCACAACTTGCAATCCTCTTCAGTTTATGGATTTGGAGATTGTATAATTATGGATTTATGGATATATTTTTATGGATTATTGTTTAATTATGGATTTACTGATAATTTTTATGGATTTGGAGATTGGAGATTGTATAATTAATTATGGATATGTTTTTTTAATGAAATAATAATAAAAAAAAAAACAGGTTGAAATTTTGGTTTTTTTGGTTAAACCGAAAAACCGAGATTTTCGGTTTTCATAAAGTTCGGTTAGGTTTCGGTTTTCATTTTTAGGGAATTCGGTTAACCGAAATTTTGGTTAACCGATGAACAACCCTACTAATGCCTAATCTCATTCTTTTCCACAACCCATCTCCAACCAAACCCAACACCATCGCAGCCATAACCAATTCCTAGTCACCAAAACCTCATCTGCCCCAATCACCAAAACTGCCAAACCAAACACCAACCAACAACAACCCTCACTCTCTATCCTTTATATACTGCCAAATTGAAAGAAACCTTCATCCACTGCACAATCAAAAATCCTTCATCCACTGCCAAATCAAGAAACCCACAAATCAGGACCGTAAAAATCCATCGCAAACTGCCAATTCAACTTAAACAACCACCAAAACCACCCAATCGACCCAGTCGACCTCACCACCGCACCGACACCAATCCCAAACTGCCAAACCACCGCCACCTGTCTCCAATTCATGTATTGTATTTGTGTGTGTTGTTTTGTTTTGTAGAGAATAGAATAAGAGAAGAAAACAAAACGAAACGAAAAAAATAGGAGAGAAGGGAGTGAGGTCGTGGTCTGGAAAGAAAGAAAAAAGAAAAGAAAGTGCAGGAGAGCAAAGGAAAGAAAAGAAATAAAGGAAAGGAAAAAAAATAAAAATAAAAATCCGGGCCCGGGTTTTACCGGAATCGAGACCGGGAATTTGGTCCCATTTTTGGTCGGGACCGGGTCTGGTCCCGACCCGATTATCTTCGGGTCTAGTCGGACCGAGTCGGGTTCGGACCCGTAGACCCGAATTGACACCCCTACATGGATACGATTGGGAATAGTAATTAATCATTTTGGCTTCAGTAAGATACAAAGGCAGTGATAAAGCTTTTAATTTACTTTGGTGGCAGTTTCCATTTTGACAAGCCACCTAGCTCAGTGTTAGTTACTTCTACATTCTGCATTTTGCATTTTGCATTATGATGATATTTCAGTAGGAAACTTGATGATGATATGAGTTTTTTGAGTTAGTCCCGCCCCGACCAGAAGAACTTCTTAAATCCTATATCTATGAGAGAACAATGATCTAAATTCTACTTAAATTTAGAAGCCCTACAAGGACAACACCTTCCTCCTCCTCAGAAACACAACTAGTTACTACCTTACTTGAATCTACTAAAGGGTCAGCTGGTGTCACAATAGCTCTGAAGTCACAGGGTCCATCTAATGTTATGCCCATCATCACATTCACGAGGATCAACCTAATTGGAAACCTTTTAAAATATTTCGGACTTAAATTGAAAAAGACTGGTTCAAAAACTAAACATTAGGGACAAACTTGTTCAAACGTTTGCAAAATAAAGAGGCCCAAAACAAAATAAACTAAGGGGTCTAGTGGAAAAGTTCAATATTAGGGACCTGGCGATCCAACGGTGCTGCAATAGTAAGCCTCTGTCATTCATATAGAAAGTATGCAAACAGAGGTTGTGGAAGAAGCCACTTTTGAGCGTTTTAGTTAAGTTCTCTACTATTTTATTCTTAGCCATACTTAGTCTATTTTAGGAGTCAATGGTATTTGGTTTCAAATACTGCTGGAAATTGTTGAACCTACAGCCCAACATTTTATTCTAGGCAATTTTAGCCTTTCATTTAGCTTCAAACTTAAGTCTTTTAGATTTATATTTGAAGTCCTGTTAGGTTTTGCTAGTTACTATGATATTTCATTTTGTCCGATTTTAAGTGCCCCTCTTTCCTTTTATGTGCAAAGCATCTAGTCAACTTCCTATTTTATAAGTATTAAGTGTTAGCCTTTACAAGCACCAATAACTAATCTTTCTTGTTTGAATTGTTAAAAGCATTATCAAAATGAATTTAATTTATAAATTATACTTGAAACAAAATGAATGAATAAACTTTAAACAGATAATCATTTATTAGATTAAATATGGTTTGAGTTATATTGACCCAAATATTCAAATGTCACTAACTTTATGTGAAAATAGTGATCAAGTTTTTCATTCTAAAGTAACTCTAACAACAATAAAATCTTTGGGTTATTGCAAAAAATGGTACCTGTACAAATATTTTTTGATTAATTTCATACCTCGACTATTTTTTGCGTTTAAAAGATACCTGTATAATAACAAAATGTCACATTTGGTACCTCAACCTCACGCCATCCAACAATTACCGTTAACTGTCCTACGTGGCACGCCACGTCGGATGCCACATCGGATACGACTGATATGGCATGCCACGTAGTACAGATCTGACCCAGTTCCTTTCCCACTAGTCGGATAAGTGGGTTTTCCCCACCCGGGTATGAAACGATGCCGTTTTGGCCCATCCTATCCCAGTCCTCCTCCACGTTCCTCCACATTCTTGCATCCACCAAATCCTCCTCCATTCCTTCGCCAACACCATCAATCATCACTCCCACACACCAAAATTAATTCAAACCCTCTCCATTGTCTTTCAATTCTCACCTAATTAATTCCCCTTTTTTTCTCATCTCATCCCTCTCAATCACCATCTTCCCATCTCTGCCAAAATCACCATACCCAATCTCCTCATCCGGATAGCACCATCTCGGCCTCTCCTTCTCCCTCTCGGCTCAGCCACCGACAGCACCCCCGATCTCCTCACCCACACCAACCACAACCGTAACCACCCATCATCGCCACCGACAACATCGTCATTTTATTTTTTTCAGAAAACTTTTAAATCAAATCCAGTTCGTACGCAAGTCCCATAAACAAATTTGACATTAATAAAGCTTGCATCAAATTCTAAATACATCTACTACCACGCCGCGAGGTGAGTTGTTTGGTGATGTGGCTGAGGCGGAGTGGTAATTGGTGGTGGATCGGTGAGGGAGCTGGGCTGGTGGTTGGCCGGAGGAGATGGGTGAGGCGGTTGGCCGGTTGTGTTGTGGTTGTGGCAGCGGTGGTGCTGTGGTTGATTTAATTTGGATTGATTTGGATTTAATTTGTAGAGGATGGTTTTTTGAATTAATTGGGTAGTGATGGTTTTGAATTAATTTTGCAGGAGATTGAATTAATTTGGTAGTTTGGCAAGAGATTAATTTGGTAGGTGGCTAATTTGGATTTAACAGAGGATTGAATTTGGATTTGGCTGGGTTTGGTTAAGAGAGGAAGAAGAAGAGAGAAAGAAAAAAGAAAAAAGAAAGAAAGAAAGAAAGAAAAGAAAAAGAAAAGGAAAAGAGAAAAGAAAGAGGCTGCTTATAAACGACGCCGTTTCATAAAAAAATGACGTCGTTTCATACCTATAGTAAAAGGCCAAAAACGACGTCGTTTCATACCCGGGTCGGGAAAACCCACTTATCCGACCCGTGGGAAAAGAACCGGGTCAGATCTGTCCTACGTGGCACGCCACGTCAGCCGTATCCGACGTGGCATGCCCCGTAGGACAATTAACGATGATTGTTGGACGACGTGAGGTTGAGGTACCAAATGTGACGTTTTATTATTGTACAGGTATCTTTTAAAAGCAAAAAATATTTGTACAGGTACCTTTTTTTGCAATAACCCAAAATCTTTCTTCAACAAAATCTTCATGTAACAGCTACCAAAACAAACATGTTGGCCATTCTGACTGCCTTTTTTGGCAAGCTAAGCAATTGCTTTGTCGATTCTGTGTGGGGCTTTTTTGCTCGACATGCAGGGTATGTGCATCTTGAAGATAATCATGCTGATATGGAGATAGCTGTTGAAGACTTAATGACGTTAAAGGAACTATTGATGCGAAGGGCTCGTATTGTTGAAGAACAACCACAAATGAAGCGGTTGCCAGGAGTTAACTTGTGGTTTGAAAGGGTGGACATTGCAGTAACGGAAGGTCATGAATTGATCAAAGGTGCAGATCAAGAAGTCCAAAGATTGTGTCTTGGGGATATAGGTTATACGATTCGACCCTCGATGCAAAAGCCGAATGGTATGAAACAAAGGGAGGATCTAACTCTAGAGTTTGAGACACATAAAACACAAGAAAAAATAGTAATATATATAGAGGAAACAATGGATGGAGACGCGTAGGGGAAAATGTAGAGATAATTAACCGGATTGAATGACGGAAGGATTAGAGATGATTGCTTGAATAACGACCGAATGAATACTTGAGATATGCTTGATGAGTAGCTTGAACGCGGGCAGGATATTCTTGATATTCAAGAAACACAAATCGTCCAAAATGAACACTCAAATATACATTCACTCACAAAGATGGAGTAATAACAGATTACACAATTGAAGGATTCTTAGTCTTTTTGATTGACTCAAGCCATGACAAATCAAAACCAAGGCAAACACCAATTTGAGCCCCGAATGAATAAGGAAGGAGTAAACTCAACTTAATCAATTATTCATCATAAAAAAGCAAACTGTAAATGTACATGAAACTAGCTATTTGTACTAGGTTACAAAAAAAAATGGACATTTTATGACAAGTTTGCCCTTCTGAATAAATAAAAGAATTAGAAGTCTCATTTTTGCCAATTTGTCCAGGGATTAACAGTATGCCATAAAGGCCTTAACGACTGTTATTCTCGGCAAAACTTGGCTCCAAAATTATAGTATGCTATCGGTATGCCGATAGCTTCCCGATAGATGGTCGTTCCCGGTAGCCAGCATATTTCCCATTAGATTCCCGACAGGTTGCCCAAAGGACAGGGTTGGCGCTGGCCTTTCCCATTTCTCCTGATAGACTCCTCCCGATAGCTTGCAAGCTTGATAGACTTGCTCTTGGACTTGCGTTCCTAGACAGTTTTGCGTGGGTGGATGTTGGTTCCCGATAAGTCCCCTTAAGGTTACCGGTAAGTGATCACTCCCGGTAACTTCCCTTGGTCTTCCCAGTAATGGACCTGTTGGGCTGTCAGTAAGGGAAAATTATCGGTATCTCCACTTAAGCTCCCGGTAGTTGTTCCCAGTATCTTCCCCTATGGTTCTCGGTAGGGGCCGTTGGGCTGTCGGTAAGGGCGCATCCCAATATCTCCCTTGAAGGTTACCGGTAAGTGGACGCTCTCACTATGGTATGTGAACTTCCTTAAGGTTGGGCTACATGTGATCACATCAATAGGTCCAAGAATTTTTGGTCAACCTCTATATTTTGCAAAAGGGTTGACAAATGCCTCAATGGCCTACTTGCTCTAAAGACCACTAGAGATTAATTCGAACTTGTGATAGAGGAGGCACCTGCAGAAATGGTGGCTGAACTGGCTTGCAATACCATGGTGGGCCTTGACACAAAGGTTGTAGAGGTTTAGAGTTACCTTGAAGATAAAGATGTTGGAATAGTTAGCTTTTACGAGATTGGGGGCGTGGGGAAAACTACCTTCTTAACCCAAATTCGCAACAAGTTTGTTGACACGTGTAAAGATTTTCTTATAATCTGGATTGTGGTTGGAAAAGATTGCAGTCTAGAGAATATTCATGCAGACATTAGAAAAGAGATTGGCTTTTCCCATGGACAATGGAGCACCAATGACATTTTTAACAAACTGCGAAAGCAAAAGTACATTTTGTTATTGGATGACATTTGGGAGCGAATTGACCTCACAAAAATGGGTATTCCTCCTTGAGAAAATCTAAATGGGTCAAAGATCATATTCACAACACGGTCACTTAAAGTGTGTGGTGAAATACTTGCTGAAAGAAAGATCAGAGTTGAGACTTTGGAATAGGAGCACGCGTGGGAGACGATACCTTCAACACCGACCTAGAAATTCTTCCACTTGCTAAAAATATGGCCATGAAGTGCGGTGGTTTGCCAATTGTATTAATTACAATTGGTCGAGCCATGTCGTGTAAAACAGAGGCAGAAGAATGGCGACATGTTATTCAGATCTTGGAAAAACCAGCTCTATTTAGGTATGAGCATGATTATGCATGAGACCTAACTGATCTCATTAATCTTGAATCTGCATTTAATCAATTTTGTAATGATTCCTTACGTGTTTCTGTTTGATATTAGATTTGGCCAATTTAGTGTTAAATAGACAACACAATAGTCATTTCTCTTAGCCATGGATTAATGACTAAGAGGATCGAAGTAGACACCTACGCGCTAGTGAAACATCCACGAAATGGTAGGGAGAAAGGTTAGTTGGATCCAGTCCCGATTGACGCCTAAGGATACTAGTCTAGAGTTGTCTTCCTCTAGTCGTTCATCAGCCAATTCAGTAAACTCTTTAACCAGCAAGGTGCTGGTTGATTAGGCATCATCTCTAAGCGTACCTGAGGTGGTGTTGATACAGAAGGGAAGGAGGGATCATAAGCGTACCTTGATCCTATAGCAACTCTATAGATTGAAGATGAATACCCCTGCATCAATGATTGTATCTCATATCTCATAGCTGCCTGCCTCTACTAGGAATTCCTTTCCTATTTGATTTCTATTTCTGAATCTGCCGTCTTGACTAAGAACATCATTCTTAGCTAAAATAGTTATCTATTTCATTTACTTCTCAGTTTTAGTTTTAATACAAACCCCCAACTTCACTTAAGTGTTATTTAATTATTACAAGTCCACACAAAAGTCATACCATAGCTCCCTGTGGATCGATCCTCTTGCATGCTATCTATAATTAATTTGTGTTTAGTAGTGAGTTGTAACTTACATTTATTTTTGACGGATTCGACGCCCATTAAATTTTGGCGTCGTTATTAGGGAGCTAACAGATACTGATCTTTCTATTTTCTTATTTTATGACTAGGTGATCTCGTGAAGAATTGATACCTTTCAATCCAGAGCTGACCAGAGCAGAGAAAGAAAATAGGAAGAGAGCCAAAAGAAGACTAGTGTTACCTAGTCCACTAAGAGAAGAACATTTTGATCAAGATCACTTTCTTGACCAAGACATAGATCAAGACGAACGAGAACTAAATCCAATAATCAACATGGAACAACCAGTAGAACAAACTCTTAAGGCTCTGAATCAGGGATTAGAGCAGGAGACTTACTCTTGTCTTAATCTACCACCAGTAGATCACGACTGGGCAATCAAGACCAATGTCATCCATAACTTGAAAAAGTTTCATAGTCATTCCAATAAGAATCCCTACATCCATTTAAGGAATTTTCACTTGGAATGTGACACACTTAAACCTCGAGACGTTCCCATTGAGAGGGCAAAACTAAAGGCTTTTTAGTGGTCATTGGAGGATTCGGCGAGGAATTGGTTCTACAACTTATCTCACAACACCATCAGCACTTGGGCTCAAATATCAACAACCTTCTTGAACAAATATTCAAATGCAACCACGACCGAAGAATCAAGAAAGAATCTCGTTTCCATCCAACAAAAGGGCAACAAGAGCTTCGGAGAATATCATCAGAGGTTCAAAGACTTACAGGACATCAGTCCTACACATGGAGTAACTGCTCAAGCTCTAATTCAGTACTTCCATAATGGAATGAGTCAAAGCGACAAAGAAAGAGTAGATGCAACAGCTAGAGGAGCTTCGCAAGACCTCACACCAACTCGAGCCAAACAATTGCTTCAAACGATGGCTGAGAACTGCAAAAATTATGGCTCTTCAGAGCGTTTTAATCCTATTACTTCTCCTGTTAATTCAATTGCTATAAAAAACAACAAATTGCTAGTATTGCTAATTTCATTCAAAAAATTTCTACATGTGCTTTTGGCACAAACAGCGACCAAGGCGCAACTGTGAGTGTATGTGGGGTGTACTGTCAAACTGACCACCACACAAATCATTATTCCATATTGCAACCAGCAACAGTAGAAGAGACCACTACTCATTTGAATACTGCCTACGGTCGCAATCAGAACCAACAGAATAAATACCCACCGAACAACCCTTACTCAAACAGCTATAACCCTAGATGGAGGAATCATCCCAATTTCAGTTGGACTCAAAAGCAACCTCAAACTAAGTCCATACTTCATCACCAACCTCTCCAACTACCTTCACCTCCTCAACAATTGCAAATAGCCGGTCCTACATGCGATGAAGAAATAGATGAAAAATTTACTCGAGAAGGTGCTATATTGGTAGACATACAAAAGCAGTTGAAGTTACTAATATAGGACAGGTAAAAGCATAACGTTAACGCGACTGGCTTGAGAAGTGGTGTAGATCTACCAGAAAGAGAAGAGACAATGGTATACTAGAAAGAGAAGGAGAAGCCAGGGCATAAGAATTGGCAGGAAGTGATGGAGTTTGAAAGTAAGTACAAGTACAAATAACCAGAATAACTTGAGAAAGAAGAGTCAGAAGAGATGGAAGAAGTAGAAAAGATCATAGTGATACAGGATGAACCTTTCTTGACCAAGCAGGACATAAAGCGAGAAGAAATGGCCAAGAAAGCAGAGAGGAAGGCCAAGAAAATAAAAGAAATTGCAAAGAAGAATGAAAAAGTGGATGATGCACCTCCACCTTTCCCACTTGCACTTCCAAAGACAAAAAGAGAGAAGGAAGAAAAGGAATTTATGGACATATTTAAAAAAGTGGCAATTAACATGCTTATGCTTGAATTGATTGCTAAAATTCCTAGTTATGCTAGATTCCTTAAAAGTTTATGCTCTAACAAAAAGAAACTTATAGGGATTGAACAAATTGGCTTGACCCGGAATGTCTCCTCAATATCCCAGTCAAAACTTCCAGAGAAGTGCATAGATCAAGGCACATTGGACATTCCTTGTAAGATAGATGATACGAACTGATAATGTGTATTTTATTCGTATATTTCCCTTCATTATCACCTTGATTTATGGCATGATACTGCTAATTTGCCCTTATTTCCATCTTTATTGCAGATCTAGGCCAAAAGGGAGAAATATGCGAAAATATATGCTTTTTGGGTGGAATTCCGCGAATCTCAAAGCAGCGAGGCCAAGAGATCAATTTCGCCGTCGAGTCCTGGACAATATTTCCTGGTCAAAGATTCATTTGTGTGCTTCCATGTGTCCTCCTTGCTGGCTTCTAGAAGATTCCATGCGCATCTAGAATATTCACTCACTCCCAAATTCTGCATCTTGCCCTAGCTGCTGATCAAGTCGTCTTGCCTTAGAAGTTTTTGTCTAGGCCTCGACGACCAAAGAGAAAGATTCCCAAAAGATCTGCACGGGATTCCATGCAGATACCTCCTAGCATATTCCAAAATATTCTCCTTTGTACTCCCTCTTAGCTGGATTTTGTCCTCTTGTGGGCAAGAGGGTATTTAAGCCTTTAGTTTTTAGGGGGTTTTGGGATATCTTGAAAATATTTTCTACTTTCTTCTTTGGGGAGCCGCCTCCTTTTCTCTCCTCCCCATTTTGGGTGGAGGCTGAGACCTCTATTTCCAGCAGCCATTGAAATTAACCTGAGCTTTGCTCCGGCCGGTAACATTTAATAGTTTTCCTTTTTCTTGTTCTTCTTCTTTTATGCAATCTCTCTTTTCTTATTTTGTTTATTTGTTTTATGGTATGAGTAGCTAGATTCTCTCTTCTTAGCAGAGGTATTTGAGGGTTGCATGAGGCTAGTTAAGAGGCCAAATCGTTCTTCATATATTCTTATTGTTGTATTTGCTTGCTTGTCGGTTTCTTGTCAATTCATCTAGGGCAAGTTAATAGCCTAGCTAACTAATAGCTTGACCTAGATGATTAATTTCATTTCTTTGGTTATAACTAACGCGAAGCCTTAGAATAGAGTAGACACTAGATAGATTGTCATTAGCTTAGTCCGTTCTGTCTAGGGCAAGTGAGCAACTAGGGTAGTGTTGCGAGCCTGACAAACTGAGAGGCATCTAGCCCTAGACGTGTCTTACCTTATCTTCATGGGCGTTGTGAGTATTGCCTCCCTGCTTCGTGCCTGGGAGGACGGCACAACGTCAAGGCTACCTTATTAATTGTGAAAATGGGGGGTAGCTTCTCTTACGAGGAGAGTAGGGGGTCTACGTGTAAACATGACCTCTATAGCACGTCTATGGCATAAGAATAGAATATTTCAGCGCCGATGATTGTCTTGCCCTCGACGTAACCCGAGATGATACCTTTGCTAAGATTTTCTCTCATTTGACTTTACCTCGTTTACTTTCTTATTTGCTTTCATTTATAATGGTTATTCCGTATTTCTGTCCTTGTTAGCTATCTAGGTCTCTACCTCATTTTCTGTCCTTGTTAGCATTCTAGGTCTCGACATCTTTTGGTTAACTCGTTTAACCAACAAACCCCCCATTGTTTCTTTTATTGTTCTATTTTATATCTGGCCTTGTCTAGCCAACGTCTTCGCCAATCTCTATGGATCGAACCTCTTACCACTGTCTTCAATCCTTTTTTATTACAGGTGATAAGTTGTAATTATTTGATCGTTCCCTCGATAAGCATTCATCAAATTGGCACCGTTGCTGGGGATAGGTGTTAAGTCGTGCCCTAGACAGTTCCAGAATTTTTTTTTATTTTTTTATCATTTTATTTTTTATTTATTTGTTTCTTCAATGTCCTATTTTAATTCTTATTCTCACTCACCCTCTTTTCTTCAGTATGTTACTCCTCACCGCCCGTGGTGGAATCAAGGAAATTTCAACTATGGAGTGCAAGCCGCACCTAGCTATCAATATTTTCAGCCTCCACAACCTCCATAAGACACACGAATGTCACAAGAAGATAGGGCAAGATTAGCTGACATAGAGAACCAACTTGAGGAGATGAAATTATCCTTGCAGGAGCTTAAGGAGCAGGAGCGCCAAGAGTCCATTGAAGCAAACTTTGCATACCTACCCCAGCAGCTTCCCCCTGACTCTGAACCACCTGAACCTACCCAGCTTGCCCTAGACGTTGCCCCAGCACCTGGACCAAAATTTTTAGTCCCAGCACCTCTGCCCAGTCAGACCACGAGTCACCCTATCACCCCCATAGAACAACATTTGCAGCACTTAAATAGTGTCGACTATTTAAGTAAAGAGAACTTCTCCACCGCCATTCTATGGGAGTTGCCATCTGAGTGTCGTGACCACGACGACGATTCTTATGAGATAGAGGACCTTTTTATGCCAACGGATGACCTAAAATTAGAGGATCCAGGATGCTCTCCTTCAAAGTCAGGAGCCAACATGGAGTACAAAGACAGCGAGGTCACGTTGTTGAGTTGAGCAACGCATATCTGCCAGATTTCCACGACGAGCGTCTTACCCTAGACGCAGAATTGAGGTTTTTGAGGTTTTTCACCAAATCAAATTTTGTGAAGAGCCTCTTGCCAAGGGAGATTGAGAATGAGGATTTAAGAGAGATTGAGGAAGAGATAATCGAGGACTTGAGCTTTAAAGTTGTTATGTGTGACATGGAGATTTCTAAACTTTCTAAATATATTGATCCTTTTCTTGAATCACCTTTCACTCATAACAATTTTTTCCTCTTTGTTTTGCGGGAACACAAATTAACATTTGAATCATATTATGGTTGCCTGCAGGATGCTTTGCTACTGGACCATCCACTTCATGAGCTAATTCACATCAAACTAAGAGGATGGAAAGCATTTAGTAGAATTTGTTAATAGAGGTTCGAACAGCCAACGTCGTGCCCTCGACAATAACTAAGGCGCTTCGTGGGAGGCAACCCACGTTCCTTTCCCTTTTTATTTCTGCTTCACTATTTATCTTTCAGAACTTTCTTGTGTGTGCCTGATTGACGTCTATTTTCATGCATGTTTACCATCTTAAACTATCTTGTTTATGGTGAAAATGGTGCCTTTCACGTCAATCTATCTACTTTTAAAGGAAATGAAGGAAATATCAGCTTTCAGCACAAACTAGCAATCTCAGGCGCAGTCTTGCCTAAGACTGCCGATCTAAAGACATGCAAAGCTAGGAGTCTTGGAACGCTATTGCTGGAGTGTGGATGACAGCTGGATTTGTGCTGGAGGAAATAAGAGAAAATCTATCTCGGGAGTGAAAATCAGACAAACGACCAATCTTAGCTAAGATAAATCAATCTTAGCTAAGATTGCCAAGATTGCCAAGAAACGTGATGAAACAGGAGTCACGGGATTTTGAGCTAAAAGAGTGGATTTGACAGCTGGAGACAGCTAGAGAAGATCAGACGTGATCCAAGATTGCATCCTTTAAGGATTATCCTCTATTCGAACAAACAAATCTATTTCTAGTTGTATTTTATTTTATTTCGAATTTGAATAATGTTATCTATATCTTTTAGGAGTTTTGAATATGGAAAAGAACGTAATTGGTGGGGACTCTAACCTTATTTAAGGTTAGGGAAGGCTGTCAATTACAGGGGCTTCCATCTTCTTTTCTTCTGGTTCTTGTAAACACTTTGCATTTAATTCTATTTTCATGTTCATCAAATATTTCTTTATTTTCTTGATTATTATGTCTAGTAGCTAAACACCTAATTCTTGGTAAGGGTTGAGTGAGTGTTCTTGTAAATCGTGAGACCGATCTGTTCCAATTATCCTCTCGTTCGTAATTGATTCAAGTTCTATTTTAACAAACCGGTTCCCATCTAGGCTAAGACTCGATCAATCTTAGGCAAGACGACGAATTTGTAGCCAGTCACGAAGGGGACGAGCGGAACCGGAGTGACGAAGTAGGCAGCTAACCTCGCGGGGGTTAGTGAACTTGAATCGATATAGGCCTAACCAGATTGACAACCTAGGGCTCCGAGTTGGGAGTAGCTTGGCCTAGACTCTGTCTTTCCCTACGCCATTGAGAAAACGCATATGCCTCAAGCCAGCAGCCAATTGGATAAACCCTTTAACCAGCAAGGTGTCCACTGTACAGGATCACTAGGAAAGGGGGTACCCTCCAAGTGATTTGAATAGGAGGAAAGTAGGATCGGAAAGGGGTTCCTCCCAATCTATAGCAGAGTTATGAGAGAGAAGGAGAAAATCTAAAGGTCGATGATCGATTAAACAAGGAATGCGCTCACGAATTCACCCTTACCAGGAATTTACTTCACATCAGTTCACAACCGTTCTCCATCACGAATCTTAGCTAAGATTCACTTCTGCCTAAGATTGCTTCTTTATTTAATTTTTGCTTTGTTTCTTTTTATTGCTTTGTTATCTTAATTGCAGAAATGAAACCCCTCAACTCCAGTGACGAGGAAGTCGAGTCAAGACTATGAAACCCCAACAAGATCTCTGTGGACGATCCTCTTACCACGACCTACAAGTTCCTTGTGGACAGTGTTAAGTTGTATCCCTTTTTATATCTTTTTATACAACTAAATTTGATGCCCTCGACACGCAATCAAATTTTGGCACCGTCGCCGGGGATCTTTTGACGGTGTTTTTGTAGTTTTATTTTTATTTTTGTTTTTGCAGTGATCTTGGCCAAGACAGTAGGCCAAACAGAAAAATCATGCTCCATAATTCTATCCCTCCTGATTTGAATGCATTTAATGTTGAGCATAAATTATTTGAAATATCTAACATGGTTCAAAATCTCTCTGCAAGGTACAACCAGGGACAACAACAACAACACCCCATTTACAACCCAACCCACAATTGCTACATGGTTCAACATTCGGGTGATCCAGCCCAAGTCAGTGCTGCATATGGACATAATCAGAGCCTATCTTGGCCAAGCCCGATATTCCAATAGTACCAACAAGCATATGGACACAATCAGAACCAATCTTGGCCAAGTCCGATATTCCAATAGTACCAACAAGCATATGGACACAATCAGAACCAATCTTGGCCAAGCCCGATATTCCAGCAGTACCAACAAGCATATGAACACAATCAGAACCAATCTTGGCCATGCCCGATATTCCAACAAACCCCCATAAACTCCCAATATTTTGTACCAGAACCTACCCAAAACTAGGCCCCTGTGCCTCAGTTGCCACTTACCCCCCAACCTCCAAAAGTTACTAGTGTGCCCATAGAAGAGACCTTGCGAAATTTCATGCAGGCAACCCAGTCTAGTCTTGTTGAGATGCAGAAACAACTTGCACAATTGGCACAAAAATGACTAGAAAATCAGGGTGCAAAGTCAGACAAGGATATGAGGATGCTTTATCAGGAAGATGAGGATGAAGATGATGATGTAGACGAAGAAATCTAGGCAGAGTCTCAGCCGAAACCAATCTTGGGTAAGACTGAGACTAAGACTGATATTCCAGCTGAGACAGAAAAGGAGCAGCCTATCTTGGCCAAGCCAGTGGGTAAGACTGATGAGCAGAGTTCAAAACCTCTGGAAACAGTGGAGATTCCACCACCTTTTCCTCCCAGATCTTCAAAACAAAAGAAATTAAATGAGGCTAAGGAATTTGGTGATGAAACAATAGAGTTTAACATGCATAATGTCATTGAAAATCCTAATAAAATGCATGATATTAACTTTGTGAACATCCTTGGACATGATGCTAATGAATTACCAAAAGATCATCCTAACATTTCACTCTCAAGTGTGCAGGCACCAGAAATTGAGCTTAAAAGTTGTCTTGGCCGCAATCTTGGCCAAGATTCAGTTCTGCCAACTAGTCCACCCAAAGCCATGGAATGGACTGACCATCTTCACAAGTTATTTTCTACTGTTCACAGTAGCCATAACTCACCATTTGTGATGCAGGAACAACCAAACTTTGACCTTGAACAGCTGCCCGATCCATTCCAATTTATACCTTTAGAGGTTGTCAAAGAGGCGCCACCCAAAGATCCTGACAAGCTCAGTGCATGGAGTGAGTTTGGGAAAGTTTCTTGATGAGAAATCCATGGCAATGTCGAGCCCAAGACGATAAATAAGAGCGCTACATGGGAGGCAACCCACGCAATCAGTGCCCTTCTCACATTGAGGACAATGCGAAGCCTAAGTGTGGGGAGGGATTTATCTATTATGTTTACGCTTGTTATTTTATTATTGCTTGATTGCATGTTTATTTTTCTACTTGTTGCATGATTGCTTATTTTGTGCGAAAATTTTAAAAATTTTCAGATTTTTAATCTTTAGATTTTTTTTAATATTTTTGTTAATGTGCACTGCCCAGTTTTAAAACCCCCATGTATGAACACACACTTTTGACTTGGGAACGATGAAAAAAACTTCCCTTTGGCATGTCAAGCCCTAATTAGTCGAACTATGCCTGTTAACCCTTATATCCACATCTAGGCCTAGACTCCAGTAGTTAAAACAGCACCCTGTGAGGACTTTGAGCTTCCATACCATATATTTTTCATGTGCGAATAGAATTCTTAGCTAGGCACTAACTAGGTTTGCATGATATCCCTAGGTATAGGCACCATTAGACATGGGAAAGCAACAAAGTGATGAAAGTCTTCGCATCAATGTCTTATTTCTTTCTTTTCTTTCTTTTCTCTCTTTTTCTCTCATTTTCTTCATCTTGCCCCCGACTCTCATCTACCCCTACCCCTCTCTTTTCTTTCTTTTTCCTAACCACTTGAGCTTATTCTCTTGATCTGTTTCCTTGGCAGGTAAGCAACAATTGTTGAGGGTAGCGTCGAGGGCTAGATATCCAGAAGGACGTGCAGAATAGTCAAAGTATGAGGAAGCATAGGAAGTTAGGACTTAAGCGCAGAAAGCAGAGATCTAGGGAAAATCATCAGAAACATCATCATGCCCTAGAAATTATCTCAAGAGAAAGAGCTCCCCCAGAAAAGTCTAAGTGTGGGAAGCCGAAAAGTCAAACTTCAATGCTGGAAGCAGATCTAGGGCAAGACACCTCAGAAGTATTCTACCCTAGTCGAATCAAAGCTAGAAAGGTTCGTGCCCCTTCTTTTTAAAAAAAAAAGAAAAAAGAAAAATTCAAAAAAATATAGAATAAAAATTAAAATAAAAAAGGGGGCAAAACGCGAACAAAAGAGCCTGCTACTAGCACCCCATTAAGAGAAGAGCTTCCTGCCCAAGAAGAAGGAATCCTTCGTGTAGCCCTCACCTCAGTTGCATCATCATGCCCTCGACGAGCGCTGTCTTACCAACCTCGCCTTTTTCCTAGCCAAGGAATCCATCTAGGTTTGAGTTGGTTGTCTCTCTTCTTTCTCTTCCTTCTCTTCTTATTTTCTCTCTTTCTATTTTATTCTTTTCCTTTCCTTTCCTTCTTCTTTTTCCTTCTTTTTTTAAGCCTAGCCTGTCCCTTTTCTTTCTTTTTGCTGATGCGAAGTTCTTTCCGATTGATTGATTTCCCATGCATGTGTACTACGTACTCGGATTGATGTGCAAGTCTGGTTTTGTGCTGTGCTAGTTGCATTTAGTTTTAAGTGATTAAACACCTATCTTGTGAGGATTACTTGTGTTTAGGCCTGGATGTGGTAAAGTCTTATCTTTAGGGTCGTTATCCTTCTGATTTGATGCAGGTGTTATTTAGGCAGAATTGACTTTGTCAAGGCCTAACTTGCTGACTTGTTTATTATTTTTCTTGTGCCATGCTTGATTGGGTGTTGTTCGTTCTTGGGGTGTTTTTAGTTTTGTGAATGCTCGAGGGTGAGCATTAGCAGTGTGGGGATATTTGATAGCGTGTATTTTATGCGTGTTTTTCCCTTCATTATCACCTTGATTTATGGCATGATACTGCTGATTTGCCCTTATTTCCATCTTTATTGCAGATCTAGGCCAAAAGGGAGAAATATGCGAAAACATATGCTTTTTGGGTGGAATTCTGCGAATCTCAAAGCAGCGAGGCCAAGAAATCAATTTCGCCGTCGAGCCCTGGACAATATTTCCTGGTCAAAGCTTCGTTGCTGTGCTTCCACGTGTCCTCCTTGCTGGCTTCTAGAAGATTCCATGCGCATGTAGAATATTCACTTGCTGCCAAATTCTGCATCTTGCCCTAGCTGCTGATCAAGTCCTCTTGCCCTAGAAGTTTTCTTCTAGGCCTTGACGATCAAAGAGAAAGATTCCCAAAATATCCGCATGGGATTCCATGTAGATACCTCCTAGCATATTCTAAAATATTCTCCTTTGTACTCCCTCTTAGCTAGATTTTGTCCTCTTGTGGGCAAGAGGGTATTTAAGCCTTTAGTTTTTAGGGTTTTGGGACATCTTGAAAATATTTTCTACTTTCTTCTTTGGGGAGCCGCCTCATTTTCTCTCCTCCCCCTTTTGGGTGGTGGCTGAGACCTCTATTTCCAGCAGCCATTGAAATTAACCGGAGCTTTGCTCCAGCCGATAACATTTAATAGTTTTCCTTTTTCTTGTTCTTCTTCTTTTATGCAATCTTTCTTTTCTTATTTTGTTTATTTGTTTTGAGGTATGAGTAGCTAGATTCTCTCTTCTTAGCAGATGTATTTGAGGGTTGCATGAGGCTAGTTGAGAGGCCAAATTATTCTTCATATATTCTTATTGTTGTATTTGCTTGCTTGTCGGTTTCTTGTCAATTCGTCTAGGGCAAGTTAGGAGCCTAGCTAACTAATAGCTTGACCTAGATGATTACTGTCATTTCTTTGGTTATAACTAACGCGAAGCCTTAGAATAGAGTAGACACTAGATAGATTGTCATTAGCTTAGTCCGTTCTGTCTAGGGCAAGTGAGCAACTAGGGCAGTGTCGCGAGCCTGACAAACTGAGAGGCATCTAGCCCTAGACGTGGCTTTCCTTATCTTCGTGGGTGTTGTGAGTATTGCCTCCCCGCTTCGTGCCTGGAAGGACGGCACATCGTCAAGGATGCCTTATTAATAGTGAAAATGGGGGGTAGTTTCTCTTACGAGGAGAGTAGGGGGTCTACGTGTAAACATGACCTCTATAGCACGTCTATGGCATAAGAATAGAATATTTCTGCGCCGATGATTGTCTTGCCCTCGACGTAACCCGAGATGATACCTTTGCTAAAATTTTCTCTCATTTGACTTTACCTCGTTTACTTTCTTATTTTGATAACAATTGGAATGCTCCTGACGGCAATATTGTAGCTACGGCATCTATCCTTGACGAGTTTCTATACGCTTCCCTGAAAAACCAACCTATCGCCCGGGCCAGCGGAAGTTTCCTAGGATGGTCGACTTCAGCGGGGGGGGATCTCATGCATCTTTTCACGCACGGCGTCATCCCATCCTAGGGGAACGGAGAGGATGTCGCTCCTGATAGGCCTTACGTGATTATCGCCCGCGATGGCTTACCTATTATCGCTGGAAGCGATATCTTCGGACGATGCTTATCGCTGCACCCCTATCGCTGTCAGGTATCGCCAACTTCGGCCTATAAATACCCCCATCTTTCCAAACAGAAGGTAAGATCGAGATCATCTTGGAGAACCTCTACCATTCTGAAAACTCGAACTGACTCAAGCATCGGAGTGTCTACGCCGGAGTCCCCCTCCGGCGCTTTACAGGTACCTCCGACGCCGATCGCTTCCCCTCCGACTAGCTGCAGCAGCCGTTTCCGACCAGAAGAGATCTCGGATCTTATCAAATGGTGCTTTCATTGAGAGCTTTGGTGTATTAAGTGAGCGTCCTTAATAGCCAAGCTCCGTTTAGTTGGGAGATCGGAACGGTTATGACAGCCAGATCGGAGCCAGACCGGTCTACATTTTCCAATATTCCTTTCTCAACTCGCAGGCGGTTATTTCCTTTTGCTACTGCTGACCTCTCTATGACGACGCAATCGACTATCTCGGGACCTCTGGACCTCTCGGTTGGGATCGCCGGAGGATCTATCTCCTCACAGACGGTCATTTCTTCATCGCAGACGGTGGGATTTGATCTTTATACTCCTCTTTTGGAAGGATCTGTGCTTAACAATGAAAATCCCTTTGCTATGGAAATAGCGGCCCTTCGTTCCCGCTTGGAATATTTGACTGAAATGGCCACTAGAGTCACGCCTGGTGCTTCTGGATCTAGCGTTCCTCCTCGCGTCATATTTACACCATCTATTGTTGCTGATCGACCTTTGCCCCCGTTGTTTCCAGAGAACCCCCAAGTGCCTTTATCCGCAGGAAATCCCCCGGTTGGTCATGTACAGCTCACTCAAGGAGTAGTAGAGGCTTATGTACCACAAATGCCGCAAAGACTTCCTCTGCAGGAAGACAGGCAGCTTGAGGCGTTAAGGAACCGTTGGGCCGGACGGAGGGAAGGAACAAACAGGAGTTTATCTCCCGTGTACAGTGAAAGATCCAGTAGCAGAAGATATCGAAGTCGTTCTCCCAGGAGTCGCAGTCGGTCTCCCAGGCGACATCATATACCTGAACCAAGGGAAGGAGGGCGACAAGGAGACATATCTCCCCCACGTCATGCGCGTGAGATTCTTGATGATACCTCAGGTCACCCTTTCAGTCGTCGTGTAAGACGTCACAGGGTCAGCAGGCGAGTGAAGCTTCCCGCTGATACTTATGATGGTACTAAAGATCCTATTTCACACATCAACAAAGTGAAGGATTTCGTCCAGTTTCAAACCCACAGTGATGCGGCTTTATGTCAGATATTTGTTATGACCTTATCGGGAGTTGCTCGTCTTTGGTTTGAAGGTCTTCCTGGCGGATCCATTAGTAATTTCGCACAGTTGGAATCCAAATTTCGGAGCAGATTTAGTACAGCAATTCCAATTCGGAAATCTGCCGCAGCGTTATTTGACATACAGCGGAAGCCCCAAGAGACATTGAAAGAATTTCTCAGCCGATTCGATCTGGAAATGTCATTAACGCCGGGCGTTACCGTTGATTTCGCCATAGAAGCTCTGAAAAGAAACTGCCATTATGGAAAACTGAAAGATGCATTGATGGTGGATCCTCCAATATCCTTGGACGCACTAAGACTTAAAGCCCATAATTATGCGAAAATGGAAGAAGAAGAAAATAGAAATAGAACATTTAATATGCCGCCTGGGGCACCTCACATCCCTGCCGCTCCCGCAAATTCTCTGGTTGACGATCATTACACTGATGATTACGCTCGACGGAAATATTACATCCCAAAGACCTACGATAAGCAAAAAGGAAATTCCTCGAAAGGAAAACAAGGTAGTTCCCCTCATCAGCGTCAAGGGAACGCTAACAAAAATCGAGCGTATGATCCGGATTTTCCCTCCTTGAATGTACCAAGAGCGGAGATCTTGGCGATAGCGGAACAGCGAGATCTTCCTATCCGTTATCCTGCACCCACGAAACCTGGAGTGCTTTTAGGCAGAAGAGAAAACGCTTACTGTAAATTCCATAAAGCCAGAGGACATTCCACAGAGGCTTGCAGAGAATTAAAGTGGGCGATAGAACGCTTGGTGGAGGAAGGATATCTGGGAGAATTTGCGACTCAAGTAAGGGAAGATGCCCGAAACAATCCGATAAGAAGAGCGGCAGACGAACGACCAAGGCCCCCTCCAGTCCCACAGCCGGATAACGCTCCCAAAGGAAAGGGTGTGGAAACCTTCGCGATAGATGGCGACGACATCCCCATAATCAATATCATAGCGGGAGGGATCCCCTACGCAGATGAATCAGAACAGTCGATGGTGGCGAAAGGGGAAAAGCGTACGCGAGACGACATGACAAAGAAAGGTGGAGCGATAGACATACTTGATCGCATGATCTTATCCTTTTCAGAAGAGGATGAAAAAGGCGTTATCTATCCCCATAATGACGCCTTGGTAGTCACACCTGTCATCGCCAGTCATGGTATAAGAAGGACTCTTGTGGACAACGGGAGTGCCGTGAACCTTTTTTCGCTGGAAGCTTACAACCTCATGAAACGCCCCCACGATGAGTTAACACCTAGTAAGATACCCATAGTCGGAGTGGATGGGACCCCTATCCCTGTTACGGGAGTAATCACCTTACCCGCATACTTCCGAGAAGACACTTACAAACGGTCAGAGAATTTGTTGTTCCTTGTTGTGGATCTGAATCTGCCCTATAACGTCATACTCGGACGGCCTTTCCTCAATCGCTTTGGAGCGGCGATATCACAAAAACATCTAAAGATGAAATACCCCTCCTGGGACGGGGTGGTATCGATAAAAGGTGATCAGAAACTGGCGGCAGAATGCTATTCGCTCATGACTCAGACGAGCTGCGATATATACGTGTGTATAGCGGCAGACCCCTACGAGCAGGGTGATGAAAAACGCGCTCAACCCCTTGACAAGATGGTACCCGTATCAGTGATAGGCAAAGAGGGAGCCAGCTTCCTGGTCAGCGATAAGCTCAGCCCAGCGGAAAATCTTCAACTGGCACGGCTGCTGAACAAATGCCAAGGAAATTTCGCATGGAAGCCCGCCGATATGCCAGGTGTATCACGAGAAATAGCCGAGCACAGGCTTAACGTTGACCCTGACGCCAAGTCAGTTCAGCAAAAACGACGGGCGTTCTCCACCGAAAAAGCGTCGGCTGTGGAAAAGGAGGTTGTGAAGCTCCTTGACGCGGGTTTCATTCGCGAAGTACAGTATCCCACTTGGTTAGCCAACCCGGTTCTTGTTCCTAAACCCAATGGAGATTGGCGTATGTGCATTGACTTCACCGATTTGAACGATGCTTGTCCTAAGGATTGCTACCCGCTTCCTCGCATAGATCAGTTGGTTGATCAAACCGCTGGGTACGCATATCTAAGCTCATTGGACGCCAATTCCGGATATCATCAAATCCCTATGGCCCTAGAGGATGAGGAGAAGACCGCCTTCCTTACTCCTAAAGCCACGTATTGTTACACAGCGATGCCATTTGGACTAAAGAACGCGGGGGCCACGTTTCAGCGAATGGCAAATAAGATTTTTGAGGAACAGATAGGGAGAAATGTGGAAGCATATGTCGACGACATACTGGTGAAGAGTGCGAATTTTCATGATCACCTGCAGGATCTAAAGGAAGTTTTTGATGTGATGAAAAGGTATCGCATGAAGCTAAACCCCCGGAAGTGCATGTTTGCATTCCAGACGGGTAAGTTCTTGGGCTACGTAGTTAGCCAGAAAGGTATCCAGCCTAATCCTTCCAAGGTTAAAGCTATACATGATATGATATCGCCGAGAACCGTTAAGGAAGTGCAAAGGCTAACGGGGCGCGTTATCGCTCTGGGACGATTCGTCTCCAAGCAAGGAGAAAAGTGCCTCCCTTTTTTTCAAAGTCATACGACGGAAAGCCACGTTCGGGTGGACCCTAGAATGTGAGCAAGCATTTGTGGACTTAAAGGACTATTTATCATCTGATTTATTATTGACAAGGCCCGAATCCGGCGATACCCTATACTTGTACTTGGGCGCGGCGGACGAGGTGGTCAGCGCCGTCCTTGTTCGTGACGATAACCACACTCATCGCCCAGTTTACTTCGTGAGTCATGTCTTAAAGGACGCGGAACTGCGATATGCTCGTATTGAGAAAATAGCGTTCGCCCTTATACAAGCCGCCCGCAAGATGGACCGATACTTCCAGTCTTATCCTATCGTTGTACTTACAGACCAACCCTTGAAGAGGATATTTTGAAAGCCTGAATCTTCAGGAAGAATGCTGATCTGGGCCCTAGAACTCGAACAATATGGTTTGAGGTACCAGTCCCGGCCATCCGTAAAGGCTCAGGTCCTTGCTGATTTTATAGCGGAGTGTACTTTCACAGAGGACCCTTTGAGTGGTGTACCTGAAGCGGAATGGAACGATATGGATCTCCCATTCCCAGAAACATATACGGATCTTTGGATCGTTCATGTGGACGGAGCCAAAAACCAAGAACTGGCGGGGGCCGGAGTCTTCATAAACGGGCCGCACGATATGCATATACGGTATGCTATTCGAATCTTACAGCCTTTGTCCAATAACGCAGCCGAATATGAGGCGTTGCTAGCTGGACTCAGAATAGGAAGAGAGTTTTCTTCAAAGGGAAGGCGCGATACCGGCCAAACATGAGATCTGCGTCTAAAAATTTGTGGAGACTCCAAACTGATAATTGACCAGGTCTCAGGACACTCTCAGGCTCGAGAACCTATTATGGTGCAATACCTCTCTAAGGTAACGCGAGAACTAGTGGAAATAAAGAAAGAGGGCATGCAAGTCAGCTTCGAGCACGTTCCCCGAGAGGAAAACGCTGAAGCCGATTACCTTGCCAAGCTGGCCGCGAATCCTGAAGCATCCATACCTAAAGATGTGTACTATCGTGAGCTATCGGTGCCGTCCTTCATGGAGGAACAAGCCTCTTTGTGTGTGAATGAGCTCGAGAATGATTGGCGGATTCCGGTAATAAAATACCTGATGCACGAAGAGCTGCCTGACGGTAACGCTGAAAAGATGAAAGTGCTAAGACAGGCTGCTCGTTGCACGTACTATAACGGGGATCTAATTCGAAGATGTTTTTCTCACCCCGGCGCCAAATGTATAACCGAACAAGAGGGCCTTCACACCTTACGCGAAATCCACGAAGGGATATGCGGAATGCACGCGTCAGGTGGCACCATGGCGGCACAAGTTTTCAGATCAGGATTCTACTGGCCCACCATACGAAGGGATTGCCACAATTATGTACAAGCTTGCCCCAAATGTCAGGAATTTGCTAAAATTCCTCGACGTCCGGCCACGGAAATATCGGAAATCATCGCCCCTTGCCCTTTTGCCAAATGGGGGATTGACATCCTGGGTCCATTTCCAAAGGCAAGGTCCCAACTGAAATTTGTGATAGTGGCTGTGGACTATTTTACGAAGTGGGCGGAAGCTGAAGCGGTTGCCACAATCACGGCAGAAAAAACATGGCTTTTTTTCAAACATCAAGTTATCATGAGATTCGGGGTGCCTCGTATCCTTGTCAGCGATAACGGGACCCAGTTCACCAGCCAATTCTTCAAAGACCAATGCTCAGAATTCGGGATTGAGCAGAGATTCTCTTCCGTGGCTCACCCACAAATGACCGGACAGGCAGAGGTAACTAATAGGAGCATCCTCAGCGGTATTAAGAAAAACATAGAGGGGTCTAAGAAGAAGTGGGCTGATGAATTGCCATACGTGATGTGGGCATACCGCATGACCGTAAAAGTTAGCACTGGAGAAACGCCTTTCGCGTTGGCTTTTGGAACTGAAGCCGTTACGCCAGTGGAAATTGGGGCCATGAGCCTACGGGTGGCTCACTTTCGTGAGGAACTGAACGAGGAACGGTTACGCGCTAACCTGGACGCATTACCAGAGGTTCGAGAAGAAGTCTTACTGAAAACGCAACACTACAAAAGAAAAATGGCCCGTTATCATAACAGGCAGGTCAAAGAGCGATTGTTGAAAAACGGTGACCTGGTGCTCCGAGACAGGCGAGCAACCGGACAACGTATGGGCAAGCTTAGTCCTAACTGGGAAGGACCGTATCGCGTAACCCACGTTGTCGGAAGAGGGGCCTATCGCCTGGAGACACTTGATGGTACGCCCTTATCCAACTCCTGGAATATCGCTCGTTTGAAGTTATATTATCCTAGAGTTTAATTTTATCTGCACTATTTGGATTATAACGACCCTAACCGTGGCTAACGCTCAATAGGAGAGTTTTCGTGGGTTTGTGGTTGCTTTTGTGCAGATAAAAAGGGGGGTACCCTGGGAGTGAAAAGTCCTATCCTTGTGATGGTCGGTCTTGATCAGATGGCCCACTAAGTGAGGGCACGACCCCAGTGTATCCTTGACTAGCGTCGGATTGAAAGATCCTTGACGCCCCCGGGAGTGAAAAGTCCTATCCTTGTGATGGTCGGTCTTGATCAGATGGCCCACTAAGTGAGGGCACGACCCCAGTGTATCCTTGACTAGCGTCGGATTGAAAGATCCTTGACGCCCCCGGGGGTGAAAAGTCCTATCCTTGTGATGACCGATCTTGATCAGATGGCTCACTAAGTGAGGGCACTACCCGGTATCTTTGGGAGTGAAAAGTTCTTTAATGATAACCGATCTCGTGGAGACGGTACATCAAGACAAGACACGCCCCAAAGAGTTAGAAACTCTGTTTAGAAACAAGAATCCTATCTTAACGGTCGGGCTGGTGCAGCTAAACCATTAAGTAAGGACACGGTTCTAAACGAGAGGACAACGCCTATAAAAGTGAAAATTCCCTAGCCTTGTGATAGCCGTCCAGATCCGACAGCTCACGAGATGAGGCACTTAGAAAGGCCGAACGAGAGATAAGGGAAACGTGAAGGATCGCGTAATTCCAGCTAGTAACCGGATGAGTAATCCCTGGCGAAGTATAGAGCCGAGGGACAACGCGATTCGAAACGGGTTCCGTGATAAAGCCCAATGATGGCAGCAAACAGGCTCCTACGGGTAATCACTATCTCTCAAATCTCGTTTTGTTACTGACGATCTACAATTAGAAATGTGCAGAATACTTCTGAGCAGCGGAAGGAGCGGTGGTCATGATACCGATAGGCTTATCGAAAGGCCAAACCGACATAGATCTTGGTCATCTTGGTATAAACACCAAGGATCTGCTCAAGAAAGTAAACGCACCGTGAGGATAAGGCAACCTCAGTGACGAGAGAAGTCTCGCGATGAGAAAAATAAAAGAGGAACATCGATAAAGGGATTGTCTAGAAATATTAAAGGCATCTCAAGGATTTACAAAGATTCACTGTTCAAAATATTTATGCTGCAAAGGCAAAAGACAAAAACCAAGCGATATTTGATCGCTGGAGGGAACGGCAAAATATCGCGACACATCAGCTCTCGGGGTCTTTTCGTTTCCAGCCCGCTGCCTTGGCTTGGCGATAGCCTGCCACGTTGATATGGGCAGAACTCTGTAGAAAGGCTTTCGCGACATCTTCGCCCTTGTACGCATCCACCCCATGAATTTCTTCGAAACACTTAACTAGAACACGGGCGGTCTGTTCAGCATGCCACCAGCCCATATCGACTGACTCTTCCGCCAAAGCTGCCTTCTCCTTTTCTAAAGAGGACTTCTCATTCTCCAAAGCAGTCACTTTGGCCTGTTCCTCTGACAAAGCCGTTTCCAGAGCGGAATGCTGTTTCTGTAACTCGTGGTGAGCCAGCAGTATCTTGGAACGATCTGCCAACACCTTTTTCTTTTCATCTTGCTCCTTGGACAGCTCCGCCGAAATAGAACGGAGGGAAACAGTCCGATGCTTCACCTCCTCCGCCCAGTAGTGAAATTTCATCATATTGGAGAAAAGGCTAGCACGGAAGGAGTTCACTTGGTCATCTTCCGCCAGGGAAAGGAAAGCTTCCCGTTCTGCAGATGAGGCCAGAATTTGAGAAGCCAGCAGCGCAGAAACCTCATCTGAACCATCGCCCCCGATGGCTGCCAAACCACGGGTACGGAAGTCGAACAACTCAACCTGATGGGTCACTTCGCCGAGCCCGTTTAATGGACAAAGATCCGCCGCAAAATTGAAAGAGGTTCCGGCTTCATTATAGCGTTGCCGCCAAGGAACGCTAGAGGGAACGAAAGCCAGAGGACCAGGGGCGCGAACCTGTGAAAAAGAACTGCCCGGGGGGCAGGAAGGTACCATGAGGCTGATAGCCCGAAAGGTCCTGCAAGACGTCTTGATAGCCTAAAGAAGAGGAATAATGATGCACAGGCCCACCAAAGGAACTGGGCGAAGCACCAAAGGGGTCCGCACCTCCTAGGTCCCCCAAAACTTCCGCGGAATGTCCACCTGGAGTAACCACTGCGGAGTTAGGAACGTTAATGGAACCACCTTCCCCCGCGATGTTAGAGGAGGGTATGTTCTCATCCTCGCCTTCTATCCAGGCCCTCTTCGCGGAACCCCTCAGCACATAAGTGAGATTCATATCGCCTGAAGGAGCGGAAGCAGTAACTACAACGGCCTCCTGCAAGGAGTACAAATTGAGAAAAAAGGAAAATAGATCAAATGACGAAAGATATTGAGGCACAACACGCTTACGGTAGCGGTGTTGAGGGAAGGTAGTGCCTCAGAAGAACCCGCAGCGTCGGGAGAAGGAGTAAGAGTGGCGATACTCCGTGTTCTTTTCTTCTTTTTTCCTCTGGCAATGGCCTTAGGAGCCTGAGAAGATGAGGGAGCAGCAACGGTCACGATGGGAACACCTTCAGGGATGTCGGTATCCCCTTCGCCAACTGAGGAGGAGGATACTTGAGCGAGATTCGCGGAAGTAGCCGGAAGCTCAGAAGGATTATCAGTGGCCTCTGAATCGAGCTTTTCCCTTTCTTCCCTATTATGAGCTCTCCTTAAGCGTCTTCTTACGCTTTCCGGTTTATAATCAGGATCCGTCGCTGCAAAATCACAAAATAACGTCAGCGTTAGTATCAGTGATGAAAGGGAAAGGTAGCGCGATACTCACGTCTAACGCACTCCTGAATGGCCATTCTGCAGGCCGTGAGTCGAATGTGAACGCTGATCTCCAGTTGGAGTAAGGTGTTTAACCATCCTTGTTCACGAGCGGGAAGTGTCCCTGGTCGACTCCAAACGCCATCTTGGACGTCCTGGTTGAACCCAGAACGCCACTCGGGACCAGGAGCGTCAGGAAGATTTATCAGAAAGAACTCCTTTTTCCAAGCCTCAACAGAAGACTCAATATGGAGCAACTTCCAAGTAAAAGACTTGAGAGAATCATCGTCAAAGCGAGGCGATATGGTTATCACACCCCGGCACTTCATCAATTTAAAAAGGGATCTAAGCAACAAAAGAGAAGGGGAAGTGATCCCCTTATATCTACAGAGTTCCAAAAAAGCATAAACACAGCAATATGCATTTGGGGCTAACTGGGCAGGATTGAAATTGCCAGCAATAAGCAAACCCTTGACGAAAGAATCGATAGGGAGCTGGAAACCGTAGCGAAACATCTGGGCATATAACACCCTTTGATTGCCGGTCAGAACGCTGTTTAAACGAACTGACCTAGGGGCAACAACAGCTTGGCAACCGTCAGGAATAACGGCACCGTGAGTAGCCAAATACTCCTGGAGAATGGCCTCCGTGGTAATAACACTGATCGTGGTATCCATTTTCTTCTCATCGATGGATTTTGACTCAGAACGGCGAGTCTTTGCCATGACTGGACTAAGGAAATAGAAATGAAGAAGACGAGGGAAAGGAAGGGAAATACCTTTGAAAGGAAAGAACTTTGAAAGCCTTGAATGGAGGTGAGAAGGACAAGACGGCCGAGAGATAATATGAAAAAGTGGAGTGAAAAAGAAAAGGGAAGAAATAAAGAGGGTTTATAACCCTAGTAATTAAAAGGAAACGACGGATGCTGCAGTCGTTGTGTCGAAGCGGCATGAGGGATAAGATTCAAGCAATGAGTACGACTCTAGAAGAAGCGCGACAAACGCTTCAATCTTGTTAAAAATTTCTAAACACGCTAAGGTGAAGCGGCAGAAGAAACAAACACGTGTGTCTGCACCATCATGACTTTTCCCGCGCACCGACGGAAGGGTCGCGAGCATTAAATGCTCTGAAAAGAAGATGTGACTTTTTGATAAAAAGCAAAAGCGATATCACAAGAAAGGAAATGATGCAAATCGGCGTTGAATAAAAGAACAGTTCTCAAGACAGTACAAGAGGGCGAAATAAAATAAGATATCGCCCGAAGAGCAAGGTACCGATATCGCCGCGAGATAGGACGTTATTACAAGACATGGAAAACAAATAGCAATGTTCTTCAATGGATCAATTAAGAGTCATCGCATGCCTCGCCGTCATCATTCCCTTGCTTTTCCCCAGAAGAAGGAAAACCCCTTTCGCCTTCACTAAGATCTTTAATTTTTTGGGAAGCGTAATTGGCCAGCATGGATGAATCGACGACGCCTCGAATATGGAGATCCATAAATCCTGCGATACAAACCTCGATAGTCTTATTCTTCCACCAGGCTATCCTCGAAGGAACTTTGGCCAAATCGGCATCGCGAGATGACAACTCTTCACGGAGGAAGACGTTCTTTTTATCAGCCACCACCAGTTCCGCCTCCATTAGCTCTGCTCTCGCTTTCCCCTTCGACTTCTCCCGAGAAAGTTCAGCGCGACAATCCTCCAACTCCGCCCGAGTTCGTTCTTGCAACTGCGATAGCTCCTTCGCCGTCGCCAGGGCCGCGTCTAATTGTTCCTGCAAATCCGAAGAGGGTCGAGTTTTGTTACGCTGGTCTTTAAGAAAATAATGAAATTTCCGAAAGCTAGCCAGCATGTCGTTCATGAGGTGTGACTGTCGTGTCTCGGGAGCATGCTGTAAAAACTCTTCCCTGTCCTTGGAAGAAGTAAACATCTGTCTCACTATGGGACCCACGGGCTCTTCTCGCGATAACGGATCCGATATTCCTAAGGCACGAAGCCCGTCAGTGCCGAAAGAGGACAAATCCAGCTGATATCCAGTGGGGCCCTGGGACCTCTGAGGAGAAAGGTTGGCAATATAAGGAGGGGAACAACTTTTTGCGCAATCACCAACGCCCGAAATTGAAGACAGAAACAAAAGAGGAGGCTTCCGTGGGAGAAATTCAGGAGGAGCGCTTAAATTCGAAACCGGTAGGGTTGCCTCTGGGATAAAAGAACCTATCAGGGAAGCAGGATGGCCCGACGACAAAGGAGAGGTCGCGGCTGCCGAGGTCTCATTGTTTTCGATAGAAACGGCGGAAGGCACCCTGATAGCTTTGATATTTTTCACCACTTGCGAAGTACTCGCGGCATGAGAAGCGTTAATATTCTCGGGGGGGACCGCGTTAACTTCCTTCAAAGGGGGAACTGGGGGGTTAGTTTTCTCTGTGCGAACCTTCTTTACGAGACGCTCCGTCTCTTCTGCAATTTCTTCGCTATCGTCCTCAGCCGATTCCGCCGTGTCATCATTCCTCCTCGACCTAAGTTTCATCCTTTGGGCAATAGTAGCATGACGTAATTCAGGACCAGTGTCCATGCTCTCGCTATCGCTGTCGATTTTCTCAAACACAGGATCGCCTTGAGCTACCCTCTTGCCACGGGACGGAAGCCAATTTTCAAGGAAACAAGAAGGTCGAGTGGAGGCTCTGCGAGTTGTGACGATTTTAGTCCTTTCCCTTCCAGGCGGAATGGGTGGGCGGCGGGAATTTTCAGGCGGAGGAGAAGGAGGCAGCGACTGGAGAGGTGTTACGTTCAAAGGGGCGTCACTCTCCCCAGAAGAACTACTCTCAGCGTTACCTGCCAACAAAACATATTAGCAAATTAAGAAGATTGAAGCGATAAAGAAGAAAAAAGAAACTCACCCACAACGCACTCTGACAAGGGCCTGAACCGAGCAAACTCCCGGATACAGAAAGACCCTTCTATTTCTAACAAGGCGCTAACGTTGGAAACATCCTGGCTTGACAGCGCTTCCGGTCTTTTCCAAACGCCACTATTGATTTTTCGATTGAAACCCCCGCGCCAGAGTCGTGACGGCAAACGAAGGGTGAAAAAGCCAGACTTCCAGTCATCTACGTGTTCCTCAAAACCTTGAAAGTTCCGCCAGAACAGTTGCACAATGACATCATCCCATCTGGGGGTAATATCCACCAGGCAGTCGCGACAACTCAAGACAAAGAACGTGCGGAATAGATCAAGCGATGGAGCAAATATACGCTTCATCTCGCACGAACGAAGGAAAGCGTAAATACCACACCAAGAGGGTGGAGTAATCTGGATGGGATTAAGGTCATAATGATCTAGCAGTTTCAACAGAGAAGTATGGAGTGGGAAACGGAATGTTCCCCACATGGCGTCAGGCAGCCGAGTGTCCTTCAAAGAGACAAAAGGGCGATAGCCCGTGGGAAAAGTAATACCACTCTCCTCTAATTCAACCCTCAAAACCTCATTACAATTGAATATGCTGCGAGTTCTCCTAGCTTCAGGATCTATGGGGTTTTCAACAGTTGAAGACATAAGGGACAGGGAAAGTAAATCTACGGCGGTAGAAGGAGTAAATACCTGGAGCAAAAAGCCAGTGAGCCGGTCGCCGGCACCAGTGAGCGGTCGCGGTAAAACCTCTCGAAGAAAAGAAGTGCAGAAGAGAGAGGAAATGTGCAAAAACTCAAAATAGTAGCAAAAGCAGTAAAAGAGAGAGATGATTTCCTTATAAAGGAAAATCCTAAAGAAGAGACAGCCTGTAAAAATGAAACACGTACAGAACAGAAAAAGACACGTGGATAGTCATTTGTGCCTTCTGAAAGAAGACAGTTACCGATTAGAAGTTGAAGGCAGTTACCCGTAGCGAAAGGGACGCTTCCGCGATAACCCGGAACCCTCAGAAAGAAACAATAAGTAAGCGATGAGAAGCGAAAAGGAAGTAAAACCATCATTCTTTATTATGAGGAAGGCCATACGACATCTACAAAAAGAAGGGTTAGGTCCTACTCTTCACCGTCGGACCAAGTAATGTCGTAGCAATAGACTACGTCCTCTTCGTCATCGCCACCCCAGAATGGTGAATCCACAACAGCAGGGGGAGAAGACTCACCGACCCTCTTTCTAGCGGCAGTAGTCGACCCGGTTGTTTTCTCCTTAACGCTTGGCGATACTGCATCAACGGCTGAACCAGCAGAAGTGACCCACGGAGGCGAATCATTCAAAGGAGGAAACGATTTTTTCTCCTCCCTAGCCAGAGAAGCCAGAGAGTCGAAAAATGACTTAGAGGCCTTGGCAGCCTCCTTCCTTCGTTGTTCAACTTCCTTCCTCCGCCTCTTGCGACCTCGCCGGCGGACAACCGGCCTCTAAGGAGGCGATGGGGGAGGATTATCTGTGTCAGGGGTAGTCGGAGGAGTTGGCGGTGAATTCCCCGAAGCCGTACCTAGCAAATATGAATCAGCCATGAGACTCGCAGAGGATCTATAACGAAGAAAAATGAAGGAGAAAGAAATGGATAAGAATGAAGGAGGAAAAGCCTCATTAAATAGCCGGGAATAAAGCGGAGTCAGCATTCCTTGCAGCTCCAGAATATCCTCAGAAGTCTTGACCAGCATGTTCTCCAGGAAATCGACGTCGCCGTCATTGAGGTTCCTGAGAGAATGACCCTTGGAGAGAAGAAAATTCTTAGTCAAATGATCCATGATGCTAGCTGGTAAAGATGAGGAGAACGTGGGTGGAGAAAGCTCTCCGATTTATAGGCTCCAGTGAAGGGAGGCCTTGGGAAAAGAAATTGAGGTCCTCAAAAGATGAGCCACCCCGATAACCTCGAGGATTGATAAGCGTAGAACGAAAGGGACGGGTGACGTTCACGATATAGATACTGGAAGGAGTACGAGGCAGAGTCTGAAAAACGTTGAGAGGCACGGTGTCACTGGTAGCCCTAATGCTAAAACCATAAGGTTACCGGTATCCACAGTGTAAGGCCGCGTTGATGTCGCAGGTGGCCCTGGATGCGTAAAACCGCGATGACATCACAGGCGTCTGGTGGTATGAAGCCTCGCTAATCATAAGGTAGTTGATGGTATAAAGCCACACTGATACCGCTGTTTTCTCGAGCGTAAAAGAAAAATTGGGCTCGTGTGACCTCGAACCTCTGTAAGTATAAAGTTTGCTAACTTCTATATAAGTTTCTATCTCCTCTGTGTCTTTGCAGAACACTTGGAGGGACGATAGACCCGAAATATATGCCAGCCCATGGTGCGGCCTGGTTGAATATACGCGACGATGTCGCAAGCGACCTATCGACGGTCCTTCTATGACTCGAACAAAGCTGAGACTTTATAAGTCCTATTGAAAGGCCAAATGGGCCAGTATCGCTGAATAAAAGTAATGCCTTCAGAATCACGAGCGCCCCAGCGGCCTCCTAGTAGAATTCTTACTGTCTCGAGGAGACAGGACTTTTTGACAAGAAATAAGGACGAACTTGACCGGGTTAGTGGAAAGTTGTGGATCTAAGCCCTCGTTCTGCATTGGGATTGATCAGCCTTTGAACGATAAAGAAAGCTCAAGCCCTCTGTGGAAATATCACCTCATGACAGAGCAAACCCCTATCTAAAGATATCAGACATGGATAGCCCTTGGTGAACACTCGGGCTAGTTTTCAGTTGGGCTTATGATAACAATTGGAATGCTCCTGACGGCAATATTGTAGCTACGGCATCTATCCTTGACGAGTTTCTATACGCTTCCCTGAAAAACCAACCTATCGCCCGGGCCGGCGGAAGTTTCCTAGGATGGTCGACTTCAGCGGGGGGGATCTCATGCATCTTTTCGCGCACGGCGTCATCCCATCCTAGGGGAACGGAGAGGATGTCGCTCCTGATAGGCCTTACGTGATTATCGCCCGCGATGGCTTACCTATTATCGCTGGAAGTGATATCTTCGGACGATGCTTATCGCTGCACCCCTATCGCTGTCAGGTATCGCCAACTTCGGCCTATAAATACCCCCATCTTTCCAAACAGAAGGTAAGATCGAGATCATCTTGGAGAACCTCTACCATTCTGAAAACTCGAACTGACTTAAGCATCGGAGTGTCTACGCCGGAGTCCCCCTCCGGCGCTTTGCAGGTACCTCCGACGCCGATCGCTTCCCCTCCGACTAGCTGCAGCAGCCGTTTCCGACCAGAAGAGATCTCGGATCTTATCATATTTGCTTTCATTTATAATGGTTATTTCGTAATTCTGTCCTTGTTAGTTGTCTAGGTCTCGAACTTATTGATAAGATTCGAGGTCGTGTCTGATTGGAACGGCGGCGGTCGGTCGTCGGATGTACCTGCAAAGCGCCGGAGGGGGGGCTCCGGCGTAGACACTCCGATGCTTAAGTCAGTTCGGGGATACAAATTAACAAGAGGTTCTGCTGGGTACTCTTGATCATACCTTCTGTTCAAAAAAGTAGGGATATTTATAGGCCTCGATGGCGATACCTGGCGATAACAATCCAGGCGATGTCTGGTGATGACGTCACGAGCGATGCTAGTAGGTGACGTCATGAGCGGTATCTAACTAGGCTGCCGGGAGCGATAACCTCGCAGTTCCCTAGGATGGGATGGCGCCGTGCGTATAGAGACGCGTGAGTCCCCCCTCCATTGATGTCGACCATCCTAGGAATCCTTCGCTGATCCCTGGGCGATATGAAGATATACTATGGGACTTATAGGAATCCGTCCCGGCAGGAGTCGCAAGTGTAGTAGCACCGTGAAGGTTATCTTGATTGTTATCATAAGCCCAACTGAAAATGAGCCCGAGTGTTTACCAAGGGCCGTCACTCCCTGTCCATGTCTGGAATCTTAGGTGATGATTTGTTCTTTCATAAGGCGATAGGCTCCTAGGATATCTGAGCTTCCTTGTCTCCTTTAGCTCGAGACAGGTGGGTCTAAACAATGGGCTAGAGCTCAGATTTGAAGATTTTCCTCCGAGCAATCAGATCTCGGCCTTCATTTTTGTCTCATGCCTCGTCCTCTGGAGGCGTTAAGAAATCCACAGGAGACGCCGCCGTCTTGTTCGTAATTATTAGGGGATTGCTTTCTCCTAGCGATATTATTCAGCCTGATCCCTTGGGCAGGACTTAGAAAATTACAACTTTACTCCTGTCGTAGGAGAGCTGCTGACAGGCCACTTGCGATGTCGCCAAGGACTGCAGACGAGTCATTCCGTAGGCTTGCCTATGTTCCGGTCCATCATCCTTTCGAGTGTACTGCAAACACATAGAGGAGATAGGTACTTATGGAGAATTTAGCAAACTTTGTACTTACAGGGATTTTGAGATCACACAGGTCCTGTCTTTCTTTTCCGCTTAAGGGAACAACGATATTGACGTGGTTTTACGCCATCAGCTGCCTTCAATTGACGTGGCTTTATACCACTAGATACCTGTGAGGTCGGCGAGGTTTTATGCATCTAGGGCTACCTGCGACATCAACGCGGCTTTACACTGTGGATACTAGTAACCGTATGGCTTTTACGTCATGACTACCCGTAATATCGTGCCTTTCGGCGCTTTTCCATATTCTATCTCGTACCCCTCCGAGCATCTGTATCACGGATAGTTCACGAACACTGACCTTTGCTTCCGCTTCGGGTCCATCGGCCCTCGAGGGTAACGGGACGGCTCACCTTTTGAGGACCTTCTTTTCTTTTCCAAGGCCCTTCTCTTAGAGCCTATAAATCGGGGAGCTTTTTCCACCCACGTTCTCATCATTTTTGGCAACTTGCATTTATGGATCATTTGACTAAAAATTTTCTCATTTCCAAGGGCCACACTCTCAAGAACCTCAATGATGGTGACGTTGGGTTCCTGGAGAACATGCTGGTCAAGACTTCTGAGGACATTCTGGAGCTGCAGGGGATGCTAACCCCACTCCATTCCAGGCTGGGAGCCACGTCTCTAGAGGATTTCAGTCCTTTGGAGAGCGTGTCGAAGCTGGCTGCCTCCATCGCTCGGATTCAAGTGGTGATCGCCATGCTGCAGTAGCGCAAGGATATGTTGGGGTGCTGCCTAAAGGGGATGAGAGCGACCTCCCATGATCTAATTCTGGTCATGGATTCCCTGAGAGACCTTCCCGAAGTACATGAAGACGCTGGCTCTGACGCCTGATATCAGTGGCTCCCTTTGAGCCCTTTTTACTTTCCCTCTTGTCATGCCGCTGTACTTTTCGGCCATTAGGCCATAATAAATAAACTGCTTTTATTATGCCACTTTGCAACTGTTCTTCTTCTTTAATGCGCCCTTTGTCTTTTTTCCATTGGGGGTATTCTTAGCCCAACTGAAAACGATTCAGCCACTGGGTGGTTTTCTGGTTGGCTGTTCTGCATTAAATCCACGCCGCTGTTGTCCTGGCAACTGATTGGGCGATTTTGCGGTTTTCCTTGATTCAAGTAAGATTTCAACAAGCGTGACTTCAAATCCTTACTTATACTTCAGGCTGTACACGTGTCCACCCTCAAGGGTTGGGTTGGAAGATCGAAGATCCTTTTTTCCCGATTTCCTGGCTATTTAAAGGGTTCCTCTTTCCCTTGTTTTTATTCACATCCTTGTTCATTTTTTCCTTTGATAAGTAATCTGCGATCTCATGGTTGATTCTCATTTTTTAGATACGACCGTACGAGATTCTCCACCAACTCCTCCGACTTCTCCTGATTCGGATAATCCTCCTCCGTCGCCTCCTTGGAGGCCGCCTGCTTGCCGACGGTGTCACAAAAGGTGGAGGAAGGATGCTGCGAAGGCCTCTAGATCATTCTTTGATTCTCTTGCTTCTCTCTCTACGAAGGGGGAAGGAACGTCTTTCCTTCCTAGCGAGTCACCACAAAGGGCTCCCTCTGCCTGCTCGGCCGTTGAAACGATATCGCCAGCTGTTAAGGAGGAGTCAGATTAATCGTCAATTCGTGCAGGGGGGAGGATTGAGGAACCTTTCCCTCTCGCTAGCGAGGATCCATCGCTTTTAGGTGATGATGATGATGACATGGTCTACTGCTATGGCATCTCCTGGTCTGACGGCGAATAGTTATGCATACCATGGCTCTTTGTAGATGCCGTATGGCTTTCCCAAAATAATAAAATGACGCTTTATTTTCTTTTCACTCTCCTGCCGCTTTTCTCCCTTTATTTTTTCAGGTTTCCAGGGTTATCGCGGAAGTGTACCTTTCGCTGGGTGTAACTGCCTTTCGGTTTTCAATCAGTAACTGTCTTCTCCAAAAGACACTGATGACTGTCCACGCGTCCTTTTCTACTCTGCACGTGTTTTGTTTTTACAGGCTGTTTCTTTTTTAGGTTTAACCTTTATAAGGAATTCGCTCCTCTTTTAGTACTTTTGCTAATACTTTGAATTCTTCGTATTTTCTCTCTTCTGTGCTTCTTTCTTCCTGAGGGTTTTGCTGCAATTGCTCGCCGGTGCCAACGGCCTGTTTACTGGCTCTTTACTCCAGGTATTTTGTTTCTCTATCGCCATAGCTTTACTTTTCCAGTTCATTATGTCTCGCGCTAGATCCTCTGCAGTTATCGAAAATCCCCTAGATCCTGAAGTTAGGAGAGCTCGTAGTGTCTTTGATTGTAATGAGGTTTTGAGGGCTGAGTTAGAGGAGAACGGTATCACTTTTCCCACGGGATATCACCCCTTTGTCCATTTGAAGGATACTCGGCTTACTGATGCCATGTGGGGGACGTTCCGGCTGGTTTATTTCAAGATGTTTACCTACGGATTTCGTTTCCCACTTCATACTTCTCTGATGAAGCTGCTAAACCATTACGATCTCAATCCTGTTCAAATAACTCCACCTTCCTGGTGTGGGCTTTACGCCTTTCTTCGTTCGTGTGAGATGAAGCATATTTTTGCTCCATCGCTCGATCTGTTCCGTACATTTTTCACTTTGAGGTGTCGCAGCTGCTTGGTGGATATTACCCCAAGTTGGAATGATACCCTTGTTCAGTTTTCTGGCGGAACTTTCAAGGTTTCGAAGAGAACGTGGACAACTAGAAAAATGGCTTCTTCACCCTTCGCTTGCCTTCTCGGTTTTGGGGCGGTGGTTTCAACCGAGATATTACCAGTGCCGCTTGGCGAAAACCAGATGTGTTGTCTAGTATGGATGTGTCTAATGTTACCGCCCTGTTAGAAATATAAGGGCCCTTCCTCATTCGGGAATTCGCTCGGTTCAGGCCTTTGCCAGAGTGTGTCGTTGGTGAGTTTTTCTTTTGTCACCTTATCGCTTCGATTTTCTTGCCATACTAAAATATTTTATTGGCAGGTAACACTGAGGGTCGCTCTTCCGGTGAAAGTGACGCTCCTCTGAACGTGGTGCAGCTTCAGACGTTACCTCCTTCTCCTCCGCCTGAAGGCTCAAGTCGTCCGCCTATTCCGCCACGAGGAAAGAGAAACAAAACCGTCGCGACACGCAGCGCATCCGCTCGACCTTCCCGTTTCCTTGAGAATTGGCTATCGTCTCGCGGTAAGGGAGTGGCTCCGAGTAACCCTGTGATTGAAGAGGTTGACAGCGATAGCGAAAGCATGGATACCGGTTCTGAGCTGCTTCATGCTACCCTTGTCCAGCGGATGAAACTTAGGTCGAGAAAGAGTGTACCCGCAGCGGAGTCAACTGAGGACAATAGCGACGAAATGGCCGCCGAGACGGAGCGTCTCGTAAAGAGAGTTTGTAAAGAGAAGTCTGACCCACCAATTCCTCCCGTGCAGGAAGTCAACGCGGTTCCCTCCGAGGGAGTTAACACTTCACACGTCGCGGATGCCTTGCCGGTGATGGAAGTGGTCAAGGTGCCCTCTGCCATTCCTCCCAAAGTTAACGAGGCTTTAGCAGCGGTGGGCTCTCCCTTGTCGTCTGGCGGTCCTATCTCTCCTATCCACTCCTTTATTCCGGATGTGAACTTATCGGTCTCGGATCCGATCGCTCCTCCTAACCCTCCTCCATAGAAACCTCAGCCTTTGTTTCTTTCTTCGATCTCAGGCATTGGTGATTCCGCAAAAAGTTGTTCTCCTCCTTATATCGCCAATCTTTCCCCTCAAAGTCTTCAAGGCCCCACCACATATCAGCTGGACTTGTCTTCCCTTGGTACCGACGGTCTTCGCGCTTTAGGGATATCGGACCCACTATCGCGAGAAGAGCCGGTGGGTCCAATAGTGAGGCAAATGTTTACTTCTTCGAAGGACAAAGAAGAGTTTCTTACGACATCCTCCTGAAGCACGACATTCACGCCTTCTGACTGACATGCTGGCTAGTTTCCGCGAGCTAAATTACTTTTTCGAAGATTAGCGTGACAAGGTTTGGCCTTCTCTTGATTTGAAGGGAGAACTAAGCGCTGCCTTAGGGAAGGTAGCGGAGCTATCGCAGCTTCAGGAGCGAACCCAGGCAGAGTTGAACGATTGTCGTGCTGAACTTGCTCGAGAAAAATCGAAAGGGAAGGCTAAGATAGATCTTCTGGAGACGGAATTGGTGGTGGCTGACAAAAAGAATATCTTCCTTCGCGAAGAGATAGCGTCTCGTGATGCGGATTTGGCCAAAGTACCTTCAAAGATAGCCTGGTGGAAGAACAAAACCATGGAGGTTTGTATCGCTGAATTTATGAGTCTCCATCGCCAGGGAACTGTCAATTCGTCAGTGCTGGCTGATTACGCTTCCAAGAGAATGAAGGATCTAGGCGAAGGTGAGGGAGATCTTCCTTCTTCTAGAGAAGAGCGGGGGAATGGTGACTGCGGTGTCCGCGAGGGCCCATGATTAATCGAGGTTGCTCCCTTTAGAGGATTCTTCTGTTTATTTGTTTCTTTGTCTTGTAATAACGCCTTGTTGTGTGACAATATCCGTATTTTACCGCTGTTTGATTTTTTATTCCGCTTTTTCGCATTAGCTCGAAAGCTGCCTTTTTAATTAACGCCATCTTGCGTTATCTCCTTTCTTGCGATATCGCTCTTGTTTTCTCCAAGGAATGGTACCTGCTTTTCAGAGCATTTAATGCTTGCTATCTTCTCATTAGAAAAGTCGCGATTGTGCAGGCACACGTGTCCATTTCTTCTGGCGCTGTGGGCTAGCGTGCTCGAGAACTTTACTGAAATTGAAGCGTTGTAGCACTTTTCTTGAATTGCACTCATTGCCTGAGTCTGTTCCTCATGTCGCTTCCACGCAACGACTGTGGCCTCCGCCATTTCATTCGATTACTAGGGTTATAAAACCCAATATTTATTCTTTTCCTTTTCTTTTATCATCCCACCTTCTCATATTTTCTTTTAGCCGTCTTGTTTTCTTCCCACTATTCAAGGTTCTTCAAAGTGCTTTTTCTCTAAAGGTATTACATTTCTCCTCCATCGTCTTCTTCATTTTTACTTCTTTAATTCTGCCATGGCTAAGACTCGCCGTTCTGAGTCGAAATCTGCCGATGAGAAAAGGATGGATATTACTGCCAGTGTTATCACATCTGAGGCCGCTCTCCGTGAGCATTTGGCCGCCCATAATGTTGTTATCCCTGACGATTATAAGGCCATTGTTGCCCCTGAGTCAATACGTTTGAATAGCGTTTTGACGGGCAATCGTAGGGTCTTGTATGCGCAAATATTCCGTTATGGTTTCCGGCTTCCCACTTCATACTGAAGTTAGGAGAGCTCGTAGTGTCTTTGATTGTAATAAGGTTTTGAGGGCTGAGTTAGAGGAGAACGGTATCACTTTTCCCACGGGATATCACCCCTTTGTCCATTTGAAGGATACTCGGCTTACTGATGCCATGTGGGGGACGTTCCGGCTGGTTTATTTCAAGATGTTTACCTACGGATTTCGTTTCCCACTTCATACTTCTCTGATGAAGCTGCTAAACCATTACGATCTCAATCCTGTTCAAATAACTCCACCTTCCTGGTGTGGGCTTTACGCCTTTCTTCGTTCGTGAAGAAAGGCGTAAAGACCACACCAGGAAGGTGGAGTTATTTGAACAGGATTGAGATCGTAATGGTTTAGCAGCTTCATCAGAGAAACTCTTTTGTAAAAGACTTGCTTGTTGCCGGCAATCTGAATCCGACCCAATTATCCCCAAATGCGTATTGTTGTGTTTATGCTTTTCTGGAGCTTTGTAAATACAAAGGGATCACTTCCCCTTCCCTTCTACTGCTCAAATCTCTTTTTAAGCTGATGAAGTACCGGGGAGTGATAACGATATCGCCCCGCTTCGACGATGACTCTCTCAAGTCCTTTACTTGGAAACTCCTCCACATCGAGTCTTCCGTTGATGCTTGGAAAAAGGAGTTCTTTGTGATAGATCTTCCTGAAGATCCTGGTTCCTGGTGGCGATCTGGGTTTAACCAAAACGTCGATGATAACGTCTGGAGTCGACCAGGGACCCTTGCTCAATGTGAACAAGACTGGTTAAACAAATTGCTCAAATTGGAAATCAGTGTTCACATTCGTCAAGTGGCTTGTAGAATGGACATTCGTTCTTGTGTTAAACGTGAGTGTCGCGTTACTCCCTTATTTGTTATCGCTGATACTAATGCTGACGTTATTTTGTGATCTCGCAGCGACGGATCCCAACTATAAGCCTGAAAGCGTAAGGAGACGCCTGAAGAGGGCTCAAGAAAGAGAAGAAAAGGAGAAAGCTACCTCCACGGAAGCTACTGATAAACCCACGGAACTGCCGGCTACTTCCGTGAGTCTTGCTCAAGTATCCTCTTCTTCAACTGGTGAGGGGAATATTGATATTCCTTCAGGCGTTCCCATCGTGACCGTTGCTGCTCTTCCTGCCCAGCCTCCTTCTTCCCAGGCTCCTAAGGCCATTGCCAAAGGAAAAAAGAAGAGAATAACAAGAAGCGTTGCCACTCTTACACCTTCTCTGGACGCGGCAGGTTCTTCAGAAGCACCTCCTCCCACTACTGTTACAGTAAGGGTGCCTTTTAGCCACGATATGCTACATTTCAATGTTTGTCGTCATTTGGTTTCTCTTTTCTATATTTCATATTGCGTTCTTGGTAGGACACTACCGCTGTCGCTACCTCCGCTCCTCCCCCAGGCGATATGAATTTGGGTTACATGCTGACTGGTTCTAAGAAGAGACAGCGGCTGGAAAGTGAGGGGGGAAATCCATCTTCCTCTACCACCGGGATGGAGAACAGAACTGAGGACGTTTTTGACTCCACGGCTGTTCCTCAGGGAGGACATTCCTCGGAATTTTTGGCAAACTTGGGAACAAGCGAGACTTTTGGGGTTTCGCCCAATTCTTTTGGAGGTCCTGTTCATGCATACTCCTTCAATCTGGGATATCAAGAGGGCTTGCAAGATTTTTCTGGCTATCAGCCTCATGGTGCTTATCTTGCTCCAGGGGGTTCGTCCACACAGGTTCACCCTCCTATTCCTCTGGCGTTTGTTCCTTCAAGCATCCCCCTGTTGCACCGTTATGGCGAAGGAGGTGCCACCTTCAACTTTGTGGCGGATCTTAGTCCGATAAGTGGGGGTGGCACTGTGACCCATCAAGTTGGACTGTACGATCTCTGTAACACTGGTTTGGCGGCATTGGGGGGTGATGGCTCGGATGAAGTTTTGGCTTTGCTGGCTTCCCAAATATTGGCGTCTGCGGCAGAACGGGAGGCTTTCCTTTCCAAGACCGAGGTTGATAGAGTGAAATCATTACGCTCCAATCTTTTTACTAATATGATGAAATTCCATTATTGGGCGGAGGAGGTGCAGCGTCAGGCTGCCTCTCTTTCCTCCTCCTTGGAGGAATTATCGCGAGAGCGGAATGAGAAGAAGAAGTTGCTGGAGGAGCGTACGCAACTATTACTGGCTCATCAGGAGCTGAAGAAAGAACATTCTGAGGTCTTGGCAGCGGAAAGGGCCAAAAATACTGTCTTGGAAAATGAGAAATCATCCTTGGCCAAGGAGAAAGCTACCCTGCAGGGAGAGTCGGCCGATATGAGTCTGTGGCATGTCGAGCAGACTGCCGCTATTTTAGTCGATTGCTTCGAGGAAGTCCATGGGGTAGATGCGTACAAACCTGATGAGGTCACGACGGCTTTCAAGTGAAAATCTGCCCATCTTAATGAGGAGGGTTTTTGCCAAGCTAAAGCGGCAGGCTGGAAACGGAGGAACTCCGAAGGTTGACGTGCCTCAAGGCTTTGCCGTCCTTTCCTTAGCAATCGAGCGTCACTAGATTTTTGTCATTATTTTGACCACTGAAGTTTGTAGCCCCTTAAACTATTTGATGTATTTAGACAACTTCTATCGCTATCTTTCCTTTCCTTTAGTTGTCTCCTTACGAGCTCCTTTGGCGTTATCTTCGCCCTATTATCGCGATGCGTTTACTTTTTCGAGCAGATCCTTAGCAGTCCCATCAAAATTACTAAAGTCGGTATCGAGTTAGCTTTCCTGGTAAGCCTTACGATATCGCTGCTTACGAGATCATCACTCCTTCCTCTACCCGAAAAGTATTCTGCACATTCTTAATTGTAAACCATCAGTAACAAAAACACGTTACGAGGGATAGTAATTACCCGTAGGAGCCTTTCTACTGCCATCATAGGGCGTTACCATGGAACCCGCGTGAATCGCTTTCACTATCAGCTCTATACTTCACCAGGGATTACACATCTGGTTACTAGCTGGGATTTCGCGATTCTCCGTGTTTCCCTCCTTTCGCGATCGGCCCGAAAAGTGCCTCATCTTAGTGAGCTATCGGATCGGGACGGCTATCACAAGGCTGGGGAATTTTCACTTTTGGGCGTTGTCCTCGCGTCTAGAACCGTGTCCTTACTTAATAGCCTGGCTGCAGCAGCCCAGCCGTTAAGATAGGATTCTTGTTTCTAGACGGAGTTTCTATTTCTTTGGGGCGTGCCTCGTCTTGATGGGCCGTCTCCACGAGATTGGTCAGTACAAGAGAAGGGCTTTTCACTCACAAAGATACCGGGTAGTACCCTCACTTAATGAGCCATCTCATCAAGATCGGTCATCACAACGATAGGACTTTTCACCCCCGGGGGCATCCAGGATCTTTCAATCCGACGCTAATTCAAGGTATGTTGGGTTGTGCCCTCACTTAGTGGGCCATCTGATCAAGACCGACCATCACAAGGATAGGACTTTTCACTTCCCAAGATACCCCCTTTTTTATCTGCACTAAGGCAACCACAAACACCCACGAAAGCTCTCTCATCGAGCGTTAGTCATGGTTAGGGTTGACATAAATCAAAGGTGCAGATAAAATTAAATTCTAGGGTAATATAATTTCAAACGAGCGATATTCCAAGAGTTGGATAAGGGTGTACCATCGAGTGTCTCCAGATGATAGGCTCCTTTCCCGACAACGTGGGTGACACGATATGGTCCATCCCAGTTTGGACTGAGTTTTCCCATACGTTGTCCTACCGCTCGCTTGTCTCTGAGCACCAGGTCACCGGCTTTCAGCAACCGCTCCTTGACACGCCTGTTATGATAACGGGCCATCTTTTGTTTGTAATGCTGCGTTTTCAGAAGAATTTCTTCTCGGACTTCTGGTAACGCGTCCAGGTTAGCTCGTAACCTTTCCTCATTCAGTTCCTCTCGAAAGTGAGCTACCCGTAGGCTCATGGCTCCAATTTCCACCGGTGTAACAACTTCGGTTCCGAAGGCCAACGCGAAGGGTGTTTCTCCGGTGCTAGTCTTAACAGTCATGCGGTACGCCCACATCACGTATGGCAGCTCATCAGCCCACTTCTTTTTAGACCCTTCTAATTTTTTCTTGATACCACTGAGGATACTCCGAATGGTTACTTCCGCCTGTCCATTAGCTTGCGGATGAGCCACAGAGGAAAATTGTTGCTCAATCCCGAACTCTGAGCACTGGTCTTTGAAGAATTAGCTGGTGAACTGCGTTCCGTTATCGCTGACAAGGATGCGAGGTACGCCAAACCTCATGATAACTCGATATTTGAAGAAGCGCCAAGTTTTTTCTGCCGTGATTGCGGCGACCGCTTCAGCTTCCGCCCACTTAGTGAAATAGTCTACCGCCACTATCACAAACTTCAGTTGGGACCTTGCATTTGATTACGTACATTTGGCGGCTGGGTGACAAAAACATCTCCGAATCAAATCCCCGTCATTGTACGTACAGCGAGCTGCCTGTTTTAGCACCTTCTTCTTTTCAACGGTGTCTTCTGACAGTTCCTCATGTTTCAAGTATTTGATTACGGGAATTCGCCAGTCGCTCTCATGCTCTTCCACACATAAAGACGCTTGCTCTTCCATGAAGGATGGTACCGATAGCTCACGATAATATTCACCTTTGGGTATGGACGCTTCCGGATTCGCGGCCAATTTGGCTAGATTGTCAGCTTCAGCGTTTTCCTCCCTAGGAACATGCTCGAAGGTCTCCTGTTCTTCCAGTGTCGTGCCTCCCTTTAGAAGAAAGTCCTTTCCCTATTCTGAGCCCGGCTAGCAACGCCTCATACTCTGCCGCGTTATTAGATAACTGCTGTAGGATTCGAATGACGTATCGTATTTGCATGTCCTGCGGCCCATTTATGAAGATTTCAGCTCCCGCCAACTCTTGTTTTTTGGCCCCATCCACATGGATGATCCAAAGGTCCGTATAGGTTTCCAGAAACGGGAGGTCTATATCGCCCCATTCTGCTTCAGGTATGCCGGCCAAAGGATCCTCTGTAAAGGTACATTCCGCCATGAAATCAGCCAGGATCTGAGCCTTTACGGACGGTCGAGACTGATACCTCAATCCATACTGTTCTAGTTCAAGCGCCCAGATCAACATTCTTCCTGAAGATTTAGGCTTTCGAAATATTCTTTTCAGAGGTTGGTCCATAAGCACGATAACGGAATAGGACTGGAAATATCGGTACATTTTGCGGGTAGCCTGAATAAGAGCGAATGCTATTTTTTCAATTCGGGCGTATCGCAACTCCGCATCTTTCAAAACGTGACTCACAAAATAGACCGGGCGATAAGAGTGGTTATCATCGCGAACGAGGACGGCACTGACCACTTCGTCCGCAGTGCCAAGATACAAATATAAGGTATCTCCTGCCTCGGGTCTTGTCAACAGTAGGTCAGACGATAGGTAATCCTTCAGGCCAATAAATGCCTCCTCACATTTCGGGGTCCACCCGAACGAGGCTTTCTTGCATATGACTTTGAAAAAAGGAAGACACTTCTCTCCTTGCTTGGAAATGAATCGCCCGAGGGCGATAACTCGCCCGATTAACCTTTGTACCTCTTTGATGGTTCTTGGTGATATCATGTCTTGTATGGCCTTAACCTTTGAAGGGTTAGGTTGGATATCTTTTTGGCTGACCACGTAGCCCAAGAATTTTCCCGTCTGAAATGCGAACATGCATTTTCGAGGGTTTAACTTCATGCGATACTTTTTCATTACGTCAAAGACTTCCTTTAAGTCCCGCAGGTGATCTTGAAAGTTCGCGCTCTTTACCAATATATCGTCAACGTATGCTTCCACATTCCTCCCTATTTGTTCTTCGAATATCTTGTTTGCCATACGTTGGAACGTCGCCCCAGTGTTCTTCAGCCCAAACGGCATCGCCGTATAACAGTACGTGGCCTTTGGAGTGAGGAACGCAGTCTTTTCTTCATCTTCCAAGGCCATGGGGATCTGATGGTATCCAGAGTTGGAATCCAGTGAACTTAAATAAGCGTACCCGGCGGTCTGATCAACTAACTGATCTATACGAGGGAGCGGGTAGCAATCCTTAGGGCAGGCATCATTCAAATCGGTGAAGTCGATGCACATGCACCAATCCCCATTGGGCTTAGGAACAAGGACAGGGTTCGCTAGCCAGGTGGGATATTGACCTTCGCGGATGAATCCTGCGTCAAGAAGCTTTGTTACCTCCTTGTCCACAGCCGATGCCTTTTTGCTAGAGAACGCGCGCCACTTTTGTTGAACCGTCCGGGCGTCTAGGTCCACATTGAGCCGATATACCTGTCATGTCTGCAGGTTTCCACGCAAAATCTCCTCGACATTTGTTCAGTAGCTGGGCCAGTTGAAGATTTTCCGCTGGGCTGAGTTTTTCGCTGATTAGGAAGCTCGCTTCCTTTATGCCGATTACTGGGACGGGTACCATTTTGTCCAAAGGTTGAGCGCGCTTCTCATCACCCTGCTCGTAGGGGTCCGCTGCTATACACACATACCTATCGCAGCTCCTTTGAGTCATGAGCGAGTAGCATTCCGCCGCCAGCTTTTGGTCACCCTTTATGGATACTACCCCATCCCAGGAGGGGTATTTCATTTTTAGATGCTTCTGAGATATCACCGCTCCGAAGCGGTTGAGAAAAGGTCGCCCGAGTACAACATTGTAGGGCAAATTTAAATCCACGACAAGGAACAACAAGTTCTCTGATCGTTTATAGGTGTCTTCTCGGAAATATATGGGCAAAGTAATTACCCCCGTGACATGGATTGGAACCCCATCAACACCGACTATAGGCCGTTTGCTAGGCGTTAGCTCGTTGTCAGGGCGTTTCATGAGATTGTACGCTTCCAGCGAAAAGAGGTTCACCGCGCTCCCGTTATCAATAAGGGTTCTTCTAATTCCATGACTGGCGATGACGGGCGTAACCACCAGTGCATCATTGTGCGGATAGACAACGCCTTTCTCATCTTCTTCGGAAAAGGATAATGTCATTCGATCCAAAATGCCTATCGCGCCTCCTTTTTTTTTATCGTGCCATCCCGTGTGCGTTTTTCTCCTTTCACGGCTGTCGGTTGCTCTGATTCGTCCATATAAGGGGTTCCTCCCGCGATGATGTTAATTATAGGGATGTACTCGTCGTCAACCGACTCCTCAGGGAGACTAGATCCAGAAGCACCAGGCGTGATTCTTGCGGCCATTTCAGTCAAATATTCCAACCGAGAACGAAGGGCCGCTATTTCCATTGCAAAAGGATGTTCATGATTAAGTATAGATCCCCCCGAAAGAGGAGTGGAGAAATCGGATCCCGCTGTCTGAGATGACGAAACGACTGTTTGTGGGGAGACAAGTCCCCCTGCAATTCCGACCGAACGGTCTAGAGATCCCGAAATAATTGGTTGCGACGTCATAGAGAGATCAGTAGTAGCAAAAGGGAATAACTGTCTGCGGATTGAGAAAGGGATATTAGAGGATGATGATCGGATCGGCTCCGATCCTGCGGTTATGACCGTTCCAATCTTCTGACTAAACGGAGCTTGGCTATTAAGGACGCTCACTTAATATACCAAAGCTCTCAATGAAAGCACCATTTGATAGGATTCAAGGTTGTGTCTGATCGGAACGGCGACGGTCGGTCGTCGGATGTACCTGCAAAGCGCCGGAGGGGGGGCTCCGGCGTAGACACTCCGATGCTTAAGTCAGTTCGGGGATACAAATTAACAAGAGGTTCTGCTGGGTACTCTCGATCATACCTTCTGTTCGAAAAAGTAGGGATATTTATAGGCCTCGATGGCGATACCTGGCGATAACAATCCAGGCGATGTCTAGTGATGACGTCACGAGCGATGCCAGTAGGTGACGTCATGAGCGGTATCTAACTGGGCTGCCGGGAGCGATAACCTCGCAGTTCCCTAGGATGGGATGGCGTCGTGCGTATAGAGACGCGTGAGTCCCCCCTCCGTTGATGTCGACCATCCTAGGAATCCTTCGCTGATCCCTGAGCGATATGAAGATATACTATGGGACTTATAGGAATCCGTCCCGGCAGGAGTCACAAGTGTAGTAGCACCGTGAAGGTTATCTTGATTGTTATCACTTATTTTCTGTCCTTGTTAGCTTTCCAGGTCTCGGCATCTTTTGGTTAACTCGTTTAACCAACAAACCCCCCATTGTTTCTTTTATTGTTCTATTTTATATCTGGCCTTGTCTAGCCCACGTCTTCACCAATCTCTTTAGATCGAACGTCTTACCACTGTCTTCAATCCGTTTTTGTTACAGGTGATAAGTTGTAATTATTTGATCGTGAGCTCGAGAAGCACTCATCATTATTTGATCGTCCGCACCTAACCCTAGGGCGCGCCTACGCCGAGGAGCAAGTAGCCATGGAGTCGAAGCACATGAGGGAGCTAGCTAGAGGGGATACAAAATCTCAAGTGAGTTTCATTCAGGCTCATAAGATGAAGAAGAGGGAGAAAGCCCGAAGGAAACAAGCGTTGGGCCAAGTCAAGAGCATAGCGCATGCGCAAGGGAGCCTACGGACCCAAGTGGTCAAGATGAAGTCCGACTCGAGGTCTACGATAAATACAAGACATTTTGATATGTTAGGAGGTTTGTGTCAAGATTTCAGGTCAATCGGACGAGTAGATAAGAAGTTGGCCCTAGTCAACTTATGGGTGTGCGCAATGGGAACACAATTAAGGAGGGCGGACTTGACCATGAGCCAACTTTCAAACAGCTCGAGCTTTTTCGGTAATTCTAGTTGCAACATAAACCTAAGCTCAAGGAGAAGTTCTGGTCTGAGTTTGAGGCAGAACACACAAGGGATTCAAGAAAGGGCTAGAGAGGAGTTCGAGCGCGACAAGGAGAAGACACTTCAAGTCCGACTAGGAGAAGAAGTTCAAGTCGAGTAGGGAAAGGAGTCGGATGAAGAAGGATGTTTCTGTACAGATTAGATAGAGTAAATATTGCCTTTATTTTTATTGATACCCAAATTTTGACGCCTTTTTTGATTAAATTTAGCATTTCTATCATTTTATTTAATTGACTGTCATTTTTAATTAATTTACTGTCATTGGCATTTTTCAATTCTCATCGCATTTCTATCGTCGTCGTTAGCATTGTCAGCGTTCAAAATCACATTTTTATTTTTCCGTCACGTATTTTCGTTATTTCTTCATTTTAGGTCATCACACGAATTTTAGAATTTTTAGTATTTTATCACATTTTTTAGCATTTTTATTATTTTATTATTATTTTTGTTCGAGCTTTTATTGGACCCGAGTAAGTTCGCTCGGATAATGGCTCGAACTCGGAATGTTTTCCATCAACTAGTTCCTACCATTTTTTTCATTCACACCGACCTACAGTGTTTCGCGTAGTTTTCATCATAACGTCATTTATTTTTCGTACAAACGTTTCATGTTTCGGAAGGAGAAAATAAACACGTTAAACAAAAAATTCTTGTCATTCACTGTAGACGGTTAAACTCGCCATATTTTTCTCGACGCGCTGGCACTTTCGGCTCGAAAATTCGGGACGTTCGTTCGCGAAATTGGCTCGAGGCCATTTAAATAGACTAAAAGGGCCCTTTGATCACAACCGTTGATCTGGTCAACCAAGAAAAGTCAACCAAATCAACGGTTGACAAATTAAAGGCCATGGTGTGCATGCACCATGGACGTGAAGTAGCAGCAGAGCAGGACACCGAGCAGCCATGGTGGCTAGAGCAGGACACCGAGCAGCCTGTCACTTCCTGTCACTTCCAGCCGTCCCTTCGACTTCGGCCTATAAATACCGAGCCCTCCTCAATGTTCAAACGACAACAAAATCGCAAGGAAACCTTGCTTCTTCCCCCTCTTGATCGATAGCTCACGTAGAGCTTTGATTACCACAGTTCAAACTTTTCCACTAAGCTTTTTCAAAGCTTCTCTCCGTTTCATTTTAATGCATTTTTCTTCTCTAAATTTGTTTAGCATCATTCTGAGCAAATAAATCATTTATTTTTAAACCATTAATTCATATGCATGCTGTAGATTAAATACATGCTTTGAATTTGATTAATCGTTAGCTAAAACGTGTGAATTAATTAGTTTTCGATAATTAACGGTTTTGTCATTTTTTCAAAATTAAACTCGGTACGATTTGAATTAAAAATTGAGGTTCGTACGGTCGAGAAGTCGTCGAGGAGACGAGCATCTCGGTACGAAGATTTGTTGAAACGACCACCTGTGGCCGGAGCTTGGCCGCCGGCGACCAAGGAAGGAGATGGTGAATAGTGCCATAAGGGCCTATTCTTGGCCCATTTTCTTATTTTTCTTTCAAATTGGGCCCAACCCATTGTCATTTTTCCGAGATCTCGGATCGCACTTTTTTCGTAAAAATGTTCGTATATTTCATATGATTATTTTTCGTACTAACACTTTAATTTTCTGTACCTATCAACTATTTAATTTATTCGCACTTTAATTTTCCGCAATTTACTTTCGGCAATTTAAATTCAATTTACCGCCTACATGGTCGGTTGCAAATATCAACTGCATTTATTTTCTGCAATATCACTTGTTTAATTTTCTGCAATATCAACTGTTTTATTTTCTGCAAATATCAACTGTTTATATTCCGCAAATTATCACTTGTTTAATTTTCTGCAACATCAACTGTTTATATTCCGCAAATCGTCAACTGTTTAATTTTCTGCAATATCACTTGTTTAATTTTCTGCAAATCATCTACTACTTAATTTCTGCAAATATCAAATCTTTAATTTTTTGTCAAATCGTCACTTAATTTTTTGTCAAGTCATCGCACTTATCAACTGTCATCATTTAATTTTCGCACCTTATCAAATCAGCATTTAAATTTTCTGCACTTATCAAAGCATCATCTAAATTTTCGTATGCGTCAAATCATCATTTCTCGCATACATCAAATTAGCATTTAAAATTTCCTCACGCATCAAATCAGCATTTAAATTCTCGTATGCATTAAATCATCATTTAAATTCTCGCACTCGGCAAATCAGCATTTAAATTTTCTGCACTTATCAAATCATCATTTAAACTTTCATATGCGTCAAATCATCATTTATCGCATACATTAAATCAACATTTAAATTCTCGTACGCACCAAGTCATTATTTAAAGTATCACATTCATGAATTGCTTATTTATTTTTTGAGCTATCACTAACACTCTCATCTTGTAGGTTTTAAATTCAAGCTTCGCTTGAAAGTACGCCTTTCGTTCCCTTTTATTTATTCAACGCTTTCCGTAAATATCCATCGTATGCCTAATATATAAAATTGTTAGGATTTAAAATCAACCCATATGAACAACGTGTTTAAAGGCTTGGTTAAAAATGCCAGGTTTATTTGATTTTAACTTTTTGTTTATATTGACGGCATGTACATAGGGACTTTCGATCCTGCATCAGTTTATCATTTCAAAACCCCTCATCTAATCTATACTCTGTTAAGCTATCCACGATAGAATCACGTAGTAATTAATTTAATCATGCATGGCCCGATGATGAAATAGAGGGCGCTCATTCAGTCTTACGGAAAATTCAGTCTCATTACTACGGTCAGGAATAATCGATCAGTTCAACGATCAATTATTCCTGAACGGTCCCGATTGTGGAAAAGACTAAAGTGACGATTCTTCTGAGGCCCCCCTTTCAAAACGCATTTTATCAAACACCTTTTTAAACATCTCTCTCATCAACCGGTAACCATTTTCGGATGTGACTCGGGTGCCTAACACCTTCCCGAGACCATAATACGACCACGAACCTTTTGTCTGGGGTGTATACCCTTTTTTTGTGCCTTTAGTTTTTTTATTTATTATATTTTTATGCCATGATGATTAAAGGTTCCCTAGACCTAGCGACAAAATTAGGGTGACGACTTCATTGCATGTTGCGAGGCGTCCCTTTTACACCGAGCATCGTAAGGTCTTAAGTTCGTTGCACACTCGCGAATATTTTTATTTTCGAGGGCGCGACAATTTGGCGACTTCACTGGGACTTTTAGGGTCGGAGCCGGTTTCATATATTTTTTTAGAGAGGTGTTTTACTTGTGTATTTACCTGCTTTGATAAAATGCTGATCTGTTCATTTATTCGCTTTATCAATTGTCATATGCATTTCATAGTGCCCTACACCCCGGGACAATTACCAAATTAAGAGGTAGTACTGACGCCCTAGGACACATGTCCTGGGTAGTGTTCACCAATCCCAACTCGGATGAACCTCTAAAGCTAGTCGAAAGGTTACACGATTTCGCAAGGAATCGACACACTGATTGACACTTTAGGGACCTTTTCATGGTATCATCCGGGAACCATTCAAGCTAGTTAGAAAAGTCAGAATCAGAGCCCCAGCACGTGCATCATGATTATATCTGCTTTGTCTTGGCTGTATTTTTCTTGTTGCCATGATCTTCCATTTTTCGTAAATTCTCTTTTATACGAACTGTAAATCTCTAACACATGCAGGTTACTTTGCATGTAAAATTTTATTTTTGTCCCACAGGACCCGTTTTGCTCATTCGATATGTCGGCACCACATTACATTCACTTGATATTTTTGGGGGACGAAGCTTCGACGATCAGGCTGCACGAGGAGATCTGTTGGAACATGGGTTCACCCCTGACATCACCACTAAGATCAAAGTAGAAGTCGTAGACTTCGACTTAACTAGGATTCAGAAGTTGAGAAATGAGCTGACCGAAGACGAGGAGACACAGTTTGAGGGTAGTTATGGAAAGCTACTAACCCCGGTTGACGTAAAGACTGATTGGGGTTGCATCCGGGCAACCCTAAAATTTTGGGATCCCTATTATCGGTGCTTCTCTTTCGACAAAGGAGTGGACTTGACTCCTATACTAGAGGAGTACTCAGCTCTTATGTGTCTCACATCTCCTATATCGGCCATATACCAGAATGTTCAACTCGACTCCTCGAGTGTCAAAATAAGACTCGATAAGCTGTTAGGAATCACTACTCGTGTCAGAGAGGGCGACTACTTCTGGTGTTGGTCAGATATCGAGGCACGATTTCAGTTGTCCAACGGGAAAAAATGCTTAAGGATTCTAGCTTTCGCCATTGTAGGATTTGTCCTCTTTCCGAAAATGAGGAACCCCATCGACTTTGCAGCAGCCAATATCTTTTACGAGATGGAAACAAATGCCATCAATCCTACGACAACTATCTTGGCTGAGACCTTTCACTCCTTGGACTCTTGTCGAAAAAAAAGGAAAGGGAGACTTACCTGTTGCACCCAGTTGCTGACAGTATGGTTGGTCAGCCACTTCAAACAGACTCCTGATCAGTCCATTTTCTTTGAAAGCTACATAAGATCGTGCCCTCTACTCAAAGTCATCAATGCAATGACCACGGATAAATGGGAGATGGAGAATAAGGATGTCTGGATCGACCGATTCATAAACCTCTCAGAAGAAGATTTCAGTTGGCACACCAAGTGGCTACAGACCTCCGATCCCATCGTCTGCTGCAGTCTCTTACCTTGGGTTCCTTTGATCGGAGCATGGGGGTGCACTCACTATTGCCCCGCCCTCATCCTCAGACAGTTTTGCATCACGCAAATAATTCCCGTAACATTCGGCATGACAAGATCAAACCTGCCGCACACTGGAGAAAATCAGAACATTCAGCTGTACGCCCAAGACTGGGCCCACCCTTTTTGTCTCAAAGGACGCGTCACCCCTGCGACAACGATACCACAATATCCACAGTGGAGGTTAAGGCGAGTCAACGACAATGTCGTACCTCGCCCTGAAAATCAGAAACCGATGGAAGAGGGAGGGGAATCTCAAGTGAGCGAAGGAATGGATGTCATGGCTTACGCTCAAGTGGTAGAACAGATGCGAGGAGCGCAAGAAGAACGAGATCTGATGACAGAGGAAAGAGATATCGCCGAAGCCATCAATGTGGCCTGGAGGTCCAGATGAATGAATTGGAAAGGCGTAGCAAGGATATTATCCGCGTACAAGCAGAAAAATAGAAGGTGGCCCTCAGAGACTTCAAGGAACGTCTGAACAGGGAAATCTGCAAGAAAGAAGCGTCCAGTACCATAATTGAAGACAAGAATTCAACGATAAGGGTCTTGACTACTCGCGCAGACTTGGGGGATAGGAAGAGCCAGGCACTGCAAAGTTGGAATACCGCTTTAGAGGCCGAGATAGAAATACAGAAAGGGGAGATGGCCTCGATGGAATACCTTTGGCAGGAGCAAGAGAATTCTGACTTCCAGGGTTGACACCTTCATGGGAAGACTCGAATATCGGCAACCCCTTTTCTTTTTCATGTAACTAGGATCCCTGATTTCATCTATCTTAGCCATTTTTGATGAATTTAGGTAGTTGGCAAGTTTACCATATTTTTGTAAACACTTTTTAATAAAGTCGTACCCTTTCGGATATTTATTAAATCGCCTCAGCTTTCCATATCAATTATCCATCCAATACAACTCAAAAGACCATCGCAAAAGGAAAGAGAAAATCCCTCCGGGATAAACACAATCATTTCACCAAAAATCTAAAAAATCATACCAAATATTCAAAACATCCGAGTATTGCTCACTCATGGCCATGTCCTCTTAGCTTATCATAAAAACTCTAAGTTCATGGTATAGATCGTCGTCCCTCCCCTCGGTTAGGTTCACCAGGCATCAGGCCCTGCGTCGTTTGAAAATATAGTAAAAGAGATCTTCCTAGCATGGCGGCATTGGTTGCCCCTGCTGATTTGGGTTTCACAGATAGCATCTCAGATTGTCTCGCATCGTTGGAATGAATAGAGGCTTCCTTCATATCTTGTCGATAACCGGGATATCTCGCTTCTCCGACCACCCTGGAAATATCAAGTGAAAGTGTAGCCGGAAAAGCGAATGAGCAACGTGGAGGCCTCAGGATTGCACATCACCTGCGTATCCTCACTTGTACTTACTCTTTTCTGTGTTTTTTCCTTTTTTCAGGTTCACGATAGCTCCTCAAAAGCAAGCTACTTCCCACAGCCTCCCAGTAACGAGACTTCAAAAATGAAAAATGACTGAACAGGATAAGGTCAATGAAGTACTAACGACCAGAATAGCAGAACTAGAAGAACAAGTTCAAACTTTGCAAACTGAAAAGGAATGGGGTCCTTCATCAACCCAACCATCTTCTGTTCAGTGGAAGTGGCAGGATCCCTACATTATTCCCAACCCTACAGCTGCAACAAGTACAACCAGACAATATTCCCACCCATCTCAGGGCCGTTCTACCCGAGTCGCGATTTTTGGACCACCGAAAACTAAGCTTCCGAGAAGTGATCTGACACAGCCACAGTCCTCTCTTGAATTTTCACCGACCATAGGTTTTGGCACCATTAGTGCGAAAGGGTCCAGTATTGATCGATTGAGCCCACGAGAGGAAAAACTAAGGGTTATTGAAAGATATGACCCTAGGGATCCCGCTGATAAAAGCATGATGTGAGGAACTACGACGCCTCGGAAGTTCAAGATTCCACAATCTGAAAGGTACACGGGGATTGAACGCCCCAAAACTCGCCTCAAAATCCACCATAACGAAATGTCTGAACGTTCTGATTTGCAAAATCTAGAGAAAAGGGCTGAGGAATCAGTAAAAACTTATGCTTAGAGACGGAAAGAACTAGCCGCAAGGATTTCTTCTCCTTTGAATGACAGGCAACCTTTCCCATCACCCCAACACAAATACCGCAACTTACACAACCTAGACCATATAACCCACTAAATAAACCAAGAAATCAAGATAACCATTGGGGTCGGGGGCCACTGCCACCGCTTCCCATTCCTTTGGGGGGGATCTACGAGCACCTTTTGGCAGCTAAACAAATTGCACCCACCCCAATCAAACCTTTACAGCCTCCTTATCCAAATTGGTACAATCCTGATGCTAGATGCAAATACCATACTGAAGCCCTTGGTCACACCATAAAAGACTGTCGCACCATTAAGAAAAAGGTTTATCACTTGATCAGACGTGGATGGATCTCTTTCGAGGATTTAGCCGAAAAACCAGCACAACCTAGGCCCTCCAATCCACCAAAGGAGCCAAATCGAGAACCAGTACCACCACTCCCACTCCCCGCGGGGGAAATATACAAACATCTCATCGCAGCTGGACAGATTGTGCCAATCCCGGCCCGACCTCAGCAATCTCCATGCCTAAGTTGGTACAATCCCAACATTGTATGCGAATATCACGCCAGGGCACCAGGCCATACGCTGGACAATTGCTTTGCCTTTAAAATAAAGGTAAATCATCTAATCAAAAGGGGAGGGGTCTCCTTCGAGGGCTTGGCCAAAGGACCTAACACGGCCATCGACCCTCTCCCAAACCGCGCCTCAAGTGGTGAAGGTATGAATGCTATTTCGAAGGAAAAGGTTGAGAAGAAGACTTGTGAGGTAGAGACAGTTGACACCATCAATAACGGTCCTCCCACCTTTTGTTCCCACAAATATATGTCTCAAGCTGGGCCAGTAACAGGTGAATTTGCTGATACTGGGGGCATGACATGGAGGGCAGAATGTTTCCCCGATAAAGAAAGGAAAGAGCCATTGGATAAGATAGGTATCCCCACATTAGAGCCACATTCTCCCTCGCAGTCGAAATCATCAATATAAATCCTACCGTGGTCAGTATAGCTTCAGATTCCTGTATTGATGCTCTGGGTGAAGAAGAATCGTCGCCTAGTTCAGTCATTTTCGCAAAGAAGTCAGGGGAGTCTGTGTGTAATGGGACCATCACCATGCTTCCGGATGTCTCCCCGTAATTAATCCTTTTGAAAAAATATATATGTTTGCACGTTTTCTTACGAAAACATTTTTGTAGGGACTCATGTTCCCCTTTGTTAAAAATCAATATATATGCAATTTTCATTTTACGCATCTCTTCTTTTCGCATTTTTAATTTTAGGATGAATGTTAGTTCGGATTGTCTTGATAAAACCTATGTCCTTACTGGCGAAGAAATTGTCATCACAACCGAAGACAAGATTGAAATCCCCTGCGAATTGGCCCATTTACTGGAAAGTTCAGAAAAGGAAATAACCCCTCATCAGGACGAATTGGAAAAGGTAAATTTAGGGGCAAGCGATGAGAATCAGAAGCTGGTTAAGATTGGAACTACCCTAGACACGACTCAGAGAGAGGTTGATTTCTCTCCTCAAAAATTACACGGACGTATTTGCATGGTCATACGCCGATATGCCAGGTCTTGATCCCAGGATGGTTGAGCATCGCATCCCATTGAAACCTGAGTTTAAACATGTCAAACAAAAAACTTGAAGAAAATCATCCAAAAATGGTGGTCACTCACAAAGATTGGCATGATATGTTTCCTTTCGCACTGCATGCTTATCGGGTAGCAACTCGTACTCCCATAGGGGGGCAAATCCCTACTCTTTAGTCTACGACATGGAAGCCGTAATTCCTCTTGAGGTAGAAATCCCTTCTCTCAGAATCCTGGCAGAATCAGAAGTGGAAGAATCGGATTGGGTAAGCGTGGAAGAATCGGATTGGGTAAGCGTGGAAGAAACGCTTGGCCGCTATCTGCCATGCGCATTTGTATAAGCAAAGGATGGCCAATGCTTATAACAAGAAAGTGCGACCTCGCAAGTTCAAGACTAGGGATTTAGTGCTGAAGAAGATTCTCCCTCATCAGGAGGCTAGTCAAGGAAAGTGGGCCCCAAGGTACGAGGGCACGTATCTGGTTAAAAGTGCATTCTCGGGGGGGGGGGGGCTAAGTCTAACCAACATGGAAGGAGATGATCTACCAAGACCGGTAAATGCCATTGCCGTCAAGATATACTTCGCCTGAGGTATCGCGGGCCTTGCATCTTGCCGAATCAAAGACATAGGGTTTTATCATGACAATGCCACTCAAATGTTTATCCTGAAATTAATAAAATGAGTTTTTTTTTCAGGAGATGCTTGTTGTTTTAAAACTTTCTTTCCTTTTTTTTAAAAAATCGTGAGATGACAAAAGGAGGCATGGCTTCGGTGGCTCCCAAGGAGTAATTCGAGACATGAGACACAACACTTAGACTAACGCTACTAATCAATCTTAAAGTTTTACAGGGACGTAATGTCTCATCTCATCATCGCGATAGGACCAGGGAGCTCTCCTTGTAGCAGCTCCTGAATTGCCGCAGCAGGCCGCCTTCAAGAGCGGATCAGGAAAGATTTTAAAAAAAAAACCATCACCATCTAAAGTAAAATTCTTTTTCTTCGTAGTACTACTAGCACATCCTGCGACCGGTCTCAAAGGACCAAACGCATAAGGAGAGGTCACCCCGCAAAGCTATCATCCGATCATCTAGAGGATTGTCTGAGCCTGTTACGCTACTCAAGAACTTAAAGGCTGACCACCGTCAGAATTTCGCAGCAATACTATTATCCAGTTTGAGCGAGGACTAAATGCTGGACCAATGTTACAAAGCCCATCCCATGTCGGCCAAGCCGCCGGAATGCGAGTGACATAGGCTCCCACCTCCGTTCACCTTTCGGAGGAGCCCATCACCAAAACGCCATGGTCGCCCAGCACATCTTTGCATGCAGAACTCCCGGAGACGAAGCACGATACAAAACTGTCCTCCCGGGACCACAATCAACATACTTAATGCGATCTTGTTCAAGACGTTTCTTGACATTGGCGCCATGATCAACGCCATGAAGATCAAGCCTTTAATTGTGGGCCGCTAACTGCTGGCTGACGGTGATCGCATTCACATGTTTTATCCACAATCCCTTACTGTAAAGCGTCAGAACTCCTCTCCGAAGAGGGATAGCCGGACTGCAAATATCACCCGCGCCAAGGCAGGAATTACGGCGAAGCATCTAAAACCAAAGCCATCATCAACCAACATCTGGTGCAAGTCACACCGCAGTGACCCACGGACGGCCCGTCCAAAAGGGAGAGCTTGAAACTTATCAATTGCGTTACTGTTGCTAAAAATCGTCTTGCATTTACTCCTCATTTGTTCTTGCCTTATCTTTTTCAGGAACTGGGTCACCCCCATTTGTTGCCTGCTTAAGACTGGTAAGCAGACGCCCTTACAGCCCTGCTGCACATTTTGGGGACAGAAGGTTTTCCCTTTTATCCCAGAGCAATCACAAAGCAAATCGGCGAAGGTCCAGCAAGGGCCAGTAAGCAAATGAACAAAAGGCGGATCTCATCCTCACTCCGACTTGGATCGGCGGTTTCCGCGAAGCAGCTGAAAAAGAAACCGATCAAAGCATCTAAGTAAAGCGTTCCTAAGCTGGGACCATGTCGTAGGCACCCTCGAAAAATCGGGCTAAGGGAAAGGGAGAATCCCTGAACTTATGTCATTTTTATTTTCAAATCAATCTTTCTTTTCTACTCTGTTGTCCCCTCGTCATTTCGCAGGGACGCGAATCATTCCATTGTCATCCGCATAAAGCTCGGGGAAGACGCCCTTGCAGCCCCGCTGCACATTTCAGGGGAGTTCATCTTTCTCCCCCCTTCATTAAAATTTACTTTCGTTCCTGCTCACTTTGTTAGCTTTAATTTACGTACAGTCATCTGGCCCACTAGGGGAAACTCCTTAGGTTCTCGTGAACTCTTGCAAATAGGCCATCCCCCGCGTCTTAGCTTTAAACTATCAATCAATCAAAAATCAAAGTCAATCAAAAACCCTTTTTAGCCCGGCTAAAACAAAATCCATACTACTCCCATAGCATATTCATGCATTGCATAGGTCGGGGATGTTCAATCCCTCTGTTAAATAAGGCATCCATCAAAATTACATATCATACATGATCTAACTTGCCTACTCTTATATCCACGGTTTGCTCAGACGTAAGCAGTCACAGACGAATCCCGGTAAGCATTTTCTAGTCATCGTGCCTTATCCTTCATGAGTGTAAGTGCCTGACTAGGTACTAGTTGAATTCGCATAATATCTAGGGTACATGTGCAATTAGGCATGGTATAGCAATAAAATGATGTGGGACTTTTACGATCTTCTCTATTTTTTTCATTTTCTTCCCTCTTTCCACCACATATGCCATCGCTTCTACCAAAACCTTCACTATCACTGATACCCCGGGAGCCAAGGAGCAGTCTCAGCTAAGATTGCCAGCCGGAAGTAAAAGCACGCCAAGTTCAAGTACACGACAAAGGAGACGGAAAAGGTCACCAAAAGATCGCTGAGAGCCATCACCGAAGAAAGACCAAAAACCCGAAGATGAAAGCCGAGGCTTTAAGCCAAAATGAGAAGAAATCAACACGAAGGTTGTGCTTGCTCTGCTCTGTTGCATTTCAAATCAAATCAAAAAGAGGGAGGGGGGGAATAGAAGGAAGAGGAAAAGAAAAGAAAAGAGAGAAAAAAAAGGGAGAAAAAAAAAGAAAGAGAGGGGAAAAAGGGAAAAAAGAAAAGAGAGAAATGCTTGGAGACATTCGAAGAATACAAAGAATCAAAGAACCAAAGCAAGCACAGCCCGGGGACAACTAAACTCAAGAAATCTTGAAGAAAACATTCCCCTAGTGGAGACTCGAGAAAAAGGGCCCAAGGCCAACTCAAGTAGTAGATCTCGAGGAAAGCATCCCCCTAGTGAAGACTTGAGAAAAAGGGCCCAAGGCCAACTCAAGTAGTTAGATCTCGAGGAAAGCATCCCCTCAGAGAGAACTCGAGAAGAAAAGGGCCCAAAGCCAATTCAAGTAGCAGATCGCGAAAAGAACAACGATAACACTCCCTAGTGAAGACTCGAGACGAAAAAGGGCCTAGAGCCGACTTAAGGAATCTCGATGGAAACGTTCCCCAGTAAAGACTCGAGAAAAGGGCCCCTGGCCGAACAGAAAGCATCCCCAGCAAGGATCCCAGAGCTCACGCACTCTGTCGAGAAAGCATCCCCAGCAAAAGGCGAAAGAACTCGCGTACCTTGCCCTTATCAGGGCTAATCAACAAAGCATCACTCATCAAAAACTTTCAAACTCATCAGAAAAGCACATCTATACCAAAACAAGCTCCTTTCCAGACATTTCGTGTCATTTTATTATTTTCCGTGAAAGTCCCATCGATTATTAGAATGCCTATGCATGTGCATCTTCATTTGAAGTCTATTCACTCGGATTGACATTGCGAAATGAAAATTATGTATCATGTTAGTTGCATCTTTATGAGCATAAAACACTTAACCTTGTTTCAGAGCGTGAGTGCAAACACTAATATCAAGTGAGGATTGGTTACAGCTGCAAATCGTGGGAAAGTCTTGTCCTTGGGGTCGTTACCTCCTGAATAGGATGCATATGCATTCTAGGTTCGTATCAAGGCCGCTGGTAACAAAAGCATTTTTCTCCTCCCAGAGTGATCATTTCCATTTTTCTCCTCCTAGAGTGACATCATACATTCCCTCCTCCCAGAGTGATAGCATCTACATTTCGTCCTCCTAAAGTGACGATTAGTTTATTTCTGCACCTCGTGTCTTCTCCTACGGGATTAACATCATTTAAATTTCCGCATTATATATTTCCTCCTCCTAGAGTGACAGCTTTATATTTCCTCCTCCTAGAGTGACAACTTTATATTTCCTCCTCCTAGAGTGACAACACGTATTTCCTCCTCCTAGAGTAAGAGCATGCATTTTCATCCTCCTAGAGTGACATCATTTATATAATTCTACATTTCTGCATAATTATTATCTCCTCCTAGAGTGACAACATGCATTTTTTCTCCTCCTAGAGTGACAGCTTTATATTTCCTCCTCCTAGAGTGACAGCACGTATTCCCTCCTCCCAGAGTGATAGCATCATGCATTTTTCCTCCTCCCAGAGTGACATCATTTGCATTTTTCTCCTCTTAGAGTGACATCATTAGGACAAATCATTCGCACTTCTATGAATCACGCATTATCCTCCTGAAGCAACGTCAGTCACATGTCAAACGCTTATCCCCCTAGTGGAGCCGTCATTTACATTTTCATAAAATTACCTTCCGTTCCTGTCAAAGTAGTCGTCATTTACATTTTCTGCAACTTATGTTTCTCTCAATGCCCGGGTAGATCTAAGTTTACATCTTTGCAGGACATCCGATCAAACAATATATCTCCTCCTAGAGTGACATTCAACAAATTATCTCCTCCCAAAGTGACATCAACAAATCTATCTCCTCCTAGAGTGACATCTACAACAATATCTCCTCCCAGAGCGACAACAACAATACCTCCTCCCAGAGTGACAACAACAATCTATCTCTTCCCAGAGTGACATTCAACAAATTATCTCCTCCCAGAGTGACATCAAGAAATCTATCTCCTCCCAGAGTGACATCTATAACAATATCTCCTCCCAGAGCGACAGCAACAATACCTCCTCCTAGAGTGACAGCAACAATCTATCTCCCCCCAGAGTGACAGCTACGCCTTGTCTCCTCCCAGAGTGACATCATCAAAATATATCTCCTCCCAGAGTGACAGCAATAACCTACCTCCTCATAGAGTGACATCTACAACAATATCTCCTCCCAGAGTGACATCTACGACTTATCTCCTCCCAGAGTGACAACAACGAACTTACCTCCTCCCAGAGTGACAACTACGAATCTATCTCCTCCAAGAGTGACATCAATAGATTACCTCCTCCCAGAGTGACAACATCAATTTCCTCATCAACGAATAACATCATCAAAACTATCTCCTCCCAGAGAGACATCAACCAACTATCTCCTCCCAGAGTGACCTCCACGAATAACATCATCAAAATTATCTCCTCCTAGAGAGACATCAACCAACTATCTCCTCCCAGAGTGACATCAAAAACCTTACCTCCTCCCAAAGTGACACCTACGAATAACATCATCAAAACTATCTCCTCCTAGAGAGGCATCAACTAACTATCTCCTCCCAGAGTGACATCAACGAATAACATCGACGAACTGTCTCCTCCCAGAGTGACATCCACGAACTATCCTCCTAGAGTGATGTCATCAAAACTACCTCCTCCCAGAGTGGCATCGTCAAACTACCTCCTCCCAGAGTGACATCAACCAACTATCTCCTCCCAAAGTGACATCAACAAATAACATCATCAAAACCATCTCCTCCTAGAGTGACATCAACCAACTATCTCCTCCTAGAGTGATATCAACGAATAACGTCATCAAAACTACCTCCTCCCAGAGTGACTTTAACAAACTTACCTCCTCCTAGAGTGACATCAACGAACTTACCTCCTTCTAGAGTGACAGCCACGACGTATCTCATCCCAGAGTGACATCAACAAATATCTTCTCCCAGAGGGACCTCTACGATTTATCTCCTCCCAGAGTGACGCCAACAAATCTATTCCTCCCAAAGTGACACCAACAAGCTTACTTCCTCCTAGAGTGACGCCAAAACTACCTCCTCCCAGAGTGACAACAATGGATCTACCTCCTCCTAGAGTGACAACTATAACGTATCTCCTCCTAGAGTGACCTCTACAACACTATCTCCTCCCAGAGTGACATCACCAACCTTTCTCTTCCCAGAGAGACATCAACCAAAGATTTCCTCCCAGAGTGACATCCATAGATTACCTCCTCCCAGAGTGACATCAACGAATAACGTCATCAAAACTACCTTCTCCCAGAGGGACAGCAACAGATCTACCTCTTCCCAGAGTGACATCGACAAACCTATCTCCTCCCAGAGAGACATCGACCAACCTACCTCCTCCCAGAGTGACGTCAACAAACTTACCTCCTCCCAGAGTGACAGCATCACGGCAAGATTGAGGTAAGACCTGCTGTGTCGCCAAAATTCGGATATGTGGGGGAAACCGTCTTTACTGCTTATCAAATACTTCGATAAGACAGTAAAGAGGGGGCAACTGTTGATACCTGAATTTTGACGCCCTTTTTGATTAAATTTAGCATTTCTATCATTTTATTTAATTGACTGTCATTTTTAATTAATTTACTGTCATTAGCATTTTTTGATTCTCATTGCATTTCTATCGTCGTCGTTAGCATCGTCAGCGTTCGAAACCGCGTTTTTATTTTTCCGTCACGTATTTTTGTTATTATTATCATTAATATTTTTAGCCTTAAAAGTTACATTTTTAATTATCCGTTAGTCGTTTACTAGTTATTTCTTCATTTTAGGTCATCACACATTTTAGGATTTTTAGTATTTTATCACATTTTTTAGCATTTTTATTATTTTATTATTAGTTTTGTTCGAGCTTTTAGTGGAGCTGAGTAAGTTCGCTCGGACAATGGCTCGAACTCGGAATGTTTTCCATCAACTAGTTCCTACCCTTTTTTTCATTCACGCCGACCTACAGCGTTTCGCGTAATTTTCATCATAACGTCATTTATTTTTCGTCCAAACGTTTCATGTTTCGGAACGAGAAAATAAACACGTTAAACGAAAAATTCTCATCATTCACTATAGACGGTTAAACTCGCCGTATTTTTCTCTACGCGCTGACACTTTCGACTTGAAAAGTCGGGACGTTCGTTCGCGAAATTGGCTCGAGGCCATTTAAATAGGCTAAAAGGGCCCTTTGATCACAACCGTTGATCTGGTCAACCAAGAAAAGTCAACCAGATCAACGACTGACAAATTAAAGGCCATGGTGCGCATGCACCATGGACGTGAAGCGGCAGCGGAGCAGGCCACCGAGCAGCCTGCTCCCGTCGCTTCCTGTCATTTCCAGTCGTCCTTTCGACCGCCGTAGCTGCCACCTCTCCTCCCTTAGCCCCGCCAGCTCACGTCACGGCCTCCACTCGCGTCCCTCGCGTCCGGCAACCACGCGACTTTGGCCTATAAATACCGAGCCCTCCTCAACGTTCAAACGACACCAAAATCGTAAGGAAACCTTGCTTCTTCCCCCTCTTGATCGATAGCTCACGTAGAGCTTTGATTGCCACAGTTCAAGCTTTTCCAGTAAGCTTTATCAAAGCTTCTCTCCCTTTCATTTTTATGCATTTTTCTTCTCTAAATTCGTTTAGCATCATTGTAAGCAAATAAATCATTAGCTAAAATTGGTGAATTAATTACTTTTCGATAATTAACGGTTTTGTCAGTTTTTCAAAATTAAACTCGGTACGATTTTAATTAAAAATTGAGGTTCGTACGGTCGAGAAGTCATCGAGGAGACGAGCATCTCGGTACGAAGATTTATTGAAACGGCCACCTGTGGCCGGAACTTGGCCGCTGACAGTAGTGCCGACGACCAAGGAAGGAGATGGTGAATAGTGCCATGAGGGCCTATTCACGCGTCAAAGGTGATGGGCTTGGCGCATCACCATCCTTTTCATTTTTTGGGCCAGGAACTATTCCTAGCCCATTTTCTTTTTTTTCTTTCAAATTGGGCCCAACCCATTGTCATTTTTCCGAGATCTCGGATTGCACTTTTTTCGTAAAAATGTTCGTATGTTTCATATGATTATTTTTTGTACTAACACTTTAATTTTCTGTACCTATCAACTGTTTAATTTATTCGCACTTTAATTTTCTGCAATTTACTTTCGGCAATTGAAATTCAATTTACCGCCTACATGGTCGGTCGCAAATATCAACTGCATTTATTTTCTGCAAATATCAACTGCATTTATTTTCTGCAATATCACTTGTTTAATTTTCTGCAATATCATCTGTTTTATTTTCTGCAAATATCAACTGTTTATATTCCGCAAATTATCACTTGTTTAATTTTCTACAACATCAACTGTTTATATTCCGCAAATCGTCAACTGTTTAATTTTCTGCAATATCACTTGTTTAATTTTCTGCAAATCATCAACTGCTTAATTTCTGCAAATATCAAATCTTTAATTTTTCATCAAATCGTCACTTAATTTTTCGTCAAATCATCATTTAAATTCTCACACTTATCTACTGTCATCATTTAATTTTCGCACCTTATCAAATCAACATTTAAATTTTCTGCACATATCAAAGCATCATCTAAATTTTCGTATGCGTCAAATCATCATTTCTCGCATACATCAAATCAGCATTTAAAATTTCCGCACGCATCAAATCAGCATTTAAATTGTCATATGCATTAAATCATCATTTAAATTCTCGCACTCGGCAAATCAGCATTTAAATTTTCTGCAGTTATCAAATCATCATTTATCGCATACATTAAATCAGCATTTAAATTCTCGTACGCACCAAGTCATTATTTAAAGTCTCGCATTCATGAATTGCTTATTTATTTTTTGAGCTATCACTAACACTCTCATGTTGTAGGTTTTAAATTCAAGCTTTGCTTGAAAGTACGCCTTTCGTTCCCTTTTATTTATTCAATGCTTTCCATAAATATCCATCGTATGCATGATATATAAAATTGCTAGGATTTAAAATCAACCCATATGAAGAACGTGTTTAAAGGCTTGCTTAAAAATGCCAGGTTCATTTGATTTTACCTTTTCATTTATATTGACTGGACGTACATGGGGACCTTCGATCCCGCATCAGTTTATCATTTCAAAACCCCTCATCTAATCTGTACTCTGTTAAGCTATCCACGATAGAATCACGTAGTAATTAATTTAATAATGCATGGCCTGATGATGAAATAGAGGGCGCTCATTCAGTCTTACGAAAAATTCAGTCCCATCACTACGGTCGGGAATAATCGATCGGTTCAACGATCAATTATTCCTGAACGGTCCCGATTGTGGAAAAGACTAAAGTGACGATTCCTCTAAGGGCCCCCTTTCAAAACGCATTTTATCAAACACCTTTTTAAACACCTCTCTCATTAACCGGTAACCGTTTTCGGATGTGACTCGGGTGCCTAACACCTTCCCGAGATCATAATACGACCCCGAACCTTTTGTCTGGTGTCTAGACCCTTTTTTTGTGCCTTTGGTTTTTTCATTTATTATATTTTTATGGCATGATGATTAAAGGTTCCCTAGACCTAGCGACAAAATTAGGATGGCGACTTCATTGCATGTTGCGAGGCGTCCCTTTTACGCCGAGCATCGTAAGGTCTCAAGTTCGTTGCACACTCGCGAATATTTTTATTTTCGGGGGCGCGATTGTTTGGAGACTTCACTGGGGACTTTTAGGGTCGGAGCCGGTTTCATATTTTTTTTAGAGAGGTGTTTTACTTGTCTATTTACCTGCTTTGATAAAATGCTGATCTGTTCATTTATTCACTTTATCAATTGTCATATGCATTTCATAGTGCCCTACACCCCGAGGACAATTACCAAATTAGGAGGGTATTAGTGACGCCCTAGGACACATGTCCTGGGCAGTGTTCGCCAATCCCAACTCGGATGAACCCCTAAAGCTAGTCGAAAGATTACACGATTTCGCAAGGAATCGGCACACTGGATGACACTTTAGGGACCTTTTCATGGTATCATCCGGGAACCATTCAAGCTAGTTAGAAAAGTCAGAATCAGAGCCCCAACACGTGCATCATGATTATATCTGCTTTGTCGTGGTTGTATTTGTCTTGTTGACATGATCTTCCATTTTTCGTAAATTCTCTGTTACACGAACTGTAAATCTCTTACACATGCAGGTTACTTTGCATGTAAAATTTTATTTTTGTCCCACAGGACCCGTTTTGCTCATTTGATATGTCGGCACCTGCATTACTTTCACTTGATATTTTCGGGGGACGAAGCTTCGACGATCAGGCTGCACGAGGAGATCTGTTGGAACATGGGTTCACCCCTGACATCACCACTAAGATCAAAGTAGAAGTCGTAGACTTTGACTTAACTAGGATTCGGAAGTTGAGAAATGAGTTGACTGAAGACGAGGAGACACAGTTTGAGGGTAGTTATAGAAAGCTACTAACCCCGGTTGACGTAAAGATTGATTGGGGTTGCATCCGGGCAGCCCTAAAATTTTAGGATCCCTATTATCGGTGCTTCTTTTTCGACAAAGGAGTAGACTTGACTCCTACACTAGAGGAGTACTCAGCTATGATGTGCCTCACATCTCCTATATCGGCCATATACCAAAATGTTCGACTCGACTCCTCAAGTGTCAAAATAAGGCTCGATAAGCTATTTATCATTTCAAAACCCCTCATCTAATCTGTACTCTGTTAACCTATCCACGATAGAATCACGTAGTAATTAATTTAATCATGCATGGCCCGATGATGAAATAGAGGGCGCTCATTCAGTCTTACGGAAAATTCAGTCCCATAACTATGGTCAGGAATAATCGATCGGTTCAACGATCAATTATTCCTGAATGGTCCCGATTGTGAAAAAGACTAAAGTGACGATTCCTCTGAGGGACCCCTTTCAAAATGCATTTTATCAAACAACTTTTTAAACACCTCTCATCAACTAGTAACCATTTTCGGATGTGACTCGGGTGTCTAACACCTTCCCGAGCCCATAATACGACCCCGAACCTTTTGTCTAGGGTCTGGCCCCTTTTTTTGTGCCTTTAGTTTTTTTATTTATTATATTTTTATGCCATGATAATTAAAGGTTCCCTAGGCCTAGCGACAAAATTAGGGTGGCAACTTCATTGCATGTTGCGAGGCGCCCCTTTTACGCCGAGCATCGTAAGGTCTCAAGTTGGTTGCACACTCGCGAATATTTTTATTTTTAGGGGCGCGACAATTTTATTTAATTAATCGAGTTATAGTTATATTAGACTTAGGAGTTCTAGTCTTAGTTAAAGTTGTATTATCTGCACCTATTTAAAGCCAACGATTCTTATGAATAAAATCAGAGAATTTTCCTCAATTCAACACTTTACCAAATTTCCATTCCTCTTCTTAATTCTCTCCGGAGCAAGCCATTCTTGTATTAACTTAGCCGTGGACTCGGTTAGGGCTAGTAAAGCGTGGCGTTTATGGACTCAAGCGTGGAGGTGTGTGAACTAGTGTTGCGTGTGCAAAGTGTGGCGTTTGTGGATTCATGCATGGAGGTGTGTGAGCAACGTGGGGGATTATGGACTCAACTTCGGTGGGAAGGGTTCGTAAGAAGATCACTTGCGAATTGGGTCTCAGGTGCCAGTTAAGTACTTGGTGTGCTAAAGAGTGGATTCTCTTTAGGGTGCGACTAGGGCGTACATCATCATCATCACAAAGGCAGGTGGATTTCTTGTCATTAACCTTAACTCGAAGGGTCGTGTTCCTTGCAAAATATATCTAAGGGATATTTGTCATAATTAACCGCATCAAACCTACAAGAGAACTAGATCGTCACTTATGCGCATCTTGGCCTAGCTAGGATCGTATCAATAGGGAATAAGAAGATTGAGAAAGCCTTATGTGATCTAGAAGCTGGGATCAAACACCTACCGCTCTAATTCCTCCCACCACCACAACAACAACAACAACAACAACAACAGTCGTCGTCGCTGAACCTTCCTCCTCTTCTGTCGAAAGATAGAGGAAGGGGGAAGCACCCATGGTGGACCCCAAACTAGAACCTTCTTCCTAAGGCCAGTTGGAGCCTCCAATCAATTCTAGCACAGGTAACTTACCACTTCTCCCCTCTCCTTCTCAATATAGGGGATGGTTGCACTTTAGCTTAGAGGCAGAGAGGATTCCCCTTTTCAATCGCCTAGAGAAAAGTACAATCACTCCTTATATTATGCTTGATGATGACCTTATGTATAGCTTAGGATTGCATGCTAGGCTTAGGCAGATGGTCAATGCCATAGGCTGGGGACCTATTTTCTTCCCTATCTTCTGGTTTGTTGGCTGGAAGCTGAAAGCAAAGTCGGGTGAACGTCCCAATGTCTAGGGGAGGGGGGGGGGGGGGGGGGGGGATAGTGAATTTCAGGTTGTGTGGTAAGTGGCACCACTTGAGTCTTCATCAATTTGATGTCATGCTGGATTTTGCGCATACCTATAAGGATCAACCCAGCTGGTACCCCTCTACCTTCTATGAGATTCCCCTGGAATGGGATGCCACTAGAGTGTATAGGATTCTAACAAAAGTCCCTAAGGCTATGTTCACTTAGGAGTCCAAAGCCTCCAAGCTTTGTAACCCTACCCTCAGAATTCTCCATAAGATCCTCTCTGTTTCTTCTTTGGTAAAATGAAGAAACCTAGTGTCCTGTCTAGGGATGAGCTTTTCATCCTTTGGTGCTTGCAGAATGGGTGTAGGGTGAGTTTAGGTTACTGGATAGCCAAAGAGGCTGAACTCTCAACGACCCACATGGCCCTGGAACTTATATCCTACTGTTTCCATCAATGAATGCCCTGCTCGTAAACTGCTTAATCTTAGAGCACTTGACTGAATGAGAATTTTCTATTTGGAGCAAGGTATTATTTGTTACAATATAGGTACTACTCCAAGAGAGTAGAGGCTTTTTGGGAACTTTGTAGGACCATTCCAGCTAGCACCTTTGAGGGTCAGCCTAGGACCGGGAGAAGAAAAGAGACTAGCAGCAGAAGCAACTGCTAGGCAAAGAGCAGCTCTAGCTGAACATCAAGATGACCAGGATATTTCTCTTGGCCTGCCACAAGGCCAAGTACAGCTAGGCGCTTCCTTTTCTATCCCAGCACCTCCATAGGAGCTATCTACTCTTCTAGATGAACAGAGAAGAACCAATTCCCTCCTCCTATCCCTACAGGGCATACAAGAGAGATCTTACACCCTGAGCTAGAATATTCTGGACTCCTTGCTCCTTCTGCACAAAAATATTGATGAATCTCATACACCAGTCCCTCTCATTCCCTCTTAACCTACCCACCAAATCCCCACAGACTCAGACTCAGAGTTTGAATGACTTCCCCTACGTCATATCTCGTATTTACTGGTTTGCCTCTCACATTCAGGACAATGTGTCCAATAAGTGTGGGGGAGGGGTTTTACATTTACTTATTTATTACATGTGATTTTAATTTTTGATGTGCATTTTCTGCTTATTTTAAAGTTTAATTTTTTTTTCTTGCATGATTTAGGTATGTTTTAAATTTTTCTGCATGATTTTATTTTAATTTTTGTGTGTTTTTAGGTGTAGACACTTGCATGTTCTATGTTTTTCCTATGACTGCATGGAAACCAAACCCATGATCTCCTTGAAATTTCACCTCAACTTTCAAAATACTTTGTGATTGAGCCTTAATTGTAGTGGTTTTCACCACTAGTTTTCTTGCATTCTCGAGTGGTATGCTATTGATTTTGGTATGAATCATTCGATTATTGTAGGAAATAACTTTTGAAAGGAAAGGAGCAGAAGGAGGAGAATTAGGCATGGTTCTTGCCATATTTAGAGCAGCTGGATTCTCGGTTGTCATTCTGGACCAAGACGGGAAGTCATCTCTCTTGACGAAGAGCAGATTCACCTGGCCAATCCATCATCTAGAGAAATCTACGGAACAGATAACGGAATTAAAGGCGCTGGCAGATGATTTTCCTGCCCTGACGATTGGAAGCGTTAATCATGGACTGAATGAAGATGCACCCCGTTATTTGATTCGGTAAGATTCTTTCGTGAGGATGAGAGAAATTCAAAAAAATAATTTAAATTTGATTAGGATTTTATTTCCTTTATTTCCGCCTTTAGCTATTTTCTAGGAAGAAGGGACTATTTATACTCTTCCTAGGGTTTTAAGAAAGGGGGGTGGGGTTCGCCGTTTCTGGTTTTTGAATCTCTGCTCTCATTTTCTATCATCCTTTTAATATCATGTGGCTCCTTCAGCAACGAAGGATTCTTACATTTCCAGCACATTGTTTATTTTACTTTCAATTATGAGTATGAGTAGCTAAGCACATCTTTCTTAGTAGAGGCATTTTAAGCATGAGTTTGAGTATGCATGAGACCTAATCGAATCTATTAATCTTTAATTCCGTATTTAATTGATCTCATGAGTATTACTAACGTATTTTCTATTTGATAATAGACCTGATCAATCTAGGATTGGATAGATCACGCAACAGTCATTCCTCTTGGCCATGGATTATTGGCCAAGTGGATCAAAGTAGACACCTACACGCTAGCGGGAATCCGCGAAATGGGAGGGGAAAGATTAATCAGACCCAATCCCGATTGACCCAGAGGATACTAGTCTGGAGTTGTCTTCCCCTATTCGTTCATCAGCCATGTCAGTAAATCCTTTAACCAACAAGGTGCTAGTTAGTTAGGCATCATCTCTAAGCGTACCTGAGGTGGTGTTGATACAGGAGGGAAGTAGGGGTCATAAGTGTACCTTGATCCTATAGCAACTCTGTAGATTGAAGATGAACACCCTTGCGTCATTGATCGCAACTCATGCCTCATAGCTGCCAGCCTCAACTAATAATCCTTCTTATATTTGATTTCTATTACGGGATCTGTTGTCTTGACCAAGACTATTTTATTATTTATTTACTTCCTCATTTTAGTTTTAATACAAAAACCCCAATATCACCTAAGTGTTATTTAATTATTACAAGTTCACACAAAAATCATACTATAGCTCCCTATGGACCGAACCTCTTACTACTATCTACAATTCATTTGTTCTTAGTAGCAAGTTGTAATTTATATATGACGGACTTGACACCCGGTCACTTTGACACTTAACAATTTTGATCCATGCTTTATTAACAAGGCAACCCTATGTGTAACATGTTCAATACTCGTAACTCTCACTTCTCACCATAGGACCATAGCTTAAAACTTGAGATGATCTTTGAAGGAACTGTCTTGGTCAATATGTTGATCAAGATGTTATTTCCTGTCTTGACCAAGAGAATGATTGATCAGTCCAATTGATACACAAAGTTGCAAGCCTTTTAATTTTGTACTTCTTGTAGAGTCTTTATTCCCTTGCATGTTTGTGTGGACACCACCTGGAACCAACGGGGTTGCACGGTGTTGGTGATTCAGCACCATCACCCCTTAAATAGGCGAAACTCCTCGAAGTGCATCTAGCTAATCCTTTACAATCGGGCCGAACAATCTAGGCCGGGGGTGTCCATTACTTGAGCTCTATGTGTTTATTTTATGCAAGAAAGGGAAGGAAAAGAAAAGAAAGCACTGCAAAAGACTCCAAAGTGAGTAAAAGGAAAACAAAAGAAAAAGGAACAGTGCTGCAAAAGACTCCAAAGTGGGCAACCAAAAAGATCTCAATGCAGATATGACATGGCAACAATCTGTGCTTACATGTTTTATTTTTTGTTTAATGTGTGTGCACTTGCTTATGTCAATAACTCTTGTATCTTTTGGATTTGTGTATAGGTGTAGAAGGGCTAATGAATTTGTTCCTCCACTAATTTCTTAAGTCTTGAGTTAACTGTTCTTGGTTTTGTTGTGATGAGGGAGATGTTCCTGGGAATTGAACAGACGTTGTTAATCTAGGATGGATTAGATGGGTTGAGTGTCTATGTATTTTCCCTGTTGAGATGAACTTTTGAGTTAAACATGGGTTGCCTTTTTTAATTTTTGTTTTTACATGTTTTGTGTGTTTTGTTTGTTATGCTTGGGGGCAAACATTAGATTAAGTGTGGGGGGGTTTGATTGAGCTCGAATTGTGGTAGTTTTTACCACCTATTCTCTTCCAATTTCGAATGGTATGCTATTGATTTTGCTATGAATCACTCCATTATTGCAGGAAACAACTTTGGAGAGGCAGGGAATAAAAATGAGGAGAATTAGGCATGATTCTAGGCTAATTTGGACCAAGCAGACTCTTGGCTGTATTCTTGACCAAGACTGGACACGACCATCTCTCTTGACCAAGTAAGACTTGCCTGGCCAAGTCTCACTTGGAGAAATCTTCAGACCAGACAATGGATTAAAGGCGCCGGCATATGATTTTCCTTCCCTAATGATTGAGAGAGTTCATCACGGATGGATTGAAGATACACCCTGCTATTTTGATCTAATTAGATATTTTTGTGAGGAAGAGAGAAATTCAAATACAATTTAAATTTGATTAGGATATGATTTTCCTTGATTTCTGCCTTTAGCTAATTTTTGGAACTATTTATACTCTTTTTAGGTTTTGGAGAAAAGAGGCTTTTTGGCCGTCACTAGTTTTTTTGAATCTTCTCTGGGATTTTCTACCACCATTTTTCACTTACACTTTGCTATTTTGGTAACAAAGGATTATTTTCATTTTCCAATACATGGTTTTAATTTTGCTTTAAATTATAAGTATGAGTAGCTAAGTACCTCTTTCTTAGTAGAGACATTTAAGCATGAGCCCGAGTATGTATGAGACCTAACCGATCTCATTAATCTTGAATTTGCATTTAATCAATTTCGTAATTATTCCTAACGTATTTTTGTTTGATAATAGATCTAGCAAATTTAGTGTTAAATAGACAACACAACAGTCATTTCTCTTAGACATGGATTTTTGACTAAGAGGATCGAAGTAGACACCTACGCACTACTGGAACATCCACGAAATGGTAGGGAAAAAGGTTACTCGGATCCAGTCCTGACTGACGTCCGAGGATACTAGTCTGGAGTTGTCTTCCTTTAGTCGTTCATCAGCCAATTCAGTAAACCCTTTAACCAGCAAGGTGTCGGTTGGTTAGGCATCATCTCTAAGCGTACCTGAGGTGGTGTTGATACAGGAGGGAAGGAGGGATCATAAGCGTACCTTGATCCTATACTAATTCTGTAGATTGAAGATGAATACCCCTGTGTGAATGATTGTATCTCATGTCTCATAGCTGCCAACCTCTACTAGGAATTCCTTTCCTATTTGATTTCTATTTCTAAATCTGCCGTCTTGACCTAGAACATCATTCTTGGCAAAGACAATTATCTGTTTCATTTACTTCCTAGTTTTAGTTTTAATACAGAACCCCCAACTTCACGTAAGTGTTATTTAATTATTACAAGTTCACACAAAAGTCATACCATAGCTCCCTATGGATCGATCCTCTTGCATGCTATCTACAATTAATTTGTGTTTAGTAGTGAGTTGTAACTTACATTTATTTTTGACGGGTTTGACACCCATCAGATTCCTTCTATGGATTAGTACTGATGACTCTTGTTGCTTCTGTTGTGCTTGCTTTTGAATTGTTTTTAGAATTTTTATATTGTTTTTGGATTTTTAAAAATTAATTACATTATTTTATGAATTTTAAAATTAATTATATTATTTTTCAGAATTTTTAAATTAATTATATAATTTTTTTGGATTTATTAAATTAATTATATTATTTAATATATAATGGCATTATGGTAAATAAGTTGAAATCGGTTGCCACAGGTGAAAGTAACGGAATTTTGGGTTGACTGATGGTAGCCCTAACGGTTGCAGTGACCCAAAGTTTAGGGGAGGTGGAATAAAAAATTTAAAAGAAACGGGAGGTTTCTATTTTTCGCGATAGTACAGGGGTCTTTCTACAATTACCCCCAAAATATATAGTTTTTTGAAATATAAAATCCAATCCAAGCAGTAGAAGAGTAAGCACAAATCTTTTTCTTCACTTTTTGTTTATTTTTTTTATGCTACAATCCTTCGATTCACCATTTCACCACTTTCAGCAGCAAGTCCTCATCACATCTCATATGAAACTTCATCTCCCCCACACTTAGACTGTTCTCGGTTCTGTCTTTAGCCCCTGCAGTAACCATAAATGGGTACCACCCACTAGCTAAGGAAGGGTCAAAAAACAAAGGCTCGAGTGGCTTAAGATCATACAAGAATACAGAGTGGGGGTAGGGGTCAGTGTCAAGGGCATGCTGATGGAAGATGGCAAGAAATACAAAAATGGTGCAAAGTCCAATGTCATTTTACTACTATCCCATGTCTAATGGTGCCTATGCCTTGGATATTATGCAAACTTAACTAGTATCTAGTTATGCATTTATCACACATGAAGAATATTGGCGTGAAGGCTCAATGTGCTCACAGGGTCATACAATTGACTACAAGCGTCTAGGTCTTGATGCGGATATAAGAGCAGGCAGGCAATAATCATGCATGTCAAATAAAGTGCGGTGAATGCGGATATAAGAACAGGTAGGTTTGAAAATGATGGGTAGTGTGCCAGCATAGCAAAGTATTTATAAACCAAAGTTCACAAAAGAAAATCCTACGAAAGTTTATCTAAAAAATCAAAAAATTTGCCCACACAAAACAAGCACATAAGTGTCCCTCCCCTACACTTAGACAGCGCATTATCCTCAATGTGAAGAAGAGACTCAAACAAGGGCATATGAAAAGAAAACAAAAAAATAAAAGCCAAAAAAGAAAGGAGTTCACCCGGAATTAAGTGTACAAAATTGTGCCCGAAGGCAAGAGAGTTGGGAGGAGGTGGAGAATGGATCGGAGCAGGGCAGTGATTTCCATTTGGATTGTGGTAGGGGTCGTCTGGTGACCGGTGTGCTATGCAGCAAGACCTCGATGCTCGATGTGCTTTGAGTGGTCCAATAGAATCCTAACTTCAACCAAAAAGGTATGAGATCCCAGCCAAAAAATCCTCTCCTAAAAATAATATATTTGGTTCTAATCGGAAAAGGATTTGAAAAAGTGGTACGGAGAAGGAAACAAAAATTCGGGTGGAAAGGGAAAATAAAATAAAGGAAAGAAGAATAAAATCCAGAAAAGGTGAAAATAGTAAAAGGGGAAATAAAATAAATAAAAATTAAGAAAGATAAAATAAAATAAAGAAAACAAGATGGAAGAAACGTGGGTTGTCTCCCACTGAGCGCCTCTGTTAACATCGAGGGCGCGATGTTGGCTGTTCAAATCACTCCGGATCTGATGGCTCCACCATGAGGGGATGGAAACCCTCGTAGAACAACTCCAATCTATGGTCATGCACTTTGAAAATGAGGCTTGCGTCCATGCCCTGAACTACAACCACACCATGATCATACACATTTAGGACGAGGTAGGGGTCGGTCCACACAGACTTCAACTTTTTCGAAAAGAGCCTGAGCTGAGAATTATAAAGTAAAACTTTTTGTCTAATGAAAAAGGTCTTCGGGGAGACAAACTTATCGTGATGAGCTTTCATCTTGGTTGTGTCTTTGGCAGACCGTGGAGCTGAGTTAGCATTGGGCGGCATGCCCTTGTTGGTCACGGTAGTGGCAGCAGCAGTGGGGGTGGGAGCCATTACGGCCTTGGGATTGGTCGTGGTGAAGGCCGGAGTCACTGCCAGGGTTTTAGGGACAGTAGGAGTGGGTACAAAGGCTACCGGAGCTAGTTGAGGAGTGCAAAGGGCTGGTGAGAGTGCCTTGACATTGATGATCGTCCATCCAAGGGTCTCGCGGTATCCTTTGAGTGTGGACACCAATTCCCACTCTGTAGCAGAATCGAGCTTGCTAGAAATTATCGCCGAGAGTGTGTCATGCTCGCCAAGGTAGGCGTACTTGAGATGTGAGGGCAAGCTCTTCAACTCCAACTTGGGGGCCTACAAAGGAGAAGGGGAAAGCTTTGAATGAGTTGTAGGGAGACCAGAATGTTGAGAGGGGTATATAACAGGTTCATAGGTGTTCAAAGCAGCAATGATGTCCTTCAAGTCTGTTGGCACCATGACGTTTGTATCAGTCTTTGCTAGTACATCGGGTATGATGATACTGTTAAGGGCAAGCTGCTGAGAGCTGTCAGTACTAAGATTAGAAACTTATGTAATAATGGGGTTAACAACATCAACACAATTCACACTAGAGAGTTTAGTAGGGTATCTCATATCATCATGCATATCAAAACAAATTCACCGTCGAATTCTAGTGAGATGGAGGAATCATGCACAACAATCTTGGCTTTGGCGATGCTGAGGTTGGGTCGTCAGAGTAGCATGTCAGAGGCTGTGGTCGAGTGATCATCCTTCATGTCGATGACACAGAAATTCATAGGGTAGATGAAGTTATCTACCTAAACAAGGACGTCTTCAATCGCACCTACTGGATAGACTATAGAGCGGTCCGCGAGTTGGATCATGGCCCTGGTGGGGCTGAGAGGTTCGATGTCTAGAGCCTTATAGATCGTCAAAGGCATGACGTTGATACCTGTACCAAGATCACACATAACCTTACCAATTTTTGTGGTACCGATTTTGCACGGGATGGTGAACATCTCATCGTCCTTGCACTTCAGCGGTAGCTTCCTCTGAATGACAGCCGAGACATTAACACCTAAACTGATTTTTTTCTGTATCTGCCATCTTGCTCTTGTTAGTACATAAGGTTTTCAAAAATTTAATATGGCGAGGAACATTTTTAACAGCCTATAATAAGGGAATATTCAAGGTAATTTTGCTAAAAATGTCATAAATCTCTCGATCCTCCTTATCCTTCTTGGTTTTGATCAAACGTTGAGGAAAAGGGGGTTCTAATACCTTAATGAAATAATCCTCTATGAATTCAGGTTTCTTGGAAACTTTCTTTTGGGATGCGGTAGGTGGTTGGACTCTTGTCTCTAGCTTGACATCAACGTCGAGGTCTTGCTATGGATGGATGCGCGGAGGCAGTTGAGTACCATTGCGTAGAGAAATACGTTGACTTTATGTATCATATTGGGCTATGTTTGAGAAGGGAGTCTACCTCAATTTTTCAGCTCCTTGATTTCTACATCCATACACCTCAAAATTTTTGTAAGTCCATAATAACATTATTGAGTCTACTAACCTCATCCGTAAGGGGCACATGCGGTGCTGGGTGCTGAAAGTGCTGAAGGTTGAATGATGGATGAGATTGATTTTGGTACTCGTACTATTGCGGTGACTGACTAGGTCTTGACGGTTGCAGATTGTTAGACCAACTTAGCTTAGGATGGCGCCAACCCTGGTTATAGTTGTTGGTATAAGGCTCAAACTGTCGTAGGGCTCCGTTATAATTACCAACTGCATTAACTTGGAATTCATCAAGGATGTAGGGCATGTGTCGGTTGGATGGTCAGTAAAGTTGTAAAATCCGCATGTCTTGACCTGGATAGGCTGTCCTACTGATACGATCCTAGTCACCAAAGATGCGTATTGCCATGATTTGATCTAGTTCAAAGATTGGATTTCACGTGCGGAATGGATAGAGCTCACCTTGTACGAACTTAGACCTAGCAAAGACCTGCCTTGCTCAACCTAATCGATTTCAAGTGAGGTTCCTTGATCAAATTCTAAACCTATATACAACCTGTGAATATCAACCTAGAGGAAACGAACATGTGTTTGAATTTTCGAGTTTTACTTGCAAATCTACTCGAGCGTTTGGAATCAAATAGGAATAAGGTTCACGCATGAACAATTGAGATACTCTCTCAAAAAGACGAAGTCTTAATATTATCAAAATAATAGTTACCTTACATAGAAACCAAGCGGCTTTTTAAATAGCAAACAACTAAACCTAGTCGTACTCTAATTAGAACTACGCTAATCCTACTCGTGAAATAATGGAAAAAACTGAACTAACTAAAAATTAAGTAAGTTAATTAAGTCTTAGAGCAATAAAATCACCATTCAGACATGTGGATAAAGAGTTGGCCCGATAGTCCTAATCCCATGCCGACTTGCGCATTCCATGTGCGCTAAGGACTGGACTCGAGCCTTTGAACAATTCCCTCGTGTGTTTGACTTCAAACTTGGTTCAGTGATGCAGGACATCTTGAAATATAATATCAATCACCCATTTCCTGCAGTGAACCTCCCTGCTCCGAAATAGCTCGGGCAGTCATGCCTATTGCACTAGGTGCGACCATGAGCAACGTGATAAGTCCTGGGGCTTTCTCCTATAGCATAGCCTCTTCAATGAGTATCTCTCGCTCCATCTCCTTGTAGATGAGTGAGGATAACTTTGCTTATAGTTTTTTGGCTCTTGCACGGGTCATAGGTCCGACCAGCGGCAATGGCACGACTGGTGCCTGTGCATACGGTGAATTAGGGTTTGCGTCTGGTGCGTGCGCATTCGACAAATTAGGGTTTACGACTGGTGCATGTGCATGCGACAAATTAGGGTTTTTGTGAGGATTCACATAATTTGGACACCGAAATCAAAAGTTGGCTCGAAAGGAACAATCAACACTCCTAAAGCACACTTATCGCACACCACTCACGGTTTGATAATTATTTGAGTACTCTATCGAGTCTTTGAGCTCTTTCTTGATTCCTACTAATGCCTTCTATTCCAGTTTGTGTATTTGATTAGTTTATTGCTTTTGCAATTACTCAAGTATCGAACATCTAAACTTATTTTGTAGCTAGTTGTCTTTGTGACTCTTCTTGGAAGCTTTCTTTTAAACTCTTGAGTCACTAATCATTTGCGCAGGAATAACTGCCAAAATTTGAGTGATTTTGGTGAGCTTATTAGAGAGTTTAAACACGTGAGGGAGTGCTAGGTTTAGTGAAATTTTAAGTTGTTTGCTAGTGTTGTGAAGTTTAGAAACTACAGGATGTCAAACCATTCTTCAGACGAAGTAGAGGGATGCAATGATACGATCCTGGCTACCCTTGATACGATCTTAGATAACTAGGACATGCTTGAATTGTCGATCGTTGTTGGAATGTTTGAAGTTGTGCAAAATTTAACTCTATCTACTCTTCTCGTCGATATAAGGATTACTAGGAATCCACCTAACTCTGCCAATCTCCAAGTCGAGGTTGAACAACGCCTGCCAAAGTAAGGAACACTAGGAATCCACCTAACTCCGCCGATCAATAAGTGAGGTTCGTAGGATAAGGTTCGCTAAGAGTCCACTTGACACCACCACCTAGGGTTTTTGTTCGAGTCCACGAATGGAAAACGAGAGTCCACCCAAGACAATAGTCTTAACAATCAATTTGATCAAATTCAGTCCTTCGATTAATGAAACCTAGTACAATTTTAAGTAAAACTAGGAAATCTAATTAAGGCCTAAGTTCTAAATACAATAGGAATAGAAGTTCTAAATAAGAAATAACTCTAATAATTAATTAAATAATTACATCCTAATTATTCTAGAACTCCTGGACGTCTTCCGACTTTAGCTCCCTCAATGTCTAGGTCTCGGTCTAGCCATGGTCTAGTCGCTTGACCCTTGGCTCGGTCAATGCGCACCAAAATACTCCCTCGAGCCATCTTCTCTTTTACTCGTGTGTTTGGGCTGAAACTTAGCCCAAAACTTCCTAACATGTCTCTGAACATGTTACAAGGATCATCGTTCCATTCGCTCATACCCAAATCTATATGGCTCGGTGATGATCTCTCGGATGCGCTAATGGTGTGTCCGTCAAGACCCGTCCATGCGTTCTTCCAATACAACCGTGTGCTTGACTTCAAACTCAGTCTAGACACTCCTATTAACGTCCTCTGTCTTGTATTTTCTCCAGAAATCCTATCGGAGTTCATCTTCCCTTGTCTGGCTTGGTTGATGCCTAAATAGGCTTGATAACAATTCACCTAAAAGAAAGGGTATTTTCGTCTATCACTCGGTGGGAAGAGGCATAGCTACTGTTTCGCGCCACCACGGTAGGGACAAGATTGCTACCTTCCCCAAAGGCTAACGCTACAAAGGCTAATGGGGCCCTACCGGCTCCTCTCACGGACCTCATGCTTGGCTCAAGGAGTTATCTCACCCCCAGAGGAAACCGCGCGTCAGGATTAACGCTCCGGCCATTATCCTACCATGGCAATATCTACCTACGCACCTACCGCCAAGGTAGCGTATCACGATAAGGGCGAACCACAGACCCTAACGTGAGCGATAGCTCCGTACTCGTTTACTTGGGCGGGAACGCCCCCTTTCTTCTATAAATACCTCCCCCACAAAGGAGGCAGGTAAGCGGACTTGACTGGCCCAAACTCTGCCAATTTCAGTACACATACTGACTTAAGCATCGGAGTGTTTCCGCTGGAGACCCCCTCCGGCGTATTGCAGGTACTGTGGACCGTCGCGCACACTGACCTGAGAGGAGCTGCTCCACCATACATCCTTCGGCAGAAGACAAATTATTATCAAATTGGTGCTTTCATTGAGAGTTTTGGTTCTATTAAGTGAGCATCCTTAATAACCAAGCTCCTCCTCCCCGAAGCTAGAAGGATTATGGCCTCAGAGTCAGATCCGGCGCTGTCCCGAACTTCCAACATCCCATACAACACCCGCAGACGCTTGTTTCCCTTCGCTACCTCTGATGCCCCCACTCCAGGGCAGGACGTCACTACAGGAGAATTAGATCTTCCTCCTGGGTCAAGTTCGGAAGAAGTTACATTCCAGATTTGCTCTCCCTTCTCCCATATAGCAGGAACCAGCCATCCTACCCCCCAAGCGGGAAGATCTATGATAGGAGAAGCGGACAACCCTTTCGCGAATTCAATAGCTGCTCTCCAAGCTCAACTGGATCAGCTGACAGAAATGGCTGCTGGATTTACTCCTCATGCCTCAAGACCTGGTGTGTCCTCCCAAGTAGTTTTCACCCCGTCTATTGTCAACGAATGACCCTTATCGCCCCAACAGTCTAGGGCACTCCCGTCCTCCTTACCTTTCCCTTTGGCCCCTATAAACGTCCCACCATTCACGCGCGGACCTGCCGACCATTCTGGACAATACAGGGGAGGAATCTCTATCCCCGAAGCAGTCCGCCAGCCTGACGAGTATAGAGAGCCCTGGGATGATCGACGGGGGGATATAGTGAGAGATCCATCTCCTAGATACAGCGAGAGATATAGCAGCAGAAGTCGATGAGCTCGAACTCCAAGGAGCCATAGCCATTCTCCTAGGAGACATCAGGAATATGACCCTCAAAATCCCAGATACGACGCTGAAATTCCACATCAGCGTCCTCCTCGTAGGGTCCCCGACACTAACGTTGGTCATCCGTTCAGTTACCGTGTCAGGCACCACAGAGTCCATCGACATGTGAAACTCCCAGCAGAATCATATGATGGCACGAAAGATCCCATTTCTCACCTCCATAAGGTGAAGGATTTCGTGCAATTCCAAACGCGCAGTGATGCAGCATTGTGTCAAATTTTCGTAATGACGCTGTCAGGAGTGGCACGTCTATGGTTCGAGGGGCTCCCCGCCGGGTCTATCGATAATTTTTCTCAGTTGGAAGAAAAATTCAAAAGTCGGTTTAGCACGGCTATTCCTATCAGAAAGTCAGCAGCTGCGCTGTTCGATATCCATCGAAAACCACAGGAATCGTTGAACGACTTCTTAGATGGATTTGATCTTGAAATGTCCCTAACGCCAGGGGTCACTATCGATTTTGCGATTGAGGCCCTGAAACACAATTGTCGATACAGTAAACTGAAAGATACGCTAACGGTGGACCCCCCAACGACCCTGGATGCATTGAGGCTAAAAGCGCATAACTATGCGAGAATGAAAGAGGAAGAAAATAGAGAATGGATCCGAGGCATGCCGACGGACCCATATGTGGCCCCTAACGTCCTGAACAGCAATGCCCCTGACGCTAAACTCACCGAGGATCACGGGCAGCGGAAAGAGCATAACACCAAAACCCCTAGCCGGCAGAGAGGCAACTTCTCGAAAGGAAGACCCAGAGGGTCCCCCACTCGGAAGCAAACGGACCCGCCAAAGGGCCGGATATATGATCCTGACCTCCCATCTCTCATACTCCCAAGGGCGGAGATCTTAGCAATAGTCCAACAGAGAAATTTACCTATCCGTTACCCAGCTCCCGTAAAACCAGGAGTAATCATAGGAGGAAGAGAAAATGCATACTGCAAATTCCATAAGGTCTAGGGACATTCAACAGATGTATGCAGAGAGTTAAAATCGGCTATAGAGCGATTGGCCGAAGAGGTCTACCTTGGGGAATTTGCCACAAAGGCAAGGGAGGAAGCCAGAAACAACCCAACTGGAAATACAACTGAGCAGAGGCAAGCGCCCTCGCACGCTATAGGGGCTAACGCAGTTCCCCTCGGGCCAAATAGAGAAGCGCTCGCTATCGATAGTGACCAAATGCCCATGATAAATATCATTGCGGGGGGGGCACCCTATTGCGAGGAAATTATGCCCCAAACGCCCAACCCTGGAGAAAAGCGCAAACGGGAGAGCGCGCAAATGAAAATCGAGGCAATAAGTGCCTTAGACAGAATGATATTGTCTTTCTCAGAGGAGGACGAAAAAGGCATCGTCTTCCCGCATAATGACGCGATGGTTGTAACGCCCGTCATTGGAAGTCATGGGGTAAGAAGGACCCTTGTCGATAACGGGAGTTCAGTGAATCTATTTTCATTAGAAGCGTACAACTTGATGAAACGACCTGACGGTGAGCTATCGTCTTGCACGAGGCCAATTATTGGGATTGATGGAGTACCGATTCCGGTAGCCGGAATAACATCCCTGCCGGTGTACTTCCGGGAAGACACATCCAAACGCTCCGAAGAGCTATTATTTCTGGTCGTAGACCTAACGTTACCGTATAATGCCATTTTGGGGCGACCATTCCTTAATCATTTTGGAGTGGCCATATCTCAAAAACACCTGCGGATGAAATATCCCTCATGGGACGGCGTGGTCTCAATCAAAGGGGACCAAAAGCTGGCAGCCGAATGCTACTTACTTATGACTCAAAGGAGTTGTGACCGCTACGTTTGCGTGGCAGACGACCGTTTCGATGATAAAGAAGAAAAGCGCACTCAGCCGCTAGATCAGATGGTATCAATCCCTATCGGTAAGGATAGTAAAACGAATCTCTTAGCCAGTGAGAAACTAAACCTTGAAGAGAACGCGCAATTAATCCAGCTGTTGAGGAAATGCAAGGGAGAGTTTGCGTGGAAACCAGCAGACATGCCCGGAATCTCTCGGGAGGTCGCAGAACACCGGCTGAACGTTAGTCCTGACGCCAAGCCTGTTCAACAAAGGCGACGTGCTTTTTCATCGGAAAAGATAGCAGCCATCGAAAAGGAGTTGCTAAAGCTCACAGAGGCGGGGTTCATTCGAGAAGTCCAGTACCCGACCTGGCTAGCTAGTCCCAAAGCCTAACGGGGACTGGCGTATGTGCATCAACTTTACTGACCTAAATAATGCCTGTCCCAAGGACTGCTATCCCCTTCCGCGAATAGATCAGTTAGTCGATCAAACCGCTGGGTATGCTTATCTAAGCTCCCTAGATGCGAATTCCGGATATCACCAAATCCCTATGGCCGTAGAGGACGAAGAAAAAACTGCCTTCATCACTCCTAGGCCTACATACTGCTATACTGCAATGCCGTTTGGGCTAAAGAATGCTGGTGCAACATTTCAGCGTATGGTAAACAAAGTTTTTGAAAATCAAATCGGGAGAAATGTAGAGGCCTACGTAGATGACATCCTGATCAAAAGTCAGAGTTTCAGAGAACACCTCGATGACTTGGAAGAAGTTTTCAATGTGATGAGAAAGCACAAGATGAAGCTAAACCCACGGAAGTGCATGTTTGCATTTCAAACGGGAAAATTCTTGGGCTATGTGGTCAGCTGGAAGGGCATCCAACCCAACCCGTCAAAGATAAAAGCCATCCAGGATATGATATCCCCGCGGACTGTCAAAGAGATACAAAAGTTAACCGGGCGCATCATTGCGTTAGGGCGATTCATATCTAAGCAAGGCGAGAGATGTTTGCCTTTCTTCAAAGTCATCCGAAACAAGGCTCCTTTCGGATGGACAGAGGAATGTGAGAAAGCGTTTGCAGGATTAAAAGCTTACCTATCATCAGATTTAGTGCTGACGAGGCCTGAGCCCGGCGATGAACTATATCTATATTTGGGAATAGCTGACGAGGTAGTCAGCGCCGTCCTTGTGCAAAGTGAAGGGCACGTGCATCGTCCTGTATTCTTTGTGAGTCATATATTGAAAGATGCCGAACTGCGATACGCTCCTATCGAGAAGATAGCACTCGCTCTAGTGCAAGCCACGCGAAAGATGGATCGATACTTCCAAGCCCACCCCGTCATTGTACTCACGGATCAGCCATTGAGAAGAATCTTCAGAAAACCTGAATCTTCAGGAAGAATGCTAATTTGGGCTATCGAGCTCGAACAATACGGGCTGCAATACAAAGCTAGACCAGCCGTTAAGGCCCAAGCGTTAGTTGACTTCATAACTGAGTGCACATTCACAATGGACACAAAGATAGATCTGTTGGAGGAAGAAGCAGAAAGTCCATGCCTACCATCTCCGGAGACATATACAGATACGTGGGTCATCCACGTAGATGGAGCAAAAAATCAAGAATTAGCTGGCGCAGGAGATTTCTTAGTTGGACCAAACGGCCTGGAGATGCGATACGCCATCAGAATCCTGCAGCCATTGTCCAACAATGCGGCTGAATACGAAGAGCTGCTAGCAGGACTCAGAATTGGAAACAGTTTCTCCATCGGAGCCACCCCTGGTGTGGAGAAGGAAGATAGAACACGTTTAAAGATCCGAGGAGATTCCAAGCTAATAATGGATCAGGTTCTGGGGAACTCCCAAGCCAGAGAACCCATCATGGCCCAATACCTAGCCAAAGTGAAGCATGAGCTATCAGAGATACAGGAAAAAGGCACCCTGGTCACCTTTGAGCACATTCCTAGAGAAAACAATGAAGAGGCTGATAGCCTCGCCAAGATGGCAGCCAATCCGGAAGCCTCAATACCCAGTGACGTGCGCTATGGAGAACTGCCTACACCTTCTTTCATGGAAGAGCAGGCATCGCTATGTGTGGAAGAAATGGAAAATGATTGGAGGATCCCAATGATAGAATATCTGAAACATGATAAACTACTGGGGGCAGCACAGAGAGAAAGAAAGTCCTAAAACGTGCAGCACGATGCACATATTATAACGGAGAGTTAATACGAAGATGTTTCTCCCATCCAGCCGCTAAATGCATAACGGAGCAAGAAGGCTTACATGTGTTACGTGAAATTCACGAAGGGATATGTGGCATGCACATTGCTAGCGGTACTCTGTCAGCCCAAGTCTTTCGGTCGGGATTTTACTGGCCCACCATTCGACGGGATTGTCATAACTTCGTGAAAACCTGTCAGAAATGCCAGGAATATGCTAAGATTCCTCGAAAGCCTGTTGTGCCAATTTCAGAAATAGTCGCACCGTGCCCGTTTGCAAAATGGGGGATTGACATCCTGGGCCCGTTTCCAAAGGCCAGATCTCAGTTAAAATTTGTGGTCGTAGCGGTAGACTACTTCACAAAGTGGGCTGAAGCTGAGGCGTTAGCTACCATCACCACCGAAAAAATTTGGCGTTTCTTCAAACACCAAGTCATCATGCGATTTGGAGTACCACGCGTGCTAGTTAGTGACAACGGGACACAATTTACAAGCCAGTTCTTCAGGGATCAATGTGTAGAGTTCCAGATAGAGCAAAGATTCTCCTCTGTGGCACACCCCCAAACCAATGGCCAGGCGGAAGTAACCAACCGCAGCATCCTCAGTGGCATCAAAAGAAACTTGGAAGGGTCCAAGAAGAAATGGCCAGACGAATTGCCATATGTGCTATGGGCCTACCGCATGACTGTCAAGGCCAGCACGGGGGAGACCCCGTTCGCGTTAGCATTCGGAACCGAGGCTGTCACACCAGTCGAGATTGGCATGATGAGCCTCCGGGTGGCTCACTTCAAAGAAGAAAACAACGAAGAAAGGTTACGAGCTAACCTTGATACTCTACCAGAAACACACGAGGAAACCCTCCTGAAAACCCTGCACTACAAGAGGAAAATGACACAATATCACAACCGGCAAGTGAGGGAGCGATTGCTCAAAACCGGAGATTTAGTGCTCAGAGACAGGCGGGCAGCAGGACAACGTATGGGAAAACTCAGTCCAAACTGGGATGGACCGTATCGTGTCACCCGCATTGTGGGAAAAGGAGCATACCATCTGGAAACGCTCGAGGGAACGCCTCTGCAGAACTCTTGGAACATTGCTCGACTGAGATTATACCACGCCAGGAGCTAATCGGGTAACATCAAAGTTATTCTAATAAATGAATATTGAGATATTCACTATGCGTTTGCTACTGGTAATATGCAGGTAGCGAAGAATGCCAGGAGTGAAAATCCTATCCTTGTGATGGCTGGTCCTGATCAGACAGCTCACTAAGACGAGGCACGCCCTGGCATAATAAGGCGTTTGGGGGTGAAAATCCTATCCTTGTGGTAACCGTGCTCACATAGACGGCCCATTAAGACGAGGCACGACCCCAAACGACTTCCCGGAGTGAAAATCATATCCTTGCGACAACCGTGCTCACATAGACGGCCTGTTAAGATGAGGCACGCCCCGGAATCCTTGGGAGTGAAAATCCTATTCTTATGGTAACCCCATTAGGAGAGGCACGCCCCAAGGAGAGACCAACTCCGTCCTGGAAGTGAAAATCCTATCCTTGTGGTAACCGTGCTCACATAGACGACCCATTGAGACGAGGCACGATTCCACGGACGTGAGGTACAACGCTTGGGGGTGAAAAGTCCTATCCTTGTGATGGCTAGTCCTGATCAGATAGCTCACTAAGACGAGGCGCTCCCCAAAGCCAATCTGTGGCGAAAGGAAACAAAGGCATCCCAACTAGTAGCCGCGCGGTTGATACCCGGTGAAGCGATGTTGGAGCCAATCTGTGGCGAAAGGAAACAAAGGCATCCCAACTAGTTGCCGCGCGGTTGATACCCGGTGAAGCGATGTTGGAGCCAATCTGTGGCGAAAAGGAAACAAAGAAATCCTAATTAGTAGCCACGCGGTTGATACCCGGTGAAGTGATGTTGGAGCCAATCTGTGGCGAAAAGAAACAAAAGAAATCCTAACTAGTAGCCGCGCGGTTGATACCCGGTGAAACGATGACGGAGAGACGTCCATACTGCAACAACAACGTTGAGACAGACATAAAGCCCCCTCTGACAACAAGGGACGGCAGGAATATGAGTGCAGCAGATGCGGAAGCAACACTGATTTACTCTCAGAAATGCTATCGGAGGATATAATGGTAATGCTACTCGAATGCAGCTGATAAAAAGAAAACGGGATACAACGCGAAACTATGTGTCTATGGAAACCTAACGCCAAACGTCCCATGCGAACAAGTGATCAACGACATTATGAAGAAAAGCAGATAAAGAACTTCCATCCAAAAAGAGTGGATTAGCCAAGTCAAGGCCGACATCGTTTAAAGTACAAAATAAGGATGGGCTCGTCAGCCACAAAAATGTAAAGCATCTAAACAACAAAAAGTCTAAAGATTGGGCGGCGCGTTGACCCCTCCTTGCTGAGCAGCCTTCCACTGGTAGAAACCCCTATCAGTAATTGTCGAGGCTCTCTTGTCAAAATACGCAGAGAGATCGTCAATACGGAGCTCCTCGACTCCATAATGATGCATCACGGCTTCCGACATGATTCCCCCACCCTGCTCCAAGTACCAACGGTTCTTCTCAGCGTTAAGGGAGGAATCGGCAGATAGCTCAGTGTTTCTCTGTCTCTCCAGACGCAGGCTATTCTCCTCCTGAGAGAGGCGTATGGCCAGATCAGCACGTTGTCGCTTCTCCTCCTCCAAAGCCAACTTAGCGGCCTCCAGCTCTTGCTTAACCACGGTAGCCTCTCCCCGAACAGTCTCCATACCTTCGTTGGCAGCAGCAAGGGCATTTTCAAGACGTTGTCGCTCTTCCAGCAGCCTGTTTATCTCTCCTTGCCCGTTAGCTACAGCTCTGGCATTCTCCTCATCCATATAGTGAAGATGACAAAGCATAGAAAACACTTGAGAGCGAAGAAAATTGATGCGCCCCTGCTCGCCCCGAGCCACAAAGGCATCCCTCTCTCTTGGAAGAGATAAAATCTCTGCCACCAGATAAGCGGTATCATGATCAGCATCGGCAGGAAACTACAGAATACTGTCCCTAAAAGAGCGTAAGCTGACATGATGAGTTGGCAGGAGAGGAGGCTCGTATGGAGAGATACCAGCCATTAAGGCAGGGGCGGGGCCACCCCTCGCAATAGTTGGATGAGGCATCGGAACAAAGAACAACGCACCAGGAGAAGCTGGCCGGCTAGTGGAGCCTTCCGCATTAGGCATTGAGACCTCATTACCTCCGGGCACCTCAGGATTAAGGGCATCAGAATCATAGCCCGTTGGGGTGTGCGCAGAATGAATCGGAGAACCAGGAGGCACATGGGGTTGACCGCCAAAATCAACAGGTTCAGATAGATCAGCAGAAGCACCCTCGCCCCCAGGGACACTCGAACTACGGTTGGCGGCCGACGAAGAAGGGCTATTCTGAAGATCATAGCGAGCCTTCTTCTGACGCTCGCGAAGGACATCCGCGATACCCATATCTCCCTGGGAGGTAGAGGGGGCAGAAGCAGCAACGACTTCCTAAATAACGCAGAACGTGATAAGGAAACCGTGCAAAAAGAAAGACAAAAGTTTTAAAAATAAGAAAAATGCTCACCTGAGTGGTGGAGGACACAAGAGGAATCCCAACAGGAATCGGATCAACCGTAGCCTCTGAAGAGACAACAGTCTGGGACGAAACGGATGGGGCAGCACGTGCTTTCCTAGGCCGTTTCTGTCTTACAACCCGAGTGCCCGTAACGTTAGCGGTAGCAGTGGCCTCCCCTTCCTCGGCGTTAGCAGCAGCAGCAGCAGCCCTAGCTTCAGCGGTAGCTTTTTTTTCGCCTCCTGTTTCCTTCTCCTCCGGAAATACTCGGGCTCCCAACCAGGCGGAGGCACTGCACAGTCACAAAATGTTAGCGTTAGTACTTCTTGACAACGCAAAGGAAAAAGGTTAAACGCTCCCCCTTCTTGCACTGTTCCACGGGCAACCCGTTGGCCACTTTTCGGGCATCAACACTAAAATCAAATTGAAGCAGCGTCTTCAACCAGCCATCCTCCGGGTCGGAAAGGGGTTTTCGATGACCCCAAGCCCCATCTTTAATTGTTTCGTTGAAGCCAGCCCTCCACAACGGCTCAGGCAGATCAACAATAAAAAATTCCTCTTTCCAGTGAGGAATAGAAGACTCAATGCCCATAAGTTTCCAGGTAAAGGGCTTCAAAGAACCGTCTTCATAGCGAGGCGATATCGATATCACCCCTTTACGGGAATACAATTGGAAAATGTCATGAAGCAACGCTAAAGTGGGAGATTCTATTCCCTTGAAACGGCACAGTGCGGCAAAAGCACTAACAACGCAAATTGCGTTAGGACTCAACTGAGCCGGAGCCAAATCAGAATCAACCAACAACAATTTTACGAGCGGGTCAAGAGGGAGACGAAACCTATGATCGAAGAGCTTAGCATACAACATTCTACTATTTCCGGGCAAAATGCTGTTCAGTCGAAGCGACTCAGAAGCAGGATGCACGGGATATTCCTTGGGAAATCGCGTAGAAAACCCAGCAAGTCTACGGTTAATTAAGGGCAGCGTGTACAGAGAAGTGGGAGTAGTATCAATTACTTCTTCCCCGGAGGACCTTTGAGGGTCTCCTTCTTTAGAGGATTTTTTAGTTCGAGCCATGGCTAACAAGGAAGAAACAAAGAGAAAAGAAAAAGGACGTGTACCTTATACCTTCGTGAAAGAGAATGCGAGGAGTCTTGAACCAGAAAGAGAGAGCGGCGCAAAGTATTTATCCAAAGACGCAATAGCGTATAAGGGAAAGATGGAAAAAGAAAAAGGGGGTAGAAGAAACAATAGATATAACCCTGAAAGGGCGACCAGTCAGCAGCAGACACGTGGCGAAGTAGCGCGTCATAAAGTAAGGCACGCACCAGAAGGTGCAAATTTGAAATAAGAACGAAACGCTGCTGCATTCGCAACTCCCTAGGAGACGCTTGCTCCAAACGCCTCTCTGTGGAAGGACACGTGTCTTCTTTCATCATTACCCTTCAAGTCGCATTAAATGAGGGATAGGGGGATTGATTAAAAAACATAAAAAGTAGTGCTGGCCTTGCCAAACGGCGCGATGATACAAAGAAGATAAAGAAGGAATAACGGTAATATCATGATGAATCATACAGTATGACAAAGGATACAAAGCGTTAGCATTATTACAAGAGAAACAATGTTCGAATGGTTTTCAAGAAATAACAAAAGAAGAGACAACAACAAGAAAAACAAGGAAAGGCCCAGGCACCATCGCTAGCGTTAGGCTTTCTCCCTCGAAGGGTCAGAAGAACCGTTGTCACTTTGCTAATCTCACCCATCACGATAGATATGTAATCAGCTACCTGGGCCGGATCCGAAGGGTTACCTTTGAAGCGGGCCGCAAATCCAGAAATGAAGGCCTCCAGAACCCTCTTCCTCCATAACTCTTCCTTTAATGGCGCCCTAGCAGACCCCTCATCTCGAGCAAGTATCTCTTCGCGGAGAAAGAGATTTTTCTTCTTTTCTAACGCCAATTCCGCCTCCAGAACTTCTATCTTGGCTTTCCCGATAGATTTTTCTCTGTCCAATTCTGTTTGGGACGATTCGTAAAGACGCGTCAGCAACCTAGAGTGCTCCACCGCCTTCTCAAGCTGCACCCTTGCAACACACAATGCGATGGAAAAATTACGTGACTCGCGATCGTTAATTTCGAATTGATAATTCAGATGACGAAAGAAGTCTAGAGAATCATTCAGAACATGGCGAAAGCGTGCCGAGGGAGGGAGTTGAAGAAATTCCGCTTTCTCTTTTTTGGAACTCAGCATCTCCCCTATCAAGGGTGCAGTAAACTCATCTCGAGAAAAAGGTTGGGGAACCCCGACAGCGCGAAGGGAATCAAAGCAGAACCCTGCAAGATTCATACGATAGGCCGGGACCCCGTCAGGACCGCCACAGGCAAGATTGATCGAGGGACGTGGAGAAGAGCCCTGAGAAAAAGTACTCTTGAAAGGAGTAAAAAACAGTTGTGGAGTAACCATAGGCGGTAGCTCAGCAGTTGAATCCGCCACAGGAGGTGTGACCACTACGTCAGGAATACAATGAGCAATCGGAGAATCGGGAGCGTCAGATATGGGAGGAGGACATTCCATCGGTAGGCCCTCTCCCTCAGAAGAACAAGTTTTTTCCAACGCCTCAGCGGCTCCCGTTGGCTGAGAGGCGCCTGCCTCAGATGAAACAGCAGGCGTAGAAACAGTTGCCACATCCACAGGAGATGTCCCGGTAGCTTGTCCATTAGTGGCCACTCGAAGTTTTTTCCGACGCTGGGAAGCAGCAAGGGAAGAAGCGTGGCAAAGGTCTGACTTAGCATCCGCATCCTCATCATCGCTAGTAATTACCGTCGTTGCGACAGGGCTGGAGTCCGTCCTCTTGCGGCGCTCCGGTAGCCAATTTTCCACAAAACGAGAAGTTCGCACAGAGCTAACGGGCCTTCGCCCTCCCCGGGCAACCGTCTTAGTTCTCTTCCTCGGAGGAGGAATGCCACCCCGACTAGAGCCCTCGGCTGAAGGCGAGGCCGGTAAAGTTTGAAGCGGCATTACGTTCAGAGGAGTACCAGTGTCACCTGGGAATCAACCGTTAGCTTCTTATAGCAAACAAAGCGTGCGAGGACCAAAGTAAAGAAAATATGGAAAGAAATAGGCTCACCCATAACGCACTCTTCCAGAGGTTTGAACAGAGCAAAGGCACGAATGCGGTAGTGGGTATTCTCGTCTAACAAAGCGTTAGCCTGGTCCAACTCAGTCCTGGACAAAATCGCAGGATTTGTCCAAACGGGACCTATCAGTTCCTGATTGAAATTGATACGCCACAAACGTGACGGTAGCTCCAGAACAAAGAAGCTGCTCTTCCAATCAGCTACACCCTTCTTGAAGCCGTGAAAACGTTGCCAAAATGACTGCACGAGCGCATCATCCCATCGGGGAGTAATCTCGATTAAACAATTGTGGCAAATCATGCTAAAGAATTTGCGAAACAAAGTGATAGATAGGGTAAAAATGTTCTTCAACTCGCAAGCGCGAAGAAAAGCATAAACCGCACACCAAGAGGAAGGAGTTATCTGGGCAGGATTAAGGCTATACTCCCGCAACAGAGTTAGTATCGACTCATGAACGGGAAAGCGGAAACCATAAAGGAACATTTTAAAATAAAGAAGCCTACTGTGGCCCCACCCTGGATTATGAAGCCGCATATCACTTCCAGGAATAGAAGGCTCATGCCTAGGAGGAAAGGTAATACCATGTTCCTCCAATTCGGCTTTCAGAACCACATCGCAGGTAAAAATACTCGGTGATTGGGCGACCTCGGGATCCATGGGCCTAGAGATAATCTGGCGAGGTCTATTCCTAGCCATGGCAAACCAACAAAAAAGGAAATCTGAGAAGGGACGAATTGATACCTTAAAGGAGAAGAATCGCAGAGAAATCGACGGACAGTGACGAGCGGCCGAAGAGGTATTCGGGGAAGAAGACGAAGGAAGACAAAAAGGAAAATTTGAAGTGAGGGAAAAAGTTTTGAGAAATTGGAGAATGGCCCTTCTTAAAGGATAAAAATGCCACCGCATTAATTGAGTCACCAATCGGGCGAAGACGCGTGTAAAAGAAGTTGGCCACGTGGAAGCGCATTAAAGAAATTTGAAAAAAGAGAAGTTATTCGTCGAAACTCCCCAAAAGGGCGAGACAGTATTGACCCAGTCAGAGTAACCGCGAAGCGATTGCCTCAGTCAGGCCAACCGCTTGCGTTAGCTATCACCAAGAACTAGTAGGCTAACGAAAATAACGACAAAAAAGGAAAGGCAGAAAGCATCATTTTATTCATAAAACGCCAATAGGCGGGTACAATGCAAAATGGCTAATCCTCATCAGGCCAGTAAATGCCATGGTGATAAACCCCGTCATCATCAAGGAATGGCATCTTCCCGTCAGCATTCGGGACAGGCTGGTCTGCCTCCCTTTCTGGGCAGGACCCTGACGGGCATGACTTTTCTTTGACACTCGAATCTGCCAACCCCGCACCAGCACTGGTGGGAAAATCCTCGTTCAGCGAGCAATCAGGGGAAGAAAAACATTTGCCACCCTCTTGAATAGCAGAACCATAAGAAGCCAAAGTCGCAAAGGGCGTCTTGGAAGTCCGTTTCCCCTGCCTCTTACGACCCTTTCGGCGGACCGGAGGCCTCCATGGTGGTGAAGGAGGGGGATGATCTGAGTCCGGCGAAGTCGGGGGAGTCGGCAAGGAGTCGCGATCCATGGAACTTAAGAAATAAAAATCTGCCATGTGACCTGCAAAAGCAAAAAAGAAGGAAAAGGATGAAGATGAACAGGAAAGGGAAACCAAACTCCCTTATATAGCCGAGTAAGCACTTCGATCCCTAAAAAATCAATTAAGACGCTTGGGAAAAATAACTGCAATTGCAGAATCTGATCCACCAATCAAAGGGCACCAAAGAACCGCCCAACCACCTGCCACTGAAAAGACGGCCCTGTAGCAGTCGAGACAGATCATTCATTGCTAATTCCCGGAACATGACCACTGCAATACCATGTCCCGAGGAAGACCCATTTTCAGTTGGGCTCATGATAAATATTTCCAACCAATAAAGCAAGCAACCAAGCAAGAAAAAAGAGAAGACTTGGGAAAAAGCAGAGACAGTTATTTATTTAGGGCCAGGTGGCCTTAGCGTTCAAATATGTACAAGAAACATAAGAAAAACAACGAGAAGAAGAGAAGCCAGCGGTCAGATATTGGACCCCGCATCATCTTCCCCTGGCACAACGGGAACCTCCCTTAAAGCGTCAGCGACGGAGGTCAGTTCGGAAGAGCAAGCTCTCATGCCCTTTAGGCAGCAGGCCAGCAGATCTTTCCTCTGCTGAAGCATCGAGGCCACCAAATCAAGGTGGGCACTGATAGTGGCCAGTTTCGCCAAACTCTCTAGGGGATTAAAATCCTCCATAGTTATTCCCCGATGTCTAGACAAAATAGGGGTTATCACCTCCTGCAACTCCAGGACATCCTCGGAGGTCTTGGTGATCATCCTCTCCAGGAAGCCGATGTCACCCTCAGTAAGATTCTTCAGGGTCAGAGTTTTAGAGATCAGGAAATTGCGAGTCAGTTCATCCATGACGAAATATGAAAAGAAAGAACGTGAAAATACGAAGAAACTGGCACAGAGAAACCTCTGATTTATAGATTCTGACAAAAAAACCGTCGGGACCATCTTCTGAGGCAAAACCGCCCCGGTACTTAGAGGGACTCTCCGTAAGAGAAGGAACGTTAGCCCTTGGTAAACACTCGGGCACATTTTCAGTTGGGCTTATGATAACAATTCACCTAAAAGAAAGGGTATTTTTGTCTATCACTCGGTGGGAAGAGGCATAGCTACTGTTTCGCGCCACCACGGTAGGGACAAGATTGCTACCTTCCCCAAAGGCTAATGCTACAAAGGCTAATGGGGCCCTACCGGCTCCTCTCACGGACCTCATGCTTGGCTCAAGGAGTTATCTCACCCCCAGAGGAAACCGCGCGTCAGGATTAACGGTCCGGCCATTATCCTACCGTGGCAATATCTACCTACGCACCTACCGCCAAGGTAGCGTATCACGATAAGGGCGAACCACAGACCCTAACGCGAGCGATAGCTCCGTACTCGTTTACTTGGGCGGGAACGCCCCCTTTCTTCTATAAATACCTCCCCCACAAAGGAGGCAGGTAAGCGGACTTGACTGGCCCAAACTCTGCCAATTTCAGTACACATACTGACTTAAGCATCGGAGTGTTTCCGCTGGAGACCCTCTCCGGCGTATTGCAGGTACTGTGGACCGTCGCGCACACTGACCTGAGAGGAGCTGCTCCACCATACATCCTTCGGCAGAAGACAAATTATTATCAAGGCTTGTGCGCGCGCTAGGGTTTGCGCAACAATATACGAGGATGATATAGTGTGTTTATGCAAGTTTTTCTCCTTATTCTTAGTCTTATTTTGAGCATGATACTGCTGATTTGCCCCCGTTTCCATCTTTTTTGCAGATCTAGACTAAAAGAGAGAAAGATGCTGAAACATACGCTTTTTGGATGGAATTCTTACGGATGTGAAGCATTCTAGGCCTCGCTACCAAATTCTGCCAAATTCTTCGTCTAGGCCTCGACCTTGAGTGCTTCCAGAATATTCCCTTTTCGGACCAAAGAGCTTTATTCAGTATTTTTGTAGTCCCTTAGTTGGATTTTGTCATTTTCCATATTTTAGGGGGCCTATATAAGACTTTAGTTTTTAGGGTTTCAAGGAACCCATTCATGGTAGATCTTTCTTTGTGTGCTTCTCTTTCATTTTCTCCCCTCCTCCTTTTGGGGGAGGCGGCTCAGACCATTTCCAGTAGCTTTTGTACATAAACCGGAGCTTTTCTCCAGCCGGTAATATTTAATAGTTTTCTATCATCATCTCTTTCTTCTTTTATGCAATCTCTGTTTTATTATTTTATGGCATGAGTAGTTAATTTCTCCATTCTTAGAAAAGGTTATTTGAAGGTTGCTTAGGTTAGTTGAGACGTCAAAATGTTCTTCATATATTATTATTGTTATATTTGCTTGTTTGTCATATTCTTGTCAATTCTTTTGAGGTTTATTGGAAGCATGATCACCTACTGGTCTACATCTCTCGATTACCGTCATTTTTATAGTAATAAATAATGTGAGGCTATAGAATAGAAGTAGACAACTAGATCGGAGTCATCATATCATTTGGTCCAATCTAACTAGGGCAAGTGACCAATTAGGGTAGAGTCTTTGTGTCTTGCCCTAAACTTGTCTATCCTCTACTTAATGGGCTTCTGAGTATTGTTTCCAAAAATGTACCTTGGAGGACGGCGGAGCGTCAAGGTTTTCCTACAAACGCACCTTGGGGTAGCTTCTCATACGAAGGAAAGCAGTGGACCTAAACGTACCTGGACCTTATAGCACGTCTATGACATAGGAATAGAATATTATTGCGCCAATGATTGACTAGGCCTAGATGCAACCGGAGATGAACCTTTGCTAGGAATCTTCCCCCATTAATTTTATTCTCTATTTTTATTATATTTTTATTCTGTTCTTGTTCTATTTAATTCGTAGTTAATCAAACAACCTCTCTCGGTTAATTTAATTAACCAACCAAACCCTACTCCCCCTTCGTCTCGTTTATTATTTTATTTTATATCTGGTATTGTCTAGTTTACGTCTTCACTATTCTCTGTGGATCGAACCTCTTACCACTATCTTCAATTTTTTTGTAGCAAGTGACAAGTTGTAATTATTTTTGAGTGTTTCGACAACACATCAAATTTTGGCGCCGTTGCTGGGGAGTGGTGTTAAGGCTTGCCCTAGACAATTCCAGATTATTATTTTCTTCCTTTTATGGAATTTTTTATTATTATGCTTGTTTGCTTGTGTGTACCTCCCTCGCATTGAGGACAATGTGTTGCTTAAGTGTGGGGGAGGATATTTATTGCATGTGTGTTTGTTTGTTTTAAAAATAAATCTTTTGCCATGATCACACTACCCCCGTTTTAAATATCCCTTATTTGGATGCACACTTTTGATCTTTTGCACAAAGAAAAAACTATCATTCATCACATCTTGCCTGATGATGCACAACATCTTCCTGTTTGCCCTTATATCTGCACCTAGGCCTGGACACCAGTAGTCGAAACAACACCTTGTGAGCACTTTAAGCCCCATAGCTATATTTTTCATGTGTGATTCAAATGCATAACTAGGCACTAGCTAGGTTTGCACGATATCCTTGGGTATAGGCACTATTAGTCATAGGAAAGCAACAAAATGACGAAAGTCTTTGCATCATTTTCTATTTTTCTTTCTTTCTATCTCTTTCTCTTTCACACTTTCTCTATCTTGCCCCCTCTCCGTTTCTTTCTAACCACTTGAATTGATTTTTCTTGATCTTTTTCCTTGGCAGGTGAGCATCGTTTGTTGAGGGTAGTGTCGAGGGCTAAGCGCAGAAATGCATAAGTGTGAGGGAGCCAAGGAAGCAAAGTCTTAGTGTTGAAAGCAAAGATAGGGCAAGCCACATAATAATTTTTTTGCCCTAGTTAAATCAAAGCTAGAAAGGTTCGTGCCCCTTCCGTATATAAAAAAAGTAAAAAGAAAAAAGAAAAAAGAAAAAATATATTTTAAATAAAAGAGGGGGGTAAAACACGATCAAAAGAAACTACTGCTAGCACCGCATCAAGGAAAGAACTCCCTCATGAAAAATAAAACCTATCTTCTAGCCTTTGCCTCCTACCCTTGACGGATGCTGTCTTGCCAACCTCTCATTTTTCTAGCCAAGGAATCCCTCCAGGTTTGAGCTAGTTTTGTTTCTTTATGTTTTCTCTTTTCTCTGTTCTCTTTTCCTTCTGCCCTCTCTTTTCTTTCTCCATCTCTCCTCCACATATTCTACCGTATCCCTTTCTATCTCTTTCTTTTTCGATGCAAAGTTCTTTTCGATTGTTTAATTGCCTATGCATGTGTACTTTAACTCGGATTGATATGCAAACTCTATTTTGTGCTGTGTTATTTGTATTATTTTGAGCAATTAAATACCTAGCCATGTTTGGGAGTGAGAGCGCTTACACTTTATCTTGTGAGGATTGCTAATGACTATGCCTAGTGTGGGAAAGTTTTACCTCTAGGGTCGTTATCCTATTGGTTTGGTGCAGGTGCATATCTAGGCAGAGTTGTGTTTTGATTGGACTGTTTATTCTTGCGCTTGGGGTTGTTTTCAATTTTGTGAATGCTTAAGGGTGAGCATTGGGCAGTGTGAGGGAATTTAATATAGTGTGTTTTATGCACGTTTTTCTCCTTATTCTTAGTCTTATTTTGAGCATGATACTGCTGATTTGCCCCTATTTCCATCCTTTTTGCAGATCTAGGCTAAAAGAGAGAAAGATACTGAAACATGTGCTTTTTGGAAGGAATTTTGACTGATGTCGAGCGTCTAGGCCTCATTGCCAAATTCTGCCAAATTCATCATCTAGGCCTTGACGCCGAGCGCTTCCATAATATTCCCTTTTCGGACGAAAGAGCTTTATTCCGTATTTTTGTAGTCCCTTAGCTGGATTTTGTCCTTTTATAGTCTCTTAGCTGGATTTTGTCCTTTTCCATATTTTAGGGGGCCTTTATAAGACTTTAGTTTTTAGGGTTTCAAGGAACCCATTCATGGTAGATCTTTCTTTGTGTGCTTCTCTTTCATTTTCTCCCCTCCTCCTTTTGGGGGAGGCGGCTCAGACCATTTCCAGTAGCTTTTGTACATAAACCGGAGCTTTTCTCCAGCCGGTAATATTTAATAGTTTTCTATCGTCATCTCTTTCTTCTTTTATGCAATCTCTGTTTTATTATTTTATGGCATGAGTAGTTAATTTCTCCATTCTTAGAAAAGGTTATTTGAAGGTTGCTTAGGTTAGTTGAGACGTCAAATTGTTCTTCATATATTATTATTGTTATATTTGCTTGTTTGTCATATTCTTGTCAATTCTTTTGGGGTTTATTGGAAGCATGATCACCTACTGGTCTACATCTCTCGATTACCGTCATTTTTATAGTAATAAATAATGTGAGGCTATAGAATAGAAGTAGACAACTAGATCGGAGTCATCATATCATTTGGTCCAATCTAACTAGGGCAAGTGACCAATTAGGGTAGAGTCTTTGTGTCTTGCCCTAAACTTGTCTATCCTCTACTTAATGGGCTTCTGAGTATTGTTTCCAAAAATGTACCTTGGAGGACGGCGGAGCGTCAAGGTTTTCCCACAAACGCACCTTGGGGTAGCTTCTCATACGAAGGAAAGCAGTGGACCTAAACGTACCTGGACCTTATAGCACGTCTATGACATAGGAATAGAATATTATTGCGCCAATGATTGACTAGGCCTAGATGCAACCGGAGATGAACCTTTGCTAGGAATCTTCCCCCATTAATTTTATTCTCTATTTTTATTATATTTTTATTCTGTTCTTGTTCTATTTAATTCGTAGTTAATCAAACAACCTCTCTCGGTTAATTTAATTAACCAACCAAACCCTACTCCCCCTTCGTCTCGTTTATTATTTTATTTTATATCTGGTATTGTCTAGTTTACGTCTTCACTATTCTCTGTGGATCGAACCTCTTACCACTATCTTCAATTTTTTTGTAGCAAGTGACAAGTTGTAATTATTTTTGAGTGTTTCGACAACACATCAAATTTTGGCGCCGTTGCTGGGGAGTGGTGTTAAGGCTTGCCCTAGACAATTCCAGATTATTATTTTCTTCCTTTTATGGAATTTTTTATTATTATGCTTGTTTGCTTGTGTGTACCTCCCTCGCATTGAGGACAATGTGTTGCTTAAGTGTGGGGGAGGATATTTATTGCATGTGTGTTTGTTTGTTTTAAAAATAAATCTTTTGCCATGATCACACTACCCCCGTTTTAAATATCCCTTATTTGGATGCACACTTTTGATCTTTTGCACAAAGAAAAAACTATCATTCATCACATCTTGCCTGATGATGCACAACATCTGCCTGTTTGCCCTTATATCTGCACCTAGGCCTGGACACCAGTAGTCGAAACAACACCTTGTGAGCACTTTAAGCCCCATAGCTATATTTTTCATGTGTGATTCAAATGCATAACTAGGCACTAGCTAGGTTTGCACGATATCCTTGGGTATAGGCACCATTAGTCATAGGAAAGCAACAAAATGACGAAAGTCTTTGCATCATTTTCTATTTTTCTTTCTTTCTATCTCTTTCTCTTTCACACTTTCTCTATCTTGCCCCCTCTCCATTTCTTTCTAACCACTTGAATTGATTTTTCTTGATCTTTTTCCTTGGCAGGTGAGCATCGTTTGTTGAGGGTAGTGTCGAGGGCTAAGCGCAGAAATGCATAAGTGTGAGGGAGCCAAGGAAGCAAAGTCTTAGTGTTGAAAGCAAAGATAGGGCAAGCCACATAATAATTTTTTTGCCCTAGTTAAATCAAAGCTAGAAAGGTTCGTGCCCCTTCCGTATATAAAAAAAGAAAAAAGAAAAAAGAAAAAAGAAAAAATATATTTTAAATAAAAGAGGGGGGTAAAACACGATCAAAAGAAACTACTGCTAGCACCGCATCAAGGAAAGAACTCCCTCATGAAAAATAAAACCTATCTTCTAGCCTTTGCCTCCTACCCTTGACGGATGCTGTCTTGCCAACCTCTCATTTTTCTAGCCAAGGAATCCCTCCAGGTTTGAGCTAGTTTTGTTTCTTTATGTTTTCTCTTTTCTCTGTTCTCTTTTCCTTCTGCCCTCTCTTTTCTTTCTCCATCTCTCCTCCACATATTCTACCGTATCCCTTTCTATCTCTTTCTTTTTCGATGCAAAGTTCTTTTCGATTGTTTAATTGCCTATGCATGTGTACTTTAACTCGGATTGATATGCAAACTCTATTTTGTGCTGTGTTATTTGTATTATTTTGAGCAATTAAATACCTAGCCATGTTTGGGAGTGAGAGCGCTTACACTTTATCTTGTGAGGATTGCTAATGACTATGCCTAGTGTGGGAAAGTTTTACCTCTAGGGTCGTTATCCTATTGGTTTGGTGCAGGTGCATATCTAGGCAGAGTTGTGTTTTGATTGGACTGTTTATTCTTGCGCTTGGGGTTGTTTTCAATTTTGTGAATGCTTAAGGGTGAGCATTGGGCAGTGTGAGGGAATTTAATATAGTGTGTTTTATGCACGTTTTTCTCCTTATTCTTAGTCTTATTTTGAGCATGATACTGCTGATTTGCCCCTATTTCCATCCTTTTTGCAGATCTAGGCTAAAAGAGAGAAAGATACTGAAACATGTGCTTTTTGGAAGGAATTTTGACTGATGTCGAGCGTCTAGGCCTCATTGCCAAATTCTGCCAAATTCATCATCTAGGCCTTGACGCCGAGCGCTTCCATAATATTCCCTTTTCGGACGAAAGAGCTTTATTCCGTATTTTTGTAGTCCCTTAGCTGGATTTTGTCCTTTTATAGTCTCTTAGCTGGATTTTGTCCTTTTCCATATTTTAGGGGGCCTTTATAAGACTTTAGTTTTTAGGGTTTCAAGGAACCCATTCATGGTAGATCTTTCTTTGTGTGCTTCTCTTTCATTTTCTCCCCTCCTCCTTTTGGGGGAGGCGGCTCAGACCATTTCCAGTAGCTTTTGTACATAAACCGGAGCTTTTCTCCAGCCGGTAATATTTAATAGTTTTCTATCGTCATCTCTTTCTTCTTTTATGCAATCTCTGTTTTATTATTTTATGGCATGAGTAGTTAATTTCTCCATTCTTAGAAAAGGTTATTTGAAGGTTGCTTAGGTTAGTTGAGACGTCAAATTGTTCTTCATATATTATTATTGTTATATTTGCTTGTTTGTCATATTCTTGTCAATTCTTTTGGGGTTTATTGGAAGCATGATCACCTACTGGTCTACATCTCTCGATTACCGTCATTTTTATAGTAATAAATAATGTGAGGCTATAGAATAGAAGTAGACAACTAGATCGGAGTCATCATATCATTTGGTCCAATCTAACTAGGGCAAGTGACCAATTAGGGTAGAGTCTTTGTGTCTTGCCCTAAACTTGTCTATCCTCTACTTAATGGGCTTCTGAGTATTGTTTCCAAAAATGTACCTTGGAGGACGGCGGAGCGTCAAGGTTTTCCCACAAACGCACCTTGGGGTAGCTTCTCATACGAAGGAAAGCAGTGGACCTAAACGTACCTGGACCTTATAGCACGTCTATGACATAGGAATAGAATATTATTGCGCCAATGATTGACTAGGCCTAGATGCAACCGGAGATGAACCTTTGCTAGGAATCTTCCCCCATTAATTTTATTCTCTATTTTTATTATATTTTTATTCTGTTCTTGTTCTATTTAATTCGTAGTTAATCAAACAACCTCTCTCGGTTAATTTAATTAACCAACCAAACCCTACTCCCCCTTCGTCTCGTTTATTATTTTATTTTATATCTGGTATTGTCTAGTTTACGTCTTCACTATTCTCTGTGGATCGAACCTCTTACCACTATCTTCAATTTTTTTGTAGCAAGTGACAAGTTGTAATTATTTTTGAGTGTTTCGACAACACATCAAATTTTGGCGCCGTTGCTGGGGAGTGGTGTTAAGGCTTGCCCTAGACAATTCCAGATTATTATTTTCTTCCTTTTATGGAATTTTTTATTATTATGCTTGTTTGCTTGTGTGTACCTCCCTCGCATTGAGGACAATGTGTTGCTTAAGTGTGGGGGAGGATATTTATTGCATGTGTGTTTGTTTGTTTTAAAAATAAATCTTTTGCCATGATCACACTACCCCCGTTTTAAATATCCCTTATTTGGATGCACACTTTTGATCTTTTGCACAAAGAAAAAACTATCATTCATCACATCTTGCCTGATGATGCACAACATCTGCCTGTTTGCCCTTATATCTGCACCTAGGCCTGGACACCAGTAGTCGAAACAACACCTTGTGAGCACTTTAAGCCCCATAGCTATATTTTTCATGTGTGATTCAAATGCATAACTAGGCACTAGCTAGGTTTGCACGATATCCTTGGGTATAGGCACCATTAGTCATAGGAAAGCAACAAAATGACGAAAGTCTTTGCATCATTTTCTATTTTTCTTTCTTTCTATCTCTTTCTCTTTCACACTTTCTCTATCTTGCCCCCTCTCCATTTCTTTCTAACCACTTGAATTGATTTTTCTTGATCTTTTTCCTTGGCAGGTGAGCATCGTTTGTTGAGGGTAGTGTCGAGGGCTAAGCGCAGAAATGCATAAGTGTGAGGGAGCCAAGGAAGCAAAGTCTTAGTGTTGAAAGCAAAGATAGGGCAAGCCACATAATAATTTTTTTGCCCTAGTTAAATCAAAGCTAGAAAGGTTCGTGCCCCTTCCGTATATAAAAAAAGAAAAAAGAAAAAAGAAAAAAGAAAAAATATATTTTAAATAAAAGAGGGGGGTAAAACACGATCAAAAGAAACTACTGCTAGCACCGCATCAAGGAAAGAACTCCCTCATGAAAAATAAAACCTATCTTCTAGCCTTTGCCTCCTACCCTTGACGGATGCTGTCTTGCCAACCTCTCATTTTTCTAGCCAAGGAATCCCTCCAGGTTTGAGCTAGTTTTGTTTCTTTATGTTTTCTCTTTTCTCTGTTCTCTTTTCCTTCTGCCCTCTCTTTTCTTTCTCCATCTCTCCTCCACATATTCTACCGTATCCCTTTCTATCTCTTTCTTTTTCGATGCAAAGTTCTTTTCGATTGTTTAATTGCCTATGCATGTGTACTTTAACTCGGATTGATATGCAAACTCTATTTTGTGCTGTGTTATTTGTATTATTTTGAGCAATTAAATACCTAGCCATGTTTGGGAGTGAGAGCGCTTACACTTTATCTTGTGAGGATTGCTAATGACTATGCCTAGTGTGGGAAAGTTTTACCTCTAGGGTCGTTATCCTATTGGTTTGGTGCAGGTGCATATCTAGGCAGAGTTGTGTTTTGATTGGACTGTTTATTCTTGCGCTTGGGGTTGTTTTCAATTTTGTGAATGCTTAAGGGTGAGCATTGGGCAGTGTGAGGGAATTTAATATAGTGTGTTTTATGCACGTTTTTCTCCTTATTCTTAGTCTTATTTTGAGCATGATACTGCTGATTTGCCCCTATTTCCATCCTTTTTGCAGATCTAGGCTAAAAGAGAGAAAGATACTGAAACATGTGCTTTTTGGAAGGAATTTTGACTGATGTCGAGCGTCTAGGCCTCATTGCCAAATTCTGCCAAATTCATCATCTAGGCCTTGACGCCGAGCGCTTCCATAATATTCCCTTTTCGGACGAAAGAGCTTTATTCCGTATTTTTGTAGTCCCTTAGCTGGATTTTGTCCTTTTATAGTCTCTTAGCTGGATTTTGTCCTTTTCCATATTTTAGGGGGCCTATATAAGACTTTAGTTTTTAGGGTTTCAAGGAACCCATTCATGGTAGATCTTTCTTTGTGTGCTTCTCTTTCATTTTCTCCCCTCCTCCTTTTGGGGGAGGCGGCTCAGACCATTTCCAGTAGCTTTTGTACATAAACCGGAGCTTTTCTCCAGCCGGTAATATTTAATAGTTTTCTATCGTCATCTCTTTCTTCTTTTATGCAATCTCTGTTTTATTATTTTATGGCATGAGTAGTTAATTTCTCCATTCTTAGAAAAGGTTATTTGAAGGTTGCTTAGGTTAGTTGAGACGTCAAATTGTTCTTCATATATTATTATTGTTATATTTGCTTGTTTGTCATATTCTTGTCAATTCTTTTGGGGTTTATTGGAAGCATGATCACCTACTGGTCTACATCTCTCGATTACCGTCATTTTTATAGTAATAAATAATGTGAGGCTATAGAATAGAAGTAGACAACTAGATCGGAGTCATCATATCATTTGGTCCAATCTAACTAGGGCAAGTGACCAATTAGGGTAGAGTCTTTGTGTCTTGCCCTAAACTTGTCTATCCTCTACTTAATGGGCTTCTGAGTATTGTTTCCAAAAATGTACCTTGGAGGACGGCGGAGCGTCAAGGTTTTCCCACAAACGCACCTTGGGGTAGCTTCTCATACGAAGGAAAGCAGTGGACCTAAACGTACCTGGACCTTATAGCACGTCTATGACATAGGAATAGAATATTATTGCGCCAATGATTGACTAGGCCTAGATGCAACCGGAGATGAACCTTTGCTAGGAATCTTCCCCCATTAATTTTATTCCCTATTTTTATTATATTTTTATTCTGTTCTTGTTCTATTTAATTCGTAGTTAATCAAACAACCTCTCTCGGTTAATTTAATTAACCAACCAAACCCTACTCCCCCTTCGTCTCGTTTATTATTTTATTTTATATCTGGTATTGTCTAGTTTACGTCTTCACTATTCTCTGTGGATCGAACCTCTTACCACTATCTTCAATTTTTTTGTAGCAAGTGACAAGTTATAATTATTTTTGAGTGTTTCGACAACACATCAAATTTTGGCGCCGTTGCTGGGGAGTGGTGTTAAGGCTTGCCCTAGACAATTCCAGATTATTATTTTCTTCCTTTTATGGAATTTTTTATTATTATGCTTGTTTGCTTGTGTGTACCTCCCTCGCATTGAGGACAATGTGTTGCTTAAGTGTGGGGGAGGATATTTATTGCATGTGTGTTTGTTTGTTTTAAAAATAAATCTTTTGCCATGATCACACTACCCCCGTTTTAAATATCCCTTATTTGGATGCACACTTTTGATCTTTTGCACAAAGAAAAAACTGTCATTCATCACATCTTGCCTGATGATGCACAACATCTGCCTGTTTGCCCTTATATCTGCACCTAGGCCTGGACACCAGTAGTCGAAACAACACCTTGTGAGCACTTTAAGCCCCATAGCTATATTTTTCATGTGTGATTCAAATGCATAACTAGGCACTAGCTAGGTTTGCACGATATCCTTGGGTATAGGCACCATTAGTCATAGGAAAGCAACAAAATGACGAAAGTCTTTGCATCATTTTCTATTTTTCTTTCTTTCTATCTCTTTCTCTTTCACACTTTCTCTATCTTGCCCCCTCTCCGTTTCTTTCTAACCACTTGAATTGATTTTTCTTGATCTTTTTCCTTGGCAGGTGAGCATCGTTTGTTGAGGGTAGTGTCGAGGGCTAAGCGCAGAAATGCATAAGTGTGAGGGAGCCAAGGAAGCAAAGTCTTAGTGTTGAAAGCAAAGATAGGGCAAGCCACATAATAATTTTTTTGCCCTAGTTAAATCAAAGCTAGAAAGGTTCGTGCCCCTTCCGTATATAAAAAAAGTAAAAAGAAAAAAGAAAAAAGAAAAAATATATTTTAAATAAAAGAGGGGGGTAAAACACGATCAAAAGAAACTACTGCTAGCACCGCATCAAGGAAAGAACTCCCTCATGAAAAATAAAACCTATCTTCTAGCCTTTGCCTCCTACCCTTGACGGATGCTGTCTTGCCAACCTCTCATTTTTCTAGCCAAGGAATCCCTCCAGGTTTGAGCTAGTTTTGTTTCTTTATGTTTTCTCTTTTCTCTGTTCTCTTTTCCTTCTGCCCTCTCTTTTCTTTCTCCATCTCTCCTCCACATATTCTACCGTATCCCTTTCTATCTCTTTCTTTTTCGATGCAAAGTTCTTTTCGATTGTTTAATTGCCTATGCATGTGTACTTTAACTCGGATTGATATGCAAACTCTATTTTGTGCTGTGTTATTTGTATTATTTTGAGCAATTAAATACCTAGCCATGTTTGGGAGTGAGAGCGCTTACACTTTATCTTGTGAGGATTGCTAATGACTATGCCTAGTGTGGGAAAGTTTTACCTCTAGGGTCGTTATCCTATTGGTTTGGTGCAGGTGCATATCTAGGCAGAGTTGTGTTTTGATTGGACTGTTTATTCTTGCGCTTGGGGTTGTTTTCAATTTTGTGAATGCTTAAGGGTGAGCATTGGGCAGTGTGAGGGAATTTAATATAGTGTGTTTTATGCACGTTTTTCTCCTTATTCTTAGTCTTATTTTGAGCATGATACTGCTGATTTGCCCCTATTTCCATCCTTTTTGCAGATCTAGGCTAAAAGAGAGAAAGATACTGAAACATGTGCTTTTTGGAAGGAATTTTGACTGATGTCGAGCGTCTAGGCCTCATTGCCAAATTCTGCCAAATTCATCATCTAGGCCTTGACGCCGAGCGCTTCCATAATATTCCCTTTTCGGACGAAAGAGCTTTATTCCGTATTTTTGTAGTCCCTTAGCTGGATTTTGTCCTTTTATAGTCTCTTAGCTGGATTTTGTCCTTTTCCATATTTTAGGGGGCCTATATAAGACTTTAGTTTTTAGGGTTTCAAGGAACCCATTCATGGTAGATCTTTCTTTGTGTGCTTCTCTTTCATTTTCTCCCCTCCTCCTTTTGGGGGAGGCGGCTCAGACCATTTCCAGTAGCTTTTGTACATAAACCGGAGCTTTTCTCCAGCCGGTAATATTTAATAGTTTTCTATCGTCATCTCTTTCTTCTTTTATGCAATCTCTGTTTTATTATTTTATGGCATGAGTAGTTAATTTCTCCATTCTTAGAAAAGGTTATTTGAAGGTTGCTTAGGTTAGTTGAGACGTCAAATTGTTCTTCATATATTATTATTGTTATATTTGCTTGTTTGTCATATTCTTGTCAATTCTTTTGGGGTTTATTGGAAGCATGATCACCTACTGGTCTACATCTCTCGATTACCGTCATTTTTATAGTAATAAATAATGTGAGGCTATAGAATAGAAGTAGACAACTAGATCGGAGTCATCATATCATTTGGTCCAATCTAACTAGGGCAAGTGACCAATTAGGGTAGAGTCTTTGTGTCTTGCCCTAAACTTGTCTATCCTCTACTTAATGGGCTTCTGAGTATTGTTTCCAAAAATGTACCTTGGAGGACGGCGGAGCGTCAAGGTTTTCCCACAAACGCACCTTGGGGTAGCTTCTCATACGAAGGAAAGCAGTGGACCTAAACGTACCTGGACCTTATAGCACGTCTATGACATAGGAATAGAATATTATTGCGCCAATGATTGACTAGGCCTAGATGCAACCGGAGATGAACCTTTGCTAGGAATCTTCCCCCATTAATTTTATTCTCTATTTTTATTATATTTTTATTCTGTTCTTGTTCTATTTAATTCGTAGTTAATCAAACAACCTCTCTCGGTTAATTTAATTAACCAACCAAACCCTACTCCCCCTTCGTCTCGTTTATTATTTTATTTTATATCTGGTATTGTCTAGTTTACGTCTTCACTATTCTCTGTGGATCGAACCTCTTACCACTATCTTCAATTTTTTTGTAGCAAGTGACAAGTTGTAATTATTTTTGAGTGTTTCGACAACACATCAAATTTTGGCGCCGTTGCTGGGGAGTGGTGTTAAGGCTTGCCCTAGACAATTCCAGATTATTATTTTCTTCCTTTTATGGAATTTTTTATTATTATGCTTGTTTGCTTGTGTGTACCTCCCTCGCATTGAGGACAATGTGTTGCTTAAGTGTGGGGGAGGATATTTATTGCATGTGTGTTTGTTTGTTTTAAAAATAAATCTTTTGCCATGATCACACTACCCCCGTTTTAAATATCCATTATTTGGATGCACACTTTTGATCTTTTGCACAAAGAAAAAACTGTCATTCATCACATCTTGCCTGATGATGCACAACATCTGCCTGTTTGCCCTTATATCTGCACCTAGGCCTGGACACCAGTAGTCGAAACAACACCTTGTGAGCACTTTAAGCCCCATAGCTATATTTTTCATGTGTGATTCAAATGCATAACTAGGCACTAGCTAGGTTTGCACGATATCCTTGGGTATAGGCACCATTAGTCATAGGAAAGCAACAAAATGACGAAAGTCTTTGCATCATTTTCTATTTTTCTTTCTTTCTATCTCTTTCTCTTTCACACTTTCTCTATCTTGCCCCCTCTCCGTTTCTTTCTAACCACTTGAATTGATTTTTCTTGATCTTTTTCCTTGGCAGGTGAGCATCGTTTGTTGAGGGTAGTGTCGAGGGCTAAGCGCAGAAATGCATAAGTGTGAGGGAGCCAAGGAAGCAAAGTCTTAGTGTTGAAAGCAAAGATAGGGCAAGCCACATAATAATTTTTTTGCCCTAGTTAAATCAAAGCTAGAAAGGTTCGTGCCCCTTCCGTATATAAAAAAAGAAAAAAGAAAAAAGAAAAAAGAAAAAATATATTTTAAATAAAAGAGGGGGGTAAAACACGATCAAAAGAAACTACTGCTAGCACCGCATCAAGGAAAGAACTCCCTCATGAAAAATAAAACCTATCTTCTAGCCTTTGCCTCCTACCCTTGACGGATGCTGTCTTGCCAACCTCTCATTTTTCTAGCCAAGGAATCCCTCCAGGTTTGAGCTAGTTTTGTTTCTTTATGTTTTCTCTTTTCTCTGTTCTCTTTTCCTTCTGCCCTCTCTTTTCTTTCTCCATCTCTCCTCCACATATTCTACCGTATCCCTTTCTATCTCTTTCTTTTTCGATGCAAAGTTCTTTTCGATTGTTTAATTGCCTATGCATGTGTACTTTAACTCGGATTGATATGCAAACTCTATTTTGTGCTGTGTTATTTGTATTATTTTGAGCAATTAAATACCTAGCCATGTTTGGGAGTGAGAGCGCTTACACTTTATCTTGTGAGGATTGCTAATGACTATGCCTAGTGTGGGAAAGTTTTACCTCTAGGGTCGTTATCCTATTGGTTTGGTGCAGGTGCATATCTAGGCAGAGTTGTGTTTTGATTCGGTGTTGTGTATTGATTGGACTGTTTATTCTTGCGCTTGGGGTTGTTTTCAATTTTGTGAATGCTTAAGGGTGAGCATTGGGCAGTGTGAGGGAATTTAATATAGTGTGTTTTATGCACGTTTTTCTCCTTATTCTTAGTCTTATTTTGAGCATGATACTGCTGATTTGCCCCTATTTCCATCCTTTTTGCAGATCTAGGCTAAAAGAGAGAAAGATACTGAAACATGTGCTTTTTGGAAGGAATTTTGACTGATGTCGAGCGTCTAGGCCTCATTGCCAAATTCTGCCAAATTCATCATCTAGGCCTTGACGCCGAGCGCTTCCATAATATTCCCTTTTCGGACGAAAGAGCTTTATTCCGTATTTTTGTAGTCCCTTAGCTGGATTTTGTCCTTTTATAGTCTCTTAGCTGGATTTTGTCCTTTTCCATATTTTAGGGGGCCTATATAAGACTTTAGTTTTTAGGGTTTCAAGGAACCCATTCATGGTAGATCTTTCTTTGTGTGCTTCTCTTTCATTTTCTCCCCTCCTCCTTTTGGGGGAGGCGGCTCAGACCATTTCCAGTAGCTTTTGTACATAAACCGGAGCTTTTCTCCAGCCGGTAATATTTAATAGTTTTCTATCGTCATCTCTTTCTTCTTTTATGCAATCTCTGTTTTATTATTTTATGGCATGAGTAGTTAATTTCTCCATTCTTAGAAAAGGTTATTTGAAGGTTGCTTAGGTTAGTTGAGACGTCAAATTGTTCTTCATATATTATTATTGTTATATTTGCTTGTTTGTCATATTCTTGTCAATTCTTTTGGGGTTTATTGGAAGCATGATCACCTACTGGTCTACATCTCTCGATTACCGTCATTTTTATAGTAATAAATAATGTGAGGCTATAGAATAGAAGTAGACAACTAGATCGGAGTCATCATATCATTTGGTCCAATCTAACTAGGGCAAGTGACCAATTAGGGTAGAGTCTTTGTGTCTTGCCCTAAACTTGTCTTTCCTCTACTTAATGGGCTTCTGAGTATTGTTTCCAAAAATGTACCTTGGAGGACGGCGGAGCGTCAAGGTTTTCCCACAAACGCACCTTGGGGTAGCTTCTCATACGAAGGAAAGCAGTGGACCTAAACGTACCTGGACCTTATAGCACGTCTATGACATAGGAATAGAATATTATTGCGCCAATGATTGACTAGGCCTAGATGCAACCGGAGATGAACCTTTGCTAGGAATCTTCCCCCATTAATTTTATTCTCTATTTTTATTATATTTTTATTCTGTTCTTGTTCTATTTAATTCGTAGTTAATCAAACAACCTCTCTCGGTTAATTTAATTAACCAACCAAACCCTACTCCCCCTTCGTCTCGTTTATTGTTTTATTTTATATCTGGTATTGTCTAGTTTACGTCTTCACTATTCTCTGTGGATCGAACCTCTTACCACTATCTTCAATTTTTTTGTAGCAAGTGACAAGTTGTAATTATTTTTGAGTGTTTCGACAACACATCAAATTTTGGCGCCGTTGCTGGGGAGTGGTGTTAAGGCTTGCCCTAGACAATTCCAGATTATTATTTTCTTCCTTTTATGGAATTTTTTATTATTATGCTTGTTTGCTTGTGTGTACCTCCCTCGCATTGAGGACAATGTGTTGCTTAAGTGTGGGGGAGGATATTTATTGCATGTGTGTTTGTTTGTTTTAAAAATAAATCTTTTGCCATGATCACACTACCCCCGTTTTAAATATCCCTTATTTGGATGCACGCTTTTGATCTTTTGCACAAAGAAAAAACTGTCATTCATCACATCTTGCCTGATGATGCACAACATCTGCCTGTTTGCCCTTATATCTGCACCTAGGCCTGGACACCAGTAGTCGAAACAACACCTTGTGAGCACTTTAAGCCCCATAGCTATATTTTTCATGTGTGATTCAAATGCATAACTAGGCACTAGCTAGGTTTGCACGATATCCTTGGGTATAGGCACCATTAGTCATAGGAAAGCAACAAAATGACGAAAGTCTTTGCATCATTTTCTATTTTTCTTTCTTTCTATCTCTTTCTCTTTCACACTTTCTCTATCTTGCCCCCTCTCCGTTTCTTTCTAACCACTTGAATTGATTTTTCTTGATCTTTTTCCTTGGCAGGTGAGCATCGTTTGTTGAGGGTAGTGTCGAGGGCTAAGCGCAGAAATGCATAAGTGTGAGGGAGCCAAGGAAGCAAAGTCTTAGTGTTGAAAGCAAAGATAGGGCAAGCCACATAATAATTTTTTTGCCCTAGTTAAATCAAAGCTAGAAAGGTTCGTGCCCCTTCCGTATATAAAAAAAGAAAAAAGAAAAAAGAAAAAAGAAAAAATATATTTTAAATAAAAGAGGGGGGTAAAACACGATCAAAAGAAACTACTGCTAGCACCGCATCAAGGAAAGAACTCCCTCATGAAAAATAAAACCTATCTTCTAGCCTTTGCCTCCTACCCTTGACGGATGCTGTCTTGCCAACCTCTCATTTTTCTAGCCAAGGAATCCCTCCAGGTTTGAGCTAGTTTTGTTTCTTTATGTTTTCTCTTTTCTCTGTTCTCTTTTCCTTCTGCCCTCTCTTTTCTTTCTCCATCTCTCCTCCACATATTCTACCGTATCCCTTTCTATCTCTTTCTTTTTCGATGCAAAGTTCTTTTCGATTGTTTAATTGCCTATGCATGTGTACTTTAACTCGGATTGATATGCAAACTCTATTTTGTGCTGTGTTATTTGTATTATTTTGAGCAATTAAATACCTAGCCATGTTTGGGAGTGAGAGCGCTTACACTTTATCTTGTGAGGATTGCTAATGACTATGCCTAGTGTGGGAAAGTTTTACCTCTAGGGTCGTTATCCTATTGGTTTGGTGCAGGTGCATATCTAGGCAGAGTTGTGTTTTGATTCGGTGTTGTGTATTGATTGGACTGTTTATTCTTGCGCTTGGGGTTGTTTTCAATTTTGTGAATGCTTAAGGGTGAGCATTGGGCAGTGTGAGGGAATTTAATATAGTGTGTTTTATGCACGTTTTTCTCCTTATTCTTAGTCTTATTTTGAGCATGATACTGCTGATTTGCCCCTATTTCCATCCTTTTTGCAGATCTAGGCTAAAAGAGAGAAAGATACTGAAGCATGTGCTTTTTGGAAGGAATTTTGACTGATGTCGAGCGTCTAGGCCTCATTGCCAAATTCTGCCAAATTCATCATCTAGGCCTTGACGCCGAGCGCTTCCATAATATTCCCTTTTCGGACGAAAGAGCTTTATTCCGTATTTTTGTAGTCCCTTAGCTGGATTTTGTCCTTTTATAGTCTCTTAGCTGGATTTTGTCCTTTTCCATATTTTAGGGGGCCTATATAAGACTTTAGTTTTTAGGGTTTCAAGGAACCCATTCATGGTAGATCTTTCTTTGTGTGCTTCTCTTTCATTTTCTCCCCTCCTCCTTTTGGGGGAGGCGGCTCAGACCATTTCCAGTAGCTTTTGTACATAAACCGGAGCTTTTCTCCAGCCGGTAATATTTAATAGTTTTCTATCGTCATCTCTTTCTTCTTTTATGCAATCTCTGTTTTATTATTTTATGGCATGAGTAGTTAATTTCTCCATTCTTAGAAAAGGTTATTTGAAGGTTGCTTAGGTTAGTTGAGACGTCAAATTGTTCTTCATATATTATTATTGTTATATTTGCTTGTTTGTCATATTCTTGTCAATTCTTTTGGGGTTTATTGGAAGCATGATCACCTACTGGTCTACATCTCTCGATTACCGTCATTTTTATAGTAATAAATAATGTGAGGCTATAGAATAGAAGTAGACAACTAGATCGGAGTCATCATATCATTTGGTCCAATCTAACTAGGGCAAGTGACCAATTAGGGTAGAGTCTTTGTGTCTTGCCCTAAACTTGTCTTTCCTCTACTTAATGGGCTTCTGAGTATTGTTTCCAAAAATGTACCTTGGAGGACGGCGGAGCGTCAAGGTTTTCCCACAAACGCACCTTGGGGTAGCTTCTCATACGAAGGAAAGCAGTGGACCTAAACGTACCTGGACCTTATAGCACGTCTATGACATAGGAATAGAATATTATTGCGCCAATGATTGACTAGGCCTAGATGCAACCGGAGATGAACCTTTGCTAGGAATCTTCCCCCATTAATTTTATTCTCTATTTTTATTATATTTTTATTCTGTTCTTGTTCTATTTAATTCGTAGTTAATCAAACAACCTCTCTCGGTTAATTTAATTAACCAACCAAACCCTACTCCCCCTTCGTCTCGTTTATTGTTTTATTTTATATCTGGTATTGTCTAGTTTACGTCTTCACTATTCTCTGTGGATCGAACCTCTTACCACTATCTTCAATTTTTTTGTAGCAAGTGACAAGTTGTAATTATTTTTGAGTGTTTCGACAACACATCAAATTTTGGCGCCGTTGCTGGGGAGTGGTGTTAAGGCTTGCCCTAGACAATTCCAGATTATTATTTTCTTCCTTTTATGGAATTTTTTATTATTATGCTTGTTTGCTTGTGTGTACCTCCCTCGCATTGAGGACAATGTGTTGCTTAAGTGTGGGGGAGGATATTTATTGCATGTGTGTTTGTTTGTTTTAAAAATAAATCTTTTGCCATGATCACACTACCCCCGTTTTAAATATCCCTTATTTGGATGCACGCTTTTGATCTTTTGCACAAAGAAAAAACTGTCATTCATCACATCTTGCCTGATGATGCACAACATCTGCCTGTTTGCCCTTATATCTGCACCTAGGCCTGGACACCAGTAGTCGAAACAACACCTTGTGAGCACTTTAAGCCCCATAGCTATATTTTTCATGTGTGATTCAAATGCATAACTAGGCACTAGCTAGGTTTGCACGATATCCTTGGGTATAGGCACCATTAGTCATAGGAAAGCAACAAAATGACGAAAGTCTTTGCATCATTTTCTATTTTTCTTTCTTTCTATCTCTTTCTCTTTCACACTTTCTCTATCTTGCCCCCTCTCCGTTTCTTTCTAACCACTTGAATTGATTTTTCTTGATCTTTTTCCTTGGCAGGTGAGCATCGTTTGTTGAGGGTAGTGTCGAGGGCTAAGCGCAGAAATGCATAAGTGTGAGGGAGCCAAGGAAGCAAAGTCTTAATGTTGAAAGCAAAGATAGGGCAAGCCACATAATAATTTTTTTGCCCTAGTTAAATCAAAGCTAGAAAGGTTCGTGCCCCTTCCGTATATAAAAAAAGTAAAAAGAAAAAAGAAAAAAGAAAAAATATATTTTAAATAAAAGAGGGGGGTAAAACACGATCAAAAGAAACTACTGCTAGCACCGCATCAAGGAAAGAACTCCCTCATGAAAAATAAAACCTATCTTCTAGCCTTTGCCTCCTACCCTTGACGGATGCTGTCTTGCCAACCTCTCATTTTTCTAGCCAAGGAATCCCTCCAGGTTTGAGCTAGTTTTGTTTCTTTATGTTTTCTCTTTTCTCTGTTCTCTTTTCCTTCTGCCCTCTCTTTTCTTTCTCCATCTCTCCTCCACATATTCTACCGTATCCCTTTCTATCTCTTTCTTTTTCGATGCAAAGTTCTTTTCGATTGTTTAATTGCCTATGCATGTGTACTTTAACTCGGATTGATATGCAAACTCTATTTTGTGCTGTGTTATTTGTATTATTTTGAGCAATTAAATACCTAGCCATGTTTGGGAGTGAGAGCGCTTACACTTTATCTTGTGAGGATTGCTAATGACTATGCCTAGTGTGGGAAAGTTTTACCTCTAGGGTCGTTATCCTATTGGTTTGGTGCAGGTGCATATCTAGGCAGAGTTGTGTTTTGATTCGGTGTTGTGTATTGATTGGACTGTTTATTCTTGCGCTTGGGGTTGTTTTCAATTTTGTGAATGCTTAAGGGTGAGCATTGGGCAGTGTGAGGGAATTTAATATAGTGTGTTTTATGCACGTTTTTCTCCTTATTCTTAGTCTTATTTTGAGCATGATACTGCTGATTTGCCCCTATTTCCATCCTTTTTGCAGATCTAGGCTAAAAGAGAGAAAGATACTGAAGCATGTGCTTTTTGGAAGGAATTTTGACTGATGTCGAGCGTCTAGGCCTCATTGCCAAATTCTGCCAAATTCATCATCTAGGCCTTGACGCCGAGCGCTTCCATAATATTCCCTTTTCGGACGAAAGAGCTTTATTCCGTATTTTTGTAGTCCCTTAGCTGGATTTTGTCCTTTTATAGTCTCTTAGCTGGATTTTGTCCTTTTCCATATTTTAGGGGGCCTATATAAGACTTTAGTTTTTAGGGTTTCAAGGAACCCATTCATGGTAGATCTTTCTTTGTGTGCTTCTCTTTCATTTTCTCCCCTCCTCCTTTTGGGGGAGGCGGCTCAGACCATTTCCAGTAGCTTTTGTACATAAACCGGAGCTTTTCTCCAGCCGGTAATATTTAATAGTTTTCTATCGTCATCTCTTTCTTCTTTTATGCAATCTCTGTTTTATTATTTTATGGCATGAGTAGTTAATTTCTCCATTCTTAGAAAAGGTTATTTGAAGGTTGCTTAGGTTAGTTGAGACGTCAAATTGTTCTTCATATATTATTATTGTTATATTTGCTTGTTTGTCATATTCTTGTCAATTCTTTTGGGGTTTATTGGAAGCATGATCACCTACTGGTCTACATCTCTCGATTACCGTCATTTTTATAGTAATAAATAATGTGAGGCTATAGAATAGAAGTAGACAACTAGATCGGAGTCATCATATCATTTGGTCCAATCTAACTAGGGCAAGTGACCAATTAGGGTAGAGTCTTTGTGTCTTGCCCTAAACTTGTCTTTCCTCTACTTAATGGGCTTCTGAGTATTGTTTCCAAAAATGTACCTTGGAGGACGGCGGAGCGTCAAGGTTTTCCCACAAACGCACCTTGGGGTAGCTTCTCATACGAAGGAAAGCAGTGGACCTAAACGTACCTGGACCTTATAGCACGTCTATGACATAGGAATAGAATATTATTGCGCCAATGATTGACTAGGCCTAGATGCAACCGGAGATGAACCTTTGCTAGGAATCTTCCCCCATTAATTTTATTCTCTATTTTTATTATATTTTTATTCTGTTCTTGTTCTATTTAATTCGTAGTTAATCAAACAACCTCTCTCGGTTAATTTAATTAACCAACCAAACCCTACTCCCCCTTCGTCTCGTTTATTGTTTTATTTTATATCTGGTATTGTCTAGTTTACGTCTTCACTATTCTCTGTGGATCGAACCTCTTACCACTATCTTCAATTTTTTTGTAGCAAGTGACAAGTTGTAATTATTTTTGAGTGTTTCGACAACACATCAAATTTTGGCGCCGTTGCTGGGGAGTGGTGTTAAGGCTTGCCCTAGACAATTCCAGATTATTATTTTCTTCCTTTTATGGAATTTTTTATTATTATGCTTGTTTGCTTGTGTGTACCTCCCTCGCATTGAGGACAATGTGTTGCTTAAGTGTGGGGGAGGATATTTATTGCATGTGTGTTTGTTTGTTTTAAAAATAAATCTTTTGCCATGATCACACTACCCCCGTTTTAAATATCCCTTATTTGGATGCACGCTTTTGATCTTTTGCACAAAGAAAAAACTGTCATTCATCACATCTTGCCTGATGATGCACAACATCTGCCTGTTTGCCCTTATATCTGCACCTAGGCCTGGACACCAGTAGTCGAAACAACACCTTGTGAGCACTTTAAGCCCCATAGCTATATTTTTCATGTGTGATTCAAATGCATAACTAGGCACTAGCTAGGTTTGCACGATATCCTTGGGTATAGGCACCATTAGTCATAGGAAAGCAACAAAATGACGAAAGTCTTTGCATCATTTTCTATTTTTCTTTCTTTCTATCTCTTTCTCTTTCACACTTTCTCTATCTTGCCCCCTCTCCGTTTCTTTCTAACCACTTGAATTGATTTTTCTTGATCTTTTTCCTTGGCAGGTGAGCATCGTTTGTTGAGGGTAGTGTCGAGGGCTAAGCGCAGAAATGCATAAGTGTGAGGGAGCCAAGGAAGCAAAGTCTTAGTGTTGAAAGCAAAGATAGGGCAAGCCACATAATAATTTTTTTGCCCTAGTTAAATCAAAGCTAGAAAGGTTCGTGCCCCTTCCGTATATAAAAAAAGTAAAAAGAAAAAAGAAAAAAGAAAAAATATATTTTAAATAAAAGAGGGGGGTAAAACACGATCAAAAGAAACTACTGCTAGCACCGCATCAAGGAAAGAACTCCCTCATGAAAAAATAAAACCTATCTTCTAGCCTTTGCCTCCTACCCTTGACGGATGCTGTCTTGCCAACCTCTCATTTTTCTAGCCAAGGAATCCCTCCAAGTTTGAGCTAGTTTTGTTTCTTTATGTTTTCTCTTTTCTCTGTTCTCTTTTCCTTCTGCCCTCTCTTTTCTTTCTCCATCTCTCCTCCACATATTCTACCGTATCCCTTTCTATCTCTTTCTTTTTCGATGCAAAGTTCTTTTCGATTGTTTAATTGCCTATGCATGTGTACTTTAACTCGGATTGATATGCAAACTCTATTTTGTGCTGTGTTATTTGTATTATTTTGAGCAATTAAATACCTAGCCATGTTTGGGAGTGAGAGCGCTTACACTTTATCTTGTGAGGATTGCTAATGACTATGCCTAGTGTGGGAAAGTTTTACCTCTAGGGTCGTTATCCTATTGGTTTGGTGCAGGTGCATATCTAGGCAGAGTTGTGTTTTGATTCGGTGTTGTGTATTGATTGGACTGTTTATTCTTGCGCTTGGGGTTGTTTTCAATTTTGTGAATGCTTAAGGGTGAGCATTGGGCAGTGTGAGGGAATTTAATATAGTGTGTTTTATGCACGTTTTTCTCCTTATTCTTAGTCTTATTTTGAGCATGATACTGCTGATTTGCCCCTATTTCCATCCTTTTTGCAGATCTAGGCTAAAAGAGAGAAAGATACTGAAACATGTGCTTTTTGGAAGGAATTTTGACTGATGTCGAGCGTCTAGGCCTCATTGCCAAATTCTGCCAAATTCATCATCTAGGCCTTGACGCCGAGCGCTTCCATAATATTCCCTTTTCGGACGAAAGAGCTTTATTCCGTATTTTTGTAGTCCCTTAGCTGGATTTTGTCCTTTTATAGTCTCTTAGCTGGATTTTGTCCTTTTCCATATTTTAGGGGGCCTATATAAGACTTTAGTTTTTAGGGTTTCAAGGAACCCATTCATGGTAGATCTTTCTTTGTGTGCTTCTCTTTCATTTTCTCCCCTCCTCCTTTTGGGGGAGGCGGCTCAGACCATTTCCAGTAGCTTTTGTACATAAACCGGAGCTTTTCTCCAGCCGGTAATATTTAATAGTTTTCTATCGTCATCTCTTTCTTCTTTTATGCAATCTCTGTTTTATTATTTTATGGCATGAGTAGTTAATTTCTCCATTCTTAGAAAAGGTTATTTGAAGGTTGCCTAGGTTAGTTGAGACGTCAAATTGTTCTTCATATATTATTATTGTTATATTTGCTTGTTTGTCATATTCTTGTCAATTCTTTTGGGGTTTATTGGAAGCATGATCACCTACTGGTCTACATCTCTCGATTACCGTCATTTTTATAGTAATAAATAATGTGAGGCTATAGAATAGAAGTAGACAACTAGATCGGAGTCATCATATCATTTGGTCCAATCTAACTAGGACAAGTGACCAATTAGGGTAGAGTCTTTGTGTCTTGCCCTAAACTTGTCTTTCCTCTACTTAATGGGCTTCTGAGTATTGTTTCCAAAAATGTACCTTGGAGGACGGCGGAGCGTCAAGGTTTTCCCACAAACGCACCTTGGGGTAGCTTCTCATACGAAGGAAAGCAGTGGACCTAAACGTACCTGGACCTTATAGCACGTCTATGACATAGGAATAGAATATTATTGCGCCAATGATTGACTAGGCCTAGATGCAACCGGAGATGAACCTTTGCTAGGAATCTTCCCCCATTAATTTTATTCTCTATTTTTATTATATTTTTATTCTGTTCTTGTTCTATTTAATTCGTAGTTAATCAAACAACCTCTCTCGGTTAATTTAATTAACCAACCAAACCCTACTCCCCCTTCGTCTCGTTTATTATTTTATTTTATATCTGGTATTGTCTAGTTTACGTCTTCACTATTCTCTGTGGATCGAACCTCTTACCACTATCTTCAATTTTTTTGTAGCAAGTGACAAGTTGTAATTATTTTTGAGTGTTTCGACAACACATCAAATTTTGGCGCCGTTGCTGGGGAGTGGTGTTAAGGCTTGCCCTAGACAATTCCAGATTATTATTTTCTTCCTTTTATGGAATTTTTTATTATTATGCTTGTTTGCTTGTGTGTACCTCCCTCGCATTGAGGACAATGTGTTGCTTAAGTGTGGGGGAGGATATTTATTGCATGTGTGTTTGTTTGTTTTAAAAATAAATCTTTTGCCATGATCACACTACCCCCGTTTTAAATATCCCTTATTTGGATGCACACTTTTGATCTTTTGCACAAAGAAAAAACTGTCATTCATCACATCTTGCCTGATGATGCACAACATCTGCCTGTTTGCCCTTATATCTGCACCTAGGCCTGGACACCAGTAGTCGAAACAACACCTTGTGAGCACTTTAAGCCCCATAGCTATATTTTTCATGTGTGATTCAAATGCATAACTAGGCACTAGCTAGGTTTGCACGATATCCTTGGGTATAGGCACCATTAGTCATAGGAAAGCAACAAAATGACGAAAGTCTTTGCATCATTTTCTATTTTTCTTTCTTTCTATCTCTTTCTCTTTCACACTTTCTCTATCTTGCCCCCTCTCTGTTTCTTTCTAACCACTTGAATTGATTTTTCTTGATCTTTTTCCTTGGCAGGTGAGCATCGTTTGTTGAGGGTAGTGTCGAGGGCTAAGCGCAGAAATGCATAAGTGTGAGGGAGCCAAGGAAGCAAAGTCTTAGTGTTGAAAGCAAAGATAGGGCAAGCCACATAATAATTTTTTTGCCCTAGTTAAATCAAAGCTAGAAAGGTTCGTGCCCCTTCCGTATATAAAAAAAGTAAAAAGAAAAAAGAAAAAAGAAAAAATATATTTTAAATAAAAGAGGGGGGTAAAACACGATCAAAAGAAACTACTGCTAGCACCGCATCAAGGAAAGAACTCCCTCATGAAAAATAAAACCTATCTTCTAGCCTTTGCCTCCTACCCTTGACGGATGCTGTCTTGCCAACCTCTCATTTTTCTAGCCAAGGAATCCCTCCAGGTTTGAGCTAGTTTTGTTTCTTTATGTTTTCTCTTTTCTCTGTTCTCTTTTCCTTCTGCCCTCTCTTTTCTTTCTCCATCTCTCCTCCACATATTCTACCGTATCCCTTTCTATCTCTTTCTTTTTCGATGCAAAGTTCTTTTCGATTGTTTAATTGCCTATGCATGTGTACTTTAACTCGGATTGATATGCAAACTCTATTTTGTGCTGTGTTATTTGTATTATTTTGAGCAATTAAATACCTAGCCATGTTTGGGAGTGAGAGCGCTTACACTTTATCTTGTGAGGATTGCTAATGACTATGCCTAGTGTGGGAAAGTTTTACCTCTAGGGTCGTTATCCTATTGGTTTGGTGCAGGTGCATATCTAGGCAGAGTTGTGTTTTGATTCGGTGTTGTGTATTGATTGGACTGTTTATTCTTGCGCTTGGGGTTGTTTTCAATTTTGTGAATGCTTAAGGGTGAGCATTGGGCAGTGTGAGGGAATTTAATATAGTGTGTTTTATGCACGTTTTTCTCCTTATTCTTAGTCTTATTTTGAGCATGATACTGCTGATTTGCCCCTATTTCCATCCTTTTTGCAGATCTAGGCTAAAAGAGAGAAAGATACTGAAACATGTGCTTTTTGGAAGGAATTTTGACTGATGTCGAGCGTCTAGGCCTCATTGCCAAATTCTGCCAAATTCATCATCTAGGCCTTGACGCCGAGCGCTTCCATAATATTCCCTTTTCGGACGAAAGAGCTTTATTCCGTATTTTTGTAGTCCCTTAGCTGGATTTTGTCCTTTTATAGTCTCTTAGCTGGATTTTGTCCTTTTCCATATTTTAGGGGGCCTATATAAGACTTTAGTTTTTAGGGTTTCAAGGAACCCATTCATGGTAGATCTTTCTTTGTGTGCTTCTCTTTCATTTTCTCCCCTCCTCCTTTTGGGGGAGGCGGCTCAGACCATTTCCAGTAGCTTTTGTACATAAACCGGAGCTTTTCTCCAGCCGGTAATATTTAATAGTTTTCTATCGTCATCTCTTTCTTCTTTTATGCAATCTCTGTTTTATTATTTTATGGCATGAGTAGTTAATTTCTCCATTCTTAGAAAAGGTTATTTGAAGGTTGCCTAGGTTAGTTGAGACGTCAAATTGTTCTTCATATATTATTATTGTTATATTTGCTTGTTTGTCATATTCTTGTCAATTCTTTTGGGGTTTATTGGAAGCATGATCACCTACTGGTCTACATCTCTCGATTACCGTCATTTTTATAGTAATAAATAATGTGAGGCTATAGAATAGAAGTAGACAACTAGATCGGAGTCATCATATCATTTGGTCCAATCTAACTAGGGCAAGTGACCAATTAGGGTAGAGTCTTTGTGTCTTGCCCTAAACTTGTCTTTCCTCTACTTAATGGGCTTCTGAGTATTGTTTCCAAAAATGTACCTTGGAGGACGGCGGAGCGTCAAGGTTTTCCCACAAACGCACCTTGGGGTAGCTTCTCATACGAAGGAAAGCAGTGGACCTAAACGTACCTGGACCTTATAGCACGTCTATGACATAGGAATAGAATATTATTGCGCCAATGATTGACTAGGCCTAGATGCAACCGGAGATGAACCTTTGCTAGGAATCTTCCCCCATTAATTTTATTCTCTATTTTTATTATATTTTTATTCTGTTCTTGTTCTATTTAATTCGTAGTTAATCAAACAACCTCTCTCGGTTAATTTAATTAACCAACCAAACCCTACTCCCCCTTCGTCTCGTTTATTATTTTATTTTATATCTGGTATTGTCTAGTTTACGTCTTCACTATTCTCTGTGGATCGAACCTCTTACCACTATCTTCAATTTTTTTGTAGCAAGTGACAAGTTGTAATTATTTTTGAGTGTTTCGACAACACATCAAATTTTGGCGCCGTTGCTGGGGAGTGGTGTTAAGGCTTGCCCTAGACAATTCCAGATTATTATTTTCTTCCTTTTATGGAATTTTTTATTATTATGCTTGTTTGCTTGTGTGTACCTCCCTCGCATTGAGGACAATGTGTTGCTTAAGTGTGGGGGAGGATATTTATTGCATGTGTGTTTGTTTGTTTTAAAAATAAATCTTTTGCCATGATCACACTACCCCCGTTTTAAATATCCCTTATTTGGATGCACACTTTTGATCTTTTGCACAAAGAAAAAACTGTCATTCATCACATCTTGCCTGATGATGCACAACATCTGCCTGTTTGCCCTTATATCTGCACCTAGGCCTGGACACCAGTAGTCGAAACAACACCTTGTGAGCACTTTAAGCCCCATAGCTATATTTTTCATGTGTGATTCAAATGCATAACTAGGCACTAGCTAGGTTTGCACGATATCCTTGGGTATAGGCACCATTAGTCATAGGAAAGCAACAAAATGACGAAAGTCTTTGCATCATTTTCTATTTTTCTTTCTTTCTATCTCTTTCTCTTTCACACTTTCTCTATCTTGCCCCCTCTCCGTTTCTTTCTAACCACTTGAATTGATTTTTCTTGATCTTTTTCCTTGGCAGGTGAGCATCGTTTGTTGAGGGTAGTGTCGAGGGCTAAGCGCAGAAATGCATAAGTGTGAGGGAGCCAAGGAAGCAAAGTCTTAGTGTTGAAAGCAAAGATAGGGCAAGCCACATAATAATTTTTTTGCCCTAGTTAAATCAAAGCTAGAAAGGTTCGTGCCCCTTCCGTATATAAAAAAAGTAAAAAGAAAAAAGAAAAAAGAAAAAATATATTTTAAATAAAAGAGGGGGGTAAAACACGATCAAAAGAAACTACTGCTAGCACCGCATCAAGGAAAGAACTCCCTCATGAAAAATAAAACCTATCTTCTAGCCTTTGCCTCCTACCCTTGACGGATGCTGTCTTGCCAACCTCTCATTTTTCTAGCCAAGGAATCCCTCCAGGTTTGAGCTAGTTTTGTTTCTTTATGTTTTCTCTTTTCTCTGTTCTCTTTTCCTTCTGCCCTCTCTTTTCTTTCTCCATCTCTCCTCCACATATTCTACCGTATCCCTTTCTATCTCTTTCTTTTTCGATGCAAAGTTCTTTTCGATTGTTTAATTGCCTATGCATGTGTACTTTAACTCGGATTGATATGCAAACTCTATTTTGTGCTGTGTTATTTGTATTATTTTGAGCAATTAAATACCTAGCCATGTTTGGGAGTGAGAGCGCTTACACTTTATCTTGTGAGGATTGCTAATGACTATGCCTAGTGTGGGAAAGTTTTACCTCTAGGGTCGTTATCCTATTGGTTTGGTGCAGGTGCATATCTAGGCAGAGTTGTGTTTTGATTCGGTGTTGTGTATTGATTGGACTGTTTATTCTTGCGCTTGGGGTTGTTTTCAATTTTGTGAATGCTTAAGGGTGAGCATTGGGCAGTGTGAGGGAATTTAATATAGTGTGTTTTATGCACGTTTTTCTCCTTATTCTTAGTCTTATTTTGAGCATGATACTGCTGATTTGCCCCTATTTCCATCCTTTTTGCAGATCTAGGCTAAAAGAGAGAAAGATACTGAAACATGTGCTTTTTGGAAGGAATTTTGACTGATGTCGAGCGTCTAGGCCTCATTGCCAAATTCTGCCAAATTCATCATCTAGGCCTTGACGCCGAGCGCTTCCATAATATTCCCTTTTCGGACGAAAGAGCTTTATTCCGTATTTTTGTAGTCCCTTAGCTGGATTTTGTCCTTTTATAGTCTCTTAGCTGGATTTTGTCCTTTTCCATATTTTAGGGGGCCTATATAAGACTTTAGTTTTTAGGGTTTCAAGGAACCCATTCATGGTAGATCTTTCTTTGTGTGCTTCTCTTTCATTTTCTCCCCTCCTCCTTTTGGGGGAGGCGGCTCAGACCATTTCCAGTAGCTTTTGTACATAAACCGGAGCTTTTCTCCAGCCGGTAATATTTAATAGTTTTCTATCGTCATCTCTTTCTTCTTTTATGCAATCTCTGTTTTATTATTTTATGGCATGAGTAGTTAATTTCTCCATTCTTAGAAAAGGTTATTTGAAGGTTGCCTAGGTTAGTTGAGACGTCAAATTGTTCTTCATATATTATTATTGTTATATTTGCTTGTTTGTCATATTCTTGTCAATTCTTTTGGGGTTTATTGGAAGCATGATCACCTACTGGTCTACATCTCTCGATTACCGTCATTTTTATAGTAATAAATAATGTGAGGCTATAGAATAGAAGTAGACAACTAGATCGGAGTCATCATATCATTTGGTCCAATCTAACTAGGACAAGTGACCAATTAGGGTAGAGTCTTTGTGTCTTGCCCTAAACTTGTCTTTCCTCTACTTAATGGGCTTCTGAGTATTGTTTCCAAAAATGTACCTTGGAGGACGGCGGAGCGTCAAGGTTTTCCCACAAACGCACCTTGGGGTAGCTTCTCATACGAAGGAAAGCAGTGGACCTAAACGTACCTGGACCTTATAGCACGTCTATGACATAGGAATAGAATATTATTGCGCCAATGATTGACTAGGCCTAGATGCAACCGGAGATGAACCTTTGCTAGGAATCTTCCCCCATTAATTTTATTCTCTATTTTTATTATATTTTTATTCTGTTCTTGTTCTATTTAATTCGTAGTTAATCAAACAACCTCTCTCGGTTAATTTAATTAACCAACCAAACCCTACTCCCCCTTCGTCTCGTTTATTATTTTATTTTATATCTGGTATTGTCTAGTTTACGTCTTCACTATTCTCTGTGGATCGAACCTCTTACCACTATCTTCAATTTTTTTGTAGCAAGTGACAAGTTGTAATTATTTTTGAGTGTTTCGACAACACATCAAATTTTGGCGCCGTTGCTGGGGAGTGGTGTTAAGGCTTGCCCTAGACAATTCCAGATTATTATTTTCTTCCTTTTATGGAATTTTTTATTATTATGCTTGTTTGCTTGTGTGTACCTCCCTCGCATTGAGGACAATGTGTTGCTTAAGTGTGGGGGAGGATATTTATTGCATGTGTGTTTGTTTGTTTTAAAAATAAATCTTTTGCCATGATCACACTACCCCCGTTTTAAATATCCCTTATTTGGATGCACACTTTTGATCTTTTGCACAAAGAAAAAACTGTCATTCATCACATCTTGCCTGATGATGCACAACATCTGCCTGTTTGCCCTTATATCTGCACCTAGGCCTGGACACCAGTAGTCGAAACAACACCTTGTGAGCACTTTAAGCCCCATAGCTATATTTTTCATGTGTGATTCAAATGCATAACTAGGCACTAGCTAGGTTTGCACGATATCCTTGGGTATAGGCACCATTAGTCATAGGAAAGCAACAAAATGACGAAAGTCTTTGCATCATTTTCTATTTTTCTTTCTTTCTATCTCTTTCTCTTTCACACTTTCTCTATCTTGCCCCCTCTCCGTTTCTTTCTAACCACTTGAATTGATTTTTCTTGATCTTTTTCCTTGGCAGGTGAGCATCGTTTGTTGAGGGTAGTGTCGAGGGCTAAGCGCAGAAATGCATAAGTGTGAGGGAGCCAAGGAAGCAAAGTCTTAGTGTTGAAAGCAAAGATAGGGCAAGCCACATAATAATTTTTTTGCCCTAGTTAAATCAAAGCTAGAAAGGTTCGTGCCCCTTCCGTATATAAAAAAAGTAAAAAGAAAAAAGAAAAAAGAAAAAATATATTTTAAATAAAAGAGGGGGGTAAAACACGATCAAAAGAAACTACTGCTAGCACCGCATCAAGGAAAGAACTCCCTCATGAAAAATAAAACCTATCTTCTAGCCTTTGCCTCCTACCCTTGACGGATGCTGTCTTGCCAACCTCTCATTTTTCTAGCCAAGGAATCCCTCCAGGTTTGAGCTAGTTTTGTTTCTTTATGTTTTCTCTTTTCTCTGTTCTCTTTTCCTTCTGCCCTCTCTTTTCTTTCTCCATCTCTCCTCCACATATTCTACCGTATCCCTTTCTATCTCTTTCTTTTTCGATGCAAAGTTCTTTTCGATTGTTTAATTGCCTATGCATGTGTACTTTAACTCGGATTGATATGCAAACTCTATTTTGTGCTGTGTTATTTGTATTATTTTGAGCAATTAAATACCTAGCCATGTTTGGGAGTGAGAGCGCTTACACTTTATCTTGTGAGGATTGCTAATGACTATGCCTAGTGTGGGAAAGTTTTACCTCTAGGGTCGTTATCCTATTGGTTTGGTGCAGGTGCATATCTAGGCAGAGTTGTGTTTTGATTCGGTGTTGTGTATTGATTGGACTGTTTATTCTTGCGCTTGGGGTTGTTTTCAATTTTGTGAATGCTTAAGGGTGAGCATTGGGCAGTGTGAGGGAATTTAATATAGTGTGTTTTATGCACGTTTTTCTCCTTATTCTTAGTCTTATTTTGAGCATGATACTGCTGATTTGCCCCTATTTCCATCCTTTTTGCAGATCTAGGCTAAAAGAGAGAAAGATACTGAAACATGTGCTTTTTGGAAGGAATTTTGACTGATGTCGAGCGTCTAGGCCTCATTGCCAAATTCTGCCAAATTCATCATCTAGGCCTTGACGCCGAGCGCTTCCATAATATTCCCTTTTCGGACGAAAGAGCTTTATTCCGTATTTTTGTAGTCCCTTAGCTGGATTTTGTCCTTTTATAGTCTCTTAGCTGGATTTTGTCCTTTTCCATATTTTAGGGGGCCTATATAAGACTTTAGTTTTTAGGGTTTCAAGGAACCCATTCATGGTAGATCTTTCTTTGTGTGCTTCTCTTTCATTTTCTCCCCTCCTCCTTTTGGGGGAGGCGGCTCAGACCATTTCCAGTAGCTTTTGTACATAAACCGGAGCTTTTCTCCAGCCGGTAATATTTAATAGTTTTCTATCGTCATCTCTTTCTTCTTTTATGCAATCTCTGTTTTATTATTTTATGGCATGAGTAGTTAATTTCTCCATTCTTAGAAAAGGTTATTTGAAGGTTGCCTAGGTTAGTTGAGACGTCAAATTGTTCTTCATATATTATTATTGTTATATTTGCTTGTTTGTCATATTCTTGTCAATTCTTTTGGGGTTTATTGGAAGCATGATCACCTACTGGTCTACATCTCTCGATTACCGTCATTTTTATAGTAATAAATAATGTGAGGCTATAGAATAGAAGTAGACAACTAGATCGGAGTCATCATATCATTTGGTCCAATCTAACTAGGACAAGTGACCAATTAGGGTAGAGTCTTTGTGTCTTGCCCTAAACTTGTCTTTCCTCTACTTAATGGGCTTCTGAGTATTGTTTCCAAAAATGTACCTTGGAGGACGGCGGAGCGTCAAGGTTTTCCCACAAACGCACCTTGGGGTAGCTTCTCATACGAAGGAAAGCAGTGGACCTAAACGTACCTGGACCTTATAGCACGTCTATGACATAGGAATAGAATATTATTGCGCCAATGATTGACTAGGCCTAGATGCAACCGGAGATGAACCTTTGCTAGGAATCTTCCCCCATTAATTTTATTCTCTATTTTTATTATATTTTTATTCTGTTCTTGTTCTATTTAATTCGTAGTTAATCAAACAACCTCTCTCGGTTAATTTAATTAACCAACCAAACCCTACTCCCCCTTCGTCTCGTTTATTATTTTATTTTATATCTGGTATTGTCTAGTTTACGTCTTCACTATTCTCTGTGGATCGAACCTCTTACCACTATCTTCAATTTTTTTGTAGCAAGTGACAAGTTGTAATTATTTTTGAGTGTTTCGACAACACATCAAATTTTGGCGCCGTTGCTGGGGAGTGGTGTTAAGGCTTGCCCTAGACAATTCCAGATTATTATTTTCTTACTTTTATGGAATTTTTTATTATTATGCTTGTTTGCTTGTGTGTACCTCCCTCGCATTGAGGACAATGTGTTGCTTAAGTGTGGGGGAGGATATTTATTGCATGTGTGTTTGTTTGTTTTAAAAATAAATCTTTTGCCATGATCACACTACCCCCGTTTTAAATATCCCTTATTTGGATGCACACTTTTGATCTTTTGCACAAAGAAAAAACTGTCATTCATCACATCTTGCCTGATGATGCACAACATCTGCCTGTTTGCCCTTATATCTGCACCTAGGCCTGGACACCAGTAGTCGAAACAACACCTTGTGAGCACTTTAAGCCCCATAGCTATATTTTTCATGTGTGATTCAAATGCATAACTAGGCACTAGCTAGGTTTGCACGATATCCTTGGGTATAGGCACCATTAGTCATAGGAAAGCAACAAAATGACGAAAGTCTTTGCATCATTTTCTATTTTTCTTTCTTTCTATCTCTTTCTCTTTCACACTTTCTCTATCTTGCCCCCTCTCCGTTTCTTTCTAACCACTTGAATTGATTTTTCTTGATCTTTTTCCTTGGCAGGTGAGCATCGTTTGTTGAGGGTAGTGTCGAGGGCTAAGCGCAGAAATGCATAAGTGTGAGGGAGCCAAGGAAGCAAAGTCTTAGTGTTGAAAGCAAAGATAGGGCAAGCCACATAATAATTTTTTTGCCCTAGTTAAATCAAAGCTAGAAAGGTTCGTGCCCCTTCCGTATATAAAAAAAGTAAAAAGAAAAAAGAAAAAAGAAAAAATATATTTTAAATAAAAGAGGGGGGTAAAACACGATCAAAAGAAACTACTGCTAGCACCGCATCAAGGAAAGAACTCCCTCATGAAAAAATAAAACCTATCTTCTAGCCTTTGCCTCCTACCCTTGACGGATGCTGTCTTGCCAACCTCTCATTTTTCTAGCCAAGGAATCCCTCCAGGTTTGAGCTAGTTTTGTTTCTTTATGTTTTCTCTTTTCTCTGTTCTCTTTTCCTTCTGCCCTCTCTTTTCTTTCTCCATCTCTCCTCCACATATTCTACCGTATCCCTTTCTATCTCTTTCTTTTTCGATGCAAAGTTCTTTTCGATTGTTTAATTGCCTATGCATGTGTACTTTAACTCGGATTGATATGCAAACTCTATTTTGTGCTGTGTTATTTGTATTATTTTGAGCAATTAAATACCTAGCCATGTTTGGGAGTGAGAGCGCTTACACTTTATCTTGTGAGGATTGCTAATGACTATGCCTAGTGTGGGAAAGTTTTACCTCTAGGGTCGTTATCCTATTGGTTTGGTGCAGGTGCATATCTAGGCAGAGTTGTGTTTTGATTCGGTGTTGTGTATTGATTGGACTGTTTATTCTTGCGCTTGGGGTTGTTTTCAATTTTGTGAATGCTTAAGGGTGAGCATTGGGCAGTGTGAGGGAATTTAATATAGTGTGTTTTATGCACGTTTTTCTCCTTATTCTTAGTCTTATTTTGAGCATGATACTGCTGATTTGCCCCTATTTCCATCCTTTTTGCAGATCTAGGCTAAAAGAGAGAAAGATACTGAAACATGTGCTTTTTGGAAGGAATTTTGACTGATGTCGAGCGTCTAGGCCTCATTGCCAAATTCTGCCAAATTCATCATCTAGGCCTTGACGCCGAGCGCTTCCATAATATTCCCTTTTCGGACGAAAGAGCTTTATTCCGTATTTTTGTAGTCCCTTAGCTGGATTTTGTCCTTTTATAGTCTCTTAGCTGGATTTTGTCCTTTTCCATATTTTAGGGGGCCTATATAAGACTTTAGTTTTTAGGGTTTCAAGGAACCCATTCATGGTAGATCTTTCTTTGTGTGCTTCTCTTTCATTTTCTCCCCTCCTCCTTTTGGGGGAGGCGGCTCAGACCATTTCCAGTAGCTTTTGTACATAAACCGGAGCTTTTCTCCAGCCGGTAATATTTAATAGTTTTCTATCGTCATCTCTTTCTTCTTTTATGCAATCTCTGTTTTATTATTTTATGGCATGAGTAGTTAATTTCTCCATTCTTAGAAAAGGTTATTTGAAGGTTGCCTAGGTTAGTTGAGACGTCAAATTGTTCTTCATATATTATTATTGTTATATTTGCTTGTTTGTCATATTCTTGTCAATTCTTTTGGGGTTTATTGGAAGCATGATCACCTACTGGTCTACATCTCTCGATTACCGTCATTTTTATAGTAATAAATAATGTGAGGCTATAGAATAGAAGTAGACAACTAGATCGGAGTCATCATATCATTTGGTCCAATCTAACTAGGGCAAGTGACCAATTAGGGTAGAGTCTTTGTGTCTTGCCCTAAACTTGTCTTTCCTCTACTTAATGGGCTTCTGAGTATTGTTTCCAAAAATGTACCTTGGAGGACGGCGGAGCGTCAAGGTTTTCCCACAAACGCACCTTGGGGTAGCTTCTCATACGAAGGAAAGCAGTGGACCTAAACGTACCTGGACCTTATAGCACGTCTATGACATAGGAATAGAATATTATTGCGCCAATGATTGACTAGGCCTAGATGCAACCGGAGATGAACCTTTGCTAGGAATCTTCCCCCATTAATTTTATTCTCTATTTTTATTATATTTTTATTCTGTTCTTGTTCTATTTAATTCGTAGTTAATCAAACAACCTCTCTCGGTTAATTTAATTAACCAACCAAACCCTACTCCCCCTTCGTCTCGTTTATTATTTTATTTTATATCTGGTATTGTCTAGTTTACGTCTTCACTATTCTCTGTGGATCGAACCTCTTACCACTATCTTCAATTTTTTTGTAGCAAGTGACAAGTTGTAATTATTTTTGAGTGTTTCGACAACACATCAAATTTTGGCGCCGTTGCTGGGGAGTGGTGTTAAGGCTTGCCCTAGACAATTCCAGATTATTATTTTCTTCCTTTTATGGAATTTTTTATTATTATGCTTGTTTGCTTGTGTGTACCTCCCTCGCATTGAGGACAATGTGTTGCTTAAGTGTGGGGGAGGATATTTATTGCATGTGTGTTTGTTTGTTTTAAAAATAAATCTTTTGCCATGATCACACTACCCCCGTTTTAAATATCCCTTATTTGGATGCACACTTTTGATCTTTTGCACAAAGAAAAAACTGTCATTCATCACATCTTGCCTGATGATGCACAACATCTGCCTGTTTGCCCTTATATCTGCACCTAGGCCTGGACACCAGTAGTCGAAACAACACCTTGTGAGCACTTTAAGCCCCATAGCTATATTTTTCATGTGTGATTCAAATGCATAACTAGGCACTAGCTAGGTTTGCACGATATCCTTGGGTATAGGCACCATTAGTCATAGGAAAGCAACAAAATGACGAAAGTCTTTGCATCATTTTCTATTTTTCTTTCTTTCTATCTCTTTCTCTTTCACACTTTCTCTATCTTGCCCCCTCTCCGTTTCTTTCTAACCACTTGAATTGATTTTTCTTGATCTTTTTCCTTGGCAGGTGAGCATCGTTTGTTGAGGGTAGTGTCGAGGGCTAAGCGCAGAAATGCATAAGTGTGAGGGAGCCAAGGAAGCAAAGTCTTAGTGTTGAAAGCAAAGATAGGGCAAGCCACATAATAATTTTTTTGCCCTAGTTAAATCAAAGCTAGAAAGGTTCGTGCCCCTTCCGTATATAAAAAAAGTAAAAAGAAAAAAGAAAAAAGAAAAAATATATTTTAAATAAAAGAGGGGGGTAAAACACGATCAAAAGAAACTACTGCTAGCACCGCATCAAGGAAAGAACTCCCTCATGAAAAATAAAACCTATCTTCTAGCCTTTGCCTCCTACCCTTGACGGATGCTGTCTTGCCAACCTCTCATTTTTCTAGCCAAGGAATCCCTCCAGGTTTGAGCTAGTTTTGTTTCTTTATGTTTTCTCTTTTCTCTGTTCTCTTTTCCTTCTGCCCTCTCTTTTCTTTCTCCATCTCTCCTCCACATATTCTACCGTATCCCTTTCTATCTCTTTCTTTTTCGATGCAAAGTTCTTTTCGATTGTTTAATTGCCTATGCATGTGTACTTTAACTCGGATTGATATGCAAACTCTATTTTGTGCTGTGTTATTTGTATTATTTTGAGCAATTAAATACCTAGCCATGTTTGGGAGTGAGAGCGCTTACACTTTATCTTGTGAGGATTGCTAATGACTATGCCTAGTGTGGGAAAGTTTTACCTCTAGGGTCGTTATCCTATTGGTTTGGTGCAGGTGCATATCTAGGCAGAGTTGTGTTTTGATTCGGTGTTGTGTATTGATTGGACTGTTTATTCTTGCGCTTGGGGTTGTTTTCAATTTTGTGAATGCTTAAGGGTGAGCATTGGGCAGTGTGAGGGAATTTAATATAGTGTGTTTTATGCACGTTTTTCTCCTTATTCTTAGTCTTATTTTGAGCATGATACTGCTGATTTGCCCCTATTTCCATCCTTTTTGCAGATCTAGGCTAAAAGAGAGAAAGATACTGAAACATGTGCTTTTTGGAAGGAATTTTGACTGATGTCGAGCGTCTAGGCCTCATTGCCAAATTCTGCCAAATTCATCATCTAGGCCTTGACGCCGAGCGCTTCCATAATATTCCCTTTTCGGACGAAAGAGCTTTATTCCGTATTTTTGTAGTCCCTTAGCTGGATTTTGTCCTTTTATAGTCTCTTAGCTGGATTTTGTCCTTTTCCATATTTTAGGGGGCCTATATAAGACTTTAGTTTTTAGGGTTTCAAGGAACCCATTCATGGTAGATCTTTCTTTGTGTGCTTCTCTTTCATTTTCTCCCCTCCTCCTTTTGGGGGAGGCGGCTCAGACCATTTCCAGTAGCTTTTGTACATAAACCGGAGCTTTTCTCCAGCCGGTAATATTTAATAGTTTTCTATCGTCATCTCTTTCTTCTTTTATGCAATCTCTGTTTTATTATTTTATGGCATGAGTAGTTAATTTCTCCATTCTTAGAAAAGGTTATTTGAAGGTTGCCTAGGTTAGTTGAGACGTCAAATTGTTCTTCATATATTATTATTGTTATATTTGCTTGTTTGTCATATTCTTGTCAATTCTTTTGGGGTTTATTGGAAGCATGATCACCTACTGGTCTACATCTCTCGATTACCGTCATTTTTATAGTAATAAATAATGTGAGGCTATAGAATAGAAGTAGACAACTAGATCGGAGTCATCATATCATTTGGTCCAATCTAACTAGGACAAGTGACCAATTAGGGTAGAGTCTTTGTGTCTTGCCCTAAACTTGTCTTTCCTCTACTTAATGGGCTTCTGAGTATTGTTTCCAAAAATGTACCTTGGAGGACGGCGGAGCGTCAAGGTTTTCCCACAAACGCACCTTGGGGTAGCTTCTCATACGAAGGAAAGCAGTGGACCTAAACGTACCTGGACCTTATAGCACGTCTATGACATAGGAATAGAATATTATTGCGCCAATGATTGACTAGGCCTAGATGCAACCGGAGATGAACCTTTGCTAGGAATCTTCCCCCATTAATTTTATTCTCTATTTTTATTATATTTTTATTCTGTTCTTGTTCTATTTAATTCGTAGTTAATCAAACAACCTCTCTCGGTTAATTTAATTAACCAACCAAACCCTACTCCCCCTTCGTCTCGTTTATTATTTTATTTTATATCTGGTATTGTCTAGTTTACGTCTTCACTATTCTCTGTGGATCGAACCTCTTACCACTATCTTCAATTTTTTTGTAGCAAGTGACAAGTTGTAATTATTTTTGAGTGTTTCGACAACACATCAAATTTTGGCGCCGTTGCTGGGGAGTGGTGTTAAGGCTTGCCCTAGACAATTCCAGATTATTATTTTCTTCCTTTTATGGAATTTTTTATTATTATGCTTGTTTGCTTGTGTGTACCTCCCTCGCATTGAGGACAATGTGTTGCTTAAGTGTGGGGGAGGATATTTATTGCATGTGTGTTTGTTTGTTTTAAAAATAAATCTTTTGCCATGATCACACTACCCCCGTTTTAAATATCCCTTATTTGGATGCACACTTTTGATCTTTTGCACAAAGAAAAAACTGTCATTCATCACATCTTGCCTGATGATGCACAACATCTGCCTGTTTGCCCTTATATCTGCACCTAGGCCTGGACACCAGTAGTCGAAACAACACCTTGTGAGCACTTTAAGCCCCATAGCTATATTTTTCATGTGTGATTCAAATGCATAACTAGGCACTAGCTAGGTTTGCACGATATCCTTGGGTATAGGCACCATTAGTCATAGGAAAGCAACAAAATGACGAAAGTCTTTGCATCATTTTCTATTTTTCTTTCTTTCTATCTCTTTCTCTTTCACACTTTCTCTATCTTGCCCCCTCTCCGTTTCTTTCTAACCACTTGAATTGATTTTTCTTGATCTTTTTCCTTGGCAGGTGAGCATCGTTTGTTGAGGGTAGTGTCGAGGGCTAAGCGCAGAAATGCATAAGTGTGAGGGAGCCAAGGAAGCAAAGTCTTAGTGTTGAAAGCAAAGATAGGGCAAGCCACATAATAATTTTTTTGCCCTAGTTAAATCAAAGCTAGAAAGGTTCGTGCCCCTTCCGTATATAAAAAAAGAAAAAAGAAAAAAGAAAAAAGAAAAAATATATTTTAAATAAAAGAGGGGGGTAAAACACGATCAAAAGAAACTACTGCTAGCACCGCATCAAGGAAAGAACTCCCTCATGAAAAATAAAACCTATCTTCTAGCCTTTGCCTCCTACCCTTGACGGATGCTGTCTTGCCAACCTCTCATTTTTCTAGCCAAGGAATCCCTCCAGGTTTGAGCTAGTTTTGTTTCTTTATGTTTTCTCTTTTCTCTGTTCTCTTTTCCTTCTGCCCTCTCTTTTCTTTCTCCATCTCTCCTCCACATATTCTACCGTATCCCTTTCTATCTCTTTCTTTTTCGATGCAAAGTTCTTTTCGATTGTTTAATTGCCTATGCATGTGTACTTTAACTCGGATTGATATGCAAACTCTATTTTGTGCTGTGTTATTTGTATTATTTTGAGCAATTAAATACCTAGCCATGTTTGGGAGTGAGAGCGCTTACACTTTATCTTGTGAGGATTGCTAATGACTATGCCTAGTGTGGGAAAGTTTTACCTCTAGGGTCGTTATCCTATTGGTTTGGTGCAGGTGCATATCTAGGCAGAGTGGTGTTTTGATTCGGTGTTGTGTATTGATTGGACTGTTTATTCTTGCGCTTGGGGTTGTTTTCAATTTTGTGAATGCTTAAGGGTGAGCATTGGGCAGTGTGAGGGAATTTAATATAGTGTGTTTTATGCACGTTTTTCTCCTTATTCTTAGTCTTATTTTGAGCATGATACTGCTGATTTGCCCCTATTTCCATCCTTTTTGCAGATCTAGGCTAAAAGAGAGAAAGATACTGAAACATGTGCTTTTTGGAAGGAATTTTGACTGATGTCGAGCGTCTAGGCCTCATTGCCAAATTCTGCCAAATTCATCATCTAGGCCTTGACGCCGAGCGCTTCCATAATATTCCCTTTTCGGACGAAAGAGCTTTATTCCGTATTTTTGTAGTCCCTTAGCTGGATTTTGTCCTTTTATAGTCTCTTAGCTGGATTTTGTCCTTTTCCATATTTTAGGGGGCCTATATAAGACTTTAGTTTTTAGGGTTTCAAGGAACCCATTCATGGTAGATCTTTCTTTGTGTGCTTCTCTTTCATTTTCTCCCCTCCTCCTTTTGGGGGAGGCGGCTCAGACCATTTCCAGTAGCTTTTGTACATAAACCGGAGCTTTTCTCCAGCCGGTAATATTTAATAGTTTTCTATCGTCATCTCTTTCTTCTTTTATGCAATCTCTGTTTTATTATTTTATGGCATGAGTAGTTAATTTCTCCATTCTTAGAAAAGGTTATTTGAAGGTTGCCTAGGTTAGTTGAGACGTCAAATTGTTCTTCATAAATTATTATTGTTATATTTGCTTGTTTGTCATATTCTTGTCAATTCTTTTGGGGTTTATTGGAAGCATGATCACCTACTGGTCTACATCTCTCGATTACCGTCATTTTTATAGTAATAAATAATGTGAGGCTATAGAATAGAAGTAGACAACTAGATCGGAGTCATCATATCATTTGGTCCAATCTAACTAGGGCAAGTGACCAATTAGGGTAGAGTCTTTGTGTCTTGCCCTAAACTTGTCTTTCCTCTACTTAATGGGCTTCTGAGTATTGTTTCCAAAAATGTACCTTGGAGGACGGCGGAGCGTCAAGGTTTTCCCACAAACGCACCTTGGGGTAGCTTCTCATACGAAGGAAAGCAGTGGACCTAAACGTACCTGGACCTTATAGCACGTCTATGACATAGGAATAGAATATTATTGCGCCAATGATTGACTAGGCCTAGATGCAACCGGAGATGAACCTTTGCTAGGAATCTTCCCCCATTAATTTTATTCTCTATTTTTATTATATTTTTATTCTGTTCTTGTTCTATTTAATTCGTAGTTAATCAAACAACCTCTCTCGGTTAATTTAATTAACCAACCAAACCCTACTCCCCCTTCGTCTCGTTTATTATTTTATTTTATATCTGGTATTGTCTAGTTTACGTCTTCACTATTCTCTGTGGATCGAACCTCTTACCACTATCTTCAATTTTTTTGTAGCAAGTGACAAGTTGTAATTATTTTTGAGTGTTTCGACAACACATCAAATTTTGGCGCCGTTGCTGGGGAGTGGTGTTAAGGCTTGCCCTAGACAATTCCAGATTATTATTTTCTTCCTTTTATGGAATTTTTTATTATTATGCTTGTTTGCTTGTGTGTACCTCCCTCGCATTGAGGACAATGTGTTGCTTAAGTGTGGGGGAGGATATTTATTGCATGTGTGTTTGTTTGTTTTAAAAATAAATCTTTTGCCATGATCACACTACCCCCGTTTTAAATATCCCTTATTTGGATGCACACTTTTGATCTTTTGCACAAAGAAAAAACTGTCATTCATCACATCTTGCCTGATGATGCACAACATCTGCCTGTTTGCCCTTATATCTGCACCTAGGCCTGGACACCAGTAGTCGAAACAACACCTTGTGAGCACTTTAAGCCCCATAGCTATATTTTTCATGTGTGATTCAAATGCATAACTAGGCACTAGCTAGGTTTGCACGATATCCTTGGGTATAGGCACCATTAGTCATAGGAAAGCAACAAAATGACGAAAGTCTTTGCATCATTTTCTATTTTTCTTTCTTTCTATCTCTTTCTCTTTCACACTTTCTCTATCTTGCCCCCTCTCCGTTTCTTTCTAACCACTTGAATTGATTTTTCTTGATCTTTTTCCTTGGCAGGTGAGCATCGTTTGTTGAGGGTAGTGTCGAGGGCTAAGCGCAGAAATGCATAAGTGTGAGGGAGCCAAGGAAGCAAAGTCTTAGTGTTGAAAGCAAAGATAGGGCAAGCCACATAATAATTTTTTTGCCCTAGTTAAATCAAAGCTAGAAAGGTTCGTGCCCCTTCCGTATATAAAAAAAGTAAAAAGAAAAAAGAAAAAAGAAAAAATATATTTTAAATAAAAGAGGGGGGTAAAACACGATCAAAAGAAACTACTGCTAGCACCGCATCAAGGAAAGAACTCCCTCATGAAAAATAAAACCTATCTTCTAGCCTTTGCCTCCTACCCTTGACGGATGCTGTCTTGCCAACCTCTCATTTTTCTAGCCAAGGAATCCCTCCAGGTTTGAGCTAGTTTTGTTTCTTTATGTTTTCTCTTTTCTCTGTTCTCTTTTCCTTCTGCCCTCTCTTTTCTTTCTCCATCTCTCCTCCACATATTCTACCGTATCCCTTTCTATCTCTTTCTTTTTCGATGCAAAGTTCTTTTCGATTGTTTAATTGCCTATGCATGTGTACTTTAACTCGGATTGATATGCAAACTCTATTTTGTGCTGTGTTATTTGTATTATTTTGAGCAATTAAATACCTAGCCATGTTTGGGAGTGAGAGCGCTTACACTTTATCTTGTGAGGATTGCTAATGACTATGCCTAGTGTGGGAAAGTTTTACCTCTAGGGTCGTTATCCTATTGGTTTGGTGCAGGTGCATATCTAGGCAGAGTGGTGTTTTGATTCGGTGTTGTGTATTGATTGGACTGTTTATTCTTGCGCTTGGGGTTGTTTTCAATTTTGTGAATGCTTAAGGGTGAGCATTGGGCAGTGTGAGGGAATTTAATATAGTGTGTTTTATGCACGTTTTTCTCCTTATTCTTAGTCTTATTTTGAGCATGATACTGCTGATTTGCCCCTATTTCCATCCTTTTTGCAGATCTAGGCTAAAAGAGAGAAAGATACTGAAACATGTGCTTTTTGGAAGGAATTTTGACTGATGTCGAGCGTCTAGGCCTCATTGCCAAATTCTGCCAAATTCATCATCTAGGCCTTGACGCCGAGCGCTTCCATAATATTCCCTTTTCGGACGAAAGAGCTTTATTCCGTATTTTTGTAGTCCCTTAGCTGGATTTTGTCCTTTTATAGTCTCTTAGCTGGATTTTGTCCTTTTCCATATTTTAGGGGGCCTATATAAGACTTTAGTTTTTAGGGTTTCAAGGAACCCATTCATGGTAGATCTTTCTTTGTGTGCTTCTCTTTCATTTTCTCCCCTCCTCCTTTTGGGGGAGGCGGCTCAGACCATTTCCAGTAGCTTTTGTACATAAACCGGAGCTTTTCTCCAGCCGGTAATATTTAATAGTTTTCTATCGTCATCTCTTTCTTCTTTTATGCAATCTCTGTTTTATTATTTTATGGCATGAGTAGTTAATTTCTCCATTCTTAGAAAAGGTTATTTGAAGGTTGCCTAGGTTAGTTGAGACGTCAAATTGTTCTTCATAAATTATTATTGTTATATTTGCTTGTTTGTCATATTCTTGTCAATTCTTTTGGGGTTTATTGGAAGCATGATCACCTACTGGTCTACATCTCTCGATTACCGTCATTTTTATAGTAATAAATAATGTGAGGCTATAGAATAGAAGTAGACAACTAGATCGGAGTCATCATATCATTTGGTCCAATCTAACTAGGGCAAGTGACCAATTAGGGTAGAGTCTTTGTGTCTTGCCCTAAACTTGTCTTTCCTCTACTTAATGGGCTTCTGAGTATTGTTTCCAAAAATGTACCTTGGAGGACGGCGGAGCGTCAAGGTTTTCCCACAAACGCACCTTGGGGTAGCTTCTCATACGAAGGAAAGCAGTGGACCTAAACGTACCTGGACCTTATAGCACGTCTATGACATAGGAATAGAATATTATTGCGCCAATGATTGACTAGGCCTAGATGCAACCGGAGATGAACCTTTGCTAGGAATCTTCCCCCATTAATTTTATTCTCTATTTTTATTATATTTTTATTCTGTTCTTGTTCTATTTAATTCGTAGTTAATCAAACAACCTCTCTCGGTTAATTTAATTAACCAACCAAACCCTACTCCCCCTTCGTCTCGTTTATTATTTTATTTTATATCTGGTATTGTCTAGTTTACGTCTTCACTATTCTCTGTGGATCGAACCTCTTACCACTATCTTCAAATTTTTTGTAGCAAGTGACAAGTTGTAATTATTTTTGAGTGTTTCGACAACACATCAAATTTTGGCGCCGTTGCTGGGGAGTGGTGTTAAGGCTTGCCCTAGACAATTCCAGATTATTATTTTCTTCCTTTTATGGAATTTTTTATTATTATGCTTGTTTGCTTGTGTGTACCTCCCTCGCATTGAGGACAATGTGTTGCTTAAGTGTGGGGGAGGATATTTATTGCATGTGTGTTTGTTTGTTTTAAAAATAAATCTTTTGCCATGATCACACTACCCCCGTTTTAAATATCCCTTATTTGGATGCACACTTTTGATCTTTTGCACAAAGAAAAAACTGTCATTCATCACATCTTGCCTGATGATGCACAACATCTGCCTGTTTGCCCTTATATCTGCACCTAGGCCTGGACACCAGTAGTCGAAACAACACCTTGTGAGCACTTTAAGCCCCATAGCTATATTTTTCATGTGTGATTCAAATGCATAACTAGGCACTAGCTAGGTTTGCACGATATCCTTGGGTATAGGCACCATTAGTCATAGGAAAGCAACAAAATGACGAAAGTCTTTGCATCATTTTCTATTTTTCTTTCTTTCTATCTCTTTCTCTTTCACACTTTCTCTATCTTGCCCCCTCTCTGTTTCTTTCTAACCACTTGAATTGATTTTTCTTGATCTTTTTCCTTGGCAGGTGAGCATCGTTTGTTGAGGGTAGTGTCGAGGGCTAAGCGCAGAAATGCATAAGTGTGAGGGAGCCAAGGAAGCAAAGTCTTAGTGTTGAAAGCAAAGATAGGGCAAGCCACATAATAATTTTTTTGCCCTAGTTAAATCAAAGCTAGAAAGGTTCGTGCCCCTTCCGTATATAAAAAAAGTAAAAAGAAAAAAGAAAAAAGAAAAAATATATTTTAAATAAAAGAGGGGGGTAAAACACGATCAAAAGAAACTACTGCTAGCACCGCATCAAGGAAAGAACTCCCTCATGAAAAATAAAACCTATCTTCTAGCCTTTGCCTCCTACCCTTGACGGATGCTGTCTTGCCAACCTCTCATTTTTCTAGCCAAGGAATCCCTCCAGGTTTGAGCTAGTTTTGTTTCTTTATGTTTTCTCTTTTCTCTGTTCTCTTTTCCTTCTGCCCTCTCTTTTCTTTCTCCATCTCTCCTCCACATATTCTACCGTATCCCTTTCTATCTCTTTCTTTTTCGATGCAAAGTTCTTTTCGATTGTTTAATTGCCTATGCATGTGTACTTTAACTCGGATTGATATGCAAACTCTATTTTGTGCTGTGTTATTTGTATTATTTTGAGCAATTAAATACCTAGCCATGTTTGGGAGTGAGAGCGCTTACACTTTATCTTGTGAGGATTGCTAATGACTATGCCTAGTGTGGGAAAGTTTTACCTCTAGGGTCGTTATCCTATTGGTTTGGTGCAGGTGCATATCTAGGCAGAGTTGTGTTTTGATTCGGTGTTGTGTATTGATTGGACTGTTTATTCTTGCGCTTGGGGTTGTTTTCAATTTTGTGAATGCTTAAGGGTGAGCATTGGGCAGTGTGAGGGAATTTAATATAGTGTGTTTTATGCACGTTTTTCTCCTTATTCTTAGTCTTATTTTGAGCATGATACTGCTGATTTGCCCCTATTTCCATCCTTTTTGCAGATCTAGGCTAAAAGAGAGAAAGATACTGAAACATGTGCTTTTTGGAAGGAATTTTGACTGATGTCGAGCGTCTAGGCCTCATTGCCAAATTCTGCCAAATTCATCATCTAGGCCTTGACGCCGAGCGCTTCCATAATATTCCCTTTTCGGACGAAAGAGCTTTATTCCGTATTTTTGTAGTCCCTTAGCTGGATTTTGTCCTTTTATAGTCTCTTAGCTGGATTTTGTCCTTTTCCATATTTTAGGGGGCCTATATAAGACTTTAGTTTTTAGGGTTTCAAGGAACCCATTCATGGTAGATCTTTCTTTGTGTGCTTCTCTTTCATTTTCTCCCCTCCTCCTTTTGGGGGCGGCGACTCAGACCATTTCCAGTAGCTTTTGTACATAAACCGGAGCTTTTCTCCAGCCGGTAATATTTAATAGTTTTCTATCGTCATCTCTTTCTTCTTTTATGCAATCTCTGTTTTATTATTTTATGGCATGAGTAGTTAATTTCTCCATTCTTAGAAAAGGTTATTTGAAGGTTGCCTAGGTTAGTTGAGACGTCAAATTGTTCTTCATATATTATTATTGTTATATTTGCTTGTTTGTCATATTCTTGTCAATTCTTTTGGGGTTTATTGGAAGCATGATCACCTACTGGTCTACATCTCTCGATTACCGTCATTTTTATAGTAATAAATAATGTGAGGCTATAGAATAGAAGTAGACAACTAGATCGGAGTCATCATATCATTTGGTCCAATCTAACTAGGGCAAGTGACCAATTAGGGTAGAGTCTTTGTGTCTTGCCCTAAACTTGTCTTTCCTCTACTTAATGGGCTTCTGAGTATTGTTTCCAAAAATGTACCTTGGAGGATGGCGGAGCGTCAAGGTTTTCCCACAAACGCACCTTGGGGTAGCTTCTCATACGAAGGAAAGCAGTGGACCTAAACGTACCTGGACCTTATAGCACGTCTATGACATAGGAATAGAATATTATTGCGCCAATGATTGACTAGGCCTAGATGCAACCGGAGATGAACCTTTGCTAGGAATCTTCCCCCATTAATTTTATTCTCTATTTTTATTATATTTTTATTCTGTTCTTGTTCTATTTAATTCGTAGTTAATCAAACAACCTCTCTCGGTTAATTTAATTAACCAACCAAACCCTACTCCCCCTTCGTCTCGTTTATTATTTTATTTTATATCTGGTATTGTCTAGTTTACGTCTTCACTATTCTCTGTGGATCGAACCTCTTACCACTATCTTCAATTTTTTTATAGCAAGTGACAAGTTGTAATTATTTTTGAGTGTTTCGACAACACATCAAATTTTGGCGCCGTTGCTGGGGAGTGGTGTTAAGGCTTGCCCTAGACAATTCCAGATTATTATTTTCTTCCTTTTATGGAATTTTTTATTATTATGCTTCTTTGCTTGTGTGTACCTCCCTCGCATTGTGGACAATGTGTTGCTTAAGTGTGGGGGAGGATATTTATTGCATGTGTGTTTGTTTGTTTTAAAAATAAATCTTTTGCCATGATCACACTACCCCCGTTTTAAATATCCCTTATTTGGATGCACACTTTTGATCTTTTGCACAAAGAAAAAACTGTCATTCATCACATCTTGCCTGATGATGCACAACATCTGCCTGTTTGCCCTTATATCTGCACCTAGGCCTGGACACCAGTAGTCGAAACAACACCTTGTGAGCACTTTAAGCCCCATAGCTATATTTTTCATGTGTGATTCAAATGCATAACTAGGCACTAGCTAGGTTTGCACGATATCCTTGGGTATAGGCACCATTAGTCATAGGAAAGCAACAAAATGACGAAAGTCTTTGCATCATTTTCTATTTTTCTTTCTTTCTATCTCTTTCTCTTTCACACTTTCTCTATCTTGCCCCCTCTCCGTTTCTTTCTAACCACTTGAATTGATTTTTCTTGATCTTTTTCCTTGGCAGGTGAGCATCGTTTGTTGAGGGTAGTGTCGAGGGCTAAGCGCAGAAATGCATAAGTGTGAGGGAGCCAAGGAAGCAAAGTCTTAGTGTTGAAAGCAAAGATAGGGCAAGCCACATAATAATTTTTTTGCCCTAGTTAAATCAAAGCTAGAAAGGTTCGTGCCCCTTCCGTATATAAAAAAAGTAAAAAGAAAAAAGAAAAAAGAAAAAATATATTTTAAATAAAAGAGGGGGGTAAAACACGATCAAAAGAAACTACTGCTAGCACCGCATCAAGGAAAGAACTCCCTCATGAAAAATAAAACCTATCTTCTAGCCTTTGCCTCCTACCCTTGACGGATGCTGTCTTGCCAACCTCTCATTTTTCTAGCCAAGGAATCCCTCCAGGTTTGAGCTAGTTTTGTTTCTTTATGTTTTCTCTTTTCTCTGTTCTCTTTTCCTTCTGCCCTCTCTTTTCTTTCTCCATCTCTCCTCCACATATTCTACCGTATCCCTTTCTATCTCTTTCTTTTTCGATGCAAAGTTCTTTTCGATTGTTTAATTGCCTATGCATGTGTACTTTAACTCGGATTGATATGCAAACTCTATTTTGTGCTGTGTTATTTGTATTATTTTGAGCAATTAAATACCTAGCCATGTTTGGGAGTGAGAGCGCTTACACTTTATCTTGTGAGGATTGCTAATGACTATGCCTAGTGTGGGAAAGTTTTACCTCTAGGGTCGTTATCCTATTGGTTTGGTGCAGGTGCATATCTAGGCAGAGTTGTGTTTTGATTCGGTGTTGTGTATTGATTGGACTGTTTATTCTTGCGCTTGGGGTTGTTTTCAATTTTGTGAATGCTTAAGGGTGAGCATTGGGCAGTGTGAGGGAATTTAATATAGTGTGTTTTATGCACGTTTTTCTCCTTATTCTTAGTCTTATTTTGAGCATGATACTGCTGATTTGCCCCTATTTCCATCCTTTTTGCAGATCTAGGCTAAAAGAGAGAAAGATACTGAAACATGTGCTTTTTGGAAGGAATTTTGACTGATGTCGAGCGTCTAGGCCTCATTGCCAAATTCTGCCAAATTCATCATCTAGGCCTTGACGCCGAGCGCTTCCATAATATTCCCTTTTCGGACGAAAGAGCTTTATTCCGTATTTTTGTAGTCCCTTAGCTGGATTTTGTCCTTTTATAGTCTCTTAGCTGGATTTTGTCCTTTTCCATATTTTAGGGGGCCTATATAAGACTTTAGTTTTTAGGGTTTCAAGGAACCCATTCATGGTAGATCTTTCTTTGTGTGCTTCTCTTTCATTTTCTCCCCTCCTCCTTTTGGGGGAGGCGGCTCAGACCATTTCCAGTAGCTTTTGTACCTAAACCGGAGCTTTTCTCCAGCCGGTAATATTTAATAGTTTTCTATCGTCATCTCTTTCTTCTTTTATGCAATCTCTGTTTTATTATTTTATGGCATGAGTAGTTAATTTCTCCGTTCTTAGAAAAGGTTATTTGAAGGTTGCTTAGGTTAGTTGAGACGTCAAATTGTTCTTCATATATTATTATTGTTATATTTGCTTGTTTGTCATATTCTTGTCAATTCTTTTGGGGTTTATTGGAAGCATGATCACCTACTGGTCTACATCTCTCGATTACCGTCATTTTTATAGTAATAAATAATGTGAGGCTATAGAATAGAAGTAGACAACTAGATCGGAGTCATCATATCATTTGGTCCAATCTAACTAGGGCAAGTGACCAATTAGGGTAGAGTCTTTGTGTCTTGCCCTAAACTTGTCTATCCTCTACTTAATGGGCTTTTGAGTATTGTTTCCAAAAATGTACCTTGGAGGACGGCGGAGCGTCAAGGTTTTCCCACAAACGCACCTTGGGGTAGCTTCTCATACGACGGAAAGCAGTGGACCTAAACGTACCTGGACCTTATAGCACGTCTATGACATAGGAATAGAATATTATTGCGCCAATGATTGACTAGGCCTAGATGCAACCGGAGATGAACCTTTGCTAGGAATTTTCCCCCATTAATTTTATTCTCTATTTTTATTATATTTTTATTCTGTTCTTGTTCTATTTAATTCGTAGTTAATCAAACAACCTCTCTCGGTTAATTTAATTAACCAACCAAACCCTACTCCCCCTTCGTCTCGTTTATTATTTTATTTTATATCTGGTATTGTCTAGTTTACGTCTTCACTATTCTCTGTGGATCGAACCTCTTACCACTATCTTCAATTTTTTTGTAGCAAGTGACAAGTTGTAATTATTTTTGAGTGTTTCGACAACACATCAAATTTTGGCGCCGTTGCTGGGGAGTGGTGTTAAGGCTTGCCCTAGACAATTCCAGATTATTATTTTCTTCCTTTTATGGAATTTTTTATTATTATGCTTGTTTGCTTGTGTGTACCTCCCTCGCATTGAGGACAATGTGTTGCTTAAGTGTGGGGGAGGATATTTATTGCATGTGTGTTTGTTTGTTTTAAAAATAAATCTTTTGCCATGATCACACTACCCCCGTTTTAAATATCCCTTATTTGGATGCACACTTTTGATCTTTTGCACAAAGAAAAAACTGTCATTCATCACATCTTGCCTGATGATGCACAACATCTGGCTGTTTGCCCTTACATCTGTACCTAGGCCTGGACACCAGTAGTCGAAACAACACCTTGTGAGCACTTTAAGCCCCATAGCTATATTTTTCATGTGTGATTCAAATGCATAACTAGGCACTAGCTAGGTTTGCACGATATCCTTGGGTATAGGCACCATTAGTCATAGGAAAGCAACAAAATGACGAAAGTCTTTGCATCATTTTCTATTTTTCTTTCTTTCTATCTCTTTCTCTTTCACACTTTCTCTATCTTGCCCCCTCTCCGTTTCTTTCTAACCACTTGAATTGATTTTTCTTGATCTTTTTCCTTGGCAGGTGAGCATCGTTTGTTGAGGGTAGTGTCGAGGGCTAAGCGCAGAAATGCATAAGTGTGAGGGAGCCAAGGAAGCAAAGTCTTAGTGTTGAAAGCAAAGATAGGGCAAGCCACATAATAATTTTTTTGCCCTAGTTAAATCAAAGCTAGAAAGGTTCGTGCCCCTTCCGTATATAAAAAAAGTAAAAAGAAAAAAGAAAAAAGAAAAAATATATTTTAAATAAAAGAGGGGGGTAAAACACGATCAAAAGAAACTACTGCTAGCACCGCATCAAGGAAAGAACTCCCTCATGAAAAATAAAACCTATCTTCTAGCCTTTGCCTCCTACCCTTGACGGATGCTGTCTTGCCAACCTCTCATTTTTCTAGCCAAGGAATCCCTCCAGGTTTGAGCTAGTTTTGTTTCTTTATGTTTTCTCTTTTCTCTGTTCTCTTTTCCTTCTGCCCTCTCTTTTCTTTCTCCATCTCTCCTCCACATATTTTACCGTATCCCTTTCTATCTCTTTCTTTTTCGATGCAAAGTTCTTTTCGATTGTTTAATTGCCTATGCATGTCTACTTTAACTCGGATTGATATGCAAACTCTATTTTGTGCTGTGTTATTTGTATTATTTTGAGCAATTAAATACCTAGCCATGTTTGGGAGTGAGAGCGCTTACACTTTATCTTGTGAGGATTGCTAATGACTACGCCTAGTGTGGGAAAGTTTTACCTCTAGGGTCGTTATCCTATTGGTTTGGTGCAGGTGCATATCTAGGCAGAGTTGTGTTTTGATTCGGTGTTGTGTATTGATTGGACTGTTTATTCTTGCGCTTGGGGTTGTTTTCAATTTTGTGAATGCTTAAGGGTGAGCATTGGGCAGTGTGAGGGAATTTAATATAGTGTGTTTTATGCACGTTTTTCTCCTTATTCTTAGTCTTATTTTGAGCATGATACTGCTGATTTGCCCCTATTTCCATCCTTTTTGCAGATCTAGGCTAAAAGAGAGAAAGATACTGAAACATGTGCTTTTTGGAAGGAATTCTGACTGATGTCGAGCGTCTAGGCCTCATTGCCAAATTCTGCCAAATTCATCATCTAGGCCTTGACGCCGAGCGCCTCCATAATATTCCCTTTTCGGACGAAAGAGCTTTATTCCGTATTTTTGTAGTCCCTTAGCTGGATTTTGTCCTTTTATAGTCTCTTAGCTGGATTTTGTCCTTTTCCATATTTTAGGGGGCCTATATAAGACTTTAGTTTTTAGGGTTTCAAGGAACCCATTCATGGTAGATCTTTCTTTGTGTGCTTCTCATTCATTTTCTCCTCTGCTCCTTTTGGGGGAGGTGGCTCAGACCATTTCCAACAGCTTTTGTACATAAACCAGAGCAAAACTCCGACCGATAATATTTAATAGTTTTCTATCTTCATCTCTTTCTCCCTTTATGCAATTTCTCTTTTATTATTTTATGGCATGAGTAGTTAATTTCTCCATTCTTAGCAAAGGTTATTTGAAGGTTGCTTAGGTTAGTTGAGAGGTCAAATTATTCTTCATATATTCTTATTGTTATATTTGCTTATTTGTCATATTCTTGTCAATTCTTTTGGGGTTTATTGGAAGCATGATCACTTACTAGTCTACCTCTCTAGATTACCGTCATTTCTATAGTAATAACTAACGCGAGCCTATAAAATAGAAGTAGACAACTAGACCGGAGTCATCATATCATTTGGTCCAATCTGACTAGGGCAAGCGACCAATTAGGGTAGAGTCTTTGTGTCTTGTCCTAAACTTGTCTTTCCTCAACTTAATGGGCTTCTAAGTATTGTTTCCAAAAATGTACCTTGGTGGACAGAGAGCGTCAAGGCTATCCCATAAACGCACCTTGGGGTAGCTTCTCATACAAAGGATAGTTGGGGGCCTAAACGTACCTGGCCTCTATAGCACGTCTATAACATAGGAATAGAATATTGTTGCACCAATGATTGACTAGGCTTAGATGCAACTGGAGATGAACCTTTGCTAGGAATCTCCCCCCATTAATTTTATTCTTTGTTTTTATTATGTTTTTATTTTGTTCTTGTTCTATTTAATTCATAGTTAATCAATCAACCTCTCTCGGTTAATTTAATTAACCAACCAACCCCCCCCAATCGTCTCTTTTATTTTTTTATTTTATATTTGGTTTTGTCTAGTTTACGTCTTCACCATTCTCTGTGGATCGAACCTCTTACCACTGTCTTCAATCTTTTTTGTAGCAAGTGATAAGTTGTGATTATTTTTCTAGTGTTTCGACAACACTGCAGAGGCGTGATGCATGCCCTCTTCGTCCTAAGGTCTACTCTTTCCATGTGATGACCTTTCTCTCAACCCCGTGAGGTTGTTTTAACCTCGCTCGACTCGCTACGGCCATTTTGGCTCGATGCCATGGTGTAACTACGCCTTGCTGTATGGTGTGTGGGCCTAAGATTGTATCATTCCCTCCCCCTTGAAAATGATTCACCCTCGAATCTGTTTCCTTAACTCCAAGAATATCCCTCAAGTTAAACTCAATAAAGGAAACATAACAAGGTAAGGGATTACCCAAGATATCCATCCTGACGGTGGTGTCCTTGTGCGCGGCGGTGGTTTTGGGTCAAACCATCGTCCCTTCATGCGGCTGTTTTGTTGTCATGAGTTGGCGACCAAGGCTGGTGTAAGCTCATCCTTACTCTCTCAACAATTACTAAAAACCGCTTTGATCCTTCACTCATATTACCTTCCTTTTGCAGCCCTAAAGAAAGATCACAAGGAAAAGTAGAAACAAATAAATTAAGGTTAGGCACAAGTAACATTGATAACTATAGACGAGGTTCCAGGGCATTTTCGTCCTTACACTAGATGTCAAGGGCGGAACAGTGGTTGCCGGAGGTGAGCCACTGTAGTTATCGCCCCTCTCCCTGCGCGGAACCCTGGGATGGTCTCACCCGTCATTTAGCCACACAAACGGCATTATCCCATCCCAGACGGTACCAGGCGTTATAGAGGGATACTGGCATTATCATCCCTAGATAACGCCCGTCCCCTATAGCTAACACCCACTTCTTGCCTATAAATACCCCAGCACTAAAGACAAAAAGGTAAGCCTACGATTGCTAGTCAAACCCCTGCTATTTTCACAAGTATACTAACTTAAGCATTGGAGTGTCTACGCCGGAGACCCCCTCCGACACTTTGCAGGTACATCAGGCGGCAAGAATAGTGATTCCGAGTGGCCATTTTCCTCACCTTCCCCTCCCTACAAGTCTGAATCTTATCAAAGTGGTGCTTTCGTTGAGAGCCTTGGTTTAATTAAGTGAGCATCCTTAATAGCCAAGCTCTGTCTTTTTAGAAATTGAAGGATCGTGGCTTCCAATCCAGATTCTACGCCTCCTCGGTCCTACTGTATTTCTTTTACCCCCCGCAGAGAACTTTTTCCTTCTACTTCTATAGATATTTCTACCACAGCACAGGGAACTCCTTCTGGGCAAGCGGATTCTCTCTTTGGGCCAACAACGGGAATATCATTCCCCCAGATGAATACTCTACCTTCCCAAATGGTAGGGTCTAGCTTTTCTACTCCCCCTCCGATAGGAGCCGTGATGGATAACACAAACAAGCATGTGGTAAATTCTTTGATAACTCTGCACGCTCAGTTGGAACATTTGACCGCATTAGCCATAGGATCTACTCCAAGTGCTTTGGGACCCATCGTTCCCCTTTTATTCACCCCATCAATTGTCACTAATCGATCGTTATTACCTCTGCGATATGAACATGTGACCTTGCTTGTAACGACAATTTCTAGCAGCCTTATGCCGCTCGCCCATAGGCCAGCAGAATCTACTGCGTCGCATACGCGCGGAATTCCTGTATCCCTAGTTGAACGGTGGAACGGCGAAGATAGATATGATTGGGATGCTAGGTGAGATGAGATGGTCAGGGATGTGTCCCCTAGATGCAGTGAGAGATCCAGTAGCAGGAGATATCGAACTCGCTCGCTAAGGAGTCGCAGTCGGTCCCCTAGGCGATATTACGTGCCTGACCATCGAGGGAAGATGCGTCATTTGGAGGCCTCTCCCCCCCCCCCTCCGTCACCCTCGCGGAATCCTTGAAGATAATACAAGTCATCCATTTAGTTACCGCATAAGGCAACACAGAGTCAGCCGATATGTGAAACTCCCCACGGAATCTTATGATGGCACAAGAGATCCCATCTCCCACCTCAACAAGGTAAAAGATTTCGTGCAATTCGGCCTTGTGCCAGATTTTTATCATGACATTATCAGGGGTAGAATGCCTTTGGTTCGAGGGACTCCCAGCTAGATCGATCGGCAGCTTCTCCCACTTGGAGGCTAAATTCTAGAGTCGATTCAGCACGGTTATTCCTATCAAGAAGCTCGCGGCAACGCTATTTGATATACATAGGAAGCCTCAGGAATCTTTGAAGGATTTCCTCAGTCATTTTGACATGGAAATGTCATTAACACGGGATGTTACCGTTGATTTTGCTATGGAAGCCTTGAAGAGAAACTACCCTTATGGAAAATTACGTGACACGTTGATGGTGGACCCCCCAACGACTTTAGACACACTAAGGCTGAAAGCTCACAATTACGCAAGGATGGAAGAAGAAGAGAGTAGAGACAAAATTCAGAATGTGCCACAAAACACACCTCTAGCCCATGGCACTCAAGCCAATGCGGCTCCTGACACCCACCATAGTGACGATTACGCTCAACGAAAAGATCACATCCTAGAGCCTCAAACCGACAGAGGGGTAACTTTCCACGGGGAAGGCCTGGCAATTCCCCCACATAGCGGCAGGTGGACCCGCCTAAGGGTAGGGTTTATAACCCCGATCTCCCTTCCCTCATACTTCCGAGAGTAGAAATTCTACCAATTGTCCAGCAATGGAAGCTGCCCATCCATTATCCAGCGCCCGTGAAACCTGGGGTAACTATGGGAGGAAGAGAGAACGCTTATTGTAAGTTCCATAAAGTCAAGGGACATGCCACTAACATGTGTAGGGAGTTGAAATTGGCAATAGAACGTTTGGTAGAAGAGGGCTATCTTGGATAATTTGCCACGAAGGCCAGAGAAGAAGCCAGGGGAAACCCGATAAATAAGGCACATAGCGACAAATAGGAAGGTGACGCCCCCCTACAGGGAAGGTCAAAGAAACATTAACGATCCATGACGAAGTCATTCCCATCATCAACATCATAGCTGGAGGCGCACCATATTTTGACGAACTTACACCGTTGACATCCACGACTGGAGAAAAGAGGAAATGAGAAGGCGCGTTAAAGAGCAAAGGGATAAGTGGTTTAGATCTAATGATACTGTCCTTCTCCGAATAAGACGAGAAGGGCGTTGTTTTTCTGCATAATGATGCGTTAGTGGTCACACCCATTATTGGCAACCATGTCTATGTGTTGTATCTGGGTGTCGTCGATGAAGTGGTTAGTTCTGTCCTCGTGGGAGATGACAACCATATCCATCGCCCGGTATTCTTTGTTAGTCATGTCTTGAAGGATGTCGAGTTACGGTACACCTGTTTTGAAAAAGTAGCATTTGCGTTGGTACAAGCCACGCGAAAAATGACCAGATATTTTGAGGCTCACCCCGTCATCGTACTTACCGATCAGCCTTTGAAAAGGATTTTTAGAAAGCCTGAGTCTTTAGGAAGGATGCTGATTTGGGCCATTGAGCTCGAACAATTTGGACTACAGTATAAAGCTCGACCATCCATAAAAGCTTAAGTCTTAGTGGACTTTATCGCTGAATGTACTTTTACATAGGATCTGTTGACAAACTTAACCGACGAAAAAAGAAAGGACGTGGATCTCCCATTCCCCAAAACTTACACCGACTTATTGGTTGTCCACGTGGACGGGGCAAAGAATCAAGAACTAGCTGGAGCAGGAATCTTAATAATAGGACCACAAGACATACATATACGATATGCCATTAGAATTTTACAACCGTTATCCAACACTGTGGCGGAATATGAGGTGCTACTAGCCGGACACAGGATAGTAAAGAATCTGTCCACAAAACTCATACACGACATAGGAGAAATGGGAGATTTATGGCTATTGATACATGGAGACTCCAAGCTAGTGATCGATCAAGTCATGGGTAACTCTCAAGCTAAAGAGCCCATCATGATTCAATACCTCGCTAAAGTAAAGCATGAGTTGACAGAAATAAGAAAAAGAGGTATACAGGTCAGCATCAAGCATGTTCCTAGAGAAGATAACGCTGAGGCAGATAATCTCACCAAAATCGCAGCAAACCCGGAAGCACTCATACCCGCTGGCGTGTATTTTGAGGAAATCACTGTGCCTTCCTTTATGGAGGAACAAACATCTCTGTGTATTGAAGAAATCAAAAATGATTGGCGGATCCTTGCAATAAATTTTTTGAAGCATGATGAATTGCCCACAGATAACGCGGAAAAGAAAAAAGTATTGAAACGGGTAGCACGATGTACGTACTATGACGGGGAATTGATTAGAAGATGTTTCTCTCATCTCGCAGCCAGGTGTATAATAGAGCAAGAAGGCCTCCGCACCCTGCGCGAGATCTACGATGGAATATGTGGTATATATGTATGTGGCAGTACCCTGGCCGCACAAGCTTTTCGGTCAGGATTCTATTGGCCCACCATCCGCAAGGACTACGACAACTTTGTCCGCACCTGTCAGAAGTGCCAAGAGTTTGCTAAGATTCCCCAGAGACCTGCCACGGAGATCTCAGAAATCGTTGCTCCTTGCCCCTTTGCCAAATGGGGAATTGATATCCTGGGCCCATTTCCAAAAGCAAGATCCCAGTTGAAGTTTGTGGTCGTGGCAGTGGACTACTTCACAAAATGGGCAGACGCAGAAGCAGTGGCCGTTATCACGACGGAAAAGATATCACACTTTTTTAAACATCAAGTTATCATGCGATTTGGTGTACCTCGCTTGCTAGTCAGTGATAACGGGTCACAATTTACTAGCCAATTTTTTAGAGACCAGTGTACGGAGTTCCAAATGGAGTAAACATTTTCTTCCGTAGCCCACCCGCAGACTAACAGGCTCGCGGAGGTAACCAATCGAAGCATCCTTAGCGGTATTAAGAAAAATTTAGAAAGTGGGCAAATGAACTACCATATGTGATGTGGGCATACCGGATGACCATCAAAACCAGTACCGGAGAAACACCCTTCGCGTTGGCTTTTGGCACTGCGGCCGTCACACCAGTAGAAATTGGGACCTTAAGCTTGCGAGTGGCATATTTCAGGGAAGAGATAAACGAAGAAATATTATGGGCAAACCTCGATGCGTTACCAGAATTGCACGAAGTAACCCTTTTGAAAACGCTACACTATAAAAGAAAGATGGCACGATATCAAAACAGGAGACTTAGTGCTCAGGGACAAACGAGCGGCAGGATGACGCATGTGAAAACTCAGCCCCAACTGGGACGACTCGTATCACGTCACTGGCGTTATTGGAAAGGGAGCATATCACTTGGAAACACTTGATGGTACTCCCTTACCTAATTCTTGGAACATAGCTCATTTAAAGTTATATCATGCGAGAATCTGAAATACTTCTGTAACTTGTGACTAGCGTTAATAATATGTGCTAACGGTCAAATCGAGAACATCCTTGTGTGCTGTGGTTAATAATGTGCAGATAATGAAGGGTGCCAGGAGTGAAAATCCTATCCTTGTGACAACCGTTCCTGATCAAATGACTCACTAAGACGAGGCACGCCCTGGCATACTTAAAGATTCAACGCCGGGAGTGAAAATCCTATCCTTGTGACAACCGTGCTAATATAGACGGCTCATTAAGACAAGGCACACCCCGGCACCCCCGAAAGTGAAAATCCTATCTGATGCGAACCCTAGTACGCATCGCACGCACCCCGCTCCTTCACGCGTGCCCTTGCCGCCCCTTGGCCCGATGACGCGCCAGCACAGCAAGCGCCTGTCCAGCCAGCTATCTTTGTTCCTACATGACGAGATTCAGCGCGAGGCTACTCTGGATGAGTCAATACAACACGTGCACACGCCGCGCTTAGTGACGCTGCTGGTTGCGCCCAGCGCGCACGCTAGCGCCCACGGAACGGACATCCGAGCCAAGTCAGACTTGGGAAATAATTACCGAGCTCCAGCTGAGTCACAAGATAGCCTCAAGGGTCTAGAAGAGGCTGGAGAAGTTTAAAGTCAAACGCCCGACGTGTTTGGGAGAATGGCCGAGCGGGTCAACGCATGCACAAGTCCTAAATCACCAAGGACTTCGACTTGAGGAAGGACCCGCATTACGCAATTCTACCATGCGTAGGATTGCTTGGGTCTACTAATACTCTTAGTACTAGTATTATAATTAATTTAATTAATTATTTCAGCTTTTGTTCAAGTCGAATTCTTGTATAGATAGAAGTTCTAGTTCTCGTAGGATTTGTATTTCTTGCGCCTATTTAAGGCAGCCGCTTGGCTTAATAAAACCAGACTTTTTTTTTGCCAACACTGAGTTAAATTTAAGTCTCACAGAACCTTGAATCCTTTGAGTCTGAACGCTCGAAGAACCACTTAAGTAAATCGAAAGTTCACCCCCATTGTTTGATTGCCTAGGTTGCTAACCAATTGCTGGTTAGAGGGTTAGGAGTTCAATCAAGATCCTGATTCGAGTAGCTGGGTTGGCTAGGCATCACGACTTAGCAGGGTCAGCGCACATTTGGGTTCAATTCAAAGTATTTCCACACGAAGTCCATTCTTGAACAACGATCGCAACATGAGCATCGATCCAAGCCTAGCAAGGATCGTATCAGTTGGTAGCGGAGCGAAGGCTGTTCAAGCTTGGTAATTTTAATTGCTTTCTTTTATTTCAATACATTCTTGAGTCGATTTACTCTAGTCCGGAGCTAAATCACCCTTCATCCATCCAATTGTATTTTCATTTTATATAGAGTCAAAAAAATAAAAAATAAAAAAATTCAAGAAAAGAAGAAGAATGTCTCAAGGTTCAGGAAACAAAAGTATCAAGGAAATCGAAGGCAAGGCCGAAGAGAACGACATGACTACCCGAGATCTTCTTCTCCAACTCTTAGCCTGAATAGACAAGATGGAAGCATGCAACAGCCCTAAGTCGGAGGAGCCATAGGATGAAAAGAAGAAGGCGACAACCATGCCCTACATGACCCAAGTCCTAAACCCACAATGCGCAGCTCACCTCTATGACATGGGACCAAAGGAAGACAAGCCGGGTCTATTTACTGATTTACCCGAAGGTTTTGCTGGCAAGGGGAATGAAGACCGTCATTTTGTATTGCATGGGAATAATAAGGAGCAGCGGCGCACGCCCACGCAAGCCCAGTGCATCAATGCGGAGTGCCTAGCGCATCGAGCGCATAGGCGAATGGAGCGCGAGCTCGACTCTGACGAGCAGTGGCACCCAGCGCCCCGAATGCATTGGAATGATGCATATGACGAAGGTGAACCTGAGTTCTTTAGGCACGACTGAGGTAATGAGCAACGGCCTAGAGGAGAAGATCGAGTTGATGCTAATCTGAATAGCATCAACCTCAGAATTCCACCATTTGATGGCAAGGACGACCCCGATGCATACTTTATTTGGGAGCAGAAGATTGAATCGATCTTTTTACTCCATAATTTTAAAAGAAGAAGATCCGCTTAGCAGCTGTTGAATTCAATGGCTATGCCATACATTGGTGGGAACAACTTCACAAGCGCAAGCGTAGAGCGAACGCTCCACCCGTTCGGACATGGGAAGAGATGAAGCGAGAGATGAGGAGACGCTTCATCCTAACGTATTTTCAGTGGGACCTTTATCAGCAATTGCAAGCTATGTCCCAAGGGATTTGGTCAGTAGGCGATTACTTCAATGAGCTAGAGATTGTGCTAGCAAGAGCTCAGATTGAAGAAGAGGAAGAGGCTACAATGGCGTGCTTCTTTAATGGCCTAAACCGTGACATTGCCAACAAATTGGAGCTGGTGTACTATGGGTCATTAGAAGAGATGCTCCACATGGCAATCAAGATAGAGAGGCAGACCAAGGCTAGGGTCACCTACTCTAATTCGGGTTCAGCTGCGACTAAGGCACAAAGTTGGAAGAAGTCGCAATGGAGCAAGGAAGACAAAGGGGTTCGTGCACCGCCTAAAGTCTTGCCATATGATTACAAGGGTCCCAGCAGTGGCACCAATACTTCTAAGCCACACAACAGTAGTGCCAACACAGCTCTGAATAGGCCCTATACTAAAGATATAGTATGCTTCAAGTGCTCGGGACGGGGACACAAGCAATCCGATTGCCCTAACAAGTATTTTCTCTTAATACGCGAGAATGGTGAGCTAGCATCCGACGATGAGCAAGAGATTGAAGGGACGATGAAGGATCTAACGAGGACAGTGACTCGGACAAAGTTGTGATCAACTCATTGTCCTTAGTGACGAGGCCCAGTCTTCGCGCGCAAGTCAAAGAAGAGGCGCATGGAGACGAGCAACGGGAAAACTTGTTTCACATCCGTTGCGTTGTCAACAAAACCAAGTGCTCCATGATCATAGACAACGGGAGTTACACTAATTGTGTGAGCACAATGTTAGTTCAGAAGTTGGGACTGACTACCATACGCCATCCAAGGCCATATTCGCTACAGTGGATGAATAATGACAGCGCTATTAAAGTGAGCTAGCAAGCACTCGTCTCATTCGCAATTGGGAGGTACAAGGATGAGATCCTTTGTGTCGTAGTGCCAATGCATGCGAGTCATATTTTGTGGGGACGATCGTGGAAATTTGATAGATCAGCCGTATATGATGGCCGAACCAACAAGTACAAGCTAGTCAAAGACGGCAAGAAATACTCACTTGCGCCTTTAACTCCAGCACAAGTGTTCGAAGATGAACAATGGCTTGAGAAAGCCCATGCCGAGTGGGAAATTGCTAAGAAGCTCAAGGAAAGCGAAGAAGAAGACAAGATCAGCCTAAGCGAAGTGAAGATTGGCAGAAAGAAGACAAGTCTCTACGCCAAAGGGAAGGATCTTCGGCGAGCACTTACCATGCGCAATTCTAATTGCGAACCAAGTAAGCCTTTGATTCTACTTCGCTTTAGGCCCTACTGTCTCTCTTCTTCTTCATCTATAAATTCTGCCCCACCTATTATTTTCAAGTTATTGGAAGAATTTGCGGATGTATTACCCGATGAGATGCCCGCGGGTTTGCCTCTGATCCGAGGGATCGAGCACCAAATAGATTTTGTCCCGGGTTCCACAATTTCGAATAGGCCAGCTTATAGAAGTAATCCCGAAGAGACAAAAGAGTTACAACGGTAAGTGGATGACTTATTGAGCCGAGGGTATGTGCGAGAAAGTCTTTCCCCTTGCGTCGTACCAGTTATCCTTATGCCTAAAAAGGATGGTACATGGTGGATGTGTGTGGACTGTAGGGCCGTGAACAAGATCACAAGCAAGTATCGACATCCCATTCCCAGGCTAGATGACATGTTAGATGAATTGAGTGGCAGCCAAATCTTCTCGAAGATAGATCTTATGAGCGGCTACCATCAAATCCGAATGAAGGAAGGGGACGAATGGAAGACAACATTTAAGACCAAGCACGGTCTTTACGAGTGGATGGTCATGCCTTTTGGCTTAACAAACGCACCAAGCACATTCATGAGGCTTATGAACCATGTGCTACGGCGGTTCATTAGCAAGTTCATAGTGGTGTACTTTGACAACATCCTCGTTTATAGCAATTAACTTAAAGAACATGGCGCGCACCTACGCCAAGTATTCTTAACCCTACGCGAGCAATAGTTATATGCTAAGGCGAGTAAGTGCTCATTCGCGCTTAAGCAAGTTAGTTTTCTAGGGTTCATTGTAAGTGTGGAAGGGGTCAAGGTCGATGAAGAAAAGATAAAAGCCATCAAGGACTGGCCTATGCCAAAGAACGTGAGTGATATACGTTCGTTCCATGGCTTAGCGGGCTTTTATAGACGCTTTGTCAAGGATTTCAGCACTATAGTGGCACCTTTGAACGAATTGACCAAGAAGGGAGTGCCCTTCACATGGGAGCAGCCGCAGGAATAAGCATTTCAAATGCTTAAAGAGAGACTATACACCGCACCTATTTTAGCATTGCCTAATTTTGAAAAGGCTTTCGAAGTGGAATGCGATGCAAGTGGCATTGGCATTGGAGCGGTCCTGATGCAAGAGAAGAGGCTGATTGTGTTCTTTAGTGAGAAATTAAAAGATGCACAACTTCGGTATCCCACTTATGACAAGGAACTGTATGCGCTCGTGCGCGCCTTAGAGGTTTGGCAACACTATCTTATGCCGCGAGAGTTCATAGTGCACACCGATCACCTTAGCTTGAAATATCTGAAGGGACAAGGGAAATTGAACAAGAGGCACGCCACATGGATGGAATTCATAGAAGCATTCCCGTACCATATTCAGTATAAGCAAGGAAAGGAGAATATCGTAGCCGACGCCTTGTCTAGACGGTATGCCCTCATCTCTTCTCTTAGTGCGAGACTTCTCGGCTTTGCGCACATAATTTCTCTCTACCCTCTTGATTCTAATTTTGGAGAGATATACTCAACTTGCGCAACGACACATGGGTCTAAATATTATCAACATGATGGATATCTGTTTAAGCACAAGAGGTTGTGCATTCCGCATTGTTCTATGCGAGAATTATTGACCTTAGAGTCGCACAGTGGTGGACTTATGGGACATTTTGGAGTTACGAAGACCCTTGAGATATTAAAGGGGCATTTTTATTGGCCACATATGAAAAGGGACGTGATACGCATTGTGTCTCGGTGTATTACATGTCACAAGGCCAAATCGAAGGTTGCAAGCCATGGTGAGTACATGCCTCTACCCATTCCTTCGCACCTTTGGACGGATTTCTCCATGGACTTTATGGTTGGGTTGCTGAAATCGTGGAAAGGGAAAGATTGCATCTTCGTTGCTGTGGACAGATTTTCAAAGATGGCACACTTCATTTCGTGCACCACTAGCAATGACGCAAGCTACATCGCCAACTCATTTTTCAAGGAAATCGTGCGCTTACATGGGATGCTCGCAAGCATTGTAAGTGACTGAGACAGGAAATTTCTTGGCCATTTTTGGCGAGTGTTATGGCGACGTTTGGGGACTAAGTTACTCTTTTCAACTTCTTGCCATCCTCAAACCAACGCACAAACAGAAGTAGTAAACCGAACAGTCGGGTCCTTATTGAGAGCATTGGTAGGCAAACATGTGACCAAGTGGGATGATCAACTACCCTTTATGGAATTTGCCTACAATCAAGCCACGCATTCTAGCACTGGTTTTTCACCTTTCGAGATAGTCTACGGCTTCAATCCTCTGACGCTGCTGGACTTAGCACCTTTACCTTTGCAACATGCCATGAGTTTAGATGGAGACGCAAAGGCAGCAGCGGTGAAGAAGATTCATGAGCAGACCAAGAAAAATATCGAGAAAATGAATGAATGCTTGGTCCGCAAGAAGAATCAAGGAAGAACGACCGCATCCTTCAAAGTAGGCGACTGGGTTTGGTTACATTTAAGGAAGGAAAGGTTTCCAGCCTTGAGGCGTCACAAAATTTCCGCAAGAGGAGATGGCCCATTTTTTATCGTGGAGAAAATCAATAATAATGCCTATGTCCTCGACCTTCCTAGTGACTATGGATCCGCAAGTACTACCTTCAACATCTCCGATTTATGTTTGTGTGATTGGGTGGAAGATGATGAGGAAGACACGGATTCGAGAACGAATCCTCTTGAAGGGGGAGGGACTGATGCGAACCCTAGTACGCATCGCACGCACGCCACACTTTCACGCGTGCCCTTGCTGCCCCTTTGCCCGATGACGCGCCAGCAGAGCAAGCGCCTGTCCAGCTAGCTTTCTTTGTTCCTACATGATGAGATTCAGCGCGAGGCTACGCTGGATGAGTCAATACTACACGTGCACACGCCGCGCTTAGTGACGCTGCTAGTCGCGCCCAGCGCGCATGCTAGCGCCCACGGAATGGACATCCGAGCCAAGTCAGACTTGGGAAATAATTGCCGAGCTCCAGATGAGTCACAAGATAGCTTCCAGAGTCTAGAAGAGGCTGGAGAAGTTTCAAGTCAAACGCCCGACGCGTTTGGGAGAATGGCCGAGCGGGTCAATGCATGCGCAAGTCCTAGCGAACCAAGGACTTCGACTTGAGGAAGGACGCGCATTGCATAATTCTACCGTGCGTAGGATTGCTTGGGTCTACTAATACTCTTAGTACTAGTATTATAATTGATTTAATTAATTATTTTAGCTTTTGTTCAAGTCGAATTCTTGTATAGATAGAAGTTCTAGTTCTCGTAGGATTTGTATTTCTTGCGCCTATTTAAGGCAGCCGCTTGGCTTAATAAAACCAGACTTTTTTTTTGCCAACACTGAGTTAAATTTAAGTCTCGCAGAACCTTGAATCCTTTGAGTCCGAACGCTCGAAGAACCACTCAAGTAAATCGAAAGTTCACCCCCATTGTTCGATTGCCTAGGTTGCTAACCAATTGCTGGTTAGAGGGTTAGGAGTTCGATCAAGATCCTCATTCGCGTAGCTGGGTTGGCTAGGCATCACGACTTAGCAGGGTCAGCGCACGTTTGGGTTCAATTCAAAGTATTTCCGCACGAAGTCCATTCTTGAACAACGATCGCAACAGAAGCATCGATCCAAGCCTAGCATGGATCGTATCACTATCCTTGTGACAAGCATGCTATTACAGACGACTCATTAAGATGAGGCACGCTCCGGGAAAATGAAGACTCAATGCCTAGAAGTGAAAATCCTATCCTTGTGACAACCGCTCCTGATCAGACGGCTCACTAAGACGAGGCACGCTCCAGGGCGATCGTTGAGAAGCAAAGCAAAAGAAAAATCCTAGCAAGTAACCGGACGGTAAATACCTGGCGAAGCGGCTGGACAAGTAATGCCCTGGCAAGGCCAGATCTAGCAAGGCTGGATGAAAAAAACAATACAAGTAATACCCCGACAAGGCTGGATGAAAAAGTGATACCAGCAATACCCCGGTACACGCGAGTGAATGCCTATAGATGCAATTAATGCTTGTCATTACATGCTATTTTATTAACACAGTAAAGCAATAGTTGAGGATTTGCAGGAAAATCGTGGAAATGTCAAAATAATAAAGACACCAACGCCCATGAAGGCGATCGAATCACACGGAAATATGACTAGGGGAACATACATTCTGCAACATTATACTGCTCAAGAGAATAACGGTAATATCCAAAGCAGCAACACCTTCAGAATGATATTATTGGCTTGAAAGCGTATACAGTGATATTGTCATAATATCTTCTATTGCTGACGTGGATCATATGCTACTTGTCGTGAGTAATATCTATCATGATATTTTACTATCGTGAGTTTGTGTTCTTGAAGCTATCTAGTGAGCAGCGTTATCTCACGAAGATATTTTATTCTCGACATGGAAATGCACATACCTAGTCATGTCGCAGCATCTTAGAAAGTATCCATCCTGATATCACGTTATCATACGCCTACGATTCTGAAGATTATATGATTCTATCCATGATTACACTATCCCTACCAGAATTCCATCTCCATCGTTATTGTTACGTTATAGCAACCGTGCAGGTAATACTCTGATTCATTTGCATTTGCCCTTCAGAAGTCTGAGATAGAAACACCTCCTCCTCCTCTTGGAGCGATAACATCTGAGCAGCCAACAGAGAAGAAGCCTCAGAGGAACCATTGATGCCTAAAGCCGCGAATCCCGCTCTACGTAAGCCACCCAAGCTAATCTGGTGAGTAACAGGCCTAGAAGGGGCTAACGTGCTCAAGACGGCAACGAGACCAGGAGCTGTGACTTCCTCTTCAGGAGATGGGAACATCGGAGTGTTCGAAGGAACAAAGAACAGTGTGGTAGGAGACTGAGGCTGACTGGAGGAAACTCCCAGGACGGGCCTGAGGGAGTCGTGAGAAGGAAAGGTCAAAAAATAGGACTCTAGGAGTTTGGAGGTGAACTCTATAACGTTAGAAGTGGAAGCAGGAGGTGACGTGCCAAAAGAACTGGGCGAAGAGTGAAAGGGCTCGGTAACGCCCGTAGTCCTTAGTAGATCGAAAACCTTACCACCAAAGGGCACCTCAGAAACAAAAGTGGTACCGCGCTCCCCCTGATCGATAACGTGCTCCTCCGACACCCTTGCAACCTCCTGTTCATGTCGAGCCCTCTTATAGAGCCCTTGAAACATTCTAGACAGATCCATGTTACCACCCGAAGAAGCAAGAACAGAAGCGGTAGCAGTCTCCTAGAAAAAGACGTATCAAAAAAAGCCAGAAGTGAAAGAGAGCATTGGAAAACACCAAAAAACACACCTGAGATAACGAGGGGATCGAAGGAATGCTTGCGGAAATGACTGCGTCAGCTGTTACCTCTGAAGAGATAACTATACCGGAAGGTGGAGTAAGGGCAAAAAAGCTTCTTCTCTTCCTCTTTCTTCTGACGCGAGTCTGAGAAGAAGACGCTTGAGCTGGGTTAACAGCAGCAGCGACAACTTCCTCTCTCTCCCTCTTCTTTTGAGCTCTTTTCTCTCATCTTCTAATGCATTCAGGTTTCCAGCCACGCGGGAGAATTACACAATCACGAGATAACGCCAGCGTTAGTATTTCCCAGAACAACAAAGAAAATGGCAAAATACTCACCCACGACACAATCTCGGAGGTCAATTTTGCAGGCCAATTTGGTCGATTTTGATCAGGTGACGGAAGAGGCTTTCGTTAACCCCAGGCCCCGTCCTTGATGTCGTGGTTAAAACCAGTCCTCCACCAGGCAACATATTTATTTAATCACCGTCAGAGCACGACTGGAGAAGTAATGGTAGAAATGATGCTTTCAATCTGTTCCTGCCCAACAGATTTAGATTGAGGAGGACGACGAGTTCTCGCCATACTAAAATTAGAAAGATGAAGAGAGTAATAGGGAAGAACAGGTGTACCTTCGTAAAAAATACCAAAGTATCCAGACGGTGGGAAGAAGAAATGAAAATCGCCTCTGGGATGCTATGGAGAAAGCGAAATAAGTAAAGAAGGAAAAAGAAGCATGTGGTATGTTTTATAACCCTAGCGGTTAATCGAAAATGACCGTTATAACGGCCGCCGTTTGGTAAAGGACGTGTTAGAGGAAAAGGCACGCGTAATGAGTATAATTTAGGGAAATGAGAAAACGTTTTGATTTTTACCACTCCACAAAGAGATACGTGCACTATGGTCATCATGACTTTCTCCATCGCATTAATGGGAGATCCTCAAGCATTAAATAATCTGAAAAGCGGAATTGGCTCCAAAATCAAAATATTTAAAATGTAGACAATAACGCGAGAATCGGGATAACGCGGGACCAAGTGTTAACTCAACTGACAACTACCAAGATGAGCGATAATTGATGCCCTTACGAAGAAGGAAGATAACGCTACAGAGATTAATTATTATTATTTAAAAAAGGGAGTTTAGACGTTTTTACAAAGCAAATGGTGTCAATATTCAAATCTAGATATAAAGAACAATTAACGGGGAGGAGCGGAAGCTTCTACATCCTCCATGGCATCTGAATCATCTGATAACAGGAGTGTCTCGGTATCGTTGTCGTCTCCTATTTCTTCCTCTTCCGAAGAAAGAAGACCTACTTTGCTCCCGTCAGTCTCGTTCATTTTCACGGAGGTATAATCGGTTATCTTAGCAGGATCAAAGGTACCACTGCTATAGTAGTCTGCGGACCCAGTTTTAAAAGCCCACATAGTTTTCTTCTTCCACCAGTGTACCTTGGCCAAATCCTCATCCTGGGCCGATATCTCTTCGTGAAGAAGAGAGTTTTTCTTCTCTGCCGCCACCAGATCCGCCTCTAAAGCCTCAATTTTGGCTTTCCCTTTGGATCTTTCCCTTGTAAAGCTAGCACGATAATCATCTAGTTCTGCTTGAGTCCGACTCTGGAGTGGCGTTAACCTCCTCATTTTGGCCAATGTGCGGTCGAGTTGCCCCTTTTGAGCACCCATCGTGTCGGAAAAATCTCAGAGTTTGCTACCGTGAGCCTTGGTAAAATAATGCATTTTGCGGAAGTTGGCCAAAGAATCATTCATAATGCGTGCATGTTGAATATCGGGAGGAAGTTGCAGAAACCTTTCCCTGTCCTTACGAAGACCTAGCATTTCACCCACTAAAACTATTATCGGTTGATCTCGTGACAACGGGTCTGACACCCCTAAGGGCACAAAGCCCATCAATCCCAATGCCCGTCAGGTCCAACCGATGGGAAGGAGCCCTTTGAAGCCCTTGAGAGGAAAGATTAGCGATGAGAAGGGGCAGAACCGCCAGAAGAACTGCTAACGCCTGGGACTGAGGTAAAGAACAAAGGTTGAGGAACCCTTATTGGCAATTCAGAAAACGCACCCGGACTAGGAGCCGCTACCGCCACATTAGGAATACAAGAAAAAAATGAGAGTGTGGAACCTCAACAGTTGGAGAAGAATTTGGGGCTTCAGTTGATATCGCTGGAACCCCGACATCTGGAGAGGGTCCCGCCGACGAAGGAACTTCAGTTGATGGCGCGGGTACTTTAACGGCCGGGAAAGGGTTCACTAGTGGTGAAACTTCAACCCCTACAGAAGGAACCTCTTCAGCAGTACCAGAAGGAGTGGCAATATCGGGGAAGGTAGGGCCCGTCATCGATGCTGGAGAAGGACACACAACGGTCTCAGTCGCCCGACTCTCCCTCTCCTCCCTAAGCCTTTTCCGTTGAGCCTCGGAAACCTGGTGAAGGCAAGACTCTGTGTCCATATCCTCAGCTTCGTACGAAAAAACTTCAGTCTTGACTGTGGCCGGGCCCGAGCTAGATCCTCTCTCCCGAAGAGGCAACCAATTTTCTACAAAACGAGAGGTGCAAGCAGAAATGTTGCGCCCCCTTTGAGGAACCGTCCCCGAAGTCCTTCTTTTGTTTAACGGGATACTGCGATAAGGTTAGGGCCTAGAGAACGGAGAAGAGGATGTTAGTGGAAGTGGCACGACTCTCCCAGGAGCGACATCCCCTCCGGATGGTCGACTATCAACGCCTCCTGCAAAAGGTCACATTAGAAGATGAGAAAGAAAAATGATAACGCTAGAGTACAAAGACTCACCTATAACGCACTCTGGCAGAGGCTTATATATAGCAAAGTTTCGAATATGGAGAGGCGTCTCCATTTCTAATAAGGCATCAGCCTGAGCCAATTCCTTTTTAGACAAAACTACCGGTTTCACCCAGTTAGTATCGGTGATGCCCTGGTTAAAGCACGTGCACCATAGATGGGACGACAACTTAACAATAAAGAAACTACTTTTTCAGTCATCAACACTCTCCTCAAATTCTCAAACATTCTGCCAGAAAGACTGGGCATACGCATCATTCCACCTTGGAGTAATACTGACCAAACCGTTGCGACAGGCGAGACTAAAGAACTTACGAAATAAATCAACAGATGGAATAAAGATATTTCTCATCTCATAAGCCCGAAGGAAGCATAAATACCGCTCCATAGATGAGCCAGAATCCTAGTAACCGGACCACTAGGCATACATATACGATACGCCATCAGGATCCTGTAGCTATTATCCAATAACGCGGCAGAATATGAGGCGCTGTTGTCCGGGCTCAGAATAGGAAAAATCTGTCCGCAAAATCCATATATGACGCCGGAGTAATGGGAGATTTGTGACTAAAGATGTACGACGACTCCAAGCTAGTGATAGACCAAGTCTTGGGCAATTCTCAAGCCAGAGAACCCATCATGATTCAATATCTCTCTAAAGTGAAACACGAGTTGATGGAAATAAGAAAAAAAGGCATACAAGTCAGCATTGAGCACGTCCCTCGAGAGGATAATGCTGAAGCAGACAATCTCGCCAAAATTGCAGCCAGCCTGGAAGCATCCATACCCGCGGGCGTGTATTTTGATGAAATATTTTTGCCTTCCTTCATAGAGGAACAAGTGTCGCTCTGTATCGAAGAAATTGAATATGACTGGCAAATCCCTGTAATAAAATACTTGAAGAACGAGGAATTGCCTGAAGATAACGCCGAAAAGAAAAAAGTGTTGAAGCAGGCGGCACGATGCACACATATTACGATGGGGAAGTAGTTTGGAGATGTTTCTCTCATCCAGCAGCCAAGTGCATAAGGGAATAAGAGGGCCTCCACACTCTACGAGAAATCCACGAAGGAATATACGGTATGCATGTGTCTAGCGGTACCCTGGCCGCACAAGTCTTTAGGTTAGGATTTTATTGGCCTACCATCCGCAGGGATTGCAATAACTTCGTACGAACCTGTCAGAAATGTCAGGAGTTCTCCAAGATCCCCCGACGACCTTCTACGAAAATCTCTGAAATTGTGGCCCCTGTCCTTTTGCCATATGGGGAATTGACATCCTAGGCCCATTTCTAAAAGCAAGGTCTCAACTGAAATTTGTAGTCGTAACAGTGGACTACATGAAATGGGCGGAAACGGAAGCAGTGGCCAACATTACAACAGAAAAGATATGGCATTTTTTCAAACACCAAGTTATTATGCGATTTGGTATACCCCGTGTGCTAGTCAGCGATAACGGGACACAATTCACAAGTCAATTCTTTAGAGATCAGTGCGCGGAATTCCAAATCAAATAAATATTTTCTTTCGTAGCTCACCCTCAGACTAACGGTCAGGCGGAGGTAACCAACCGAAGTATTCTCAGTGGCATCAAGAAAAACCTAGAAGGATCCAAAAAGAAATGGGTAGATGAGTTGTCATATGTGATGCAGGCATACTGCATGACCGTTAAAACCAGTACAGGAGAAACGCCCTTCGCCCTGGCTTTCGGCACTGAGGCCGTCACACTAGTAGAAATTGGTACTCTAAGCCTACGAGTGGCGTACTTCAAGGAAGAAATAAACGAAGAAAGGCTACGAGCTGGGACGGCCCATATCGTGTTACCCGCGTTATCGGAAAAGGAGCATACCATTTGGAAACACTTGACGATACTCCCTTACCAAACTCTTGGAACATAGCTCGTTTGAAATTATACCATGCTAGAATTTGACATATCTCTGAACGTTTGGATAACGTTAGCAATAACATGCATTAATACTCAAATTAGAAATATTCTTGTGCTTTCTTGTGATTGATTACGTGCAGATAATGAAGGGTGCCAGAAGTGAAAATCGTATCCTTGTGATGACCGCTCATGATCAGACGACTCACTAAGACGAGGCACGCCTTGGCATACTTAAAGATTCAGTACTGGGAGTGAAAATCCTATCCTTATGACAACCGTGCTAACATAGGCTGCTCACTAAGGAGAGGCACTCCCCAGCACCGTCGGGAGTGAAAATCCTATCCTTGTGACAACCGTGCTAACATAGGCGGCTCACTAAGATGAGGCACGCCCCAGCTAACCTGGGAGTGAAAATACTATCCTTGTGGCAACCACACTAACATAGGTGGCCCACTAAGACGAGGCACGCCCCATGGAAGCAACAACTCCACCCTGGAAGTGCAAATCCTATCCTTGTGACGACCGCGCTAACACAGGCGTCTTAGTAAGACGAGGCACGCTCCAGGGATACGAGGTTTCAACGCCTGGAAGTGAAAATCCTATCCTTGTGATGGTCGCTCCTTATCAGACGGCTCACTAAGATGAGGCACGCTCCAGGGCGAACGTGGAAAGTTGAAATAAATCGTGATATCCCAGCGAGTAGCTAGATGGGAAATACCTTGTGAAGTTGACTAGTTGAGAAAATGATAAGAGCAACACCAACAACACCTTGGTACATGAGGGTCCCTAGAGGCAACTAGTGTTTATCATTACATGCTATTTTACTAACACAGTAATGCAACAATTGAGAATGTGCAGGAAAATTGAGTAACCGTTGAAATAACGAAGAGACCAACGCAGGAGGTAATATCACACATTCTGTCATCATGATTCACATAGCAGGTGTACCATCAACGGCATATGTTCTGCCACTGTGATTCAAGGAACACTGCCAGAAAAGGATACATCAACATCTATTTGTATGACATTTTCGGCCACTGGTGCGAGATATTTACTTCCATACAGTGCCGCTATGAACGTCACCACTCTGAAAGTCATCTGGGTGATTAAATTATCTCTTCAAAGGAATGATAGCAATATCCGAGGTAGTAACGCCTCTGGAATGATCTTCTCAATTTGAAGGCGTATACGGCAATAACGCCATGATAACTTCTCTTGCAAACGCGGATTATATGCTTCATATCGCGGGAAATATCCATTGTGACATCTCATTGTCATGAGTTCTATTTCTAAAGCTATCTCATATCTGTTACCTGCTTTATAGTAAGCAGCGTTATTCTATGCCATCATGAAAATGCACATGCCTAATCATGTCGCGATATCTGGTAAACTCCCGCGTAAGTTATATTTCTGAAGCTGTCTGTTATCTGCTATCTAATAAGCAATGTTATTCTATGCCATCATGGAAATGCACATGCCTAGTCATGTCGTGATATCTTGCAAAATACCCGTTATCATATGTCTATGATCCTACTAATTACACGATTATACTATCTCTACTGGAATTCTATGGTTTTGCTACATTATGACAGCCTTGCAGGCAATGCTCGGGCCTTTTATCAATGTTATCATCTTAATATCGACATCACTATCTTAGTGTAGGAGTTCGGAGAAAAAGAAACAATGTAAATAAGATCAACCACAAAGGTAGATAGCAAGCAAAATACATATGATTGTTCAAAAACCCGTGTAAGGGTTACAAAAGCAAAATCCCTCAGAAATAAGAACAAGAAAGGGGCGCGATGCCTGAAATTCAGAATAGGTGGCAAAAGAGGCCTATGGCGCTATAATCCCGCTATCCCCTTGCACTTCGCGAGGCTGCGCCTTTGTCCTGTAAAAATTATCATCTGTAAGGACCGTGGACTTCTCTAGAAAGGCTTGGGTAAGGTCCTCATCGTGAAATGTCTCCTCCCCATAAAGCTGCTCGAAGCAGTCAGAGATGACGCCTGTAGTTGTCTCGCAATACCACTTGCACTTTTCCGCCGATGCTTTCTCTAGTGCGGCCTTTTCCTCTATCAGTGCTACCTTCTCCTCTTCCAGCGCGGCATTTTTGCTCTTTTCTACCGCTAATTCGGCGTTAAGCGCAACCATCCTAGCAGCCTCTTGCTCATTAGCATCTTTCAGCTTCTCCTTAATAATCGCCAGGGTTGTCACCAGATCCTCGCGCTCCCCCGATAACTTCTCCGTTTCCTCTCGTTTCCTAGCGAGTTCTTCTGAAACCTATTGGTGGGTGTCATGCAGCTTGTTGGAGGAAGAAGTGAGGGAATCAACTTTCCTCGTCATGTGCCCCGCCTAGTAATGGAAGTTGTGGATAGCAGAAAAAATATCGGAGCGCACCGAATGCACTTGCTCCTTAGGAGTCCGAGAAAGAAATACTTCCTCCTCCTCCCGAAGCGATAACACATTGGAGGCCAGCAGAGAAGAAGCCGCAGAAGAGTTATCACCCCCTACAGTCGCAATCCCAGTCCTACGCAAGTTACCTAAGTCAATTTGATGAGTAACGGGCCCGGATTCAGAGAGTGAGCTCAAATCAGCCATAAAACGGGAAGCGGCAACCTCCCCCTCAGAAGGTGGACACACTAGAGCATTTGAAGGAACAAAAAATAAAGTAGTTGGGGATGGAGGTTGACGGGAAGAAGTGCCCATGCTAAGCCCAAAGGAATCGTGAGAATGGTAGACTGGAAAATCGGACTCCGTTAAGTCACCGGTGAAGCCCATGACTTGGGAAACGGAAGGAGGAGGTGACGTGCTGAAGGAGACACGTGGGAAGACTGATCCCCAGAAGGCGCATCAGAAACAAAGGCGGCGACATCCCCAGTTTCCCTCTCCCGATCGATAACGGGCCCCCCCGGCAAGCTCACAGCCTCCTTGTTAAGTCGCGGTTTCTTGCGACGTTGTTGGAACACGTGGGACAAGTTCATGTTGTCCTCTAGTGACGGGTGAGCAGAGACAACAACAGTATTCTACAAAGAGAAATATTGAGAGAGATAAGAAAACAAAAGAGAAAGTTAGAAAATGTTAAAAAATACAATACGCGAGATAACGAGGGCATAAAAGAAAGGCGTACAGTAGCGATATCGTTAACGGGCACCTCTGAAGAGATTACAATGCATGAAGGAGGGGTAAGGGCGGCAACGCGTCTTCTCTTCATCTTTTTCCTTCCAACGGAAGCCTTGGAAGAAGACGCCTGAATAGGAGTAACGGTGGCAGATACAGTCGGAACAAAAATAGGAACGGTGATAGATTCCTCGCCAATCTGAGAAAAAGACCCCCGAACGGGACTAATAGTCGTAACAGACGATAGAGCAGGGTTAACGACCGCAACAGCAATAGCAGAGGCAGCGGTAGCGTCAGCAGCAACTTCCTCTCTCTCCTCTTCTGAGCCCTTCTCTCTCGTCTCCTAACGTACTCAGGCTTCCAGCCGGGCGGAGGCTCTGCACAATCGCTAGACAATGTTACTGTTAGTACCCTTCGAAATAACAAGGAAAATGGTAAAATACTCACTCTCAACACAGGCTCGAATGTCAAACCTGCACGCCAGTTTGTGAGTATGAACGCTAAAGTTCAGCTCGAGCAGTTTGTCTAACCAGCCTAGCTCAGGCGAAGGGAGAGGCTTCCGCCGACCCCAGGCCCCATCCCTGATATTGTGGTTAAAACCAGTCCTCCACCAGGGGCCAGGAAGATTAATAATAAAGAACTCATTTTTCCAATTATCAATGGAAGACTCAAGGTGTAGAAGCTTCCAGGTAAAAGGTTTTAGTGATTCATCATCATAACGTGGTGATATCGCTATCACACCCCTATGACTATACAATTGAAAAAGCGATTGAAGCAGTAAAAAAGAAGGAGAGGTGATCTCTTTATATTTACAGAGTTCTATGAATGCGTAAATACAACAGTACACATTAGGGGTTAACTAGATAGGATTTAAACCAAGAGTGGCAAATAACTGTTCCACTAAACGATGAGGAGGAAACTGGAAACCATAGCCGAACAACTTGGTGTACAAAAGCCTACGATTGCTGGGCAATTCACTAGTAAGGCGTAGCGAATTGGGGGCAACTTCAACTGAACAACCCTCAAGAATGTGGGCATTATGTTTAGTTAATTTTTGTTGAAGCATGGTCGGAGAAATGATAGTGGTAACAATGTCTTCAATCTTTTCCTCCCCAACAGATTTGTGTTGAGGACGAGGACGAGTTCTAGCCATGGCAAAAGTAAAAAGATGAAGAAAGTAATAAAAAAGAACAAAAGTACCTTTCTAAGAGAGAAACTCAGAGTACCCAGACGGTGGAAAGAAGAAGCGCAAGTCGGCTTGAAATGTTATAGAGAAAATAAAATAACAAAAGGAGGAAAAGAAGCATGTGGCAGGTTTTATAACCGTAGCGGTTAATCAAAATGACTGTTGTAACGGTCGTTGAGTGAGAGACGCTTCGATTTTACCATTCCCTAGGGGACACCAACCCCTAGCGCTTCTGCGAAGTGACACGTGTGGTCTGGCTATCATTACTTTTCCTATTGCATTAATGAGGGACTCTCAAGCATTAAATGCTCTGAAAAAGTGGAATCGATTTTCAAACCAAGACAGGTGTAATAACGTGATGATCAAGATAATGCGATGCAAATAACGCAAAAGAAGAAGATAACGCAACAGAGATTAAGTATTATTATTTGAAAGAAGTTTGGGCGTTATTATTACAAAGCGAATGGCATCAATGTTTAGAAACAACAATTAACGGGGACAGGTGGAACCCCCTGCGTCCTCCGCGGCATCTGGATCATCCGATAACGGGATCCCCTCGGTCTCGCCGCTGTCGCCCACTTCTTCCTCTTCTGAAGAAAGAAAACCTTCCTTGCTCCCGTCGATCTCACTCATTTTCGTAGAGGCATAATCGGCTATCTTAGCAGGATCGAAAATCCTACTGGGATAATAATTCGCGAACCCGGCGGTAAAGGCCCACATAGGTTTTTTCTTCCACCAGCTTATCTTCGATGGACCCTTGGCTAAATCCGTGTTACAGGCCAATATCTCTTCGCGAAGAAGAGAGTTTTTCTTGTCAGCAGCCACCAACGCTGCCTCTAAGGCTTCAACTTTGGCTTTCCCCTTGGATCTTTCCTGGCAAGCTCAGCGCGGCAATCATCTAGCTTTGCCCGAGTACGATTCTGAAGTGGCGTTAAGTTCTTCACTTTGGCCAAGGCATGGTCGAACTGCTCTGTCGAACCAGATGAACCTTGAAGTTTGCCACCATGAGCCTTGAGAAAATAATACATTTTGCGGAAGTTGGCCAAAGAATCATTCAGAACGCGCGCGTGCTGAATATCGGGGGGAAGCTGTAGCAACTTCTCTTCATCTTCAGGCGAACCGAACAACTCACCCACTAAAATCACCATTGGTTGATCTCGCGATAACGGGTCCAGTACCCCTAGGGCACGAAGCCCGTCAATTCCAAAGTTTGACAAATCCAACCGATAAAAAGGAGCCCCTTGAGGCCCTTGAGAAGAAAGGTTGGCGACGACAGAAAGAGTGGAGCCGCTGGAGGGATTGCCAGCACAGGAAACAGAAGTGAAGAACAACAGTTGAGGAACCCTCACCGATGGATTAGAAAGTACACTTGAGCTCGAAGCTGGCACCACCACATCAGGAATACAAGAAGAGATAGGAGAATGTGGAGCCTCAGCGGCAAGGGAAGAGCTCGCCGTCAGTGGCGTTTCCGTTGATATCGCAGAAACCTCGATAATGGGGGAAGGTCTCGCTATTGGGGGAACCTTAGTTGATGGCGAAAGAACGTTGGCAGCATAAGAAGAGGGCGTTAATGGTGGAACGTCAACACTTATTGAAGGAAAATCTATGGCGGTACTAGAAGAAGTGGGAATATCAGAGACAACACGGCCCGTCAGTAGCGGCAAAGGAGGACGCATGGCAGTCTCAGTCACCTGATTTTCCTTCTCTTCCCTGAGTCTCTTTCGTTGAGCCTTAGAAACCTGACGAAGGCAAGACTCTATGTCTATATCTTCACCCTCACCCGCACCCGAGTACGAGAAAACCTCTGTCTTGACTATTGGTGGACCTAAGCTAGACCTTATCTCCCGAACGGGCAACCAATTCTCCACAAAGTGAGAAGCGCGAGTAGAAATGCGCCCTCTTTGAAGGGCAGCCCCCGAAGTTCTTCTTTTCTTTAATGGGATGCTACAGTCAGGTGGAGCTCTGGAAAATATAGAAGGAGACGTTGTTGGAGGAGGCACGACTCTCAAACGAGCGTCATCCGCTTTGGATGATTGATCGATAACGCCTCCTGCAAAAAGTGACATCAGCAAATGAAAAGGAAGAACGATAATGCTAAAATGTAAAGACTCACCTACGGCACACTCAGATAAAGGTCTGTACAAGGCAAAGTTTTGAATCTGAAAGGGCGTCTCCATCTCTAACAAGGAGTCAGCTTAAGCGAACTCCTTTCTAGACAAGACGACCGGTTTCACCCAGCCAGTATCAATGATGCCCCGGTTAAAACCCCTACGCCACAAGTGGGAAGGCAACTCAATAATGAAGAAACCACCTTTCCAGTCATCAATGGTTTCTTCAAACTCTCAAAAATTTTGCCAGAAAGACTGGGCATATGCGTCATTCCATCTTAGAGTAACGCTCACTAGACCATTGTGACAAGTAAGGCTGAAGAATTTACGAAACAAATCAATAGAAGGGGCAAGAATATTCTTCATTTCGCAGGCGCGGATGAAAGCATAGATACCATACCATGATGATGGCGTTATCTGCGCCGGGTTAATCTCATATTGACATAGTTTATCCTCTATCGAGGCATGAACAGGAAGGCGGAAACCATAAAGAAACATCTTAAAATACAAGATCCTACGTGTTCCCCACAGGACGTCATGAAGCCTCATATGCTTCTCTAGGAGCATAACGGTATAACCACTAGGGAAAGAGATGCCATGACTCTCTAACTCGAGCAGCAGAACGGTCTCACAAGTAAAAACACTTGCAGTATTCTCGATCTCAGGATCTATAGGCTCCCGAGGGCCAGTTTGAGATCTCGTGCGACTCATAATGAAGAGGTAGTTAAAAGGAAAACCAGAGGAACGTGAAATAAGGTACTTTAGAAAGAAGAATAGCAGAACAGACGAATCGCCTGAGTCGATGAGCAGTTTGGAAAGTTTTCTTCAAGAAAAGAAGAAGAACAGAGAATAGCAGGAAAAATTCAAAATACGAGTAAAAGTTTGAGAAGAAAGAAGTTGTTTCCTTTTAAAAGGCCCAAACCTGGCGAAGGCGACTAATTGGCCAATCAGAATGAAACACGCGTAAAATCGAAAGTGACACGTGGAAAGGAATCAGAAGAACATTTAAAGCCAAGCATTTATATATCTAGAAGAAGAAGGCAGTTAACAACAAGAAGTTAAAAAGATGGTTGCGCGGAGCAGTAACCAACCGCTTGGCGTTAACTACCTAATGATTATAGAGTTAACGCCAGAACACAATAACAAAGGGAAGACAACGGGAAACACTACTTTATTCATGAAAAAGCCATACGGCATCTACAACATGCATAACGGGCAAAGTCAGTCCTCGTCGAGCCAGTAAGAAGGCTAGTAGAAATCCTCTACATCCGAAGACAACAGTTCTGCGTCAAGTAAACGGAAAGGATCATCAGCCTTTTTCTCTTTGCCAAGCCCTGACCGAGGGTCCTCTGAAGGCTTTTTCATCTTCCAAGGAGTCGTGCACGACTCCCTCTTGACGGCGGAAGCCATATTTTCAAAACTAACGTCGCTAACTGGGATTCTTTCCATGAAATGACCGATGTGAGGAAACAGTTCATCACCCTTCCTTACTAGAGGAGTGTAAGAATTCGAGCAAATGTCGAGGGACCCAGAAGTTCCCTTTTTAGATCTCTTGTGACCCTTACATCGAGAGAGTCACCTTTTTCAGCACGGCGGAGAAGGATAGTCAGAATCGGGAGAAGTCAGAGGAGTTGGTGGAGAGTCACGCTCGTCCGCATCCATGGAATATGAGTCCACCATGAAATTACAGGCGATCTCAACAGAGAAACGAAATGAAGATGAACAGGAAAAAGAAAGAAAAATCCCATTAAATAGCCGTGGCGAAAGGACATTCCCACCTTTTTGCACGCCCTCTGAGGATAATTAATACGCCTTGAGAAGAATGATCATAATTACAAAATTAGATCTTGTGATTACCTCTGGTAGATATTCGCACTGATCAAGAGATGCCAGTAAAACCGCCCAGTCAGTTGGCATTGAAAAGGTGGCGCGAAATTAATGCAAGAAACGGTTAGCAGTAACCTTTAATCACCATTTGGCGAATAAGGAAAGGCAAGTCTTTTGAAGTCCAACCAACGACGGGATCATTTTTTGTTGGGCTAAGGTTAGTCCCAACTAACATGACGTTTACACACTACAGAGAGCAGAATGTCACAAGCAGTATAACGGGAAGATATTTTATTTATGGCCTAAACGGCCTAAATGTATGACCGCATACATACAAAATACAAAAGAAAAATAAAGGAACACGAGGACGACTGCAAGTGGTCAGGCATTGGACCCGGCGTCATCATCTAGCACGGAAGGAATCTCCCTCAGAGCATCCACCACCGAAGTTAGTTCGGAGGAGGAAACCCTCATGCCCTTCAAGCAGCACCCTAGCAGATCCTTCCTTTGCGACAGCATGGCGACGACCACCTGAATGCGGGAGACAACAGCAGCCAACTTCGATACACTCTCCAGAGGACTGAAGTCCTCCAGAGAAGCCGCACCTTTCTTGGACAGAAGAGGGGTCATCATCCCCTGAAGTTCCAGAATATCCTCAGAGGTCTTAATCAGCATGGTCTCCAGAAAGGCAACATCAGCTTCAGTGAGATTCTTCAGAATATGGGCCTTAGAGATCAAGAAATTTCTGGTCAGTTCGTCCATGGTGAAAATGTCAGAAGAAATATGGAAAAGATGAGAAACATTAGTGCAATAGAAAATCCAATTTATAGGCCCAAGGGAATGACGGTTTGAAAGACATGCCTCTCGGTAATCGCACCACCCCGTTACCTCGCAGAGCATGGAACATACAAGGACGAAAATGGAGCGATAGCCCCTTGGTAAACACTCGGGCTCATTTTCGGTTGCGCTTATGATAACTATAGAAGCAATTCTAGGGGCATTTTCGTCCGTAGACCATCGAGGTTTCGCCCCACACACATCGATGGTCGACATCAGCGGGTGGGGGGGGGGTCTCACACGTTATCTAGCCACAAATGGCGTTATCCCATCCCAAGCAAGACATGACGTCACTTGAGGTACTTGGGCGTTATCTTCCACAGATAACACCCACCCCATACGAGATAACACCCATATTTTGCCTATAAATACCCCATCATTCAAGACAAAAGGTAAGCCTACGATTGCTAGTCGAATCCCTGCCATTTGAAACAACCTTACTAACTTAAGCATCGGAGTGTCTATGCCGGAGACCCCCTCCGGTGCTTTGCAGGTACACTAGACGGTAAGTGCAGTGATTCCGAGTGACCATCTTCCTCACCTACCCATCTCCAGAACCCCAAATCTTATCAGCTATCTTCGACACATTCTCCAGAGGGTTGAAATCCTCCATAGAGGCCGCACCTTGCCGGGACTGTAGAGGAGTTAACATCCCCTGAAGTTCCAGAACATCCTCGAAAGTCTTAGTCACCATGGACTCTAGAAAGCCAATGTCGGCCTGGGTGATATTCTTCAGAGTGTGAGTCTTGGAGATCAGAAAATTCTTGGTCACTTCGTCCATAGTGGAAATACTGAGAGAGATGCAGAAAAGATGTGGAGAATTAGTGCAGAGAGAGATTCAATTTATAGGCATAAAGGAATGCCGATTTGAAAAGACACATTTCTCGAAAATTGAACCACAACCGTCATCTCGAAGACCGTCGAGTGGACAAGGTAAAAAATGAGTCGATAGCCCTTAGTAAACACTCGGGTTCATTTTTGGTTGGGCTTATGATAACTATAGACGAGGTTCCAGGGTATTTTTGTCCTTACACTAGATGTCAAGGCCGGAACATTGTAGCTATTACCGGAGGTGAACCACTGTAGTTATTGCCCCTCTCCCTACGCGGAACCCTAGGATGGTTGACATCAGCGGATGGGGTCTCACCCGTCATTTAGCCACACAAACGGCGTTATCCCATCCCAGATAGTACCAGGCGTTATAGAGGGATACGGGCATTATCATCCCTAGATAACACCCGTCCCCTATAGCTAACACCTACTTCTTGCGTATAAATACCTCAGCACTTAAGATAAAAAGTAAGCCTACGATTGCTAGTCGAACCCCTGCTATTTTCACAACCATACTAACTTAAGCATCAGAGTGTCTACGCCGGAGACCCCCTCCAGCGCTTTGCAGGTACATGGACCGCCTTCATGTCATATTGCTACAGCCTACCCAACAAAATATGGCTCCCTCTCATAGGTACCACGTTGCAATATACATTACAATCAAAGCTCCCAATGTTGAACGAAATTAAGACTCGATGTATCACCTCTATATCTCCTTTGTTCGTCATCCATTGTAGCTTGTAAGGCTTCTCTCGCTTGATCAATGGAAGGATAAGCTTACTCACAAGCAAGTCACTTGCACAATTGGTGAAGCTTCCATTATCAATAATCACAGAACACACTCTCCCATTCACTTGACACCTTGTGTGAAATAAATTAGTCCGCTGCTCTAAGCCTTTCTCCTCGACTCTAGGTTGTACACTTAAGGCCCGCTTAACCATAAGTAACCTCTCGTCTTCGCATTCATCAACCACACAATCATCCGAATTGCTATCTCTTTCAATCCTCATATTTTTAAGAATCTCGGACTCATGCTCATGTTCGTTCTCCCACTTGCCATTCTCCTTGATAATAAGCACACGCTTATTAGGGCACGCCGAAGCAATGTGTCCTCAACCGGAAGACTTAAAATAAACAATGCTTCTCCCTCTATGAGGATTTATGGAAGAATTGCTACCATCGATATCATTTTTAGGCACACTAGAGCTCTCACTCTTAACCTCTTTTTCACTCGGTGTTTCATTCTTTTCCTCCTTCTCCCATGTCGACTTCTTTCAAGCCAACGTTTTACTTCGCTCATCGCTAGGGTAAGACCTCGTCTTCCTTTACCTCCCGATTTAACCCATTCAAAAACCTCACCATAGTTGCCTCAATGTCCTCCATGACTTGCGCTCTTACTAAGGCAACCTCCATCTTGTTAAAATAATCACTAACTCTCTTACTCCCTTGAGTTAGCGTTTGTAAACACTGATGTAGATCCCTTTGAAAGTGTGTGGGTATAAACCGATTCCTCATTAGCATCTTCATATCCTCCCAAGTTGCAACCGGTCCGATAACTCGCTCACTTGTTTGGTTTGAAGAATCCCACCAATGCACGGCGTATCCATTAAACTCCACCAATGCTAACTTCACTTTGTTCTCCGCTGAGTAGTTGTGACAAAGGAAAATAGATTGTACTTTCCTTTCCCACTCTAGGCACACGTCTGGGTTATCCTTCCCTTCATAGGGAGGGATTTTTAACTTTATGCTCCCAAGGTTTCCGTCAACTTGACTACCAAACATTCTCCCTTCGCTATACCTTGCATTAACTCCTTGCCTCTCATAGGCGTCTTCTCGCTCAGCCTCCTTATAACAGCGCTCTCATCTAGGTTGGTGTCTAGGTCCATGAGCACGTATGTGTGGCTCACGCTCATCGTTGTTGTGCCATGATGGCTTACGCTTGCGCCATGGTGGCTCACGCTTAAATCTACGCCTAGGGTTAGAGTTAGGAACTCGCGGCTCACGTCTTTCCCTAGGGAAAACCTCCTCGTAGTCATCCTCATCGTCCGTGTCTTCTCCTTGGGGACTTCTAGGTCTTCTCAAATTCGGTCCAATTGCCATAACGCCAACAACCCTCTCGGTTAACTCTCTAATGCTCTCATCCGAAGTTTGCTGTCTTTGCTTGATTCCATCAAATCTCGTGTTGAGATTTTGCATGAGGGTAATGAACTCTTGCTGTAGCTTGATGTACGATTGCTCCGTCAGGACTCTGGACAAAATTAAAACAAAAATACAAATGACACTTTGGGGGACAATTTGTGATCTAATTGACACTTTTTGGGACTGTTTTATGACTCTTTTTATGACACTTTAGGGACTTGATTTTGTGACTCTTTTTGAGAAAGTAAAGACACAAATAAAATTATAAATGACTCATCTACTCTTCTTTTTGACTCAAACAAATCGTACTTCAGATTTGCTTTTACAAGGACACAAAACTAGATTTTGAAAAAATATTTCTAAATCGACATCAATCTACTCTTCTCGTCGATATAAGGATCGCTAGGAATCCACCTAACTCTACCAATCTCCAAGTCGAGGTTGAACAATGCCTGCTGAAGTAAGGAACGCTAAGAATCCACCTAACTCCGCCGATCAATAAGTGAGGTTCGTAGCATAAGGTTCGCCAAGAGTCCACCAGACACCACCACCTAGGGTTTTTGTTCGAGTCCACAAATGGAAAATGGGAGTCCACCCAAGAAAATAGTCTTAACAATCCATTTGATCAAATTCAGTCCTTCGATTAATGAAGCCAATCGGCTATATGTAGGCAAAGCCTAGTAGAAGTTTAAGTAAAACTAGGAAATATAATTAAGGCCTAAGTTCTAAATAAAATAGGAATAGAAGTTCTAAATAAGAAATAACTCTAATAATTAATTAAATAATTACATCCTAATTATTCTAGAACTCCTGGACGTCTTCCGACTTCAACTCCCTTAATGGCTCGGTCAATGCGCACCAAAATACTCCCTCGAGCCATCTTCTCTTTTACTCTTGCACTTGGGCTGAAACTTGGCCCAAACCTTTATAACAAGTGTCTGAACATGTTACAAGGCTCATCGTTCCATTCGCTCATGCCCAAATCCATATGGCTCGGTTATGATCTCTCAGATGCGCTAATGGTGCGTCCGTCAAGACATTTCCATGCGTTCTTCCAATCCAACCGTGCGCTTGACTTGAAACTCAGTCTAGACACTCCTAATAACCTTCTTTGTCTTCTATTTACTCCAGAAATCACATCGGAGTTCATCTTTCCATGTCTGGCTCGGTTGGTGCCTAAATGTGCTTGTGCGCGCGCTAGGGTTTGTGCGGCTGTGTACGATGCGCAGCGCATGCCCTCCTCGGCCTAAGGTCTACTCTCTCCATATGATGACCCTTCTCTTAACCCCGTGAGGTTGGTTTAACCTTGCTCGACTAGCTACGACCCTCTTGGATCGACGCCATAGTGTGACTACGCCTTGCTGCATGGTGCATGGGCCTAGGATCGTATCACCCAAGATTATGTCAATCCTCAACAACATCACTGCTAGGCTTGAGGAGATGGACCTAAAATTGAGGACTATCACTGTTATGGCCTTACCTTTCTAAGGCCCATGCGGCACCTAGATCCCGCAACAGTACTGTCCAACACTCAATCTAGCCTCCGCCCTTCCTTCCAAACGCACTACTAGTTCTCTACTCGGACCCAACTTCAATACTAGTTATTCTTTTCTCTCCATTACCATTCTTTTTACTCTTCCACAACTCCTTCAATTGTGGTCTCATCTCTCATACTCGCCTCTGAAGAAGTGCATTCTAGGGATGATCGATATTTCCTCAGTATCCGACTCCTCTGGTCAATACTCTTAGAACTTATTGATCATACCATAATACCACGTCTTCCAACCAATCTCTCTTATCTTTTATCTCTCGATCGCATGCTCACTCTTTTCATGCGGCCTGTTTTCGCCTTACTCATTTCTTTATCACTCTTTCTTTTCTCCATTCTCACTACTCTCACCAAAGCCTTCATCATAGGGCCATAACATTGCGTCGCACTTGTTCCCGTTCCAGCATCCAGTATCAGATCCGCTTGTCTAGCTTTCTCATGGCATAAGCGTCTCTAGCACATAGACGTGTCACCCCTCCGAACCGACACACTTAGCACGTAGGCGTGTCGTTCCACCGAACTGACACCCTTGGCACCTAAGCGTGTCGTTCCTTCGAACCGACACTCTTTTGTAAGGTATCACTTTGTCGTTCCTCTGCGCATTATATCGTATCCCTCTAGGTCAGGCTCTTCTGTGCGTTATATCGTATCGATCTGGGTCAAGCGCCTCTGCGCGTTATATCGTATCCCTCTAAGCCAAGCGCCTCTGCGCGTTCTCATTCTTTCTCCTAGCTCAAGTCCGTTTGAGCCAGTGAATTTTGTACCGCTTCATGCATATTGTAATTCTGCCCCACCGGGCCTAGCGCCATTGTGCATTATGGTTTTGCCCCATCGGGCCATGCGCCTCTGCGCAATGTGATTCTGCCCCACAGGGCTAAGCACCTCTGCGCATTGCAAATTATCTTGCTAGCTCAAGTCCATCTGAGTCAGCTATTCTCATGTGTATAATCAATTTTTTTTGTGTTTTGTTTTGTTTGTACAGATGGTTTATTACTTATTCATTTCCTCCCCCACTTCAATCATCGATGTCCTCATCGATTCATCTCCATGGGTTGACTCGCATATCCTTACATTCGTCAAGTACACAATATAAGGCTCAAGACAATCTCTAAAGGAACACTTCCCTTTTGACTTCTTATCCGTTATTACTTACTCAATTCCTACTACCTGAATAAACCTTCCATATCACATGGTTGTTATATTCAAACTCATACTCGCATTATGTCCGACTTGATTTGTGCATTCTATTAACCATTCCATGGACTAGAAACACTAGCTACCCATACTATGGTCTAAGGACTCTAGCTACCCAAAGTATAGACTAGAAACTCTAGCTACCCATCATATGCATTAATAGTCTCACTCCTCAATCTACATAATCGCTGATACTTTCGTATCCCAGTCTCGCCTCATGGTTCTCATTGTAGGATCCCACCTTTTCCTCGAGGTTCTATGATGGCCTACCGACACATTATCACATATATTGTCTCACGCTTTCCACTCTTTGACATTCTAACACTATAAGTATGATTTCTCCTCAAAAGGTTCCTCATGCTTAAAATGTAGAATTCATTGTGGTTGTCATGACGAACATAGATTGGTCTCCTCTTTATCTCGATAGAACTCGTGTTGGATCTCCTTGCCTGATCACTATGTTATGCGTGTAATACAAAAGCCAACAACTGCTTTTCTCTGCATTACTCATCCTCATGCGTGTTTCCTCCGAAAACCAGCCACCGCATTCTCATCTAGAGTACTTGGCCTCTAGGTTCTCACTTGTCTCTGTCATATCCACGCCTCACCCCTATTGTTGGGCTAACATTTTACTAGCATCCATAAATTCATAATTCCTGTCAACTCATATTCTCACATCTTGACATCACAAGATATTATCGGACTTAGGCTCTTCAAACTTTAGCTCCTCGAACTTTAGCTTCACAAGGTTCTGGTTTCACAAGCGTTAGTTTCACCACTTTAGCTTCTCAAACCTTTCACTTATCATATCTTCGCTCCAAGTTTTCTTGCAAAGGATTCCGAAAGAAAGCTACCGGTGGCACCTGTGTCAATGAGGGCCTCTATGGAATAACTTCGCATTTGAACCGTCCCATACATTTCTCTTCGCCATCTCCTATCTGGCCAACTGTTTCTTCTAGGTCGATGAAAACTCTTCTCTGAAAGGTTTTCGCCCTCAATGGTCTCTTGGTTCTGAGTTCATAGATCCTCGAGCCACCTACAACGCACTCAAGGTAACTTTTGTAAAGCACTCAATAGCTTGTGGGGACCTTCACAGATAAAGCACGCAGTAAGTCCCTGAATGAAATTGAACAATCTGTCGGCCTTCAACATCTCCTTAATATTGTGCAAATTATCGCACAGGAACTGTTTGCACAAGGTCACGCAAGCTCACACTGGCAGCATATTCCACCTCTTTTGGGAAAATGTTTTCCTTAACTCTGCTTTAAACTCTTCTCGCGCATCAATGCTACTAGCGCCCAAGCCATTCTCTACTTGTGCGCACACGCCTGACTAAGGCAAGGGATCGATGCTCATGGCCATTTCCAAAGTCACTCCTGCACGTCTTGTATTAAGGCTTCTCTTGTCCTCACTCATACGTAGGACCGACTCGAATCCAAACTCTTAAGGCTTAGTCGAACCCAAGACTAACGCCCAGGTCATTCTCTACTTCTCGCGCACATGTCCGACTAAGGCGGGCCTTTTAATACTCAGGGTCATCGCCTAAGTGGCTCGTATGCATCTCATAGTAAGGCTCTTCTTGTCCTCGGCCATCACTCACACGTAAGACAAGCAAGACTTCTGCAATTCTCCAAGACCCGCTCACTCGGCCTCTCACCCAAGCTCGCATATAACTCTCAGCCATATTTCACATCTGAAAGCCACGCCACTCGTGCCTCACGACCATGTTCGCTCACGCCTCTCAACAACGCACGACCATGTCATAGGTCGGGCCTTTTCATCACGGCATATGCTTGCCCTTCGCCTAAGGCAAGGCTTTTATCCAATTTTGAACCTTTAGATAGAGCTTTCGTAGCAACGCTCCTCAATATACTAGTGTCATTTCTATCTCGGCGCACCTAACATCCGAAGACTTTGCAATCGCAAAGAACCCAAGTTTAGCTCCACTACCACCTCTCACGACCTTACCTTTCTAAGGCCCGTGCGGCGCCTAGATCCTGAATCTAGGCCAGCCTTCATCCTGATACTTAACAGTACTATCCAACACTCAATCTAGCCTCCGTCCTTCCTTCCATGTGCACTACTAGTTCTCTACTCGGACCCAACTAGAAGTGGCCATCATAGCAAAGCCATCATGGCAGCACCCCTTCCATAACACGAAAGGCTCACTCGCACACCTATTATGGACCCACATAGGAGACGCTCACTTAAGTAAGCATACTCTCGTATCTTGCCTAGGGGTTGGTGGAGAGCTATCACACCCAAAGATATCCCTTCATATAACCGATAAGGGATAATCCGTCAACTCCACGCGCCTTCGGCGCGTCTCAGGGTCGATGTTAAGGCTAAGCTTGCACACCAAGGCTTAGACCTTAACAATCACGGTCCGCACCGAAATGTCAAGGGGTGGAGTTCCTATGGTACATTTTGCACCGAACCATAACCATTCATCGGGCTCTCATGTGTAGGGAGTACCTTTATAAGGAAACAATCAACATTTCCAAGAGGGGTTGGTTGAAAGTGAAGGAGGAGATGGGGAGGATGAGTCTCCAAGGCACAAGCGCGAACCAAGGGTCATCATGAACGGTGAGATGACGAGCGCGAAGATGAGGATTTCAGTTATGAGCGAAGAGGTAGATTTGAGGAAAGGTGACCTAGAGTTGAAGACAGGGTCGACGCCAATATAGGAAGTATCAAGATGAAGATTCTATCTTTTGAGGGAAAGGATAATCCAGATGCTTACTTGGCATGGGAATGAAAAGTTCACTCAATGTTTCTTTGTCATAATTATTCCGAGGACAGGAAGGTTAAGTTAGCTTCAATGGAGTTTAGTGGGTATGCCATCCATTGGTGGGATCAGTTGAATGCAACTAGAGAAAGGGTTGGTGCCGGTCCAATTCGAACTTGGGAGGAGATGAAAACCCTAATGAAGCGACGTTTTGTACCCGCCTATTTCCACCGCGACCTTCACCAACGGTTGCAAACCATGACACAAGGAAGTAGGAGTGTGGGAGATTATTTTAATGAGATGGAAATAGCGCTGGCTAGAGCACAAGTGAATGAAGACGTGGAAGCTAAAATGGTAAGGTTTCTCAATGGCCTTAACCGAGAGATAGCCCATGCGTTAGAGTTGACGCATTATAACACCTTAGAGGAGATGCTTCACATGGTGATTAAGATAGAGAAACAAAGAAAGTGAAGACCTTCTTACACTACTTCCACTTCACCTAGTGCAAAGCCCACACCATGGAAGAAGACGTCTTGGGTCAAGGACACCAAGGGTACGAATTCGGTACCTAAGGTGTTGTCGTTTAACTATAGCACTAAGGGAACGCTGGGTTCAAGTGGACCTCCAAACGTGAACAACAATAATTCTTCTTCTACTATAATAAATTGAATTCCTATAAAGGATATAATATGCTTCAAATGTGCCAAAAAATGACATAGATAACCCAATAAATGAGTGTTGCTCATTAAGGATAATGGTGACCTAGGGTCGGGTGACGACCAGGAGGTTAAGGAGGTTGGTTGTGAGGAGGAAGAGGAAGAGAAGAGAGGTTCAGATGATGATATATAAATGGCCGAGCAAGGTTATACAATTGTGATTATGCACAATCTAAGCGCCCAAGCCAAAGCCAAAGTGTGTGAATAAGAACAACGGGAAAACCTTTTCCACACCCGTTGATTGGTTGCCCAGAAGTTGTGCTCCATGATCATTGATAATGGGAGTTGCACAAATTGCGCAAGTACCTTGTTAGTGCATAAATTAGGGTTGTTGACCTTGAAGCATTCGAAACCCTCTTAGTGTCATTCTCCATTGGCAAGTACAAGGCAATTTGGTAGGGAAGTGACTCATGAAGGAAGGAGCAATCACTACAAGTTGGTGAAGGATGGAAAGAAGTTCACACTTGCTCCGTTAACACCAACTCAAGTCTTTAAGGATCAACAATGGCTAGTTAAATCCTATGCCTAATATGAGATCACTAGGAAGATTGAGAGATAGAGAAAAGGGTTGAGTGTTGAAAAGAAAAAGAGAAATTGTGAGCAGAATAGCTCCCATGAAAAGAGTGAGCATGGGAAGAGAGAAAGTGAGCAAAATAGCCTGCGTGAAAAGAGTGAACATACGAGAGGAAAACACTTGCATGAAAAGATTGAGCATGCAAAAATTGGCGTTTCTAAATCAAAAGGAGAGGATTAAAAAAAGAGAGAGAGTGTTTATGCCAAAGGGAGAAAAGTGAGGCAAGCTTTAATGATGCAAAATCAAATCAGGCCGCCCATTGCTTTTACTTTTCTTTAGGCCTTTATGCCTAAGTGCCTCTAAGTCTAATCCTTTGAATTTTCTTCCTCTTGGTATTTCTTCTTTTTTTAGGAGTTCAAAGACGTTTTGCCCCAAGAGATGCCACCCGGTTTGACACCGATCCGAGGAATTGAGCATCAAATTGATTTTACACCCGGTTCTTCAATTCCTAACCGACTGGCTAATAGGAGTAACCCTGAGGAGACCAGGGAGTTGCAGAGGCAAGTAGATGAGCTACTTAGCCGTGGCTATGTGAGGGAAAGCTCGTCCCCATACGTCATGCCCGTGATCTTGGTTCCTAAGAAAGATAGAACTTGGCGCATGTGTGTTGATTGTCGAGCGGTCAATAAAATCACTGTAAAGTATCGCCACCCTATACCTCATTTAGATGACATGTTAGATGAATTAATTGGTAGCAAAGTGTTTTCAAAAATTGATTTAATGAGTGGTTACCACCAAATTCGCATGAAAGAGGGTGATGAGTGGAAAACTGCCTTTAAGACTAAGTATGGTCTATATGAATGGATGGTTATGCCGTTTGGGTTAACTAATTCCCCTAGTACCTTCATGAGATTGATGAATCATGTTCTTAGGAACTTCATTGGTAAATTTGTAGTGGCTTATTTTGATGATATCTTGATTTATAGTAAATCACTTGATGAATATGTTTCACATCTTAGGTCAATCTTTATTACACTTCGTGAACAACAATTGTATGCTAAGGTTAAAAAGTGTTCCTTTGCTTTAGAACAAGTCAGCTTTATTATGTTTATTGTGAGTGTAGATGGCGTGAAGGTAGATGAGGAGAAGATCAAGGCGATCAAGGAGTGACTAACTCCAAAGAGCACAAGTGACGTGCCCTCGTTCCATGGCCTAACGAGCTTTTATAGGCATTTTGTCAAGGATTTTACTACAATTATTGTGCCCTTAAATGAGTTGACTAAAAATAATGTTCCTTTCAGGTGGGACCAACCACAAGAAGAGGCATTTTGCATGCTTAAGGAGCGATTGTGTTCCGGGCCCGTCTTAGCCCTTTCGGACTTTGATAAGGAGTTTGAAGTTGAGTGTGATCAAGTGGGCTTGGGATTGGAGTTGTCCTTATGCAAGAGAAGTGTCCCATTGCCTACTTTAGTGAGAAATTGAAGGACGCTCAGCTTAGGTATCCAACCTATGACAAGGAGGTTTATGCCCTTGTGCGCGCACTAGAAGTGTGGTAGCATTACTTGATGCCGCGAGAGTTTGTAGTTCACACGAATCACTTGAGCTTGAAGTACCTTAAGGGACAAGGTAAGTTGAACTGACACCATGCTATATGGATGGAGTTCATAGAGTCCTTCCCTTATCAAATTCAATACAAACAAGGTAAGGAAAACATAGTGGCCGATGCACCATTGCGAAGGCATGCGCTTATCTCTAGCCTTAACAATAAATTGCTTGGTTTTTCGCATATAATTGAACTTTATCCTAATGATTCTAACATTAGTGATATTTATAACACTTGCATGACTAGAGCTGAGTCTAAATTTTATAGGCATGAGGGATATTTGTTCAAACACAAGCGTTTATGTATGCCACATTGTTCATTGCATGAATTATTTATGAATGAGTCACATTGTGGCAGTTTAATGGGTCAGTTTGGTGTGACTAAGACTCTAGATGTACTTAAAGAACATTTTTATTGGCCTGACATGAAGCGCGATGTTTGCATTGTCGCTCGGTGTTTGATTTGTCGAAAGGCAAAATATAGGGTTGCCAATCATGGCGAGTACATGCCCTTATCCGTGCCTTCCCACCCTTGGACCGATTTATCCATGGATTTTATTGTAAGGCTGCCTAAGTCTAGGCAAGGGAAGGATAGCGTCTTTGTAGTAATAGATCATTTTTCTAAGATGGCTCATTTTATTCCTTGTGCTACTACTGATGATACGACTCAAGTAGCTAACTTTGTTTTCAAATATGTGGTGCGCTTACATGGTATGCCTTTGAGTATAGTTTGCGATCGTGATGTGAAGTTCCTTAGCCATTTTTAGAGGGTGTTGTGGAAGAAGCTTGGCATGAAGTTGCTCTATTCGACATCTCATCACCCACAAACCGATGGCCAAACAGAAGTGGTTAACCGAACTCTTGGTTCCTTATTGCGCACTTTGGTTAATAAGCATGTTTGTTCTTGGGTTGAGTATATACCGTTTATTGAATTTGCTTATAATCGATCTATTCATTCTAGTACACATTATTCACCTTTTGAAATTATGTATGGCTTTAATCCGTTGAAACCTTTGGATTTGACCCCTTTGCCTCTCAATGATGTTACTAGTCTAGATGGAGCTAAGAAGGCAGAATTGGTCAAGAAAATTCATGAGCAAGCCAAACGCAACATTGAGAGAATGAACGAGAAGTTGGCACATAAGAGAAACGATAGAAGGAAGGTTGTGTCATTCAATGTAGGTGATAGGATGTGGCTACACTTACGTCGAGAATGGTTTCCAGCCCAACACTATGGGAAGATGGCCGCAAGAGGTGACGATCCTTTCCAAATTATTGAGAAGATCAACAACAATGCCTAAAAGCTTGACTTGCCGAGTGAGTATGGGTTCGTTGCTACATTTAATGTTACTGACTTAAGTTTATTTGATGTAGGTGATAAGTTTGATGGTGCTGAAGATTCGAGGACGAATCCTTTAGCAGGGGGAGGGAATGATGTGAATCCTCGCACAAACCCTAATTCATCGCATGTGCACGCACCAGCCGCAAACCCTAATTTACCGCATGCGGATGCAACAGTCGTGCCATTGTTGCCCGTCGAACCTATGACCCTTGCGAGTGCTAAAAAGCTACAAGTGAAGTTATCCTCACTCATATACAAAGAGTTGGAGCGAGAGACACTCATTGAAGAGGTTGTGCTACAGGAGAAATTCCCAAGGCTTGTGACGTTGCTCATGGTCGTGCCTATTGCATCAGGAACGACTGCCCGAGCCATTTCGGAGCAGGGAGGTTCAATGCAGGAAATGAGTGATTAATATTATATTTCAAGATGTCCTGCATCACTAGACCAAGTTTGAAGTCAAACTGATACGATCCGACCTCCGATGTGAAGGCCGAATGGTATGTAACGAATGGAGGATCTAGCTCAATGAGTTTATGACACAATTTAATAAGGAAACAGTAGGAAATATGGAGACACGCAGCGGAAATGATACAAGGAATAAACACACAAAATACAAGATAATACCCGGATGAATGCGGATGGAGATTAGAGATGATTGCTTGAACAACGATCGATTGAACACTTGAGATATGCTTGATGAATACTTGAATACACGGGCAGAATACTCTCACATTCAACAAACACAAACCGTCCAAAGATGAACACTCAAATATACACTCAATCGCTCACAAATACGAAGTAATAACCGATTACACAAAGATGGAAACTTATTGTTTTCGATTGACTTAAGCCACGGCTTTCCAAACCAAGGCAAACACCAATATTGAGCCCCGGATGAATAAGGAGAATTCTCTCAATCAATATTCATCATCAAAGCTGCATTGAAAATATGCAAGAATTCAACTACTTATAGTTATTACATATTAGGCCATTTGAGACCATAATGCCCTTAATGAGCTCTTCCTTCTCCTTCCTTCTAAGATGGACGAATTCCCTTGTCATTTTGATGGGCTTCCAAGCCCATTTGAAGGGTAAGAGGTATCCTAGAACGTGTCTTCATAATTGGTCGAGTTCGGGTTCGTTCGGGCCTTGTAGACGTAGGCGTGATCGTATCATCACCTTTCCCTTCGAAAGGATTCGTCCTCGAATCCATAGCTTCAATTTCCTCGTTCCCTGTCACATAAAGACTTAAGTTAGTAATGTGAAACGAGTGATTGGTAAATTCATACTCCAAAGATTTCAAAGAATTAAAAGCATAATAATTAATTCTATGGAGTATAAAGAAAGGTGCGCGCGGTGCGCGCGGGGGATGAAAGCTAGGCCACGCGGGTGGCCTAGAGTTGGCACAACAGTCGGGAGGCTTAGGAATGGGTCTTGCATTGGCGCGGGCCTCGCCTACCAATGCCTTGCTGTTTGTGATCGATCCTCTTGGCATCGTGTCATGCTCTTTGATGTCAGAGGGATCCATGATTGTATCATCACCTTTCCCATCGAAAGGATTCGCCCACGAATCCTTAGCTTTAAATCCTTCATTTCCTACCACAAAAATATTTAAGTTAGTAAGTTGAAATGAATGATTTGCATATTTATACTCCAAAGGTAAATAAAAAGTAAAAACGTTGGAATAAATCCAATGGAGTATATGTGACAATTTGCCATGTCTAGGAACCAATTGAGCGTTCGCCTCAACGCCTTCTTTAGTTAGATTTGTACATGTGTGCTCACGGCTCAAGCACATATGTTCGCCTGATTTTGGTACCATGGATGCATTCGTCTTCTCACCTACACACTTAATCAAACTTGAAAACAATTGTGAGAAAATAAAAGGAATTATTCGTTCACGCTTACGAATAAATTCGCCAAATGCAAGAAACAAATTCCTAATATTCACAGTATCCTTACAATCATCCAAATTATTTTCTAACATGCTAGGTACTGTCCTAGTAAGCACAGAAAAACCAATTTTAATTCTACTATCATTTACAAAACAGATTTGACTTCTAGACAATTTAAGCAAGAAAGAATAATTGATGAGATGCAACAATGGTTTCTTTTCACATGCTAAATAAAAATCTTTTAAATTTACATCATGTGAATTAGAATTATGACGAGTTGTAGGCTCTAACCTTGCATCATTTGGAGAAGAGAGTGGTGCATACCTTTGTTCACACCATTGTTGTGCAATTTTGCTTCCTACGCCTCCTAAAATTGATGGTTTGAAGCCATCTTTTGTCCTTCGATTTTTATGCAAGGGAGGCACACAAAGAGTAGGAAAAGAATCATCAATGTTAGGATTAGCTAACTGATCCTCATTGCTCAAAGGCACGCTCATTGGATCAATAGCTTTCACAATTTTTGTTCGCCTCTTTTCCTTACTTTCTTCTCTCAAACTTTCTGTAATTTCAATGACACTCTCTTTGGCATGCTTGTTGTTTTCATACCGTGTATTTTCCTCATCAATTCTTTCATTTTCTTTCCTCTCACACTCTTCTCTCTCATTTTCAAGCTCACATTTTTCACTCAATGCTGTAGAATTTACAGCCACACTCCTTTCAATCAAATTAAATTTTTCAGTCACCTTTGGGTCACAAGATTGAGGTGGTGTGGGCTGTTTTTGTTGAATGACTTGTGCATGTTGTACCACTTCCGATTTGGACTCAAAAACAGTAGCAGAAGATTTTTGGTCACTCGGGCAGCCTTGGAATGAGCTACTGTCTTGTTCCATCAAACACCCATGAATTTCAATTTCGTAGGCAAATTGAATCATGGATGATAAGCTTGTAAACTCATAGAGGGCAAGCTGTCTTCTAATCACTTTATTTAATCCACTTTGAAACAAATCCATGATCATCCTCTCATTATCTTGAAGATAAGTCTTGATGAGTAAATCATCAAATTCTTGATAATATTCCATCACGGTATTGATTCCTTGTTGAAGGGAGGACAACTCGTCTTCTAAGAATTCTCGATAGTATGATGATACAAAACATGCTCTCATGACATGTCTCATTTCAGCCCAAGTTGCAATTGGATCTTCTCTTCTTGCTCTTTCACAACAAATGTGGTACCACCAAATCTCGGTATCGTCATCAAATGTCATTTGAGCAAGCTCAATTTTCTGTGCTTCGGAAAAATTATGACATTCAATGGCCTTCACAAGGTGGTATTCCCATTGGATAAATTCAGCTGGTTGAAAAGATGCTCTACAAGTAGGAATTGTGACTTGAAAAGGATCAAAGTTGGTGCAGCTATTAGTAGAGGAGCCATAGCCAAGGCCTTGTTCGAAGAGACCTAGGCCATAGCTTGATTGACAAGAATTTAGTGAAGTCATTGTACCTACAAAATTAACAAACTATATATATGTATAAACGTTAGTTAAACAAATCGCTCCCTCACGTGTTTACACTCGTGTTTAAGCCCTCAAAATCTGTACTCACACAATCACTCAAACTCCTCTGTATTCAATTCCGTGTCTTGCATAAAAATCAACCAACAATCTCAAGTTCAATCAGGAAGACTCAATCAAGAACGCTAGAAACACCAAGGCAGTTTGCTGGAATTTTTCTGACAGTTTTCCAAATATTTCGGCTATTGGCCTTTAAAAATAGTAAACGTTGGAATTTTGTCACAAAATTTAATATGGGTACACTTGAGGTTGAGGACTACAATTTTCATTCAGGTCGAAACACGAAATTCAGCTGGAAACTCAATGAAAAACTGTTCGCAAGATGATCGCGCAAAATAGTTTGCTGGAAAATTCTGGGCAGTTTGCGTAACTTTCGACTATGACATACGAACAATAGGAAACGATGGAATTAGTTTACAAAATTTAGTATGAACAATCCTAAGACAAAGCTCTACAAATTACAGCCAAGAAAGAAGAAAAAATTCGGCTGAAGACACAATAAAAAGGGACAAGACTCAAGGACACATTTGCTGGAAAATGGTGAGTTGACTTGAGACTTGGAAAAGAGAAACGAAAATGTGTTTAGGACTCAAGGAATTGACACAAAGGACTTGAACACTCAAATATAAAAGACTTAAGTGAGTGTTTAGGAAAATTAGCAAAGTATTCTTGGTGTTGAGGACTCCTCACGTTTTTCTCTCAAGAGCTAACACAAGAGGTGTTTAGTTTAGGACTTTTAGTTTGCAACTTTTCTCTCTTTTGTTTAGGACTTTTGTGTATCCTAAAGATTTTGTTTGGTTCTAAGAATTTGTTGCTTACTAGAAGGATACTTGAGGATCTCTTGTTCAGCAAATGAGGGAAGATTTTTGACTTAGAGGGCACTCACACGTTTTTGAGACAAAGAGGTAGGTGACACTAAGACTTTTCTCTTCATCACTGTTGAGGGTGAGGACTTTTTGAGTATCCTATAGATTTCATTTGACTCCAAAATTTTGCAGACCTCAAGAGATATCTTGGAAGATTTAATGTTCAGGAAATCTAGGGATTATTTGAGGTGGAAGATATTCACGTTTATGACCCTAAAAACTAGGAGAAAAGAAGATTTATTTAGGACTTTTGTGTCACTCTTATCTCTCACTTCATTGACTTGGTGTAACAATGGAATACTTCTGCTAAAACACTTTGAAACACTACAAAAGACTTAGAAGAAGATTAAACTGACCTTGATTCGTCTTCCCCAAGTGTTGAAGACGAAAAGACTCAAGAAAACAAGATGAACGCATGAAGAACACAAAGAGTGTTCTTGACAGACTTTCGAATTTTGACTCTTAAAAATAGCAAACGACAATATTACATCATGAAATTTAATAGAGACGTTGCTAAGACACAGACCTACAACTTTTACGAAGGGACAAAAACACGATTCTTACTGGAAGATACAGAAAATGGACTCGCAACACAAGAACAGATTTTCTCGGATAAAATCTGCACACTTTTCTTAGGCGGTCAAAAAGTATGGAAATTTTACCGAATTTACAGATGACTCAAAAACAAAATTTGTCACTAACAGATTGAAGTTTATTTATACAAACTTTCAGAGTTTTCTGAACTGTAGGACTCACACAAACTGGACAGGAACGAACACAAAAACAAACTCGGAGCGCCAGAAGCTCCGCTACCACTTGATACGATCCGACCTCCGATGTGAAGGCCGAATGGTATGTAACGAATGGAGGATCTAGCTCAATGAGTTTATGACACAATTTAATAAGGAAACAGTAGGAAATATGGAGACACGCAGCGGAAATGATACAAGGAATAAACACACAAAATACAAGATAATACCCGGATGAATGCGGATGGAGATTAGAGATGATTGCTTGAACAACGATCGATTGAACACTTGAGATATGCTTGATGAATACTTGAATACACGGGCAGAATACTCTCACATTCAACAAACACAAACCGTCCAAAGATGAACACTCAAATATACACTCAATCGCTCACAAATACGAAGTAATAACCGATTACACAAAGATGGAAACTTATTGTTTTCGATTGACTTAAGCCACGGCTTTCCAAACCAAGGCAAACACCAATATTGAGCCCCGGATGAATAAGGAGAATTCTCTCAATCAATATTCATCATCAAAGCTGCATTGAAAATATGCAAGAATTCAACTACTTATAGTTATTACATATTAGGCCATTTGAGACCATAATGCCCTTAATGAGCTCTTCCTTCTCCTTCCTTCTAAGATGGACGAATTCCCTTGTCATTTTGATGGGCTTCCAAGCCCATTTGAAGGGTAAGAGGTATCCTAGAACGTGTCTTCATAATTGGTCGAGTTCGGGTTCGTTCGGGCCTTGTAGACGTAGGCGTGATCGTATCACAAACGCACGAGGGAATCATTCAAAGGATCGAGTCCACTCCTTAGCGCATATGGAATACGTAAGTCGGCATGTGTTAGGACTATCAGGCCAACTTTCTGTCCACATGTGCGAATAGTGATTTTATTACTTTATGACTTAATTACCTTACTTAATTTTTAGTTAGTTTAGTTGTTTCCATTATTGCACGAGTAGGATTAGCATAGTTCTAATTAGAGTACGAATAGGTTTAGTTGTTTGCTATTTAAAGAGCCTTGGCTTCTTTGTAAGGTAACGATTATTTTGATAATATTAAGAATTTTTATTTTGGAGAGAGTATCTCAATTGTTCATGCGTGAACCTTGTTCATATTTGAGTCTGAACGCTCGAGTAGATTGCAAGTAAAACCCAAAAGTTCAAACACTTGTTCGTTTCCACTAGGTTGATATTCACAGGTTGAATATAGGTGTAGAATTCAATCAAGGAATCTCACTTGAAATCGATTAGGTTGAGCAAGGAAGGTCTTTGTTAGATCTAAGTTCGTACAAGGCGATCTTTATCCATTCCGCACATGAAATCCAATCCTTGAACTAGATCAAATCGTGGCAATACACATCTTTGGCGACTAGGATCGTATCACCTACGGCTAGGTTTTGGATCATGCCAGTGATGGTAGTGAGTTGGTTCTCAATGGCTGTAACACGTACCTCATTAGCTCGCATGGTTCTCTCTGAGGGCATGTTGTTGTTCGCCATGAGTTTCAATAATAGCTTTGGCAACGACAGGGGTGAGAGCACAAAGGGAACCGTGGCTAGCCGCATCTCTTAAGGCCTTGTCAGGTTGCTTCATCCCTTCGTAGAAGTACTGGATGAGAGAATGGTCATGGAGGTTGTGAGATGGACAGAGGGTCTGCATCTTCTTGAAGCGCTCATAATATTGAAGCAGATTCCCGTCATCTTTCTAGACGATAGAGACCAGCTGCTTGCGAGTGACACTAGCCATAGAGACCGGGTAATACTTATCAATGAAATCCTTTGACATTTCAGCCCATTAGGTAAAGGATCTGGGGCGGAGGTCATAAAACCAGTCATTGGCTTCACCCGTGAGGAACCAGAGGAAGGCTTGTAATTTGGCATGGTTGATCTCAATATTGGCTGGTTTTATAGCCTCAAAGATGGAGTGTAGATGCAGGAGGTGCAGTTGTGGGTTTTCCTTGGGGACTCCATGGAATGTAGGAAGAAGGTGTAGTATGGTGGACTTAATTATCCAATTGTGTTGGACGGTGGGCCAAGCGATACTGTTGCTAGTCAACTTGGGAGCAGCATTAAGATCTTCAATTCTCTGATTATTCTAGTCATCTATTACTTCAGCCATCGTGGGGAATTCGGGGACAGTGAAGTCTCCAGCGTCAATGTCTTTACGGAAGAGGAAGTCGAGATTGTCTAGGTTAGAGAGGGTTCTTTCGAGGACTTAGGTAGAAAAATCTCTGGTATTGGTGGATGATTTCTTGGCCTGTCTTCTAAGTCAACTTTCTATCCTAGTGATCTCAAGGTCGAGTGGTATAGGATCCGGTGTAGGCGTCTTGGTCATACAAACAAAAACAAGAAATCAGTACCGATAGTCCCCGACAACGGCGCCAAAATTTGATCAGTTGTCGAAGCCGTCAAAAATAATAATAAAACTATTGCCTAATGCACAATATAAATTGTGTTTAGTGGTAACATGGTTGAACTCAGGGACTAAGGGAAGATGCTTACTTCAGCGTATGACAGGGAATATCAAACTGAACAAGTAACCAAATGGGGGGTTTGAGAGAGTGTTTGATTAACTACTAAATAAACAGAATAAAATAGAGTAAAAAAAAGTATGAAATCGATGAAGGAAAGATTCCTAATAAAGATCTATCTCCAGTTGCATTGCGGTTAGTTGGTCATTGGTGCAAGGGTATTCTATTCCTAGTTTATAGGTGTGTTATGAGGTCTATGTACATTTAGGTCCCCTACTTTTCTTCGTAAGAGAAGCTACTCCAAGGTACGTTTATGGAATAACCTTGACAATCCGTCGTCCTCCAAGGTATGTTTATAGAGACAATACTTAGATGCTCATGAAGAAAGGGAAAGATACCTAGGGCGAGACACTCAGTATATCCGAGGCACTACCCTAATTGGTTATTTACCCTAGTCAGATTGGACCAGCGACCTGATGACTCTGATCTAGTTGCCTACTCTACTATGTAGCCTCACATTAGTTATTACTATAGAGATGGCGGTAATTATCTAGGTTCAATTATTAGTTGGCCGGACCTCTAACCATTCCTAGATAAATTGACAAGTAATTGATAAACAAGCAAATACAAACATAGGAATTTATTAAACTCAATTACACCTCACAACTAACCTACAAAACCTTCAATGATCTTTACTAAAAATGGGGGATTTAACTACTCATGCCGAAAATTAAATAAAAATAATAATTCAAGAAAAATTGCATGAAGGAGAAAGGAGGAAAACGTTGTAAATTGCAACTTAATACCAGTCTGAGCTTTATTATTACAAAGCAGGAAAGGCACCGGAGGCGGAAGTATGGAATGACAAAATCCGAGAGAGAAGAAGTTTGTAAAACCCTAATTTACAAAAGTATATATAGTAAATAAAAAATAGAATCCTAAGTCTAATAAAACTAGTTTTTCCATAATTACACCTTTGCTGAGTTGGAGACACGGAAGGGAAGTAGGAAAATCTCTCGGATTTATTGGATTTTCCTTTTCCCATAATTTCCTTTTCTGTCGTGGGCTCCTCAGTATCTGCGAACATTCAGCTGCGAGGCCTTGACGGTCGATGTCCTTCAGAATCTAGCAAAAAACATGTATTTCCGTAAATTCTCCTCTCCCTGTCCATATCTACAAAAAGGAAAGGAACGTGTGCAAATCAGTAGCATCTAATTCAAAAGTGGACTAAAAATGGAGAGGAAAATACTCATAAAATACATACTATCAACTCCTCAGCAATCTTCGTAGAGAAAAGTTTCAATTCCCTTAGATTCGTGGAGGTGTTGCAATGTCATGAGTTAAAGGACTTGACATGACTTATATTAGGGAGCCTTTATTTCCACATTCAATTAGCTTATTTCTACACAAAAGTAGTTAAAAAGAAATTATCTTATTATATTCTCATATCTTCTCAATTTCTCTTATCAAATTCTCTGAATATGATAACTTTCATATCTGTTACAATTGATTTTTGAGTTACCAATTTTTTTTCTAGTGTAAAATATACCCCTAATATTTTATCCTTAATAACTTGACAACCAACTTTTATTCTGTTACATATTGGTCATAAAGTACCAGCAGAAACTCAGTTTAGAAAGGTTAATACATCCCACAGTATCAAATGTTTGTCATTTTATTTTAATTAGTCCTAAAAGTTTTTTTACTATTTTTATCGGTCCCAAACGTTTTATCCGTTAGTACAATATAGTCCCAATTGGGAAAAAATATATTAACGGAGAAAAAACTCCGTTAGATTTTATTATTTTAATAATTTTACTGACAATGGGGTCCCACACATAAAAACATATTTTAAAAAATATATATAAATTAAGAAAAATCTAATAAAATAGGAAAAATATTTTTCTAAAATACAGAAAATTAAGAAGAATCTAATAAAATATGTAAAAAAGGTAAAATATTTGAAAAAATCTAATAAAATAGGAAAAATAGAATAATTTTTCTATATTTCTTTAAATATATTTCCAAGAACAAAATATGTAGGATCCACTAGACTTCAGTTTCTCAACACAATTTTAAAATATTTCCACATGCTCTTTTACTTTCACAAACATCTCAATTTATCATACACATTCTCTTTTTATTTTTTTATTCTACTGCATGTTCTTGGAAGAATGAAATATACAAACTGTATTCTTCACTCCTACATATTATTTATTTTTCTATCATTTTAAAAATACTTTTCCTATTTTATTAGATTTTTTAAATATTTTTCCTATATTTTCAAAAATATCTTTCTTATTTTATTAGATTTTTTATTAATTTTCTATATTTTAAAAAATTAATTTTCCTATTTTATTAGATTTTTCTAAAGTTTATATATGTTTTAAAATATTTTTCCTATTTTATTAGATTTTTTTAAATTATTTTCCTATTTTATTAGATTTTTCTTAATTCCTATATTTTTTTTAAAATATTTTCTAACGTGTGAGACTAAATTATGACAAAAATTTATTAAATCTAACATATTTTATTTCCATTAACTTTTGTTTTACATATGAGACTATATTGAACTAACAGATAAATTATTTCGGACCGATAAAAATAGAAAAATAATGTTTGGGACTGATTAAAATAAAATGACAAACATTTGGGACTATGGGGTGTATTAACTCTTTGAAACTAAATCTTTGTTGGTACTTTATTACCGATGTGTAACAGAATAAAATTTGGTTGTCATGTTATTAACGATCAAAAATTAGGGGTAAATTTTAAACTAGAAAAAAATTTAGATATCTAATAGACCTTTTTTCGAATAATTGTTTAGAAAAAGGAAAAAGAAAAAGAAAAGTTGATGATCCCAAAATGAAATTATAATAGATGCGGAACTTATCATGTCAAGAGAATTTGATAAAAGAAATTTAAAATATATGAGGACATAATAATATAATTTCTTTTTAACTTTGGTGTGGAAATAAGCTAATTGGGTGCGGAAATAAAAGCTCCCCTTGTATTAGTCCCAAATTTCACAACTTTGCGGATTCAATATTGTGACAAAATGGAAGAAATAATTGATGGTGTGAAATTAGGTGACATGAAGCACCAAAATTTCAAGCCATTCTCCAAACTTTCTCTTCTAAAATTGGCTGGTTTACCACGACTTATGTGCATCTATCCAAATGCCCTGCCCTTCCCATTCCTGTGTGATTTGGTGGTGATCGATTGCCCACTGCTAAAGGAACTTTTATTTGACTCTAATAGCAGAGAAGGATGTAAGATTGTCTTGAGGGCTAAAAAATATTGGTGGGAAGCGATTGAATGGGAAAATGATGCCACTAAAGTTGCCTTTGTCATCCAGTTGCAAATGCACTCTCTATTAAAGGTAATCATTTTTCATCTTATTATGACTGTAACTCTACTTATGATAATGTAATCTTATTAATGATGCAGCTTTTTCATCTGCAGTTGGTAGAGTAATGCCCGTTGTTTTGAAATGGCTCTGCTATTTAGGTTGAGATTGGAATGGTTCTTATGATGTTGTAGTGAAGTGTTTTTACAGTTTCAATTTAGTTTCCTTACAATATGCCAGCTAGTTGGCAAAATTCACAAGTTTGAAACATTTGGGGCCGTTCACGTTGGGAAATTTTCTTTTTTCTTTTACTAAATTTTTTTGTTTTCTTTTTCCATTTGAAAAGAGAAAAGTGTGTTCATGTGATTCAAAAAAAATTCATTTTCGGATTGAATAAATGTAAAAATGGATTCACTTAATAAATTAATAAATTTTCTTTTTATCTGAATGAATATATCTTGTCAAAATTATATATACTATTAATTTCACATCATTCATATTATTAAACTCTTCTCAAAATTAAATATACTATTAATATAAATAGTCTAATTGTCTTCAAAATAATATTTATCACATAAATTCCTACTAATATATATTTATCACTACTAAAAAAGAAAAAAATATTAATTTAATTTTTAATTCCTCGAATTACTATTATAATTAGCTCATAATGGATTTGCAATAGCTTCCTGTGTCACACCTCCTTGCTCTTCTAAATTCACCAAACCTTCTCAATTATCACATTTCCCTCCCATCTAAACACCACCAACAAATGTACAAGGACTGTTATAAATAAGCATTACAATTTACAGCAAAAGGACATACCAGGAAAAAGAACATAAGCTCAACACACAACATAGATACTTCTGTGCAAATTCATTCACATACCTTGTATCTTCTTGCAAAATGCTATCAGCACCTTTTGAATCTGACAAAATACCTTCTATATTTCACCCTGCATCATAAGGAACCAAAATATATCGAATCAAAAGGAAAACAAAGACAAACTCATTACTGATTGTAGACTCTCCTCAGCAAAATTTATAATTGAACTACATCAATAGTCACATGTTTGGAATATAGACCATAGGAAAGGAGGAAAGACCAAAAAAAGAAAAAAGGCAATCTGTTTTTACAAAGATCCTGAATGGAAAATTTGAGACGCAATCATGCCAATATATGACCAATAGATTCATCATCTGGATCGCAAATCGGCAAAGAAAGATAACAACTGTATTTAACAGCAAAAAGAAGAAAACTGTGTAGCAAAAGAACTGAACAACATTTATGTGTTTTGAACATAAATAAAGAGGAGATAATTCAGTTATATTTAAACATTGTAGTTCATCATATTTTCATGCTCTCTTTGGCAATTTCTTAAATCTTATCCCGCAAAATATCATAAGCAGAACTCAGAGAAATTGTGGTCACCTCATTAGATGGAACTGCAGATTCAGATGATGACTAGTGTACTTCTGCATGCCGAGAATCCTTAGGAGAAACCTACAATGAACTTACAGCAGCATCACACGAGGCCAAAGGTTATAATTTTGCTATCTCCTTCAAGTATACAAGAACGATACCTATTTTTCACCTGAAGTCTTGGATATTTCACCAATTCTGTCAAAGACATTTTGCATGCTTGAAGCCATCCTAACTATCTGAGCTTCCATTGATACATATTTTTGCTCCATGGCCTCCATTTTGTCAAGCACCTTCTTGCTTATTGTGTCATTAGCTGATTGTTTTGCCTCCGATGCTATCTTCATCAGCTTAATATGGCCACGCTTTTTACCCCGAAGATCAGTAGGGGTAGGACCCAACCCATACATGCGCACATGACCACACTTTTCATCCCCCATAACTTTGAAAAAGGCATCATCATAGTCATCACCAGCATGTGAAGTCTGCTGCATCTCGGCTTCTTGCTCGCGGAGTTTTTCCTGAAAGAAAGAATAGTGTCCACACCATAAAGTTCAAATAGTAACAAATACCACCAACAATCAGAAAAATGAGTTCAATCTGCTCAGCTATTAAATACATACAATTATTTATGCTGTCTTCTCATTCACAGGTTGTCCGTCCTTACGTGTATGGGTTTTTATGAAATATAGTTTACCTCCTCCTAACGTATCCTTGCATAGATCTTCTATCTAGTTGTGTGGACTGTCATCTATTTTGCACGATTTTTCTTATTTTTAGAAGAACGCAACTATAAGCTGTGGTGATCATGTTTCAATTTTAATGCAACTAGATACTACTAGTAAGTTTGATTCTTACAATTAGTGTTTGCACATACCATTAATTAGGGAGAACTCTTTCATCACGAACCTTAAGGCAATCTTCATCATTCCTATAAGGATAATAATACTCAGCCTTCAAATTTGCTTTCCAATTCCTCCATTTTGATGCAAGGCACTTCATTACCTAAGTCTTGCCAAGAGGATCAATGTGAAATTTTATCTATGAAGTAAAAGACGAAAACAATTATGAAGGGAAAAAGATCATGAATTGCTTGCTAATAAGAGTAGTTGATAACAATTAAGACAATACTAAGGGTATTGCTGTAATTATGATCCCTGCCGAGGGCAAAATCCTATAAGCCTTATCGGACATCTAAGCTATCGCTACTAGACCATGAGGTGATTTCTGGGATGGTCGACATCAGCGGGGGGGAGATCTCACGCGTCTCTGGACGCACGACATCATCCCATCCCAGGGGACCCATGGAGTTATCGCCCCCGACATCATTATGGGTATCGCCCCCGGTACCCTCCTCAGACGCATCGCCCATGACGTCACTTCAGGTATCGCCCGTGACGTCATCCCCAGGTATCGCCCGTAACGTCATCCAGAGCGTTATCTCACTTGGATATCGCCCCAGCGGCCTATAAATACCCTCTCATTTTTAAAACATCAAGTAAGCCAAAAATTGCCTACTAGAACCTCTGTTATTTTTTAACCACTTACTGACTTAAGCATCGGAGTGTCTACACCGGAGGCCCCCCTCCGGCGCTTTGCAGGTGCGTCCGATGTCATCTACAGCGACTCCGACCAATAGTAGATATCGTCCCGATCGTCTCGAAGATCGAATCTTATCAAATTGGTGCTTTCATTGAGAGTCTTGGTACATTAAGTGAGCGTCCTTAATAGCCAAGCTCTGTTTTACCTAGAGATCGGAACGATCATGACTTCTGAATCGGAGTCGACGCGACCCTCATCCTCTAGTCTCCCTTTTTCGATTCGTAGATAGTTATTCCCTTTTGCTACTGCTGATCTTTCTGTGACAGCGCAACAAATCAGTTCAGAATTTCTGGATCTTTTGACCAGGTCGGCAGGGGAAGCCCTCTCCTCGCAGACGACCATTTCGTTATCCCAGATGGTGGGATCTAGCTTTTCTACTCCTCCTCCGAGGGGATTTGTGTTAAACAGTACAGAACACCCTTTTGCGAGTGAAATAGCGGCCCTTCGTTCTCGGTTGGACTATTTGACTGAAATGGCTGCCAGAATCACACCTGAGATTTCTAGATCGAGTGTCCCTCCCCGTGTCATGTTCACGCCATCTATTGTCACCGAGCGGCCCTTGTCACCGTTGTTACAGGGAAACCTCCAGTTAACTTTACCTACAACAGATCACCCGATCAATTTTGTGCAGCTCACTCAAGGACGAGTAGAACCTGATATGCCGTAGGTACCACAAGGTCCCATCCCTCAGGAGGATCGGCACCTCGAGGGAGTCAGAAACTGTTGGGACGGTCGAAGAGAAAGAGCGAATAGAGATTTATCTCCTGAGTACAACGAGAGATCCAGTAGCAGAAGACGTAGAACTCGTTCGCCCAGGAGCCGCAGCCGGTCACCTAGGCGATATCTTACGCCCAAACCGCGAAACTAGCGGCGTCACATGGAAATATCTCCCCCGCGCTAGGCGCGTGAAATCCTTGATTACACATCGGGTCATCCATTTAGCCGTCGTATAAGACGCCATAAGGTCAGTCGACATGTGAAGCTTCCCACTGAGACTTATGATAGCACCAGAGATCCCATTTCCCACGTCAACAAGGTGAAGGATTTTGTTCAATTTCAGACGCACAGTGATGCGGCGTTATGCCAAATATTTGTTATGACATTATCAGGAGTCGCGCGTATCTTGTTCGAGGGCCTTCCTGGCGGATCTATTAGCAATTTCGCACAATTGGAATCCAAGTTCCAGAGCAGTTTTAGTACAACAATTCCAATCAGGAAATCCGCCACCGCGTTATTTGACATACGTCGAATGCCTCAAGAAACTTTGAAGGAATTTCTCAGTCAATTTGACCTAGAAATGTCACTAACGTCGGGTGTTACCATTGATTTTGCTATAGAAGCCTTGAAAAGGAACTACCGTTATAGTAAATTGAAGGATGCACTGATGGTAGACCCTTCTGCGACTTTAGACGCATTAAGACTTAAAGCCCATAATTACGCGAAAATGGAAGAAGAGGAAAACAGAGATAGAACCTATAACATGCCGCCTGAGACACCTCTGATTCCTAACGCTCCTACAATTATCATTCCTGATGACCGCCTCACCGACGATTATGCTCAGCGGAAAGATCATATTCCCAAAACCTCCAGTGGGCGGAAAGGTAACACTTCGAAGGGAAAGTTTGGTAGTTCCCCTACTCAGCGTCAAGGAGATCCTTCTAAAGGTCGGATGTACGACCCTGATTTCCCTTCCCTAAATATACCGAGGGCGGAGATTTTAGCGATAGTGGAGCAGCGAAACCTTCCCATCCGTTACCCTGCGCCTGTGAAGCCCGGGGTGCTTCTAGGGAGAAGAGAAAATGTTTACTGCAAGTTCCACAAAGCCAGGGGGCATTCTACAGAAGTATGCAGAGAATTAAAATTAGCAATAGAACGTTTGGTGGAAGAGGGTTACTTGGGAGAATTCGCAGCCAAAGTAAGAGAAGACGCCAGAAATAATCCCACGAAAAGGATAGCAGACGACCGACAAGTACCTCCTCGCGTCCCGCAAAAGGATAGTACGCCCGGAGGGAGAGGTGAAGAAGCTTTCACAGTAGATGACGAGGACTTCCCTATGATTAACATCATAGTGGGAGGGACTCCTTACATAGACGAATTAGAGCCACTGACGACCGCATTAGGAGAAAAACGCAAGCGAGATGGTGTGATAAAGAAAGGTGAAGCAATAAGCATCCTAGATCGCATGATATTAGCCTTCTCAGAAGAGGACGAAAAAGGTGTTGTCTATCTGCATAATGACGCATTGGTGGTTACGCCCATCATTACTAGTCACGGAGTCAGAAGAACTCTTATAGATAACGGGAGTGCAGTGAACCTCTTCTCGTTAGAGGCATACAATCTCATGAAACGACCCGACAACGAGTTAACACCTTGCAAGAAACCCATAATAGGAGTGGACGGGGTCCCAATCCCTGTCACAGGGATAACTACTCTGCCCGTGTACTTCAGAGAAGACACCTCCAAGCGATCAGAGGATCTGTTATTCCTTGTTGTGGACTTAAACTTGCCCTACAATGTCATACTCGGATGACCTTTTCTCAACCACTTTGGAGCGGTGATATCTCAGAAGCATCTGAAGATGAAATACCCCTCCTGGGACGGAGTGGTATCGATAAAGGGCAACCAAAAAATGGCGGCAGAATGTTACCTGCTCATGACTCAAAAGAGTTGGGATAGGTATGTATGTATAACAGCGGACCCATACGAACAGGGTGATGAGAAACGCGCTCAATCTCTGGACAAAATGGTGCCCGCACCAGTGATAGGCATAGAGGAGGCGAGCTTCCTAGTTAGCGAAAAGCTCAGTACAGAGGAAAACCTTCAATTGCCCCGGTTATTGAACAAATATCAAGGAGAGTTCGCATGGAAACCTGCAGACATGTCGGGTATATCACGCGAAATAGCAGAACACCGGCTAAATGCTGACCCTAGCGTCAGGCCGGTCAAGCAAAAGTGACATGCATTTTCTACGGAAAAAGCTTTAGCCATTGATAAAGAAGTGACGAAACTCCTTGATGCGGGGTTCATCCGCGAAGTTCAATACCCTACTTGGTTAGCCAACCCAGTTCTCGTTCCTAAGTCCAACGGAGACTGGCGCATGTGTATCGACTTTACCGATTTAAACGATGCTTGCCCTAAGGATTGCTACCCGCTTCCCCGTATTGACCAACTAGTCGATCAGACTGCCGGGTACGTATATTTAAGCTCACTTGATGCTAACTCCGGATACCACCAAATTCCCATGGCCATTGAAGATGAAGAAAAGACTGCCTTCATCACTCCTAAGGCCACTTACTGTTATACGGTGATGTCGTTCGGGCTGAAGAACGCAGGGGCGACGTTCCAACGTATCGCAAACAGAATATTCGAAGAGCAGATAGGAAGGAATGTGGAAGCATATGTTGACGATATATTGGTAAAGAGTGCGAACTTTCAGGATCACTTGCAGGATCTAAAGGAAGTCTTTGATGTGATGAAAATGCACCACATGAAACTGAACCCCCGAAAATGCATGTTTGCGTTTCAGACGGGGAAATTCCTGGGCTACGTAGTCAGTCGAAAAGGAATCTAGCCTAACCCCTCAAAGATTAAAGCCATACAAGACATGATATCTCCAAGAACCGTTAAGGAGGTACAAAGGCTAACAGAGCGCGTTATCGGCTTAGGGCGATTTATTTCCAAACAGGGCGAGAAGTGCCCCCCTTTCTTCAAAGTCATACGCAAGAAAGCACCGTTCGGGTGGACCCTAGAATGTGAAGAGGCATTCATTAGCTTAAAAGATTACCTATCGTCTGACCTACTACTGACCAGGCCGGAACCGGGTGATAATTTAAATCTATACCTTGGCACTGCCGATGAAGTGGTTAGTGCCGTCCTCGTTCGCGATGATAGCCATGCGCACCGCCCTGTATATTTTGTAAGTCACGTTCTGAAAGATGCGGAGCTGCGATACACCCGAATTGAGAAAATAGCGTTCGCACTAATACAAGCCACTCGAAAAATGGGCAGATACTTCCAGTCCTACCCCGTTATCGTGCTTACAAACCAACCTCTGAAGAGAATATTTCGAAAGCCTGAGTCCTTAGGAAGAATGTTAATCTGGGCCCTCGAACTCGAGCAATACGGGCTGAGGTATCAGTCCCGGCCATCTGTGAAGGCTCAAATCCTGGCGGATTTTATAGCGGAATGCACCTTTACAGAAGATCCGTTAACAGATGTACCCGAAGAGGAATGGGGTGACGTGGATCTCCCGTTCCTGGAAACTTATACGGACCTCTGGATCATTGATGTAGATGGAGTTAAAAACCAAGAATTGGCTGGAGCAGGAATCTTCATAAATGGGCCGCACGATATGCGAATACAATACGCCATCTGAATCCTGCAACCATTATCCAATAATGCGGCGGAATACGAGGCGTTACTAGCCGGACTCACGATACCGGAAGAACAGGAGACTTGCGTCTAAAAATTTGTGGTGACTCCAAACTAGTAATCGACCAGGTCTTGGGGTGCTCTCAGGCTCGGGAGCCCATCATGGTCCAGTATCTCGCCAAGGTAATGCGAGAGCTGTTGGAAATAAAGAAAGAAGGCATGCAAGTCAGCTTTGAGCACATTCCCCGAGAGGAGAACGCCGAAGCTGACAATCTTGGCAAGTTGGCTGCGAACCCAGAAGCTTCCATACCCGAAGGAGTGTATTACCGTGAGTTACCTGTACCTTCTTTCATGGAAGAGCAAGCGTCTCTGTGTGTGGAAGAACTCAAAAATGACTGGCGGGTTCCCGTAATCAAATACTTGAAACACGAAGAACTGCTTGTAGATATCACCCAAAAGAAAAGGGTGCTGAAACAGGCGGCTTGCTGTACGTACTATGACGGGGACTTGGTTCGGAGATATTTTTCTCAGCCAGCCGCCAAATGTATAACGGAGCAAGAAGGTCTTCACACCCTACGGGAAATTCATGAAGGGGTGTGCGGTATGCACGTGTCGGGTGGCACCCTGGCTGCACAAGTTTTCAGATCTGGATTCTACTGGCCCACCATCCGGAGAGATTGCCACAACTATGTGCAAACTTGCCCGAAATGTCAGGAGTTCTCTAAAATTCCTCGACGTCCCGCCACCAAAATATCTGAGATATCGCTCCTTGCCCTTTTGCTAAATGGGGGATCGATATCCTGGGCCCATTTCCGAAGGCAAGGTCCCAACTGAAATTTGTAATAGTGGCAGTGGACTACTTTACGAAGTGGACGGAAGCTGAAGCGGTCGGCAACATCACGGCGGAAAAAACTTGGCGTTTCTTCAAACACCAGGTTATCATGAGGTTTGGCGTACCCCATATCCTAGTCAGCGATAACGGAACACAATTCACCAGCCAATTCTTCAAAGACCAGTGCTCGGAATTCAGGATTGAGCAGCGATTCTCTTCCGTGGCTCACCCGCAAACCAATGGACAGGCGGAAGTGACCAACCGGAGCATCCTCAGCGGTATTAAGAAAAACCTGGAGGGGTCTAAAAAGAAGTGGGCTGACGAGCTGCCATACGTGATGTGGGCATACCGCATGACCGTTAAAACTAGTATTGGAGAAACACCTTTCGCATTGGCCTTCGGGACCGAAGTTGTTACGCCGGTAGAAATCGGTACCATGAGCCTGCGAGTGGCTCACTTTCGGGAGGAGCTGAATGAGGAAAGGTTACGAGCTAACCTTGACGCGTTACCGGAGGTTCGAGAAGAAACCCTCCTGAAAACGCAACATTAGAAGCGAAAGATGGCCCGTTATCATAACAGGCGCCTCAAAGAACGGTTGCTGAAGGCAGGCGACCTGGTACTTAGAGACAAGCGAGCGGCTGGTCAACGTGTGGGGAAGCTCAGTCCAAACTGGGATGGGCCGTATCGCGTTACCCGCGTTATCGGAAAAGGAGCCTATCATCTGGAGACACTCGATGGTACTCCCTTATCAAACTCTTGGAACATCGCTCGTTTGAAATTATATTATCCTAGAACTTGATTTTATCTGCACCTTTGAATGATGCCAACCCTAACCTTAGCTAACGCTCGGTGAGAGAGCTTTCTTGGGTGTTTGTGGTTGCTTTTGTGCAGATAAAAAAGGGGGATCCTGGGAGTGAAAAGTCCTATCCTTGTGATGGCCGGTCCTGATCAGACGGCTCACTAAGTGAGGGCACGACCTAGCATGCCTTGAACCAGTGTTGGGATTGAAAGATCCCTAGCACCCCCGGGAGTGAAAAGTCCTATCCTTGTGATGGCCGGTCCTGATCAGATGGCTCACTAAGTGAGGGCACTACCCGGTATCCTTGGGAGTGAAAAGTCCTTTTCTTGTACTGACTGTTCTCGTGGAGACGGCCCATCAAGACAAGGCACGCCCCAAGGAAATAGTAACTCCGTGCTAGAAACGAAAAGTCCTATCTTAGTGACTGGACTAGTGTAGTCGGCTCATCAAGTGAGGGCATGATTCTAGACGCGAGGACAACGCCTGAAAGTGAAAAGTCCTATCCTTGTGACGGTCTGTCCTGATCCGACGGCTCACTAAGATGAGGCACTTTCCAGGCCGATTGTAGAAAGATGGAAACGCAAAGAATCGCGAAATCCCAGCTAGTAGCTAGATGCGTAATCCCTAGCAAAGTACAAAGTTGATAGAAAAAGCGATTTACGCAGTTTTCGTACTAACGCCCTATGACGGCAGCGGAAAGGCTCCTACGGGTAATTACTGTCTCTTGTAACCCGTAATGCTACTAATGGTTTACAATTAGAAATGTGCAGAATACTTTTCGAGCAGCGGAAAGATTGACGATCGCATAAGTGGCGATATTATGAGGCTCGCCGGGAAAACCAACCCGATACTGACCTCAGTGATTTCTGTTGCTGAAACGCTAGGAGCCTGCTCGAGAAAGTAAACACATTAGGTTCTCAGGGCGACAATTGCGCCAAGGGAGTTTCAAAAGGTGAAAACTAAAGGAAAGGAAAGACAGCGATAAGGATATAAACTGTTTGAACATATGAAAATGCCTTTCAGGGGTCACAAGTTCTAAGGCCAAAACAATAACACCGCAGAGGCATAAAAACAAAAAGCCCAGTAATTCCCAATAGCTACGGAAGAGGCGGTAAAGTGTTAGGATGCGTCAGCCCTCGGGGTTCCTCCGTTTCCAGCCCTCTGCCTTAGCTTGACGAAAACCCACTTCATTGAGGTCGGCAGACTTCTGTTTGAAAGCCCTCGTGACCTCCTCACCTTTATACGCATCCACTCCATGGACCTCCTCAAAGCAATTAACCAAAATAGTGGCAGTCCGCTCGACATGCCACAGACACTTATCGGCTGACTCCTCTTCCAGAGCGGTTTTCCTTTCCTCCAGGGCAGCTTTCTCCCTTGCCAAGGATGACTTCTCTTCCTCCAGGACAGCATTCTTGGCTCTTTCCACTGTCAAGGCCGCGTCAAGGGTGGACGTTTGCCCGTTCAGCTCCTGCTGGGCCAGCAATAATTGAGTGCATTCCTCCAGCAACTTCTTCTTCTCATTTCGCTCTCGCGAAAGTTCAGACAGGGAGGCGGTAAGAGAGGTAGCCTGACGCTGCGCGTGCTCTGTCTAGTAATGGAACTTCACAAAATTGGTGAAGAGGCTAGAGCACAGCGAATTCTCTTTGTCATCATCAACCTTAGAGAGGAAAGCTTCCCGTTCGGCCGCGGACGATAATATCTGGGCAGCCAATAAAGCGGAAACCTCGTCCGAGCCGTCGCCCCCAATAGCCACTAAGGATGTGTTACGAAAATCATACAAGCCAACTTGGTGAGTCACAGTGCCGAACTCGCCCATTGGACTTAGATCCGTAGCAAAATTGAAGGCGGTGGCCCCTTCGCTAGAACGCTGCGACAAGGGAACGCTCGAAGGGACAAAAGCCAGGGGAACGGGAGGGTGAACCTGTATAGAAGGGCCCTCTTGGACGATGTAGGAACCGTGGGGATGGTAGCCCGAAAAGTCCTGTAAACCCTCTTGATAGTATATGAGTGAACAGGACCACCGAAAGAATTGGGCGAAGCCCCAAAAGACTTAGTTGTACCCATATTTACTAGAAACTCAGAGGGGTGATTCTGGCGAACATCCGTAGAAACGAAGGCGTTGTCAGGTCGCACTTCCGTCGCAGCGATAGTAGAGGATAAGCTTCCACCCTCACCCTCCGGCTGAGGTCTCTTCTTGGAACCACCCAGCACATAACCCATGTCCATATCTCCTATGGGAGATGCGGAAGTAGAAACAGTAACAGTATCCTGCAAAGAACCCAGTATAAAACAAAGATAAGAGAAACGGGTGAAATGACGACAGACATCAATGTACAGGTTATCGCGGCCAAAAAGCACACTCACAACAGCAGTGTTAAAAGGAGGTGGTTCCGAAGAACCTGCCGCGTTCGGAGAAGGAGTGAGAGCGGCAACACTTCTCGTTCTTTTCTTCTTTTCCCCTTTGGCAAGGGCCTTAGGGACTTTAGAAGAAGATGGCTGAACAAGAGGGGCAGCGACGGTCACGATGGGGATACCTGAAGGGATGTCGGTATTTCCCTCACCAGCTAAGGAAGAGGATACTTGAGCAAGGCTCACGGAAGTAGCAGGTAGTATAGTGGGGTTATCAGTAGCTCCCGTAGAGGTGGCCCTCTCTTTTTCTTCTCTCTCCTGGGCCCTTTTCAGTCGTCTCCTAACGCTTTCAGGCTTGTAATTAGGATCCGTCGCTGCATAATCGCAAAATAACGTTAGCATTAGTATCAGCGGTAATAAGGAAGGAAGCAATACGACACTCACGTCTAACGCAGTCCTTGATATCAGCCCCGCATGCTAGATAACGGATGTGAACGTTGATTTCTAGTTGAAGCAATTTGTCTAGCCAGCCTTGTTCCCACTGAGAAAGGCTCTCGGGCCGGCCCCAGACATTATCCTTGACGTCTTGGTTAAACCCAGATCGCCACCAGGAACCAGGAGCTTCAGGAAGATTTATCACAAAGAACTCCTTTTTCCAAGCCTCGACGGAAGACTCGATGTGGAGGAGTTTCCAAGTAAAAGACTTGAATGAATCATCGTCGTATCGGGGCGATATCGTTATCACACCCCGACACTTCATCAGCTTAAAAACTGACTTAAGCAACAAAAGAGAAGGGGAAGTAATCCCCTTATATTTACAAAGTTCCAGAAAGGCACAAACACAGCAATATGCATTTGGGGCTAATTGGACGGGATTCAAATCGTAGGCAACAAGCAATTGTTTTATGAAAGGGTCGATGGGTAGCCGGAAACCATAACGGAATATTTGTGCGTACAAAACCCTACGCTTGCCCGTCAAAACGTTGTTCAAGCGTATCGACTCAGGGGTAACGGTGGCCTTATAACCGTCAGGGATAACAGCATTATGTGCGGCTAAATGCTCATTGAGAGCGATTTCAGAGGTGATACTGCTAACCGTAATATCCATCTTTTTCTCATCGGCAGACTTCGACTCAGGGCGGCGAGTCTTGGCCATGGCAGAAAATAAAAAGTAAAGACAAAGAAGACAATGGAAGAAAATAGGAAATACCTTTAGAGAGAAAGCACTTCGAGAGCCTTGAATGGTGGAAAGAAAACAAGACGGCTAGAGAGAGTATGAAGAAAGCAGGATGATAAAAGTAAGAAAAAGAAATAAGTGTTGGTTTTTATAACCCTAGTGGTCAAAAGAAACGATGGACGCTGCAGTTGTTGCGTGAGAACGTCACAAGGAACAGACTCAAGCAATGAGTACAATTCTAGAGAAGCGCGACAGCGCTTCAATTTTGCTAAAATTCTAGAGCACGCTAGCCTGTGGTGTCATAAAAAATAGACACGTGTGTCTGCGCAATAACGACTTTTCTCTCACATTAATAAGGGGATCGTGAGCATTAAATGCACTGGAAAGCATAAATGATTTTCTAGAATAAGACAAGAGCGATGTTGCAACAATCTAGATAACGCAGGAAAGCGAAACGAAGATCAGTTATTATGAATAAAGTACAGATATCGTTGCGCGATAAGGCGTTATTACAAGACAGAAAAAGTAAATAAAGAGGAAAATCCTCTAAAGGGTCTACCTTGACCATTCATTGGTCGGCACGGATATCGCAGCCACCATTCCCCTACCCTTCTCTGAAAGAAAGAAGATCTCCCTCGCTTTCGCCTAAATCCTTTATCTTCTTGGAGGCGTAATCAGCCAACTTAGATGGATCAACAGTTCCCTGGCGATGGAGATCCATAAATCCAGCGATACAGACTTCCAGGATCTTGTTTTTCCACCAGGCTATCTTCAAGGGTACTGTTGATACCCGAATTTTGACGCCATTTTTATTTAATTTTAGCATTTCTGTTATTCAGTTAATTTACAGTCATTTTCAGTTGATTTAATGTCGCTAGCATTCTTTGGTGTTTCGTTACATTTTAGCATCATCGTTAGCATCGTCAGCTTTCGAAGTCGCATTTTTAATTTTTCGTCAAGTATTTTCATTATTATTATCATTATTATTTTTAGCCTTAAAAATCACATTTTTAATTATCCGGCAGTCGTTTCTTAAATTATTCTTCGTTTTAGGTCATCACACGAATTTTAGGATTTTTTAATATTTTCGCACATTTTTTAGTATTTTTATTTTTTATTATTATTTTCGTTCGAGCTTTTATTGGACCCGAGTAAGTTCGCTCGGACAATATCTCGACTTTAAAATGTTTTCCATCAACTAGTTGCTAGATTTTTTTCCGGTCGCAATGGTCTACAGCGTTTCGTGTAATTTTCGGTGTAACGCTTTATTTTTTTCGTTCCCGCGTTTCGCGCCTTTGAACACTAAAATAAACGCGTTAAACGAGAAGTTCTCATCGTTCGCTGTAGACGGTTAAAACCGTTGTATTTTTTTCTACGCGCCGGCACCTTCGGCTCGAAAAGTCGGAACGTTTGCTCGACGGATCCGGCTCGAGGCTATTTAAATCAGATGAAAGGCCATTTGATCATGGCCATTGATCTGGTCAACCAAGGAAAGTCAACCAGATCAATGACCCTTGATTTATTGTGCATAATGCACATGCACAGTGCAAGGAAATTCTCAGCCACGAGCCCGCGCCCGAGCCACCTGCTCTCCTTCTCAGCCACGTCTTCGTCCGAGCCCCTAGCCGTAGCTCCCTAGCTCCGCCATCATCACGCCTCCAGCTCCTCCACGCGCAGCTCCCTCCGCCACTCTCCCACGCGTCTTTCTTCTATAAATAGCCGCCCTATTCCTTCGCAAAAGGGTCGAAAATTTTGCCAAAAAAACAACTCTCCCTCTCCATTTTTCCTGGCCAATTCACATACACTTGGACCACATTCCGCACTCTCAAATCCACTCCTCGCCGTCGTTCGCCGGAGTAGCGCCACGGTGAGCGTTCTTGCTCCCGTTTTTCTTTTAAATTTCGTTTAAAGTTCGGTTAATTAGTTGATCACTAAAACTCGCGGTAATCACTTGGTTTTCAACTCAATTTCACCATACTAACACTAGTTTAAATTATCGGGGCTTATTTTAATTGTTTCGTCAATTAACGTATATATACATTGCTTCTTTTTCTTCAAAAAACTGGCTGTTTTCGTGCTCTTTTTCTTGCTGTGATCGTTTGCTTGCACTAAGGGAAAGGAGAGGTTTCTTTTGAACCAAGAACCAGGCGAATTGATCGCCTGGTTCACCACCTCCGTCGCCGGCAGTGGCTCCGGCGACGTGAGGTTGAAGATGATGATGATCGGGCCATTCGGCCCTTCGCGCAAGGAAATGAGGGAAGGTGATGGGCTTGGCCCATCACCATTTAAATGAATTACCTTTGGGCCAGGAGCTGTTCCTGGCCCATTTCTTCCAAATTTTAAATAGGGCCCAGCCCATTTATATTTTTTCCGAGTCTTCGTTTCGTTAGTTTTTTTTTTACGCAAAATGCTCGCATGTTTCATATATTTGTTTTTCATGATACGTGCTATTTTTCGTATGTTTTATACATGAATTGATTAATTCACTTTTTTCGTAAAATATTTCGTATGCTTTTTTTTATCAAGTTGTTTATTGAATTGTTTATATGTGAATTGCTCATTCTTTATCATAATATTTATTGTCATGTTATCTAACCTCAGTCATTTATATTTAACTGTTTAATTTCAGTCATTTAAAACACCGCCTATATGGTCGGTTGCTTTTTAATTTTCGTAAATATTCAACTGCTTTAATTTTTCGCAAAACTGCTGGAAATCCTTCCGCAAATTATCAACTGTTTAAATTCCGCACTTTAATTCTGCAATTTACTTTCAGCAATTTAAATTCAGTACCGCCTACATGGTCGGTCGCACTTATCAACTGTTTACTTTTCCGCACTTTAATTTTCCGCAATTTACTTTCGGCAATTTAAATTCAATACCGCCTACATGGTCGGTCGCACTTATCAACTGTTTAATTTTCCGCACTTTAAATTCCAGCAATTTACTTTCAGCAATTTAAATTCAATTCCGTCTACATGGTCGGTCGCATTTTAATTTTCGTAAACATTCAACTGCCTTAATTTTTCGCACACTGCTGGAAATCCTTCCGCAAATTATCAACTGTTTACTTTTCCGCACTTCACTTTTCCGCACTTTAAATTTCAGCAATTTACTTTCAGCAATTTAAATTCAATACCGCCTACATGGTCGGTCGCAACATTAACTGCTTTTATTTTCTGTAAATATCAACTGCTTTAATTTTTCGCAAAACTGCTGGAAATTCTTCCGCAATATCAATTGTTTTATTTTCCGCAATATCAATTGTTTTATTTTTCGCAAATATCAACTGTTTACTTTCTGCAAATTATCCAACTGTTTTAAATCCCCTGTGAATCGTCAACTACATTCAATTTTCTGGCATTCAAAACAACCCTTTTAATTCTCGCATGCGTAAAATCCATCATTTTTCGCATGCAAATCACTAGCATTTTAATTCTCACCTGCTTAAAATCCATCATTCTTCGCATGCAACCAACTAGCATTTAAATTCTCACATGCGTAAAATCCATCATTTTTCGCATGCAAATCACTAGCATTTTAATTCTCACATGCGTAAAATCCAGCATTTTTCGCATGCAATCAACTAGCATTTTAATTCTCACATGCGTAAAATCCATCATTTCTCGCATGCAATCAACTAGCATTTAAATTCTCACATACGAAAAATCCATCATTTTTCGTATGCAATCACCTAGCGATAAATTCTCGTATGCTTAAAATCAATCATTTTTCGCATACAACCAAACTCAGCACCTCATTTCGTATGCGTGAAGTCCATCATTTCTCGTATACAATCAACTGTCATTTAAATTCTTGCACTCATAAATTGCTTATTTATTTCTCGAGCTATCGCTAACACTCTCATTTTGCAGGTTTTAGTTTCAAGCTTCGCTCGAAAGTACGCCTTTCGATTCCTTTTTATTTATTCGATGCTTTCTGCAAATATCCATCGTATGCATGATATATAGAACTGCTAGAACTAAAATCAACCCACATGCACAACGTGTTTAAAGACTTTCTTAAAATGCCGCGTTCATGTGATTTTACTTCTCGCTTATATTGACTGCATGTACATGGGGACTTTCGATCCCACAGCAAACTATCGTTTTAAATCCATCACTTAAAATGGTACTCTGTTAGCAATCCATGTTAAGATCACGTAGTAACTAATCTAAGCATGCATGGCCCGATGATGAAAAAAGAGGGCGCTCATTCAGTCTTACGGAAAATTCAGTCCCATCACGATCATAATAAAGACTAAAGTGACGATTCCTCTGAGGGCCCCCTTTTTCAAAACGTATTTCCCAAACACCTTTTTAAACACCTCTCTCATCAACCGGTAACCGTTTTCGGATGTGTCTCGGGTGCCTAACACCTTCCCGAGACCATAACACGACCCCGAACCTTTGTCTGGGGTCCAGACCCCTTTTTGTGCCTTTAGTTTTTTTACTTATTATATTTCCTATGCCATGACGATTAGGGTTCCCTAAGCCTAGCAACCAAATTAGGGTGGCGACTTCATTGCATGCTGCGAGGCGTCCATCTACGCTGAGCATTGTAAGGTCCCGAATTTCGTTGCACACTCGTGAATTAGCATTCCTCTGTTAATTTTCGTGGGGCGCGACAGTTTGGCGACTTCACTGGGGACCTAGGGTCGGAGCCGGTTTTATCTTTTTAGAGAGGTGTTTTGTTTGTTTATTTATTTGCTTTGATCAATTGCTGGTCTGTTTATTTATTTGCTTTACCAATTGTCATATGCATTTCATAGCGCCCTACACCCAGGGGACAATTACCAAAATAGGAGGGTAGTAGTGACGCCCTAGGACACATGTCCTGGGTAGTGTTCACCAATCCCAACTCGGATGAACCCCTAAAGCCAGTCGAAAGGTTATACGATTTCGCAAGGAATCGGGCGACTGGACGACACTTTAGGGACCTTTTCATGGTATCATCCGGGAACCATTCAAGCCAGTTAGAGGTGTCGAAATCAGAGCCCCAACACAGGCATCATGATTATACCTGTTTGTCGTGGCATATTGACGTGATTTTTCTGTTATACGAACTGTAAATTTTCTGACACGTGCAGGTTACTTTGCATTTAAAATTTTATTTTTTGTCCCACAGTACCCGTTTTGCTCATTCAACATGTCGGCACCTACACTACTTTCACTTGATATTTTCGGGGAACAAAGTTTCAACGATCAGACACTACAAAGCCGAATTGCCGCCTTAGAGGCTGAGTTATAGATGAAGAAAGGGGAGTTGGCTTCGATGGAGTACCTTTGGCAACATGACTCTAACGTCCAGGAATGACACCTTCAGGGAATGGCTCGGATATCGGCAAATCTTTTCTTTTAGCTAGGACCCCTGATTCCACCTATCTTAGCCATTTTTGATAAATTTAGCAAGTTTACCATACTTTTGTAAATACTTTTAATAAAGTCGTACTCTTTTGGATATTTATTAAAATCGCCTCATCTTTTCCATATCAATTATCCATCCAAACGCAACTGAAAAGACTATCGCAAAAAGAAAGAGAAAATCCCTCCGGGATAAACACAGTCGTTTCACCCAAAGAACCAAAAATCAGACCAAACATTCAAAAAAAAAACAAAAACAGCCAAATATTGCCCACTCGTGGCTTTGTCCTCTTAGCTTATCACGACCTCCAAGTTCATGGCATTGATTGTCATCCCTCCCCTCGGTTGGGTTCACCAGGCGTCAGGCCCTACGTCATTTGCAAGCACAGTATGAAAGAGATCTTCCTAGCATGGCGACATTGGTTGCCCCTGCTGATTTGGGTTTCGCCGTTAGCATCTCAGGTTTGCTTCATATCGGGGGAATGTATAGAGGCTTCTTTCGTATCTTGTCAACCACTGGGATTCCTCGCCTCACCGACCTCCTTGAAAATATCAAATGAAAGTGTGGCCGGAAAACGAATGAGCAAATGTGGAGGCCTCGGGATTGCATATCACCTGTATATCCTCACTTGTATTTACTTTTTCTGTGTTTTTCCCTTTTTCAGGTTCACGATAGCTCCTCGAAAGCAAAGCTACTCCGCACAGGCTCCCCCTAACTAGACTTCAAAAACGAAAAATGACTGAACTGGCCAAGACCGACGAAGCACTAATGGCTAGAATCGCAGAGTTAGAGGAGCAAGTTAAGATCACTACAGAAAGAGCCACTAGGGCCGAAAAGGAAAGAGATGAAGTTGTCGCCGAAGTACCACCGGGTTTTGATCTCCCTCAAACAAAAGGACATCACTCTTCGCTCACCGTCGCAGGACCTTCCGTACTCCCGCCACTTTCCGGTCCCCCGGGCCATTGGAGATGGGTTAGTCCCTTCACTGTACCCAACGTTGCGAGTCCTCCAGTTAAGACGGGTGAAGAGATCTCCCCGTCGCTTCAGTACCTTTCAATCAACCCTGTTGTGGACCCCAGCAAGAGCCAGGCCCACCCAGAGGACCTGTATCTCCCTCCTATTCCTCCGAGCACAGTTCCCGGACCTGTGGGAACTCAGCTCCTCACTTTCAACCCAGCACATCCTCAGTTCTCGTCAGAACCTACGCTACCCTTCGGTTCTAACCCCATCAGGGCCAAGGAACCGAAAAGTGACAAACTGAATCTTCTCGAGGAAAGACTCAGAGCAATCGAAGGGGCCGATCCATTTGATCCCACTGGTCCCGCCGATATGTGTATGGTCCCCGGGATCGTTATACCTCCGAAGTACAAGATCCCTGACTTCAAAAAGTATACTGGGGAAGAGTGCCCAATGACCCACCTCAGAGCATACTGCAATAAGATGGCCGAGATGATCCACAACGAGCCGTTGTTGATACATCTATTCTGAGAAAGCTTGACCAAGCACGCCCTAACTTGGTATATGGGCCTAGACAGAGCCAGGATCAGGACATGGAGAGACCTGTCCGATGCCTTCTACAGGCAACACAAATTCAACTTGGAAGTTGCACCAGACCGTTCTGATCTACAGGATCTAGAGAAGAGGACCGACGAATCGGTGAAGACTTACGCTCAGAGGTGGAGAGGGCTAGCATCTAGAATTTCTCCTCCGCTAAATGACAAAGAACTCTCGTCAATTTTCATAAACACTTTCAAGGCTCCCTACTACACCTATCTTATATCCAATCCATCAAATAACTTTTCTGACATAGTCACGGTGGCTGAGAGAGTTGAACAAGGAATTAAATCTGGGAGGATCACCGCTTCCACACCAGAAGAAACGCTTAAAGGAGCACCCATCATGAAGGAAGATGTCCTCTTTGTCTCCTCGGGACCTAGCAACCGGCGACCTTCCCCATCGCCTCCACCACATATCCCACAAAAGAACCAACACACCCATTGGAACAGGAAACCGCTACCACCTCTTCCCATTCCTTTAGAGGAAATTTACGAGCATCTCTTGGCAGCCGGGCAAATTGCGCCAATCCCGATTCAGCCTATACAACCTCCTTATCCGAAGTGGTACAACCCTATTGCTAGATGTACGTACCACACTGGAGCTCAAGGCCACGCCATAGAAGACTGCTCTGCCCTTAGAGGAAAGGTTGATCGCTTGATCAAGAACAAATGCATCTCTTTCGAAGGTTCTAGCATGACCATCAACCCTATTCCAAATCATACTTTGGGTAGTGGAAGGATGATATAGGGCTCGACCATTTGCGTGAAGAAGTCTGGGGGGGGGCCTCTGCGTAATTAGACCGCCGCCACGCTTCCTGATGTCTCTTTGTAATATGTGTGCATGTCTTGTTTATAGGGACTTGCGTTCCCCTTTGGTTTAAAAATAAATAAATATATTTAACCCCCTCTTCGAGCGTCTTGTACTATTCGCGTTTCAGGATGAATGTTGATTCAGTGGCTTTTGATAAACCCTATGTCTTTAGCGATAAAGAAAGTATCACCACAATTAAGAATGAGGCCGGGATTCCATGCAAATCGGTCCATTTAAGAGAAAGGGCGGAAAAGGAGATAGTCCCTCATCAGGAAAAGTCTTGGTGGCAAGCAATGAAGTTCAAAGGGATGTTGATCCAAAAGCACAAGGCTCAAACGCACACCATAGTCGAGCCTACGACTTTAAACAAGGGCGCTTCGTAGGAGGCAACCCACGTGTTCTTTTCAATTATTCTCTTTCGTTAATTTTAAATTCAACATCTTGGGGTACCTTTTCCCTATGAATTTATTATTTGACTCTCTTCATTTCAGGTGCAGCGAGACTTGTAAATATGGGGGCAAGCGAATGAAGTGACAACCGAAGAAAGGTGTTGAAAAATGTCAAAGCTCATTTTTCAAGGAAGTTGTCCTTCATGTTTACAATTTCCCCTTGTCGCAATTTACGTTTCTGAAAATTATGGTCTCGCAGTTTACATTTCCGTGGTTTTGCATTTCAGGTGCAACGAGACTTGTAAACTTGGGGGCAAGCAGGTGAAGCGACGACCAAAAGAAGGAGAAAAAAATGTCCGAGCTCATTTTTCAAGGAAGTTGTCCTTTTACATCTTTGCAATTTCCGTTTCCGCAATTTCTGTTTCCGTAATTTATATATTTGCAATTTACATTTTCACAATTTTTCCGCTATTTACATTGATTGCAAGGGTGCATACGTCATGTTGGCTAAAATCCTTAGTGTTCGCAAAAAAAAATTGTCTTTATACATGTGCAACTTGGGCTAAAAAAAAAAGAGAGGAGGGAGAGGATGAAAACAAAAATTTCACGTTTTGAATTTTTTTTTTTTTTTTTCTCAAGCATACTTTATCACGACATGGATGACTTGTGCGTTCATTAGAAATTATATGAAACATACATGATTTTGTCTGTTAGCTCTTATATCCATGGCACGTCTAGACATAACCAATCACAAAACATATCCCTGTGAGTATTTTGGGGCTTCACGCTTTGTTTCTTTCATGAGTGTAAGTGCCTGACTAGATACTAGTTGAATTCGCATAATATCCAGGGTACATGCGCCATTAGCCATGGGATAGCTATAAAGTGACATGGGACTTTTACGATTTTCTCCACTATTTTCGTTTTTTCCCTCTTTCCACCATATATGCCATCACTCCCCAAACCGTCAATATCACTCATACCCCGGGAGCCAAAGAGCAGTTTCAGCTAAAATCGTCAGCCGGAAGTAAAAGCACGTCGAGTCCAAGAGCACGATGAAAGAGACGGAAAAGGTCACCAGGAGATCGCTAAGGACCATCACTGAAGAAGCAGCAACGACGAAGGTCGAGGCCTCAAGACAGAAGGGGAAGAGATCAAGACAAATGCTGTGCTTGCTCTGCTCTGTTGCATTTTCAAATCAAATCAAAAAGGGGAGGGATATATATATATAAAAAAAAAAGGGGGGGAAAAGGAGAGAAAAAAAAAAGAAAAAGGAGAGAGGGGAAAAAGGGAAAAGAAAAGAAAAGTGCTCAGAGACCTTCGACGAATACAAAAAATCGAAGAGCCAAAGCAATCACAGCCCGGGGACAACTCAATTCGAGAAAATCTTGAAGAAAACTTTCCCCAGTGAACTCGAGTAGAAAGGCCCAAGGCCAACTCGAGAAATCTCAAAGCAGCCTTCCCCCAGTAAAGTCAAGCAAAAGAGGCCCAAGGCCAACTCAAGAAACCTCAGAGCAAGCATCCCTAGTGAGAACCCGAGAAGAGAAAGGGGCCCCAGGCCAACTCAAGTAGTAAGTCGCAAAATGAACAGCGACGACGCTCCCCAATGAAGACTCAAGAAAAGGGCCCCTGGCCAAAGGGAAAGCACCCCCAACAAGGATCCCAGAGCTCACGCACTCTGTCAAGCAAGCATCCCCAGCAAAAAGCGAAAAGACTAGCGCACCTCGCCCTCATCCTGGCCAATTAGCAAAGCATCACTCATCAAAAGCCTTCCAACTCCTCAACAAAGCAATATTTCCCAAAACAAACTCCTTTCCGGACTTTTCATGTCCTTTCATTCTTTTCCGTAAAAGTCCCATCGATTATTAGAACGCCCATGCATGTGCATCTTCATTCGAAGTATATTCACTCGGATTGACATTGCGAACTGTAAATTATGTATCATGTTAGTTGCATATTTATGAGTGTAAAACACTTAGCCTTGTTCCAGAGCGTGAGTGCAAACACTAATATCAGGTGAGGATTGCTTACGGCTGCAAGTTGTGGGAAAGTCTTGTCCTTGAGGTCGTTATTTCTTGAACAAGACGTAGACGTTATCTAGACTTGAATCAATCATGTTCATATAATGAAAACTGAACGCACATTTTATCCAAAAAGAGAAAAAGGCTTGAATTTATTTTCTTAAACAAAGAAATCATTTTCATTCCAAACAAAAAAACTTGGGGGCAAGCCGTGGGTTAAAGGTAGGAATATTTGATATTTCTCACAGGTCAATTGCTCTCTCCTTTTTCTATTTTATTGCTACTTTGTATTTGCTTCCTTCCAATTTGCAGGACACAGATAAGCTCCAGTGACTCCTCAACCATGGGTCTTCGATGACGACATCGTTGTAAAGCCCTCGCCTTGGATCGAACGTCGAATGAAGAACATCACCACTCCTCACCATGGGTCTTCGATGACGACATCGTTGTAAAGCCCTCGCCATCTTGGATTTTCATCAAAATCCAATCAGCATCGAATGGAGTACGTTACCACTCCCAAATCAGCTTCGTGCGGTGAATCTCGTTCCCTCACGGTCAACCACTCTCCATTTCAGTTCATACGGTAAGTTCAAGGTAAGACTTGCTTTCCCTTTTTACACCATCTGTTAAACGTTGTGAAGGGTCACGTCCCCAGATCGTGTCATTTAAAAATGTGCTTGGTCACGTCCGCACATGTCGTCTGATAATGTTGTGTCTGGTCACGTCCGCACATGTTGTCTGTTAAGCATTGTGGAGGGTCACGTCCCCACATCGTGTTGTTGATGTCATGTCCGGTCACGTCCGCGCATGTCGTCTGATAATGTGGTGTCTGGTCACGTCCGCACATATTGTCTGTTAAATGTTGTGAAGGGTCACGTCCCCACATCGTGTCATTTAAAAGTGTGCTTGGTCATGTCCGCACATGTCATCTGATAATGTTGTGTCTGGTCACGTCCGCACATATTGTCCGTTAAGCGTTGTGAAGGGTCACGTCCCCGCATCGTGTTTTTAATGCTGTGTCCGGTCACGTCCGCACAGTCATCTGATAATGTTGTGTCTGGTCACGTCCGCACATATTGTCTGTTAAACGTTGTGAAGGGTCACGTCCCCACATCGTGTCATTTAAAAGTGTGCTTGGTCACGTCCGCACATGTCGTCTGATAATGTTGTGTCTGGTCACATCCGCACATGTTTTCTGTTAAGCGTTGTGGAGGGTCACGTCCCCACATCGTGTTGTTGATGTCATGTCCGGTCACGTCTGCGCATGTCGTCTGATAATGTGGTGTCTGGTCACGTCCGCACATATTGTCTGTTAAACGTTGTGAAGGGTCACGTCCCCACATCGTGTCATTTAAAAGTGTGCTTGGTCATGTCCGCACATGTCATCTGATAATGTTGTGTCTGGTCACGTCCGCACATATTGTCCGTTAAGCGTTGTGAAGGGTCACGTCCCCGCATCGTGTTTTTAATGTTGTGTCCGGTCACGTCCGCACAGTCATCTGATAATGTTGTGTCTGGTCACGTCCGCACATATTGTCTGTTAAACGTTGTGAAGGGTCACGTCCCCACATCGTGTCATTTAAAAGTGTCCGGTCACGTCCGCACAGTCGTCTGATAAGGTTGTGTCTGGTCACGTCCACGCATATTGTCTGTTAAGCGTTGAAGGGTCACGTCCCCACATCGCATTTGTTAATATTGTGTCTGGTCATGTCCGCACATGTCATCTGTTAATGTTGTGTCAGGTCACGTCCCCACACCATATCTTGAAAATTCATAAACAATCACCCCAAATATCAAATCAACATCAGGGCAAAGGTATGTTATCATCAATCAATATCCGAGCGAAGGATCAACAACCTATCTCCTCCCAGAGTGACGTCAAGCAAGTACCTGGTATCCCCAGTAACAGCATCAATCAATCTCCTCCTCCCAGAGCGACATCAAGCAACTACCTCCTCCCAGAGCGACCTCATCACTGTAAGTTTGAGGTAAGACCTGCCGTGTCGCCAAAATTCGGATATCTAGGGGCAACTGTCTTTACTGCTTATCAAATACTTCGATAAGACAGTAAAGAGGGGGCAACTATTGATACCCGAATTTTGACGCCATTTTTATTTAATTTTAGCATTTCTGTTATTCAGTTAATTTACAGTCATTTTCAGTTGATTTAATGTCGCTAGCATTCTTAGGTGTTTCGTTGCATTTTAGCATCATCGTTAGCATCGTCAGCTTTCGAAGTCGCATTTTTAATTTTTCGTCAAGTATTTTCATTATTATTATCATTATTATTTTTAGCCTTAAAAATCACATTTTTAATTATCCGGCAGTCGTTTCTTAAATTATTCTTCGTTTTAGGTCATCACACGAATTTTAGGATTTTTTAATATTTTCGCACATTTTTTAGTATTTTTATTTTTTATTATTATTTTCGTTCGAGCTTTTATTGGACCCGAGTAAGTTCGCTCGGACAATAGCTCGACTTTAAAATGTTTTCCATCAACTAGTTGCTAGATTTTTTTCCGGTCGCAATGGTCTACAGCGTTTCGTGTAATTTTCGGTGTAACGCTTTATTTTTTTTGTTCCCGCGTTTCGCGCCTTTGAACACTAAAATAAACGCGTTAAACGAGAAGTTCTCATCGTTCGCTGTAGACGGTTAAAACCGTTGTATTTTTTTCTACGCGCCGGCACCTTCGGCTCGAAAAGACGTTTGCTCGACGGATCTGGCTCGAGGCTATTTAAATCAGATGAAAGGCCATTTGATCATGGCCATTGATCTGGTCAACCAAGGAAAGTCAACCAGATCAATGGCCCTTGATTTATTGTGCATAATGCACGTGCACAGTGCAAGGAAATTCTCAGCCACGAGCCCGCACCCGAGCCACCTGCTCTCCTTCTCAGCCACGTCTTCGTCCGAGCCCCTAGCCGTAGCTCCCTAGCTCCGCCATCATCACACCTCCAGCTCCTCCACGCGCAGCTCCCTCCGCCACTCTCCCACGCGTCTTTCGGCTATAAATAGCCGCCCTGTTCCTTCGCAAAAGGGTCAAAAATTTTGCCAAAAAAACAACTCTCTCTCTCTCCATTTTTCCTGGCCAATTCACATACACTTGGACCACATTCCGCACTCTCAAATCCACTCCTCGCCGTCGTTCGCCGGAGCAGCGCCACGGTGAGCGTTCTTGCTCCCGTTTTTCTTTTAAATTTCGTTTAAAGTTCGGTTAATTAGTTGATCACTAAAACTCGCGGTAATCACTTGGTTTTCAACTCAATTTCACCATACTAACACTAGTTTAAATTATCGGGGCTTATTTTAATTATTTCGTCAATTAACGTATATATGCATTGCTTCTTTTTCTTCAAAAAACTGGCTGTTTTCGTGCTCTTTTTCTTGCTGTGATCGTTTGCTTGCACTAAGGGAAAAGAGAGGTTTCTTTTGAACCAAGAACCAGGCGAATTGATCGCCTGGTTCACCACCTCCGTCGCCGGCAGTGGCTCCGGCGACGTGAGGTTGAAGATGATGATGATCGGGCCATTCGGCCCTTCGCGCAAGGAAATGAGGGAAGGTGATGGGCTTGGCCCATCACCATTTAAATGAATTACCTTTGGGCCAGGAGCTGTTCCTGGCCCATTTCTTCCAAATTTTAAATAGGGCCCAGCCCATTTATATATTTTCCGAGTCTTCGTTTCGTTAGTTTTTTTTTTACGCAAAATGCTCGCATGTTTCATATATTTGTTTTTCATGATACGTGCTATTTTTCGTATGTTTTATACATGAATTGATTAATTCACTTTTTTCGTAAAATATTTCGTATGCTTTTTTTTATCAAGTTGTTTATTGAATTGTTTATATGTGAATTGCTCATTCTTTATCATAATATTTATTGTCATGTTATCTAACCTCAGTCATTTATATTTAACTGTTTAATTTCAGTCATTTAAAACACCGCCTATATGGTCGGTCGCTTTTTAATTTTCGTAAATATTCAACTGCTTTAATTTTTCGCAAAACTGCTGGAAATCCTTCCGCAAATTATCAACTGTTTAAATTCCGCACTTTAATTCTGCAATTTACTTTCAGCAATTTAAATTCAATACCGCCTACATGGTCGGTCGCACTTATCAACTGTTTACTTTTCCGCACTTTAATTTTCCGCAATTTACTTTCGGCAATTTAAATTCAATACCGCCTACATGGTCGGTCGCACTTATCAACTGTTTAATTTTCCGCACTTTAAATTCCAGCAATTTACTTTCAGCAATTTAAATTCAATTCCGTCTACATGGTCGGTCGCATTTTAATTTTCGTAAACATTCAACTGCCTTAATTTTTCGCACACTGCTGGAAATCCTTCCGCAAATTATCAACTGTTTACTTTTCCGCACTTCACTTTTCCGCACTTTAAATTTCAGCAATTTACTTTCAGCAATTTAAATTCAATACCGCCTACATGGTCGGTCGCAACATTAACTGCTTTTATTTTCTGTAAATATCAACTGCTTTAATTTTTCGCAAAACTGCTGGAAATTCTTCCGCAATATCAATTGTTTTATTTTCCGCAATATCAATTGTTTTATTTTTCGCAAATATCAACTGTTTACTTTCTGCAAATTATCCAACTGTTTTAAATCCCCTGTGAATCGTCAACTACATTCAATTTTCTGGCAATCAAAACAACCCTTTTAATTCTCGCATGCGTAAAATCCATCATTTTTCGCATGCAAATCACTAGCATTTTAATTCTCACCTGCTTAAAATCCATCATTCTTCGCATGCAACCAACTAGCATTTAAATTCTCACATGCGTAAAATCCATCATTTTTCGCATGCAAATCACTAGCATTTTAATTCTCACATGCGTAAAATCCAGCATTTTTCGCATGCAATCAACTAGCATTTTAATTCTCACATGCGTAAAATCCATCATTTCTCGCATGCAATCAACTAGCATTTAAATTCTCACATACGAAAAATCCATCATTTTTCGTATGCAATCACCTAGCGATAAATTCTCGTATGCTTAAAATCAATCATTTTTCGCATACAACCAAACTCAGCACCTCATTTCGTATGCGTGAAATCCATCATTTCTCGTATACAATCAACTGTCATTTAAATTCTTGCACTCATAAATTGCTTATTTATTTCTCGAGCTATCGCTAACACTCTCATTTTGCAGGTTTTAGTTTCAAGCTTCGCTCGAAAGTACGCCTTTCGATTCCTTTTTATTTATTCGATGCTTTCTGCAAATATCCATCGTATGCATGATATATAGAACTGCTAGAACTAAAATCAACCCACATGCACAACGTGTTTAAAGACTTTCTTAAAATGCCGCGTTCATGTGATTTTACTTCTCGCTTATATTGACTGCATGTACATGGGGACTTTCGATCCCACAGCAAACTATCGTTTTAAATCCATCACTTAAAATGGTACTCTGTTAGCAATCCATGTTAAGATCATGTAGTAACTAATCTAAGCATGCATGGCCCGATGATGAAAAAAGAGGGCGCTCATTCAGTCTTACGGAAAATTCAGTCCCATCACGATCATAATAAAGACTAAAGTGACGATTCCTCTGAGGGCCCCCTTTTCCAAAACGTATTTCCCAAACACCTTTTTAAACACCTCTCTCATCAACCGGTAACCGTTTTCGGATGTGTCTCGGGTGCCTAACACCTTCCCGAGACCATAACACGACCCCGAACCTTTGTCTGGGGTCCAGACCCCTTTTTTGTGCCTTTAGTTTTTTTACTTATTATATTTCCTATGCCATGACGATTAGGGTTCCCTAAGCCTAGCAACCAAATTAGGGTGGCGACTTCATTGCATGCTGCGAGGCATCCATCTACGCTGAGCATTGTAAGGTCACGAATTTCGTTGCACACTCGTGAATTAGCATTCCTCTGTCAATTTTCGTGGGGCGCGACAGGTACCTTGACCAAATCCGCGTTGCGGGACGATATCTCTTCGCGAAGGAAAGAGTTTCTTTTGTCGGCCACCACTAATTCCGCCTCCAGCAGTTCTATCTTAGCCTTCCTTTTTGACTTTTCTCGCGCGAGCTCGGCGCGACACTCAGTCAACTCTGCCCGGGTTCGATCTTGAAGCTTTGACAACTCTGTTATCTTCGTCAAAGCGGAGTCTAGTTGTTCTTTCGAATCGGGAGAGCGCCGAACTTTGTCGCTCTAATCCTCGAGAAAATAGTGCAGCTCGCGGAAGCTGGCCAACATGTCGTTCAGAAGGCGTGAGTGCTGAACTTCAGGGGGATGTTGCAGGAACTCTTCCTTGTCCTTCGAAGAACTGAACATTTGGCCCACTATAGAACCTACTGGCTCATCTCGCGATAGCGGATCCGATATCCCTAAAGCGCGAAGCCCATTAGTCCCAAAAGATGACAGATCCAGGTAGTATGCGACGTTTCCTTGAGGACTTTGAGGGGAAAGATTGGCGATATAGGGAGGAGAATAACTTTTTGCGGAATTACCAATACCCGAAATTGAAGAAAGGAATAAGGGCTGAGGCTTCCTCGGGAAAGGGTCAGGAGGAACACTTGGGTTCAAAACTGGCACAGTCACATCCGGAATACAGGAGGAGATTGGAGAACCAGGCCCACCGGGCGGCAAGGGTGAGTCCACAACCGCCGCTGAAACCTCATTAGCTTTGGAAGGAATGGCAGAAGATACCTTGTCAACCTCCGCTACTTGCGAGGTACTCGCAACATGAGAAGTGTTAACCTCCGCGGTAGGAACTGCGTTAACTTCCCTCATCGGAGGAACCGGTGGACCAGTCTTCTCTTTCCGAATTTTCTTTCGGAGACGCTCCGTCTCGGCAGCCATCTCTTCGCTATCGTCCTCGGTTGACTCCGCCGCGGAATCATTTTTTCTCACCCTAAGCTTCACTCGTTGGGCAAGGGTGGCGTGACATAGTTCGGAACCGGCATCCATACTCTCGCTATCGCTGTCAACTATTCCAGTCGCAGAACGACTCGGAGTCACTCCCTTACCCCGAGGCGGCAACCAATTCTCAAGAAAGTGAGAAGGTCGAGCGGAAGCACTGCGTGTTGCGACGGTCTTAGCTCTCCTTCCCCTCGGCGGAATAGTAAGACGGCTGGAAATTTCAGGCGGTGGAGAAGGAGGTAACGTCTGAAGCGGCACCACGTTTAGAGGAGTGTTATTCCCCCAGAGGAATGACCCTCAGTGCTACCTGCCAGCGAAGCATGTTAATGCAGCAAGCAAATCAAAGCGATAACATGGCAAAAGAAAAACTCACCAACGACACACTCTTTCAAGGGTCTGAACCGAGCAAATTCCGGAATGCGGAAAGGCCCTTCTATTTCTAACAGGGCGGTAACATGGGACACATCAATGCTAGACAACACTTCTGGTTTTCGCCAAGCGGCGCTGGTAATCTCTCGGTTAAAGCCTCCGCGCCACCAGCGGGACGGCAAGCGAAGGGTGAAGAACCCATTTTTCCAGTTGACCACGTTGTCCTCAAAACCTTGAAAGTTCTGCTAGAAAAATTGCACAATGGCGTCATTCCATCTTGGGGTGATATCCACCAAGCAGTCACGACAGCTCAAGCTGAAAAATGTGCAGAACAGATCGAGGGATGGAGTGAAAATATGTTTCATCTCGCATGCCCGAAGAAAGGCATAAATCCCACACCAGGAAGGTGGAGTTATTTGTACGGGATTGAGATCGTAATGATTTAGCAGCTTCATCAGAGAAGTATGGATTGGGAGATGAAATCCGTAGAGGAACATCTTGAAATAAACCAGCCAGAACGTTCCCCACATGGCATCATGAAGTCGAATATCCTTCGTAGGGATATAAGGACGGCAGCCCAAGGGGAAGGTGATACCGTTCTCCTCTAATTCTGCCCTCAAAACTTCATTACAATCAAAAATACTACGAGCTCTCCTAGCCTCGAGATATATGGGATTTTCGGCACTCGCAGAGGCTTTAATATGAGACATAAGGGACCGGAAAAATAAAACTACGACGAGAGAGGAATAGAATACCTGGAACAAAAGAGCCAGTAAACAGACCGTCGGCGCCGGCGAGCAGTTGCAGAAACTTCTCTCGAGTAGGAAGAAGCACAGGAGAAAGAGAAAGTGTGAAAAAATTCAAAACATTGGCAAAAGTAATAAAAGAGAATAACGGTTCCCTTATAAAGGTCAAACTTGAAGAAGAGACAACCTGTAAAGTGAAACACGTGCGGAGCAGAAAGCGACACATGGACAGTCATTTATGTCTTTGGGAGAAGACAGTTACTGACAAAAAACTAAAAGACGGTTGCACCCAGCAACAGATATCCCTCCGCGGCAACCCTTAATGTTTAAAGAAATGACGCGGGAAGACGATAGGAGGATAAAAGGAAAAGAAGCGTTATCTTATTCATTTTCGAAAAGCCATACGACATCTACAAAGAGGCAAGACCCGCTAAACTAATCACCATCAGACCAAGAGATAACATAACAATAAACTACATCATCATCTGAGAACGATAGCTCCCTGTTGACGGGAGGAAAAAGCTCATCAACCCTCTTTCCTATGCATATCATTGATCGGCTGGACTCCTCCTCAACGGTTGACGTCACCGCTTCCACGCCCACGCTGGCAGGGAGAGCCATTTTTGGCGAATCGTGAGGAAGAAGAGATGGTTCATCCCCCTTTCGAACAGAAGGGGCAGAAGAATTGGAAAGCATTTTAGACACCTTCAAGGCATTTTTCCTCAGCCTCTTGCGACCCCGCTGGCGGACGAACGACCTCCATGGAGGCGACGGAGGAGGATTGTCTGAATCTGGCGAGGTCGGAGGAGTTGGCGGAGAATCCCGCGCAGCAGTATCCAAAAAATGAAAATTAGCCATGAAATCACAGGCAACCTGTCGAGAGGAAAAACAAGTAAGAAGATGAATGGGAAAAATGGGATAGGATCCTATTAAATAGCCAAAAAAGGGGGAGAAGTTTTTCGATCATCTGTCGCGACTCTTGAGAACTGACACGTGTACAACTTAGAGTGCAAATCTAGATTTGCAGTCACGCCTGTTGAAATCTCCCACAGATCGAGGAAAACTGAAAATTAGGCCAATCAGTTGGCAAGGAAACGGCGGCACAAAATTAATGCAGAACGGTTAGCGAGGAAACCGTCGTGAAAAAGACGTCCAATGACTAACTCATTTTCAGTTGGGCTGAGGATGCCTCCAATAGAAAAAGGACAAAGGGCACATTGAAGAAGAAGAACAGTTACAAAAGGCATAATAAAAATAGTTTATTTATTATGGCCTAACGGCCGAAAAGTACAGCTGCGTAAATACAGAAAGAGAAAAAAGGCTCAAAGGGAGCCACCGCCGTCAAGCGTCAGAGCCAGCATCCTCGGGTATGTCGGGAATGTCTCTCAGGGAGTCCATGACCAGAGTGAGGTCAGTAGAGGTGACCCTCATCCCCTTCAAGCAGCACCCCAGCATGTCTTTGCGCTGCTGCAGCATGGCGATCACCACTTGAATCCGAGCGATGGAGGTGGCCAGCTTCGACACACTCTCTAAAGGACTGAAGTCCTCTAGAGATGTAGCTCCCAGCCTGGAATAGAGTGGGGTCAGCATCCCTTGCAACTCCAAGATGTCCTCGGAGGTCTTGATCAGCATGTTCTCTAGGAACCCGACGTCACCATCATTGAGGTTCTTGAGAGTATGGCCCTTGGAAAGGAGGAATTTTTTGGTCAAATGATCCATGATGCAGATTGCGAAAGAAAAAGATGAGATGAACTTGAGTGAAGAAAGCTCTCAGATTTATAGGCTTCGAGAAATGGGCCTTTGGAAAGAGGAGGTCCTCAAAAGACGAGCTGCCCCGTTACCATCAAAGACCGATGGACCTGAGGCGGGAACGAGGATCGATGTCTGTATGCTGCTAATGATGCAGGTACTCGAGAGGAGTACGAGCTAGAATCCTGGAAAATGCGAAGGAGCGCAATATTACAAGTGGTCATGACGTAAAAGCCGTACGATTGTAGGTATCCACAGTGTAAGGCCGCGTCGTTGTCGCAGGTAGCTCCTAGCAGTGTAAAGCCTCGCCGGTATCGCGGGTATCTGGTGGTATAAAGCCTCACAAATTGTAGGCAGCTGATGGTATAAAACCGCGTCAATATCGCTGACTCCATGAGCAGAAAGGAAAGAAAGAACCCGCATGTTCTCAAAATCCCAGTAAGTACAAAGTTTACTAATATCTCCGTAGAATGCCTATCTCCTCTACGTGTCTGCAGTTCACCCGATATGCCGATGGACCCAGAACGTATGCGAACCTAACCCAATGGTATGAACCTGGTCGCAGTCTGCGGCGACGTCAACAGTGGTCCGTCAGCGTCAATAACTCTCCTACGGCACGGACGAGTTTGCAACCTTCTAAGCACTACTGATGGCCCAGGCAGGATAATACCGCTAGGCCAAAGCGACGCCCTAACGGTTCTGGATGAGATAGCGGCGTCTCTCGCTGATTTCTTGGCACCCCATGAGGACGGATCTTTGGACAAACACGAAGACCGGAACTCGCTTGCTAGGAGGAAAGCACCCGACCTAGGCGCTGCCTAACATTCAATTGTTCTTTGTCGTATCGAAAGAGACAAAGAAGCTCGGAGATTCCGCAAATATATCGCCATAAGGAGGAAAGGACCCTCACCTAAGATACCAGACATGGATAGGGAATGACAACCCTTGGTAAACACTCGGGCTCATTTTCAGTTGGGCTTATGATAACAATTAAGACAATCCTAAGGGTATTGCTGTAATTATGATCCCTGCCGAGGGCGGAATCCTATAAGCCTTATCGGACATCTAAGCTATCGCTACTAGACCATTAGGTGATTTTTGGGATGGTCGACATCAGCAGTGGGGAGGTCTCACGCGTCTCTGGACGCACAGCATCATCCCATCCCAGGGGACCCATGGAGTTATCGCCCCCGACATCATTATGGGTATCGCCCCCGGCACCCTCCTCAGAGGCATCGCCCATGACGTCACCTCAGGTATCGCCCGTGACGTCATCCCCAGGTATCGCCCGTAACATCATCTAGAGCGTTATCTCACCTGGATATTGCCTTTTCGCCCAGATATCGCCCTCAGCGGCCTATAAATACCCTCTCATTTTTAAAACATCAAGTAAGCCGAAAATTGCCTACTAGAACCTCTGCTATTTTTGAACCACTTATTGACTTAAGCATCGGAGTGTCTACGCCGGAGCCCCCCCTTCGGCGCTTTACAGGTGCGTCCGATGTCATCTACAGCGACTCCGACCAACAGTAGATATCGTCCCGATCGTCTCGAAGATCGAATCTTATCAGTAGTGTTCCTAAATTTGTTAACAACATTTTAAACTAAAGTGTTCCAACTACAACCTATCTATTTCCAACTCGAAAAATAGAATGGTGTTTCTTATTACCTGGACAAATTGCCACATGTCTTTGTTTTCATCAGGCATAGCAGACCAGTTCACATAAGTAAGGGGTGTCATCTCACCATTTCATGCCACCGATCCCAAAAAGGTACTTAACTTGGATACTTTAGTGCCAACAAGTTGCCCCAATTTGTTGACGGGACAAGTATTCTTTCACTTTCATGCGTGTCCCACTCGATCGTTATTGCTCTTCCTTATTTTCCTTGTGGATTGTTATGGCTGATTTGACTGATCCTGGCTCTTTGACTTTGAGCTCTGCTGAGATAAGGAACGACCAGAAATGAGTGGAATTTTAGGGTCAAGGCTGATGCTATCCTTGGGTGCTAGGTTAGAACCCGAGGCGCATAAGTGAATGATCTTGTTCTCTTATATCCACTCATTTCTGGCCACTCCTCTCGAGCCATCTCTTGATTTCTCTGTGCGTTTTCCCACAAACTTGGTCTAGAATTCCTACTTGAATTATTACTGATGTCGCACTTGGAATTTTGGAAAAAGCTCGAACCAATTTTATTTTGGCTCGGAGTCAACTCTCCTTGCGCATGCGTCTTGCGCATTGACTGCCTTAAAGCGCACGTTCTTCACGCGCTTACTCCTATGTCGGCCCTGTGGGCTCTCGCTAGCCTCACTTGACCCTTCAAGGCCTTCTTAGCTCGCTTCCTCGCGTTCTCCAAACCCTTGGCTGCTTGTGACGCTTCAATTAACCTCACTAGGGTTTGCAAGGATACTAGGATCGTATCAAAGGCCAGTGGAGCTTGTGTGTGCACCACTTATATTCCCCATCTTACTAGCATTTTCACATGCTGCACAAAACAACCACAGAAGATAGCTATGGAAATTAATAAAGTGCCTAAATGCAACAAACAAGTTGTGGAATGGATTAGACAACTCATAGAGGGTGCCACTGAAGTCCTGGTCTCGTGTTTTTACTTCTTCATGGTATACTAATCCACTAGAGGAGGTAAGTTTGAATGTCTTGCACGGACTAAAACAAAAGGGCAGCACAATTATATGAAGGGTTACAAAGATGAAACCAAAAGCACAAAATCCACGACCAGAATAACTTGTTAAATCCTATATCTATGAGAGAACAATCATCTAAATTCTACTTAAATTTAGAAGCCCTGCAAGGACAAAACCTTCCTCATTCTCGAAATAAAGAAGCCACTTCTTAGAACAATCATCTAAAGTCCCTGATATAGTGTGATTTTGTATTTGTTTTCCTCTTCTTTCTTAGTCCAATTTTGAGCATTATTCTGCTGATTCGCCTTAATTTCCTCCTTTTTGCAACTCTGGGCTAGGAGAGGAGAAAGATATAGAATGCACAGATTTTGGATGAGCTTTGCTGGAACATCAAGTGTCGAGGCCTAGCTGCAGATCGTCTAGGCCTAGATGAAGGATGTTGCAGATGCTTACAACTCTGACACACAGAAGGAAACTTTAGAGGAAGATTCCCAGCGAAGCACGAAACCCTTTCCCGCGATCCTCTATGCCAGCGAGGAGTCCATTTCCTTACTCCGCAATCCTATTAGGAATAGAATTCCTATTTTGGTTTTATTCGAACTTTCTATTTTGTAGCCAATATATATATGGCTTTTAATACTAGGGTTAAGTAAAATTTTCATTATCAAACTCTCGGCTACTTTCAGTTAGGAAGTCTCTCCTCTGCCGCTGGCGTCTTTTCTGTTTTGTAATAAACCAGAGCCCTAGCTCTGGCCGATAACATTCAATACAATTTAGTATTTTCTTTCATCTTTCATGTCTTCTTCTTTTATTTATTTTATTTATTTCATCGCTAGTATGAGTAGCTAAATCCCTCTGTCTTGGCAGAGGTATTTTGATGGTTGCTTAGGATAGTCATGGGGTTAATTCGTGCTTAATAAATTCCTTGTTCGTATTTGTTCACTTGTCAAGATCTTGCCAATTTGCCTAGGGTTAATTAGAAGCCTGATCAACTCTTAATTGAATCTAGGTGATTAAAGTTGACCTTGTAGTAATAACTGAAGTGAGGCTGCAGGGTAAAGTAGACAACTAGTTCAGAGTCATCACATCAAACTGGTCTAATCTGACTAGGGCAAGTGGTCAACTAGGGCAGTGCCTCGAACGTACTGAGTGTCTCGCCCTAGGTGTGTCTTTTCTCTGCTTAATGGAGCTCTGAGTATTGTTCCCATAAACGTACCTTGGGAGACGACAGAGTGTCAAGGTTACCTCATAAACGTACCTTGAGGTAGCTTCTCGTACGAAGAAAAGCAGGGGGCCTAAATGTACCTAGCCCCTATAACGAACCTATGGCAAGGAATGGAATATGTCTGCACCAGTGATTGACTAAGTCTAGATGCAACCGGAGAATATACCTCTTCCAGGATTCTTCTCTCGTTATATTTCACATCTTTATTTATTTGTTTTATTTAGTTTAATGATTATTTTAAACAACAACTCTAACCCCCCTAGTTACTATTTCGGTTTACTTTCTCTCGTCATACAAAAAAGTCAGCGTCTAGTCCCTGTGTTTGACCCTATTACCACTATACACAATTCATTGTGCACTAGCTAGCAGGTTTTCTTTATTATTTCTGACAGCTTCAACAACCGATCAAATTTTGGCGTCGTTGCCTGGGATTGGTGTTAAGAGTTGCCATAGACGATTTCAGATTTTTATTTTTGTAATTCTTATTTCTTTCTTCAATGTCTTATTTTAATTCTTATTCTCACTCACCCTCTTTTGCTTAGTGTTTTGATACAGGCAACTATGATGAAAGGAACGCGACTGCCTATGGAGGATTCTATGGCCCGTCATAGGAGAATTTAGATTTGTATTATAATTCATATACATCTCAGGGTCCACGCAGGGAAGTTGTGATGAATACTACGATCCTTATGCATCCACTACTAACCCCCCGTGGTGGAATCAAGGAAATTTCGATTATGGAGTGTAACCCGAACCTAACTATCAATATTTTCTGCCTCCACAACCTCCACAAGACGCAGAGCCACCTCACGAACATTGGGCTACTAAAATATGGGCGATAGTAGCTGACTTGGCGAATCAATTGGACGAGCTGACTTCAACCATGCAGGAGATTAGGGAGGAGGAACGCCAAGCGGCCATTGAAGCAACCTTCACACACCTACCCAAATAGCTTGCCCCTGACGTTGCCCCAGCACCTGAACCAAATCTTTTAGCCCCAACACCTCTACCTAATCAGACCATGAATCACCCCATCACTCCCATAGAATAATATTTGCAGCACTTAGATGATGACGATTATTTAAGTGAGCAAAATTTCTCCACCGCTATTCTATGGGAGTCATCATCTGAGCGTTATGACCACGATGATGATTCATATTTGATTGAGGATATTTTTATGCCTACGAATGAGCTGAAATTGGAGGATCCAGGATGCTTGCCTTGAGAGCCAGAAGCCAACACGGAGTACAAAGTCAGTGCAGTCACATTGTTGAGCAACGCAAATTTGCTAAAGTTTTACGACGAGCGTCTTGCCTTAGACGCAGAATTAGAGGCAAAAGTCATTGTTCAGCCAAATCTGCCAAATAAACTCCAGAACTGTCCTGACACTTTAGTGGACCAAGGGACTATGATTTTGGAGACTTTTCACTACATCAAGCAGAGGAAAACTGAGAATGAGGATTTAAGAGAGATTGAGGAGGAGATAATTGAGGACTTGAGCTTTAAAGTCGTTAAGTGTGACAGGGAGATTCCTAAACTTTTTGATTATATTGATCCTTTTCTTGAATCATCTTTAACTCATAACAATATTTTCCTCTTTGATTCGCAGGGACCTAAATTAAAATTTGAATCATATCATGGTTGCCTGTAGGATGCTTTGCTAGAAGACCATCCACTTCATGCTATAATTCACATCAAACTAAGAGGATGAAAATCATTTAGAAAAAGCAAAGAAAGAAGCTGGAACAATCAAATTCAGAAAAATTTTAGTGTTACCTCTGCAAAAAAAAGAAGAAAAAAAAATGTTTCAAAAGAATACCAATAAAAGCAGAGGGAAGCATGAACGAAAGTAGCAAAAGTCCAACACCACATTAGAAGAAAAACTCTCCCACTTGAGAAGAATCAAACATCTAGCCTTAGCTGCTACCGGCTGATGATGTTGCTTCACCGGCTTGTCCTTCTTTCAAGCTAAGGAATCTTTTCTGAACTCTGAGTTGGTCCTCTCCACTTTTCTTTCTTGTCTCTATTTTCTCCTTATTCTCCATCCTTCCTTTCTAATTCAAAATGCACGCCATCTACCCCTTTTTGATGCAAAGTCTTTTGGATTGCTTGATTTCCCATGCAAGTGTACTACTTACTCAGATTGACATTGCGAACTTGACCATGTGTTGTGTTATTTCCATTCTTTTGAGCGATTAAACACCTAGCCTAGTTTGTGAGTGTGAGCGCAAACACTTTATCTTGTGAGGATTGCTTGTGACTAGGTATGGTGTGGGAAAGTCTTACCTCTAGGGTTGTTATCCTTTTGGTTTGATGCAGACGGATGTCTAGGCAGGAGTTGTGTACTATTAGGGTGTGTTTGTGATGATTGGAGAGTTTGTTCATGTGTTTGGATTGATTGTTTGTGATCTGATTATGGGAGGTTTTGATTTTGGATAAATGCTCGAGGGTGAGCATCAGGCAGTGTACGGGTATTTGATATGATGTATTTTGTGCACATTTTCCCTTCCCTTCCTTTCCTAGCCCTTTCCGGATCTTGATGCTACTAATTTGCTTCTATTTCTTTACTTTTAGCAGATTTGGACTTTAGGAGAGCAAATTCCAGAAAGATACATTATCTGCTGGGTTTTGACGGATGTTGAGTGTCTAGGCCTAGGTACGGATCATCTAGGCCTAGTTGTCAAGTGATGCAGGTGCCTACAACTCCAACACACAAAAGGAAATTCCTGAAGAGGATCTCCAGCGGATCCAGAATCCCATTCCCTGTGGTCTTCTATTCCAGCAAGGATTTTATTTCCGTCTTTTGTAATTCTATTAGGAGTAGAATTCCTTTTTTTATATTTTTCACTTTTAAAACTGCCTATTTTGTAATAACTAATTAAGGCTTTTTAGATCTAGGGTTTAGGGGGCTCTCTCTTCTGCCTCTTCTTCTTCTTTGGAGAGGTGCGCAACAGCTCTTCTCTCCTCTCTTCCTCTTCTTCTTCCTCTTCTTTTATTTTTATATTTTATTTATGTTTTCTTTGTGGAACTAATCCCGATTTTATAGTAAAGACAATTGAAGGTTATTGATTCATTCGACTGTGAGATCAGATTGTGCTTAACATATTTCTGTGCTTGTATTTATTTATTTATTATCTAAACATCAATATTCCTTATGCTTGATTTATGATCTGATCAGTCTGCATCTCGCCCTTGCTGTCTACCGCCATCTTTGCAGTAATAACTAACGTGACGCTTGATCGTCAGTCAAATATACTTAAAATTTATCCTGATGCCTAAATGCACAAATAAATGTGTACAGGGCAAGACAAGGTCGAACCACAGAGATTGAAGGATTAATATGTTAATAAAAATGTATGATAGGGAGAAAGTGCAACGGAAAAGGGAACAAGTAACACAGGGGGAGGGGTTTATGTTAATTAGTGAACTAATTAACTCAAGATGTGGAGCTAACAAGACAAATAAGTAAAATTATTATCTAGGGCACGAAATGAAATCACAGTCCAGGGCTAGATAACAAAATGCAATCGGGAGCAAGAAAAGCAAGAAAAGAGATATAAATCAGATATGGAGTAATCTTAGCAAAAGGTGTTCACGGCTTACTTTCTAGGTCAGTTAGTCATTGGCACAAAAATATTCCAAACATCAAGTACAGACCTGCTATAGGGACCGCGTTTCCACACTGCATCCCCTACTTACCTTCTTAGATAAAAGCCACCCCCTGTTTCCACATATGAGGTGGCCTTGACGTTCTGCCGTCCTCCCAGGCACGAATGTGAGGAGGCACTACTGAGAACGCCCATGAAGGGGAGGTAAGACATATCTAGGGCGCGATAGCTAAGCTTGTCAGACTGGTATCGCATACCCTAAATAACCGTTTACCCCTAGACAGAGGCCTCTCGCGCTGCCTCCACTAGGTATCTACTCTAACTCAAGGCTTCGCGTCAGTTATAACCATGAGAATGACAGTACTCATGCAGAAATATCAACAGTTGATCAGGCCCTTAACATTCCTAAATGAGCATGGGATTAAAACGGTAAACAATTATATGTCACAAGAGAATATATTAAGCATGCATTAGGCCTCCTAACCGAACCCTACAACCCTCGAAACACCCTTTACTAAGAGGGTGGAACTTAGCTACTCATAATATGATATGAACAGTAGATGATAAACATACAATAAATAAAAGAGAAGGGTTAGAAGAAACCGAAAGGATGAAATAGTATTAATCAAAAGCTTCCCCTTTACAAAGTTGGCGGCTGCTCACAAAATGCTAAGAGGAGATGATCGCCAGAAATTAGGGTAAAAGAGAGTGATGTATTAATGTCCTAGGTCAGCCGTCCTTACACAAAACCTTAAAACTTAGTTTATATAGGCTAAAACTAGCTAGGGGACAAAACAGCTAAGGGGAGAGAGAAGCAAGGGGAGCTTGACAGTGCATGTCCTTTCAAGGGAATATTCTGGGACATTTGGCGCGCCTGTTGTCTTCTAGAAGCGCTTGGAATCCCTAACGGATCTTGGAAGATGCTTTGCTTTGGTTTCGTTTGAGAGAAGAAGCAGACGTATCGCGTGCTAGAGACAGCTCACTAGTCTGGATAGTGTTGAGGCCTCGACAATAATCTGGAATTCTAGGCCTTGAAGCGGGAAATCCTCAGGAATACTCCAAAAATGCTTCTTTTCGCTGCTTTCCTTCTATTGACTATGATCTGCAATAACGATAGAAATAAGGATCAAATGGCAGAATCAAGCCCCCGAAAGGGCTAGAAAAGAAGGTAAAATCATGCTCATGAGACATGCTATCAAACATCCCCACACTGCCCCAAAGCTCACCCTCGAGCATTAACAAAATTGGAAGACTACCTCATGCATCGACATACATCTTCAACCCCTAACACCCAGAATAGACATGACATCCGACAAACTACACCCAATCAACAAATCTAGCCCTAGAAAAGCACCCGCATCTGGCTGATAGAATAACGACCCTACCAACCAGACTTTCCTAGACCAAGCCTATTCACCAGGAATTCTGCACGTAGATATGTGTTTGCACTCAAACTCAAAACAAAATGTGTGTTTAGGCTATCTCTCAAGAATGCAAATAACACAACACAGGCAGAGTTTGCACGTCAATCCGAGTATTGTAGGTCACATGCAGAAGAAAAAAAAATTAATAAAAAAAAAAAGAAAGAAAGAAGGAAGAAGGGCAAAAAGGAGAGAGGATTGGAGCGAGATGAAGGAGACAGAGGTGAAGGGAAAAGAGAAAAAGGAATGAAAAGAGAAGAGAAAGAAACAAATGTAGGGGAGAGTCCCTTGGCTTAGAGGAAGGCGAGACGGTGAGCAACACTCGCTGAAGAAGGCTGATGGCGAGCCATTTGTGCTTCGGGGGCTCGAATGGCTGCCCTCTGGATTGCCTGATCTGCTTTTATTTGGAAATAAATATTTTTTATGTTTTTCTATTTTCTCTTTTTTTTTTTTTTTTTTTTTTTTTAGAAGAAACCGAAATAAAAGCGGACAGACCAGGCATTTACTTTTCTTATTTTTCAGCTAGAAACTTGCATCCGCATTTAATTTTCTCTTTTTCTGAACTGGAGCTGGGTTGTAGAGCTTTAAATACTGCTTTGGGGCGCTTGATTCCGAGGCCTTGGGAATTGACTTTTACTTCCCCACACTTAAATTCTGGAGTGGTGAGGAAGTAATACTGAGATGCTATCGTGGCCTCGAAACTTGATTTCTGCTCTAGCTCTTTCGTGCCCTTGATAATATCTTCTCCTCCCCACACTTATATTCTTCGAAATCTAGCCCTTGCCTTTGTGATGAAGTGTGTTACTCACCTGCCAAGAAAAGGACAATGAAAAGGAGCAAATGGTTAGAAGAGAATAGAGAATGGGAATCGAGGGCATAAAAAGAAAAAGAGAGATAAAATTCAGAGAGAAAAGAAAGAAAGAAATTTTAAAAATTGCAAAGTTTCCTCGTCGTTACGCTGCTTTCCGTCGTCTAATGGTCTCTATACCCAGGGATATTATGCAAACCTAGACAGTGCCTAGTCAAGCATTTTCCCTCAGAAATAAATAGGCATGAAGCTCAAAAATGCTCTCGGGTTCAAATAGTGATTACTGGTGTCTAGGGCAAGATTGCATGAAATGCATGCTCAAGCATAGATGCAATGAATGTCATGTTTCTCCTATGCATCAGAAATCAAAAATACATGCCAACAATGGGGTTTTTAAAATGGGCAGTGGTAAAATTTCCTAGCCAGGACTAAAAGAAAAATCCGAAAAAGCTTGAAAAATTCGTAAACACGCAGTCATGCAACAAACAAAAATTTAAACATGCAAACAATCATTCAAAACACACAATAAATCCCTCCCCACACTTTAGGCAGCGTATTGTCCTCAATATGGGAAGGGCACTCCAAGGAGTTCAAGCAACTTAGAACAAAGTACAGTATAACCCAAAATAAAAATGGTAAAAAATAATTGTTCAGAACCCTCCTCGAGGGCAAGAAGTTTAAAATGGTTCGGGGGTGGGAGATTACGCTGGGCAACTTCAACCGTCAAAGCCCGAAGTTCCCTGATAATGGCCTAGAGGAGTCGCGTTTGTGTGATATCGTAGACAAGAGCTGGAGTCGGGGTCTGGACTGCTGTAGATGCATTCTAGGCTTGGCGAGATGTCTCAGCATGGGTAGGAGGGATGGAAGAAGATCGGGGACTTGAAGGGTCTGGATAGTCGAATCGTCCTCCGACCTTGGTCCTGAAAACCTTATCTCCTAGTGGTGTATAACCTGCAGAGAAACTCAGCGCACCTTGTGAAACACAGAGATGACCCATAACTTCTAAGGTACGGACATCTAAATCTTTGAATGCAAGGGATTCAAAAAGGTTGCTGGTGAGAGGATGATAGTGATGTATTTTGTGTTGTGAGGAGAGTGAGGACGAAGTAGGAGCGTGGGAAAGAGAAAAGGAGCTGACGACTATAATTAATAGCACAACTTTTTCTTTAATTAGGGATACTTTTCTGCCCCCTCTGTCAGACGACGTGGCACCTTGGGCTTGAAGCACAACGGCCCGTGCGTATCCCAACCACCTAAAAAGGAGAAAAGATTTTCAAATTTCAAAAAGGGGTAGTTAAATAGGATAATGACAAAAAGAGAGAATAAAGGTTGATGATTACTAATAAAAAGGAATAAAATCTCCTGGGAAAAGGAAAGGACAGAGATTAAGAGAGATAAAAAGGGATATAAACAAGGGATTTGAAAAAGATAAGGGAGAGAGAAAAAGGATGGACGGCACATCAAATGCCTCCAGTGTGGTCTGTTTACTCATCGGGACCTCGACGCGCTACTCCGATCTAGGCCAGGATAGGTGGAGGTTCCACCATAGCCTCCTCAACGGTCGAGGGCTTGAAACCTTCATAAATGGGTTTAAGCCGCTGGCCATTGACTTTGAAGATTGTTCCTGTTTCGGGGTTCTGAATCTCGACCGCTCCATGGTCATAGACTGTCGTGATCATGAAAGGTCCAAACCATTTGGACTTGAGTTTCCCTGCAAACAATCGCAGGCGTGAGTTATACAATAATACTCTTTGTCCAACTGAAAAAACTTTGGGACGAAGGTGCCTGTCGTGATAAGCCTTAGTCTTGCCCTTATAGAGCATGGCATTCTCATAAGCATCATCCCTCAGCTCTTCGAGCTCCTAAATTTGCAAATGCTTGTTTTGGCCAGCGGGCCCTAGATCTGTATTCACTTTCCTGATGGCCCAAAAAACCTTGTGCTCTATCTCCACTAGGAGATGGTACGGCTTGCCATATACAAGTCTGTAGGGCGTCATTCCAATTAGGGTCTTGAAAGTTGTACGATAAGCCCAGAGTGCGTCGTCCAACTTCAGACTCCAATCCTTTCGGGACTGGTTCACTGTTTTCTCAAGAATGGACTTAATCTCACGATTTGACACTTCAGCTTGGCCATTTGTCTGTGGATGATAGGCTGTAGATGTCCTGTGATGGATGCCATACTTGGCCAAAAGCGAGGTCGCGACATGGTTGTAGAAGTGTGTACCCCTATCGCTGATGAGAGCTCGAGGTGTACCAAACCGGTTGAAAATATTGGTGCGTAGAAAGTTTACTACCACCTTAGAGAAGACCATCCGAGTTGCCTTGGCCTCGACCCATTTGGAAACATAGTCGACTGCGAGGAGGATGTAGATATTACAAAAGGAATTGGGGAACGGGCCCATGAAATCTATGCCCCAGATATCGAAGATCTCACATGGGATAATATTCTTTAAAGACATCTGATTCCTAGCCCCGATATTTCCAGTGGCTTGGCATCAGGGGCACAAAGCGCAGTACATGCAGCTATCCTTGAAAATGGTGGGCTGGTAAAGACCGACTTCTAGCACTTTGAGGGCAGTTTTCTTGGTCGCGAAGTGTCCTCCTTTAGAATGGCAAAATTTGAGGATCGAGGGCACTTCATCCATAGTTACACAGCGGCGAATTATCTTGTCCGAGCAATGCTTCCAAAGATAAGGGTTATCCCAAATATAGTATTTAGATTGCCGACTGATTTTGTTGCATTCAGATGGGGAAGCATCAGTGGGGAAGGTGCTAGTAGCACAATAATTCGCGATATCTGTAAACCATGGGGAATAAACAGTCTGGACTAGATACAAATGTTCGTCTGGAAAGGTATCTCGGATAGGCACGAGTGAGTCATTTTCTTGGGCTAGAAGTCTGCTGAGATGATCTGCCACCAAATTTTCTCTTCCTGCCTTATCCTTGATCGAGATGTTAAATTCCTGCAGCAACAATATCCACTGAATAAGCCGAGGTTTGGCGTCTACCTTTGTCAATAAGCATCTCAGGGCCGAGTGATCCGAGTAGACGAGAACATGAGTGCCCAGAAGGTATTTTTGGAACTTGTCTAGGGCATAAACTACGGCCAAGAGTTCTTTTTCAGTGGTTGTATAGTTCTACTAGGCTGGATCTAATAGCTTTGAAGCATAGTAGATGACATGTTTCCTTGTCTTTCTTTTGACCTAGAAGGGCACCTAGGGCTTGATTGCTGGCATCGCACATGACCTCGAAAGGCAATGCCCAATCGGGGGCACGAATGATCGGCGCTGAGATAAGCTTGTTTTTTAGGAGTTCAAAGGCAGCTTTGCAACTTTCATCGAAATCAAATGGTACTTCCTTCTAGAGTAAGCGACACATGGGTTGGGCAGTCTTGGAAAAATTTTAATGAACTGTTTGTAGAAATAGGTGTGCCCTAGAAAAGATCGCACATCGCGAGTACACGCTGGATAGGGTAGGGATGCTATCACCTCAATCTTGGCCTTGTCGACTTCGATTCCCCTGACTGAGATGATATAGCCTAGAATGAGGGCTCGATCCACCATGAAGTTACATTTCTCAAAATTCAGGAACAGATTTGTCTCTATACAACGCTCTAAACATTTCTTCAAGTTGCCCATGCATGCTTGAAAGGAATTCCCATAGACCGTGAAGTCATCCATGAAGACCTCGATTCCATTTTCAACCAATTCGGAGAAAATACTCACCATACAACGCTGAAAGGTGGCGGGGGCATTACACAAACCAAAGGGCATGCGTCTATAGGCAAAGGTACCGAAAGGACACGTGAAGGTGGTCTTCTCCTAGTCTTTGGGGCAACTGGGATCTGGTGAAAACCAGAGTAACCGTCTAGACAGCAATAGTGAGTCTTGCCCGTGAGACGTTCCAACATCTGATCAATGAAGGGCAGGGGAAAGTGGTCTTTCCTGGTTGCAGCATTCAGTCGGCGGTAGTCAATGCACACTCGCCACCCATTCTGAATTCGGGTGGGAATGGATTCGCTGTCTTGCCCAATGGAGATGGTGATACCAGTTTTCTTGGGCACGACTTGTATAGGGCTGACCCATGGCCTATTAGAGATGGGGTAAATAACTCCTGCATCTAACAACTTCAGAATTTCTTTCCTAACCACTTCCATCATAGGTGGGTTCAATCGGCGCTGGGGCTGGTATATAGTTTTGCTAGCATCTTCCAAGTGGATTCGATGGGTGCATAGGGCTGGTGACAAGCCCTTGATATCTGCGATGGTCCACCCTATGGCTTGTCTAAATTCCTTTAACAAGGAAATCAGCTCAGACTCTTCAGGATATTTGAGCTTGTTAGAGATAATGACGGGCAGAGAGTCATCAGGGCCTAGATAAGCATATTTCAAGTGGGGAGGCAGAGGCTTCAGATCGAGGGCTGGAGCCTAATCATAGAGGAAAAAAACTTACCATGGCCAGGACAGTCAGGAGACATCATTGGGGATTCATACTGGGCAACAACGCATTCTTCTAGGTCAGCGACGACGGAGCGTAGTTCAAGGGGTACGGAAAGCGTCGAGGCCACGACATCTAGAAGAGCTGGTGTCATACTCCTGTCAAGGGCAAACTGCAAAGGGTTAGTAAAATGAATTTCAGCGACTTCCTCTATAACAGGATCAATAACATCAATATAATTAACACTCGAGAATTCGGATGGGTATCGCATGGCTTCCAGCATATTGAATTTGATGATTTCTCCATCAAATTCGAGGGAGATTGTCGCATCATGAACATCAATCTTTGCCCGGGCAGTGGCCAGAAATGGATGGCCCAGAAGAACATCAGTAGACTTGGTAGAATCTTCATTCTCCATTGCAATTACATAGAAGTCTGCTGGGAATAAGAATTCTCCCACTTGGACCAAGACGTCTTTGATGATCCCCTCGGGGTAGATGATGGAATGGTCTGCAAGTTGAATGGCAAGGTCTATAGGTACGAGAGGCTCGAGGCCTAGACAGTTATAGATGATCAATGGCATGACGTTTATTCCTGCCCCTAGATCATACATAGCTTTCCCGATGTCAACTGTACCAATCCAGCAGGGAATGATGAACATTCCTTGGTCTTTGCACTTTGGAGAGATCCTCCGCTGGATATGGGTAGAAGCGTTAGCTCCTACACTGATCTTGTTAACTTCAGCGAACTTGCCCTTGTGTTGTGCACAGTTGTTTTAGAAATTTGGCATAGCGAGGGACATTCTTGACTGCCTAGAGAAGGGGGATATTGACGACCACTTTGCTGAACATCTCAAAGATATCGCGGTCCTCCTTATCTTTCTTTGTCTTGACCAATCTGTGAGGGAACGGGGGCTAAAGAATCTTATGAATGTACTCTTGGGTGAATTCAGGTGGATTGGGGTCATTCCTTGGGGAGCCTCTAGGAGAGCGGACTTTATCTTCCATGACTTTGACAAATCTGGGAACTTTTGGAAGTTTTGCTCTGGGTTTTGGCTTAAGTTCAGACTCTGGAGAGTTCTCCATATCGGGGTCCGAATATGCAGAAGGTTTCAAAGTCGTTCCACTTCGCAGATTCACTGCGCAGACATTGTATTTTGGATTTATTTCGATCTGAGGTGGAAATCTTCCTTGGTTTGTTAACTCTTTCACTTGGCCCATCATGGTGCTCATTTGTTTCTGAAGCTCCTCGATTTCCTTCTGCTGCTCGGGATTCCGAAGTATTTCAGTATTCGGGGGCATGATAAATGTCTGATCCTGGGGAGGCTGACGTTGATACTGATTCTGATGAAAGGTGGGTCGAGGTCTGTAGTTTTTCATGTTGGGCGGTGGAGGGTGATTCCCATACAGATTTTGTTGATGCTATTGATGGCTAGGTCCCAAAGACTGAGGGTTTGGAACCCATCCTGGGTTTGGTTGTTTCCAGCCCTGGTTGTAGTTTTGGCCATATAGGGCCGGGACATACTGGCCAGCAGCATTAACTTGGTTTTCATCCGGAATATGGGGGCATGCATCAACAGGATGGTCTACAAAATTACAAATTTGGCAGGCCTTGACAGGAGCGGATTGTCCTGTCATGAAATTCTGAAACATCCCCGTGAGGGAGGATAACTGATTTTGCAAGGCGGCCACTTGGACATCTTGGCCTTGATAATTGGCAGGGTCAGATGAAGCATTTTTGGCCATGAGTTCTATTGTTGCCATAGCGGCTGATGGGGTAAGAGCAGTTAGAGATCCGCCGGCAGCAGCATTGACTAAGGCCTTATCATGGGCTTTGAGGCCTTCACAAAAATACTAAACAAGGGCATGCTCTGTGAGGTTATGGGAGGGACAGCTAGACTGCATCTTCTGGAACCTCTCATAATACTAGGCTAAAGTCTCCTCCTTCTTCTGGACTATGGAGACAAGTTGTTTGCGCGTGGTGTTGGAGATGGAAGTCGGATAATACTTCTCGGTGAAGATCTTAGACATATCCGCCCAAGAGTGAATTGATCTTGGCGGGAGGTCGTAATACCAGTCGAAGGCATCATCCTTTAGAGACCACTGGAAGGCGCGTAGCTTGGCTTGGTTGATGCTAACGTTGGTAGGTTTCATGGCCTCGTAGATAGAGTGGAGCTGTTGAAGGTGACAGAGTACATTTACCTTGGCAACCCCTCGAAAGGTTAGAAGGTGATGCATAACGGCAGACTTCAAGGTCTAGTCATGAAGCACAGCGGGCCAGACAATGCAGCTACTCGACATGTCGGGGGTTGCATGGAAATTATCGATGGTTTGTTGTGCTGGAGGAGGTGGTGGTGGATCCTCGTGACGTTTATTGTTGTCATGGTCTTCCATTGCTGGGAAATAGAATTGGGCTGCTACTGGGTTTTCGAGACTACGGTTGAGATAGGCTAGATCTAGGAAAAACTGACGGTCCTGGCTGGCCAGATTGGAAGGAGATCCGTCGAGGGTAGGATGTGGGATCACTCTCCGCTGGGTAGATGTTCCTCTGGCTTGCCTTCGAAGTTCTCTCTCTATTCTGGTCAATTTGAGGTCTAGAGGGAGTAGATCTGGAGCAGATCTCCTGGTCATACAAAAAAATAAAAACATAATTAGTACCGTTCAATCCCCGACAACGGCGCCAAAATTTGATCGTGAGTCAAATATACTTAAAATTTATCATGATGCCTAAATGCACAAATAAATGTGTATAGGGAAAGACAGGGTCGAACCATAGAGATTGAAGGATTAATATGTTAATAAAAATGTATTACAGGGAGAATGTGCAACGGAAAGGGAACAAGTAACATAGGGGGAGGGGTTTATGTTGATTAGTGAACTAATCAACTCAGGATCTGGAGCTAACAAGACAAATAAGTAAAATTGTTATCTAGGGCATGAAATGAAATCACAGTCCAGGGCTAGATAACAAAACGCAATCGGGAGCAAGAAAAGCAAGAAAAGAGATATAAATCAGAATGGAGTAATCTTAGCAAAAGGTGTTCTCGGGTTGCTTTCTAGGTCAGTTAGTCATTGGCACAAAAATATTCCAAACATCAAGTACAGACCTGCTATAGGGACCACGTTTCCACACCGCATCCCCTACTTACCTTCTTAGATAAAAGCCACCCCCCGTTTCCACATATGAGGTGGCCTTGACGCTCCGTCGTCTTCCCAGGCACGAATGCGGGGAGGCACTACTCAAAACGCCCATGAAGGGGAGGTAAGACAGATCTAGGGCGCGATAGCTCAGCTTTTCAGACTTGTATCGCATACCCTAAATAACCATTTACCCCTAGACAGAGGCCTCTCGCGCTGCCTCCACTAGGTGTCTACTCTAACTCAAGGCTTCGCGTCATTTATAACCATAAGAATGACAGTACTCATGCAGAAATATCAACAGTTGATCAGGCCCTTAACATTCCTAAATGAGCATGGGATTAAAACGGTAACAACTATATGTCACAAGAGAATATATTAAGCATGCATTAGGCCTCCTAACCGATCCCTACAACCCTCGAAACACCCTTTACTAAAAGGGTGGAACTTAGCTACTCATAATACGATATGAACAATGGATGATAAACATACAATAAATAAAAGAGAAGGGTTAGAAGAAACCGAAAGGATGAAATAGTATTAATCAAAAGGTTCCCCTTTACAAAGTTGGTGGCTGCTCCAAAAATGCTAAGAGGAGATGATCCCCAGAAATTAGGGTAAAAGAGAGTGATGTATTAATGTCCTAGGTCAGCCGTCCTTACACAAAAGCCTAAAACTTAGTTTATATAGGCTAAAACTAGCTAGGGGACAAAACAGCTAAGGGGAGAGAGAAGCAAGGGAAGCTTGATAGCGTATGTCCTTTCAAGGGAATATTCTGGGACATCTGGCACGCCTGCTGTCTTCTAGAAGCGCTTGGAATCCCTTGCGGATCTTGGAAGATGCTTTGCTTTGGTTTCGTTTGAGAGAAGAAGCAGACGTATCGCGGGCTAGAGACAACTCACTAGTCTGGATAGTGTTTAGGCCTCGACGACAATCTAGATTTCTAGGCCTTGAAGCGGGAAATCCTCAGGAATACTCCAAAAATGCTTCTTTTCATTGCTTTCCTTCTATTGACTCTGATCTGCAATAACGATAGAAATAAGGATCAAATGGCAGAATCAAGCCCCCGAAAGGGCTAGAAAAGAAGGTAAAATCATGCTCATGAGACATGCTATCAAGGCTACAAAGTAGAGTAGGGAACCAGATCAGAGTCACCACGTCAAACTGGTCCAATCTGACTGGAATAAATAATTAATTAGGGTAGTGCCTCGAATGTAATGAGTGTCTTGCCCTAGGTGTGTCTTTCCTCCTCTTCATGGGCATCTGAGTATTGTCTCCATAAACGTACCTTAGAGGACGGCAGATTGTCAAGGTTACCCCATAAACGTACCTTGGGGTAACTTCTCTTACGAAGGAAAATAGGGGACCTAAACGTACCTGGACCCCGTAGCACATCTATAAGTCAGGAATTGAATATTGTCGAATCTATGATCGGTTGAATTGAAATCATAACTGGATATTTGTCTTTGCTAGGAAAGCTTTATCTTATTTTGTTTTCTTATTTATTATGTGATCAGTGTATTAGTTATAAATCTCAAATCCAAACCCCCTCATTGTTTATTTTATTGTCTTATTTTATATCTAGGTCTTGTCTAGTTTACGTCTTCACCATTTTTTGTGGATCGAACCTCTTACCACTATCTTCAATCTTTTTTGTAGCTAGTGATAAGTTGTAATCATTTTGAACGGCTTCGACAACCGGTTTAGTCCCTAATGTTTAGTTTTAATGGACAAAAAAATTTTCACTTTAATTTTTGTAAAAAAATATTGATGGAAAGTTGAAACTATTTACCAAAAGGGAAGAATGAAACATGTTAAAAAAAACTGATAATAAGTTACAAAATTAGTGTTGCCATTAAGCATGAAACAAGATATAAGAAAACATATTATAAATTACATCAATTCAAGAGAGTCTGGCCATTCTGGATGGCCAATAAGTATGGTTCTTACTAAAAAGCCAAAGCTAACACACTAAAAATGACTCCTCGTCCATTTTTTCCTAAAATATCAAATTAGTTGTTTTCTTCCGACCTTCTTTAACATCCTGGGATATGGACTTAAGAACGGCCAAAAACATGAAATTTGTAGCATATGTCATGTCATCATTTCCATCATTAATTACCTTAAACTTCAATGTTTTGAAGTGGGTGATAAAATACATAATATTTGAAGTTAGATGCAAGGACAATGGTCATTTATAAGTACCATATATCGGTGTTTCCTAAACTAGGTAACCTAAGAAATTTAAGCTTAATCCAACTGAAAGTCATGCTTAATCATAGTTATGAGAACCATACCAGACACCAAAACCACTCGAGCTCTTGGGTCACTAGTTCAACCAGATTTGACCATTGGGTCAATAAAATATAAAAATATACTTATATTTATATGATAGAAATACAAAAAAATAAAAATAAAAAATAAAAAACCATGTTGAACAGGTTTAGCCATGTCGACCAGTTCAACCGTCTAGGTCGACCGAGTTGACCAGTTTCTTCCTATTCATCTGCATTTGTAACTAGAAATGAGACCAATGGGTTTGAGCCTTGGGTCACTAGTCAGACAGGGCAGTGAGGTCTGGTTTTTATAACTATGATGCAAATGAAGAGTAATAGAGAAGGAAGAATCAAAACAAAGAGAGGATTTGCCTCATGTATATTTTTTGTATCCATGTGTGCAGGGACGGATCCAGAAATTATTTCCAGGGGGGCGGGGGTTCAGGATCATAGTTTTTATAACTATGATCTAGAATTTTTTTTTTGGAGTATTTTAAAAGGAAAGTAAACGAGCTAAACGGAAAATTGAACAAATGCTTAAGAGTATTTATATCCGTCACTAAATAACAAATATTTAGATAACTTAACAAAAAAATAAATAAGAAGAGAATATAGAAAAAAATTAATTATACATTAGAATTCATACAACATACGTAATTCATACAATATACATTAGAATTCATACAAATTCATGCAATTTTCTTGGGTTGGGTTAGGGATTTGGGGTGGGTTAGATTAGGGATTTGGGCTGGGCTGTATACTAAAAAAAAATTCCCATTAGCCCAGGGTGGGCATCAGCCCACGGTGGCCCCCCCTGGATCCGTCCTTGCATGTGTGTCGTTGAGACGAAAGTTATACCTGCACGATTACTGTATTTGCCATCCTCTGACGGGGACACTAGTGCTGGTTGGGTGGCATATGGGTGTGGCTGATTGAGTTGATATGGCTGGTTGTTGCTTTACGGGGGCACCTGAGGCTGGGTTTGGTGGGTGCCGCAATTATCCTGTCGGGCTTGAGTGCCTACTGCCTAGTTCGTTGTAGAAATGGAATTACGTTTGCTATGCCGCATAGCACGATTACTAGGAGGCACCAGGCAATTATGTTCCACTAAAAGATAATAAAGCAAAGTTAGTAATGAATACAATATCCAAGATACATGCACAATAAAGTTGGAATTAAATTAGATGGAACCACAACATAAATTCAATATCAAGCAAAAGCAATGATAGATGTTGTAGCATGAAAATGAATAAATGAGGCCAACAAGTTAAAATGCAGAAGACCTGCCATTAGTAAAGAATTTGCATCAATCATGTCTCTATTATCATTTTATGCACCTGTATACTTACAATTGGTGCCAGACTGAAATTGTAAAGGCTCTATTTGTTGGGTAGTGCATGGCTGAGGTTGTTGGAAATGATACGGTTGATTGTAGCTTGTTAAGGGAACCTGAGATTTAGGGTGGATAGTACAAAAATTACCATGTTGCATCTGGCTTCCTGCCATGTGATTCAATGAAGAAATAGAGTTATGTTTTTTCTGCTTCTTACAATGCTCATTAGAGTATGCCAAATGAGAATTCCCTGCAGAATGATTCAATGATAAACAACAATGTATCAATACCTCAGTCCAAAGTCTGAAAATGCCAAATATTCTAGCATGCAAAATCAATTAGCTAGAACTAAAGACAGTGACTTTGCTGTGCAGTAATACAAATGGAAACAGTATGAAAACAGAAATAGGGGGCAAATGACCTAATAATCACACAGCTTATTAAAATTAGAAGAAATGAACAAAAGAAGGAAAATGTATTTGAAAAAAATTAAAAAATAAATCTAAAAAAATGTGCGAAAAACTTTTATTGCTCTTTTTAAGAATTAAACTTAATTAATGTTCAAAACTAATTAATTTCCTTATTAATAAACTAAATAATTTTTTAAAAAATTAAATAGAAATCTTTTTAATCTTATTGGTAACCATTATTTGGTTTCTATTTAATTTTTTTAAAAATTAAACTAATTGTTCAAAAAGATTTCTATTTAATTTATTTTTAATCCCTCTATTCCAGACTGTTTCATTCACTATCTCCATTTCCTCTCTTTTGTCAAAATAATAAAAAGCTTCTTGGTGCACTGCGAAATTTACTTAATTACTTAATTATGTTTTAGTTCTAGTTGATTGAATTTTTCAAGATTCATCAAAATTTTGGATTGATTGTGAAAAGAGAGGATGGTCAGGATTCATCTAACCTTCTCGTGTTGATTAGAGTTCAACTATCAGCAAATATCAATCTCTCCACACAAAAAATTAATAGGTATTAATTAGTTAAAGACTTGGAGTTTATCCTTCCTGCATTAGATTATATATTTAATTATTAACCATTTCTACGGTCAAAAGATACAAATCTCTTTCAAATTTAAATTTAATTTAAAAAAATAATATAACAAAATTGAAAAAATAATCCAAAAGTTACATAGAAATTTTAAATATGACATATTTTTTATTAAAATAGAGGGACTTCCTTCCACATAAAGGCACTAATCACGTTGGTCTAAGTGCTCAACATTTTCTGACCCAAGTTAGCCAAACAAACAAACTACCGACCATCAAATGGGTTCGATTTTCCCTAGAAGGAGGAAGAAAACTATATTTAATTCAGCTCCAAAAAGAACATAGGAATTTTAGAAGAATGTGAAATTTAGCTAATATATTCTCTTTGTTTCCACTTTATAAACCATTCATTTTTTTTTAAAATAATTAATTTAAAAATATTTAATATTAATTTATCATTTATTATAAAAAGTAATTTAAAAAATTAAAATATAATAATTAAATAAGTAAAATTATTTTAAAAAAATGTAATAACTAAAAAAAATGGAGGGAGTAGTTTTTAGATACTTTAGTAATATTGGCTTCAGAAAAGATGTGGGAGGTGTCCAAGACTATATCGACTAGTGTAACAATACGACACTGCCAACCGTCCATTTCTTGTTGCTCTCATTTTGTTTCAAAAGGAGTGCCAGTGATAATATATTTTAAAAAGACTGGGAGTTTTTCTAAGTACTGCAAGTGGCAGATTTCTATTGGCCAGCTTTTCTTAATTTAATGAATTAAATTCCCACCATAACAATCGCTAATTTGATTTGCTTCTTTCCCTAAAAGACCACTCACTCGAATATGAAACTATGATTGAAAAAAACAACTTGATTTTTATTTTTAGCTCACACGATAATCATATTCGGTGGTGTCCGGGCCTCAAATTTATTAAATTATATAGTCTATTTATGAAGTTGTTGGATTTTGTTGAAATATGGTAAGAGCAAGGAGAGAGAGACAATATGACTCTTGCTTTGGTAAGAGATGGTAATTCCGTAGTGGATCCATTAGAAAAAGGAAGATAATTGGTTTTATTTCATTAAAAAGAGAAGGAAACGAGCGCATAATTTTCTTTCTTTTTCAAGAACAAATGAAATTTAAAAACTGTAATCAGATAAAAAGATGCAAAAAGAAAAGAAAAAAGTTGCTGCGTTGGGAGGTGAAAGACAATGAATTGGGACTTGGGAGATCATCTTAATTAGCTGGCAAGAGAGTTCTTGTAGCACATATATTTCTCGCAAGAACACCCAATGATTGCAGTGGCGCATGGACGCCAAATACAAGTTTCCGCGCAAGGGATTCCATCCAACTTGACATTATTCCTGACCATCATCAGGAGTGCCTTCTCAAGAACTAGGTTGTCAGCGATGACGATCTTGCTGGTGAGGGCATCAATGGCATCCTCCGACTGTGAGAGCATGTAATTGAAGTTGGGGCTGGTTTTTTTAAGAATAGCCTGAATAGCTACAGGGGTAATGAAATCTTTCTCAAATGTTGCAAGACAGGGAAGTGCAAAGATTACAATGAGCACAAGCCCAACGAACATTTTCTTGGCATCCATATATTTTGGCTGTTTGTGTGACTGCCGGTGTTTGCTGGTGCCTCCCCCTTAAGTTCATGCCCCATTTTATAGCAGCCATGGTGCGGGTTGTGGGGCCCATATACCGACCCGACCCAATTTTTCAGTTCGGTTCTTTACTTTTTTTCGGCTAAGTTCAATGCCAATTCGGTTCGAGCTTTGAATTTTGATTCTTTCTAGACAGCCCCACTGCATTAACTTCCAATATTTAGAATTTTAAGGAATACAATAACTTATTTTATGAGACTATTTGTTGTGCTAATATATTTTCGAGCACTTCAATCCTTATTGTCCGATATCATAATATGCAAGAATGTGTGTCGAGGTTAATCTGAATGAACCTTTGATTCCCTTTATTTGGATTTGTGAAAAACTTCAGGCAGTTGAATATGAAGGTCGCAAATCGACAGGGGTTAATTCAGTGGTAGAGGAAATGGACATGAATGTGGGATCGAAGAATACTGAGACAGATGGGAATCATATAGCAGGGACTAGACTCGGCATATTAAGTAAGGATCAAGTAGAAAAGGTTTTTATCCTTGGATGATGGCTTCGTCGTCAAATAGGAAGTCGCAGTCCAAGAAGAGCTTTGCGGCGGTGGCTATGGAGTCTTGCCGAAAAAACAGGAGACTAAGGGAGCGAGAAAGTCGGAACCAAATTGATAATATATAATGACGCCTCAGGGGCATTATGGACCTTTCACCATCCCGTCAAGGAACCTCTGTCGGCACATGGTCATAGTGGCCCAGGCAGCACTTGGTCAAACGGTCTTTCAGACCAGAGGTCCAACGGTAAGGAGGAGCCACACGGGATAGAGGGAAGGTATGTCGTTGCGACACGTGTCATGCTATCGGACATCACGTCCTAGCGACACATGTCCAACTGACTTAGAATTAGAAAGGTCTATAAGTATCCCCCACTCCCCCTTAGTCGGAAGGTACGTACACTCGCATACTCATTGTTCACTCCAAGCAAATATACTCCCACTTTCCACGTCGTCTAACTTGACCGTCGGAGCGTCTACACCGGAGCCCTCCCCCGGTGCTTTTCAGGTACCACGTGTCGACTAATCTTTAAAATTCCACCTTAGCGTATCCCTTGACGGAATTACCCTCACCCCCGCATAGGAATATCATTTTGGTGCTCTCGTTGAGAGTTTGGATTATTAAGTGAGTCTACCTTAAGATCCAAGCTCATCCCCCTCGCCATCAGAAAAATAGCCCACAAAAATGATAGCCAACCAAAACACAAATCCTACCCCACGAGCACCACTGTTAGAAATCCACTAGGTTCCTCCGGAGGCTCCCCTCAATCGCCGACTCAATTTTTTCGTTAATCAAGAAGCTGATTGCCCGTCAGCGGCTGAGCACGGGACGAGTGTGGTCCACACCCCACAGCCAATGGCTTATCAGTGGAATAATCCTTTTGTAAACTCAGGGACCAACGTCACGCCCAACGGCTTATCAGTGGAATAATCCTTTTGTAAACTCAGGGACCAACGCTCCCATCGCATAGACACCCAGGCCAGATATCACTAATATGACTCTCTCCCACACCGAGACAACCCTCCTCCATCAAAGTATAGACCAGATCCTGGCCATGCTAGCCGCGGGACCCCCGCAACCAACAAACCTGGCGACTGCTCCCCTGATACTACCTACTCCTCCACAAGTCTTTCCACAAAACATGCTTTCATTTGTCAATTATCATTAGATAAACTCCAGGATAGCTCCTCCAGCTCTGGACGAAAATCAGTATCACCCCTGGTGGCATGCTAAACATCCTGCTTTCCCTGCACCGCATTACGCCTACCCCTTAGAGGAACCAGAAGAGTACGTACCATATGCAACCCCCCAGGCATGGCGGGAGAGTACGTCGATGATCTATTCAACGACGATAATATGAACTCCCGCCAGGGCGTGGCCCGTCAACCTTCCAGGGAATCTAACATGGGAGGAAATCAGGGACGAAGGAGCCGAGTGAGGTCTCCCACACAACGACAACTCCCGCCAGAACACCGCCGAGATAATCCAGGGCGCGCCCCATGGGAGAAAGAACGTGAATATTCTCAATCCGCTTCGTCTCGCGGTAGGCGGGAGTAAGATAAGAATCCGAAGAGTCCTTTAACCCATCGGTTACGGAGGCATCAGGTCAACCGACGGATCAAAGTCCCAACGGATATTTATACTGGCCAAACAAACCCCCTGATGCATGTGGCGCGGGTGAAGAACTAAGCCACCTTTCAGACCATGAGAGATCCAGCTCTCTGTCAAATTTTTGTACTCTCTCTGGCCTAGATAGCCAGTACGTGGTATGAGGCGCTACCACGGTTCGATTGACAATTATGCAGAACTGGAAGGACAATTCGGCTAAAAAAGACATTTGCGACCTTATTCTATATCGTTCGGAAGCAGGATGAATCCCTCAAGGCCTATTTGGATAGGTTCAATTTAGAACTCAGTCAAACGCCCGACGCCACCATTGATTTTGCAACGGAGGCCTTAAGGAGGAACTGCGGGTACAACAAGTTGGGGGATATGTTGTCAGTTGACCCCCCACCAACCTTGGATCTTCTACGGACTAAAGCAAACAATTACATCAAGATGGAGGAAGAAGATTTTCAACGGGGAGAGGGTGGAGAGGTTTCCTCCTAAATAATAACGCAAGAGATGGCCGCTCCGACGGGGAATACAAGGGAATATGCGCCCCTAGGATACAAGAACGAGAAGCTTGATTTCCGACAGAAGAGGCAAATGGAATTTCCGACAGGGGAGGGAGAGGAATCTCCAGCCCAAAAGTCAGACATATGTGGCGTCCCCAATCAACTCACTGTTAGGGCGAAGAACGGAGATCCTTGCAGTTATTGAAAGTAAGGGTCTGCCGGTCTGATACCCTATACCAGACCGGGTGAACTTGTCGGAGGCAACAAAAGCTTATATTGCCGTTTCCACAAGGCAAACAGCCACGACACAGAAGGATGTAGAACACTGAAAATGGCCATAAAATGGCTGACTGAAGAAGGCTATTTTTCGGAATACGCATCTAGGGGGAAAATGCAATTCCCCGATAATCGACTGAGATCGATTCCCGGGCATGACGGAAAATAGATTACTACCGACCCAAACGCCATACCTGTACCTACTACTAGAGGCTGAGAGGTATTGCTTACGTCCGAAAACGGAGATCGGATGATCAGCTTTATAGCCGGAGGCACGATGAATCTCCCAGAACCTCTTGTCGGCGACAAGCGAAAGAACGAGTAACCCCTTGACCGAATGATGATATCCTTCTCGGAAGAAGATTGCCAAGGGGTGAAATATCAACAGAACGATGCCCTAGTCATCATGACTTTCGTCGGAGATTTCGGGGTGAGAAGAACCCTCGGGGACAACGGAAGCTCTGTCAACTTACTTTCACTCGGAGCATACAAAATTATGGGGAGACCGGAGTCAGAGTTGATGCCGTGTCGAAAGCCCATTATCGGGGTATATGGAATCGCAATTCTGATAGTAAGGGTTACCTTTCTGACGGTCCTCTTTAGAGAGGACATTTCAAAGAGATCAAAGCAATAACTATTCATGATAGTTGATCTAAACCTACCCTACAACGCCATCCTAGGGCGTCCATTCCTGAACACCTTCGTAGCTGTCATCTCCCAACAACACCTGAAGCTGAAATTCCCCTCTTGGGAAGGTGTCGTCATAATCAGAGGCGATCAGAAGATTGTGGAAGAGTTCTACCTCACCATGATCAGGGATAAGTGCGATGAATATGTCTGTGTTACCAGCAACCCCCTAGAATTAGAAGATGAAATGTGCACCCAGCCGTTAGAAAAGATGATATCAGTGTCTATGGAATGAGTGCCCACTGAAAGCTTTCTTGTCAGTGTGGAGGAGAGTTTGCATGGGCATCCACAAATATGCCCATGCATCCCCAGGGAGATAGCCGAACACCAATTAAATGTTGACCCGGAAGCCAAACTAGTGCAGCAGAAACGCAGAGCTTTCTCGAAAGAAAAGGCAGACACGATTGAGAAAGAGGTGACTAAACTTCTACGAGCAAACTTCATTCGGGAAGTTCAGTACCCACCGTGGTTAGCCAATCCAGTGGTTGTACCAAAGCCTAACGGAGAGTAGAGGATGTGCATCGACTTCACTTCTCCGAATGAGGCATGTCTGAAAGATTGCTTCCCACTTCCCAGATCGAGCAGTTGGTAGATGAAACGACAGGCTATGAATTCTTGAGCTCTCTGGATGTGAATTCGGGTTATCACCAAATACCCATGGTAGTAGAGGACGAAGAAAAAATAGCATTCGTCACTCCAGTGGGAACATATTGCTACCGAGCCATACCTTTCGGACTGAAGAACGCTGGAGCCACCTTCAAATGGACAGTAAACAAAATCTTCAAGGCCCAGCTGGGTAGAAACCTTGAAGTATATGTCGATAACATGCTGCTAAAGAGCAGGAGCTTTGAGGGCCATCTGGTCGATTTAGCTGAAACCTTCCAGATCATGTGTACATTCGGTATGAAGCTCAACCCTAGGAAGTGCATGTTCACATTCCAAACGGGAAAGTTCTTGGGCTACGTCATTAGCTGCGAGGGCATCCTACCCAACCCTATCAAACTAAAAGCTATCCATGACATGATATCCCCGCGGAACAACTATGAAGTCCAACAACTCACGGGCAGGGCAACAACTTTGAGTCGCTTCATTGCCAAACAAGGCGAGCGATGCCTCTCTTTCTTCAAACTCCTTCGTAATAAGGCGCTGTTCGGATGGACGGAGGAGTGCGAGGGAGCCTTCTCAGTCCAACTTACTACTGAAACGGCCCGAACACGGAGACACGCTTTTCCTGTATCTAGGAGCGATGGAAGTAGTAAGTACCATCTTGGTATGAGACGAAGATGGCATTCATATGCCCATCTATTTTGTCAGTAGGATCAAGAAAGATGCAGAAGTACGATACAGTCGTATCGAGAAGGTAACCTTTGCCCTAATGCAAGCAACCCAAAAGATGGCATGATATTTCAAGGCACATTCGGGAATCGTCCTGACGAATCAGTCGTTGTGAAAAGTTTTCAAGAGGCCAGAAGCATAGGGACGAATGGTTATCTGGGACATCGAGCTAGAGAAACACGACCTGCAATACCAATCCAAGCCATTGATAAAGGCGCATCCGTTAGCCGATTTTATCGCCGAATGCACATTCTCAGGCGAACCCTCCCTCGGGCGAAAAGAGGCTAACCTAGAAGACACAGACCCACCCTATCAGGAAACTATCGGAGACAAGTAGGCCATTTTTGCCCACGGGGCAAAGAATAAATAATCCACTAGAGCCTGCATCATCGCTTCTAGGCCGGAAGGAATAAAGTTACGCTATGCACTAAAAATCGCAAAACCTCTGTCCAATAACGCCACAGAATACGAGGCACTTCTTGTCGGCCTATGTATCAGGAGAAATCTAACTGCCAAAGAGATCCGCGAACAAGGAGAATTGAAAGATCCACGCCTAGAAATACATGGCAATTCAAAGCTGATCATAGACCAAGTCAACGGCCACACACAAGCAAGAAACCCCACCATGATTCGATACCTTGCAAAGGCACGATAGGAGCTAACGACAATCGAAAAGTAAGGGATTCAGGTGACTATCGATCACGTTCCGAGGGAGGGAAACATTGAAGCTGACGAAATTGCTAAGCTAGCCGCTGACCCTGGAGCTGTCATGTCGGAAGACGTCATGGTTGAAGAGATCTTGATGCCATCTTTCATGGAAGAACAACTCACTCTATGCGTCGAGGAAGATGAGAACGATTGGCGCAAACCGGTAACCAAGTATCTGAAGGATAACATCTTGCCATCGGATCCTACGGCAAAGGTAAAAATCCTCAAGCAAGCTGAAAAATGCTCGATGTTTGACGGAGAGCTCATTCACCGCTGTTTATCGCATCCAGCGGTAAAATGTCTATCGGAGGACGAAGGGCATTACACTTTGCGAGAGATCCACGAGGGTATCTACGGCATGCATGCCTCTGGAGGAATAATGGCCGCACAAGTTCTTCGTAATGGTTTTTACTGACCCACCATCCTAAAAGATTGTGACGTTTTTGTAAGAACTTGCAAAAAGTGCCAAGAGTTTGCAAGAGTCCCTAGACGACCGGCCACGGAGATATCTGCGATAGTTAGTCATTGCCTGTTTGCCCAGTGAGGAATTGTTATTATGGGACCCTTCACGGTAGCCCATCCCCAGCTCAAATTCGTCATTCTCAAGGTAGACTATTTTACCAAATGGTCAGAAGTATAGGCCATTTCAGAAATCACGACCAAAAAAACATGGCAATTCTTTAAAAATAAAGTAATCCTGCGATTCGGCATTCCACGAATCCTCGTTAGTGATAACGGCTCGCAGTTCACTATCGCCTTTTTCCGAAGGCGATGTCCAGAATTCGGGATAGAACAGAGATTCTCCTCCATTGCTCACCCGCAGACAAACGGCCAAACGAAAGTCACCAATCATACCATCTTGAGCGAAATCAAAAGAAACTTGGAAGGGGATCGCACGAAGTGGGCAGAAGAGCTACTATACATAATATGGGTGTATCGAATGACAACCAAGGCAAGCACAGGAGAAACTCCCTTCGTGCTAACATACGGTACTGAAGTCGTAACTCCAGTAGAGATTGGGGCTCTCAGTCTACGCATCGAATATTTCAACGAGGAACAGAATGAAGATAGGCTGCGAGAACGACTCGACCTACTATCAAAATTACAAGAGCAAGCTTTGCTAAAAACACTACTCTATAAGCGCAAGATGACCAAGTATCATAACCGACGTGTTAAAGAGAGGCTGTGGAAAGCAAATGACCTAGAACTACGCAAGAGAGAGGTTATTGGGCCAAAGATAAAAAAGCTCTTGCCCAATTAGGATGGACCTTTTCGGGTCATCCGTGTTATCGGCAAAGGTGCCTATCATCTAGAAAAGCTTAACGATACTCCATTACCCAACCCTTGGAATATTGCCAATTTAAAACTATACCACCCGAGAGTGGATATACTACTTATGCCTTTGTTGCCCAAATTTGGCCGTGCATTGATATACGAACATGTACGAAGGTACGATTTAAGGATACGCGTTAAGAAATGTCCCACACCCATCTTCGTTTGTTCAAACGAATGACTGGGGAAAACCCATCTCCGTTTCTTCAAACGGACGACTGGAGAGAGTTGCCCCGTCAGCTGATAGTATGCCTTTGTTGCCCAAATCCAGTCATGCATTGACATACGATCATGCACGAAGGTACGACTTAAGGATACGCATTAAGAAATTTCCCACACCCATCTTCATTTTTTCAAACGGACGATTGGAGAAAACCCATCTCCGTTTCTTCAAAAGGACGACTAGAGAGAGTTGCCCCGTCAGCTGACGGTATGCTTTTGTTACCCAAATCTAGTCGTGCATTGACATACGATCATACATAGAGGTACGACTTAAGGATATGAGTTAAGAAATATCCCAAAAGCCATCTCCGTTTCCTCAAACGGATGACTGGAGAAAAGCCATCTCCGTTTCCTCAAACGGACAACTGGAGAAAAGCCATCTTCGTTTCCTCAAATGGACGACTAGAGAAAAGCCATCTCCGTTTTCTCAAACGGACGACTGGAGAAAAGCCATCAGACCAACGACAGGGCTGACAGAGATAACATAAACAGACGAAAGGCGTAATCAAAAAAAGACGGCGAAAGTTCATAACACAACATCAAAGGGTATCAGAACACACGTAAAACATATTATAGTACTACCCCAAAATCATAAAAAGACACCTGCCATTATTATAAAGCCATATGGCATCTACAAATGAAGCAACAAAAAACACAAAACTAATACTTATGAGAGGGAGCCATCATCATCATCCTCATCAATAGAAGAGAAAGGAATCTCCCTAATGGCACAATCGACAGAAGCCGTTCATTCTCCTTAATCAAATGCTCTAGGAGGCCCCTATCGGTATCTCTCTCCCACTTCAAAGCAACCAGTTCCTCATGAATGCCCAAAAGCTCAGCAGCCCTCGCCTTGACATTCTCTACCTCCACACGAAGAACCCCCAGATCCACCTCAAGGCGATCATTCTCGGCCCGAACTCCATCTGCGATGACCCGAGTGCTAGCATGCTCCGCCTTCTCCCTCTCCACGTTATCTAAGAACGACTTCATCCTCTCAGCCGAATTTTCCTGCAAACATCGAAGCTGACAAAAGCAAAAAAAACACTGGCCTGAGATTTAGCATGTTGGCGACCGAGAGACATTCCCGAAAATGACTTCTCTCAAACTCGAGACCAACCATCCCTCCAAAATAAACCGATAGCGGAAGACCGCCCATTGAACGATTGGCCACTCCCAATGCCAGAAGGCCCCTCTGCGCCAAATCTCTCAGGTCCAAGAGATGGGTAGTAGGACCATCAGGTCCAATGGAAGAGAGACTGACATTCAAGTCCAACGGTGGGCCTTGTAAATTCTCACCCAAGAGCTGAATCTCGGTGATGGGAGGAACAAGCGTAAAATACAGGCGCGAAGGTGCCAGAACCGAGGCAGATGGATCCAAGGACTGACCACCGATAACCCCCTCCATAAAAGGAGCGCTAGGAGGCGATGACTATATGGAGGTGGACACCCTCCCTGGCACAAGTTAAGGAGATGAAGTATTAGGGGGAGTATTATCTAATGCCACCCCCGCAGAAGTGGTAGCAAGAATATCTGACATTTGTACATCATCTTCTCCAATGATGATGGGCTGGAGCTCCTCCCCCTCAATCGAAGTCCCAAAAAGCTCCGCGATAGTCGAATAAGTAGCCCTTCTTCCCGAAGAACTCTCTTCCTCCATCTTTTGTTTGTTGTTTATCAGTCGGGCAACCCTATCAGCCACATTAAAAGTGACCTTCTTAGCAGGAGATGGAGGAAATGGAGGCATGATCGAAGGCCCTTCTGGAGGGGCTAAGTAATAACTAAGGGGGAGCACCGGGATAGCCGAAAACCCATCAGTGATGGCCTAGTAACCTCCGTAATAAGCTCTCGCTCGCCGGAAAAATCTGACGCCTTCTCAGATGGCGCGGGTGTACCGTGGTCGTTAGCCTTGTCCGATTCTCCTAAAGAAGGGACAATCAAAACCCACTTGGCAGAAGTGATAGTCCCCTTGCGGAGTATCCGTTGTTTCTTTATAAGAGTAGGCTCTCCTATCCGAAGGGGAGGAACCCCTACGGAAGTCTTTTCCACCTTCGGAGAGGCAAATCAAGACTATCTTCTCGAAGGGAAGACGTCTCTGCAGTAATTTCTTTCTGCCTTTGGGGAGGCACGTCAGGACTGTCTTCTCGCGGTCGCTATTGGTTTCCTCCCCCTCGACAACATCTGCAAGAATGAAAGAACAATCAGAACAAACTAACAAAACCAAGAGACAACAAAGAAAAAAACTCACCAAGGCCACATTTGTCAAGCGGCAAGCCGATAGCAAACAACCACGTATTAAACAGTTTCTTGACAGCTAGAAGAAGCCTGCCGATTGCCTCGCGATTGCTACCCTTTAGTTCATGCGCAATGGTTTTGTCCAAGACTTATCACTAACGTGACGGTTGAACCCAGACCTCCATTTGAGCGATGGCATTTCGAGGATAAAGAAACGGTTTTTCCAATTCTTTATCAAAGAGTCAAACTTTTGGAAATGTAGCGTGAGCGACATCACCGACGGATCAGACCTTCGGGGATGGATAGAAACCCAACCTCTCCGAAGACTCAGTTGAAAGAAGTGTCTAAGGAGCACGAGGCTAGGAGTCGGAATGCCATTCTCCTCGCACACCCGAATAAATTCATAGATGCCAGCCCACGAGTTCGGTGGAATTTGTACCGGATTCAGATCAAACTCCTACAGCATGTGGAAAACTAGATCGTGTAGCGGAAGATGAAACCCATATTAAAACATCCACGTATACAACACATGGTCCTTCCTAGAGAAATGAGTGTTCAGCCTAAACTCCGAGCCCGCAAGACAGACCGTGTAAACATCAGGCAGAATCCCCCCGAAGGAGACCAACTCATTCTGTAACTCGAGCATATCAGTTAAGACTGACGGTGTGGCATTAATCTCGGTCTCGACCAGAGTCATGGGCCTTTCTAAGGACACGGGCGAAACAGTTGAAGAAGCCATGAGAAGAAGAGAAGATGAAGAGAGAAGAACCCAACTTGAGCGAAGAAGAAGAAGAGAGAATAACTTTTCTTTCTTTCTTTTCAAAAGAGTAGGTAGAGAAGAGGAGAGTGGCACGCTATATAAAGAGTCACACAATTAGTAAGGAAGCGATGCGTGGGAGGAGAAACCCTTAATTTATTCTCCCCACACCTGACAGAATCCTTTCGAATGCGGGTAACGTCATCATTTTGGTAACCTAAAAGACATCTCTCTTCAATCTCAACTATTGAGTTGACCTTGGTTGGACTTTCCAAGTGCCACGTAGGTACGCACGCGCCTCCAACCAGCATTGCCCCTGTTCCGCATTTATGAGGGGAACTACGCATTTAATAGGGCACGCCAATGTTAGTGACAGGCCTAGGAACAAATACAAAGGCCCATGGGAGACGAGGGAGGGCCCAAGCCCTTTTTTTATTTTTTCTCTCTTGTTTACACTCAGAGAAAATCAACAATGCCCAAGAAACAACGGAGGGCATTGCAAGAAAATCAAAACTTGCCCCAGCGGATTAAGCTGTCAAACGGTCGGGGCAGGAGTGGTCAAAGTGGTATCGGAGAAAGCCCTTGGTGAACACTCGGGCTCATCGTCGTTCATGCTTGATAATATATAATGACGTCTCAGGGGCATATGGACCTTTCACCATCCCGTCAAGGAACCTCTGCCAACACATGGTCAAAGTGGCCTAGTTAGTACTTTGTCAAACAACTATATGGTCAAAGGGTCAAACAGTCTTTCAGGCCAGAGGTCCAATGGTAAGGAGGAGCCAAAAGGATGGAGGGAAGGTATGCTATCGGACATCACGTCCTAGTGACACGTGTCCAACCGACTTAGAATCAGAAAGGTCTATAAGTATTCCCCCCTCCCCCTCAGTCGGAAGGTACGTACACTCGCATACTCACTGTTCACTCCGAGAAAATATACTCCCACTTTCCACGTTGTCTAACTTGACCGTCGGAGCCTCTACGCCGGAGGCCTCCCCCGGTGCTTTTCAGGTACTAGTTGGCAGGACAGAACCAGATCTCGACTAACCTCAGCAATCCTACGTCCACCTCAGCATATCCCTTGATGGAATTACCCTCACCCCCCACATAGGAATATCACAAATCAAGCTTGTTATAGAACAAGCATTCCATTCTTTGCTTTCCTAGCTACATGATGGAACTCTCTAGTCGGATGTTACAGTCGGCTTTACTTAACTCTCATATATGCTTTGTTGTATATACTCCTATTTATTAGTAAGAACCAATACATGTTTGGTAATATTTAAAAAATTAAAAAATAGTTGATTTTTAAACCTAAAAATAAAAAATGGAAAAAAAAGTAAGGATTAAAATGTTAATCAAAAAGATAAATAAAATAATATTAGTGACATATTTGATGAACCAACAGATTGCAAGGAAAAATATATTAATGGTATATTTGAAGGAGAATAATAAACCTCAAGAACAAAATTGAATTGGTCACATAAAAAAAACTATAAAATAAAATAAGGAGTCCTGACCTAGCCAATGGGATATCTCTAGTGCTGGCCATATATCTGCTTGCATTGCTCCTTCCTTTTAGATTAGTTGGTCTTCATTTTCATTCAGGTTGTGTTAATATCTGCTGGTTATTGTTATATTTATACTGGAGGGAACTTCAGGAAGAGCTGGGCGTTACTCTTTCTAGAGATGCTTTTGAATTTATGTTTGTTTTATCTGCAAGACTGGTAGGTATACCAAACCCTTTCTACGATGGCATTTGGTTTTGATGTGTAATGGGTTTATCTGTTGTTGACACTGCTATTGTGGAATGTGCTATATTTTGATCTAAAGCTGCTCTTCTTCCTCATTTAACAATTGGATATTGTTTCCTTTCGGCTTATGTTAATTTTAACTTTGTTTAATTTCTTGACTGCAGTGTCAAAAATGATGGAAAATTTATCAAGAATTTGATGATGTGTATCTTATGGCAACTGTTGATCTAGTTCCACTTGAGGCATTTACTCTTCAGGTTAGTAGTACCTGTAGACACCAAAATTGCGGACCATCTTAAAATATGCAGTCCAATTTATAAAAGTCACGAAGCCCATTCACCGAAATCCATGAGGCTTATTTGGTCAAGGCCCATCAATAAACTCATACTTGGAGGGATCAAAATTCATCTCATATTTATTAAATAATTTGATTAAATGTAAAATTAATTAATATTCAATTATTAATTAATAAGGACGGTTACACTTTGGACCGATGAGATAATGACATGTGTTGTCTTTCCCACTAAAAACCATCCATATGAGCCTATAAATAGAGGCCTCATTAGAAGGTGAGGGAGGAGATTTTTTGGATAGAAGAAGTGCTGGGAAGATCAAGAGCTGAGTTTATCGAGGCCTATCAATAAACTCATACTTGGCGGGATCAAAATTCATCTCATAATTATTAAATAATTTGACTAAATGTCAAATTAATTAATATTCAATTATTAATTAATGTGCAAATTAATTAATAACGACGGTTACACATTGGACCAATGAGATAATGACACGTGTCGTCTTTCCCACTCAAAACTATCCCTATGAGCCTATAAGTAGAGGCCTCATTAGAAGATCAAGAGTTGAAGCCCAAAAAAGAAGAAGAAGCCACAAGCTGATTCAAGGCCGGTTTCTTCTCAAAACAACTGCGAATTACAAGCTGATTCAAGGCCAATCTGTCATCCATACAACTCAAGGTCAAATCCAAATCCGAAGTGAAGATCGATTCACTAATCAGAGGAATCAAGAGAAGAAGAATCACTTTTACTCTACATTCAACATTCGTAATTTGACACGTGTAATTTTCTCCTATTTTAGAAAACATTGTGTGTATAAATCTTTGGCACGCCCAGTGGGACACTACTCTCCTCTCATCTCTTGATCACACTCCTCAAATCAAGATCCAACGATGAATCAACTGATTAGAAGTCAGACCAACGACTCCTTTCCTGAAGCTCTTCAAGATCTTGAAGAAGCTCTTCCGGCAACACATGTTCGTACTAGAGCTGGAAGGTCCCAGTTAGTGTCACCATTGAAGCAATTTTCCAGTAGGGAAAAACCCAGAAGAAAGGTCATCAAAGAGATCCAAACCAGATCTGAGGGCTCTTACTACCCGAGTGGAGAATCCGATGCTGGAATTGCTTCTGAAAATACTCCAACTAGGAGATAGGCAAACTACAGCTCTGAGTCCTATGATTCCTTTGCTATAGTGATGGCCATCGACGCTACCCAAGATGTTGAGGCTTGTTTTCAAGAGATGTCCATAGCAATTGAAAATTTGACAAAAGCTATGGCAGAGAAAAATGCCCAAATAACCTTCTTGACAACTAAGTTGGTGAGTCACCCAAGCTCATCAAATAATCCAAACTCTAGCGGAGGCTCTTTTGGTGATGAGAATGCTGAGCAAGAACAATAGAGAAAATACCATGAAGACTTCATCTTGGTGAATAATCTGAATAACAATAACAACAACACCACGACACCTATCGCACATTTGACAGTTCAACAACTGCAGATGATGATTGCTGACACTATCCGTGCTCAATATGGAGGAGCTTCACAATCCTCTCTCGGGTACTCAAAGCCTTACTCAAGGCGCATAGATGAACTATTACTGCCTATGGGGTATCAACCTCCAAAATTCCAGCAGTTCGAGGGGAAAGGGAACCCTAAACAGCACATCACTCACTTCATAGAGACTTGCAACAATGCAGGAACTTATAGAGATATGATGGTGAAGTAATTTGTTCGGTCACTAAAGGGCGTGGCCTTTGAATGGTACACTGATATCAGGCCTGGGTCAATTGATAGTTGGGACCAACTTGAAAGAGACTTCCTAACTCGCTTTTACAACACTCAATGGATTGTCGGCCTACCTGAATTGGCTGGAATGAAACAAAGGAAAGATGAACCTGTCACTGAATTCATCGAAAGATGGAGGAACTTGGTCCTGAATTGCAAAGAAAGGATTAGTGAGTCATCTTCAATCGACATGCGTATCCAAGGCATGCAGTGGGGACTGCTCTATAACTTGCACGCGAACTTACCCCGCACATTCGAAGAGCTTGCAACTAGAGCTCATGATTTCGAAATTCAGATCCAAAGGCATGGGAGTTACTTGCCAAATGACTCTCGCAAAAAGAAGGAAGTCAAGAAAGAAGTAAGGAAAGACCCGAAGACCAGCAAAGGAAAAGAAAGCATGATGGTTACCACTGCACCTGTGAAGATATCCTCCAAGGAGGCCCAAAAGAAAGAAGGGATGAAATAGGTCAAGACGGAGTATACGCCTTTCAGAGCTCAAAGAAGGACCCTGAAGGAACGTGAAGAAAAGGGATACCCCTTTTTAGACTCGGAAGTCTCTGATATTCTGATTGGTTGTTTATATTCGATGATTTATGCTCTCTTTATCTTATGTTTTGAGAGCATTTGATTGCTTCTTTTGGCCATTTACTTCCCTTTTCCTTTGTTCAGGCTTGAAAGATCAGTTGGAAGGAAAAGGAGTTGATTTGGTGAAAGATAGAGCATTTTCCAATCATGGCCGTTTTGGAGGATGATTGCAGAAATTTTCCCTTACTCATCCCTAGGCCTAGGGATGAGTCAGGCGATCTGGTGAAATTCTGGGCAGTCCGCCCTTGTTTATGCGTGCCGAGGATTAATTTATTTCTTAGTGCTTTTCTTGTCCCCTGAGCATGCTAGATAGTTTTTAAACTCCACTATCTCGTGTTCCCTTATTTCCTTTGACTCAAGAACTCCTTGGAGACTCCATAGGAATATATTCCATCCCTCTTAGTGCTAGACAAGAATTTATTCTTGTCTCTTCCTTGTTGTTGGAGCCGCATGCTTGCATTGTTTGTCCCTTGAGTGCTTGCTCCTTGGGGAGTTGTGAGAGGGCATGGCTGAGCTATAGAAAGAGAAGACTTTCGTCCAAGGAGGGGGCTGAACATCATCACATTCGGACAGAGAGAGAGAGGAGACGAGGACAGCAAGGAGAGCGGGCTGCACTTCTTCACCGCCATTTTCCAGATTTGTTTTACTTTGAATAATAGTTTTTATTTGTAATTTTAATTATGTATTGTAGCTAATTACCTCTGATTCTTGGTAGAGATTAGAGGTTGACTATCCATGTTGTTGTGAGACTTTTATTGGAATTAATATGAATGTTTTTATATCTCTTTTCTTCTCACTTTAATTGTTAAAACTTGTTCTTGTTGAATTAAAAGCTTGATCAACTCTTGATTTAATTAGAATGGGTAATGTCAGTTTCATTTATGTTCAGTGTGATTCCTGCATTTATGAAGATTGAGTAGACAACTAGTGAATATTTGACATAAGACTTGTCTTTAGGATCTAGGTAGAAAGGAAAGAATGGGTCTAGGTTCAGGGCTGAGTGCCGTATCTATCCCTAGGCTTAGGGATGGGTTTCCCGTATGGTTACAATTTTCCAGCAACTTGACAAATTGTTAGGAAGGTTAGGGTCGTTATTAGAGGGCCTCTTTTAATCGACTTGTATAGGGGGAAACCTGGGAATTTAGAGTGTCTCTTGTTCCTATAACATCTCTATAAATCCATTTCAGAATATGTTTTGTCAATGATCAAATAACAAAGGATAGTCACCTTGTTTAAATCTCTACCAAGGATTGCCTCTCTATATCTGATTTCACTCACATTTTCAGTTATAATTCATACATGCTACTGTCACTACTGATTTACATTCAAAGTACTGTTTTTAATTTGGTTTTAATTACAAAACCCCCCCCCCCCCAACTTTGTTCCGATTTGGTTTTTAACAAGAAAAAAATACAAATTACTCAAAGATTTCCTCCCCGTGTTCGAACCTTTCACTACTATCTACATTATATTTTGTGGTTTAGCACCGAATTGTATCTTTTTATTTATGGTTGAGAACGACAATCAGTCATAATTTGGCGCCGTTGCCGGGGAGGTGGCGAGTTCTAATTTTCGTTTTTCTTGTTGATGACCAGGTCCAGTAACTCACAACCAGTACCTTACGTCCCTGAGATCACAAGAGTTGAAACCGCAATCAGATTATCCAAGAGAAAGTTCAACGAATTTTCATCTTCTGGTTCAAATTCAGAAGCTGAGGAGAACCTATCCCAAGGCCTAGGGATAGACTCAGGATCAGAACCTGAAGCAGAACCAGCACCACCAGAGATGGATAATCCACCACCTGAACCTACCCTTCGGGAGCTCAATCAAGGAGCTGAACAAGAGTCCTTCTTGTGTATTAACTACCGCCCAGTACCAAATGACTGGGCCGTGAAGTCAAATGTCATGCACAACCTCAGTAAATTCCGAGGCCATGCATCCGAAAACCCGTACAAACACCTCCAAAAATTTCAGTTTGAGTGTGATGCTCTAAAACCAACTGGAGTGAGTCTTGAAAGAGCTAAGTTGAGAGCTTTTCCTTGGTCTTTAGAGGATTCAGCCAAGAATTGGTTCTTTAGCTTGCCTCACAATTCCATTAATTCTTGGGCTGATATGGCTGCTACGTTTCTAAAAAAATATTGGTCAGCCACCAAAGCAGGAACAGCTAGGAAAAGTCTTGTCTCAATTCAGCAACATGGTGACGAGTCTTTTGGGGAATATCACCAACGATTTAAAGACCTTCAAGAGGTCTGTCCTACCCATGGCGTGCCTGAGAAATCTCTCATTCAATACTTCTACGATGGCATGCGAATTAAGGACAAGGAGAAGCTTGACTCGGCAGCTGGAGGAGCCTTGCTTGACTTAACACCAAGTAGAGCAAGGGCTCTCATTCAAACCTTGGCCGATAATTGCCACCAAAATGGGACTCAAGAGCGTTCCACTTCAGCCAACAATATTAGTGTAGCTGCCCTTGAGAAACACATGGAGGAAGTCTCCATATTTATGAAGAATTTTCCAGCTGCAATTGCCCATATTCAGCAAATTCCACCACAGCAAGTTGTTCCTTGTGGAGTTTGCTGTCAAATTGGGCATGTGACTCATGAGTGCCCTCTCATAGCCGATCCTCCTGCGCAAGTCAATGCTGCCATGCCACAACAAGGAAATATGCACCCCAACACCAGCAATCAAGGCTGGAAAAATTACACTCACTATGGGTGGGGACCAAACCAGCAGCAACCTCCATTTGAGTGGAAAAACTTTAAGCCAAGACAACAACAAAGCTACCAAAATCAGCAACCAACCCAGCCACCCACTCAACCACAAGTACCTCAGTTACCACCACCTCAACAACCTCTGCAACTACCAGCACCACCACCAGTACCAATCGAAGAAACTCTCAAGCAAATCCTTCAACCATTACAAGCCACGGTGCAAGCAACCCAATCTATGTTGCAAGCAAACCAATCCACCATTGCTGACCTCCAAAAGCAAATGGCACAGCTTGCAATGAACCAGCAAAATACCTCTGGGCAGCTGCCATCAAACACCGTGGATAACCCAAGGCACGGACTGAATGCAATCCATTTGCGAAGTGGGAGAGATTTACCTCCCAGGGAACTGCCGCATCCATCCCTAGGCCTAGGGATGGATAAACCAGAATCCAGTCCAGAAATCCAACCAGAAGTTTTGCCCGAAAATCAGTCAGAAATGCAACAACCAGCGCCTGCACCAGCTGAGCAACCCTCTGCACCTGCAGAACCTCAGGTAATTCCTTTTCCCTTTCCAGAAAGGCCCTTGAAAGCCAAGAAGGAAAAAGAGGACAAATTAATTCTTGATGTTTTTCGAAAAGTTGCAATTAATGTTCCTTTGTTGGATTTAATTTCTCAAGTGCCTAAATATGCTAAATTCTTGAAAGAATTATGTACTAACAAGAAAAAGCTTGAGGGGATTGAAAGAGTGAACTTAAGTGAAAATGTTTCGGCAATGCTTCAACAAAGACTTCCCGAAAAATGCAAAGACCAAGGTACGTTTTCAATACCTTGTAAAATAGGGAATAAAGAGATAGAAGATGCATTGTGTGACTTGGGTGCAGGTATTAATGTTATGTCTCTGTCCATATTTGAAACTTTGAATATAGGATCTCTCAAGGAAACTAGAGTAGTAATCCAACTTGCCGATAGATCCACTATCTATCCAGTAGGTTTGCTTGAAAATGTTCTAGTGAAAGTAAATGATTTTGTGTTTCCTGTGGATTTCTATATTGTTGATATGAAAAACAAGGATGTGCTTAAAACTACTGATGTTATCTTAGGAAGACCCTTTCTAAGAACAGCTAGAGCAAAAATTGATGTCTATGATGGATGTTTGACTTTTGAATTTTGCGGTGAAACAATTAAATTCAACATGTATGATGCCATGAAACATCCAAATGAAGTTCATTCTGTGAATTTTATAGACATAATTGATCCTTTTGTTGATGAAGTTTCTGATATTAACTCCCTTGAACCTCTTGAGTATGTTCTAAGCAAAGGATTAACCAAGAAGAAATTGGAGAAATTGGAAGGCCAAATCGAAGTCAAATCTGAAATTAGTGACTTGGTTATGGAGCTGGAAACACCTCATGTCCCTGAAGGTACTCTGAACACAATTGAAATATCAGATAAAATCACTAAAATCAGACCTTCAATTTTTCAGGCTCCCGATTTAAAACTCAAGAAACTGCCAGACCATTTGAAGTACTCATTCCTAGGCCTAGGGATGAGTCTGCCAGTAATTATTTCCAGCAGTTTGTCAAGGTTGGAGGAGGACAGACTTGTGCAACTTTTGAAGGAATACAAGGAAGCTATTGGTTGGACCATAGCTGACATAAAAGGGATATCTCCAGCAATATGTACCCACAGAATACACCTTGAGGAGGATGCCAAAACAGTAAGGCAACCACAGAGGAGGCTCAATCCTCCAATGATGGAAGTTGTGAAGAAAGAAATCCTAAAACTCCTTGCAGCTGGTGTAATCTACCCCATTTCGGATTCATCTTGGGTTAGCCCTGTGCAAGTGGTCCCAAAGAAGTCAGGAATCACTGTTGTGACAAATGAGGAAGGAGAGTTAGTTCAAAAAAGAGAGCAAGATACATGGAGAGTGTGTATCGACTATAGGCGATTGAACAATGCAACCCGAAAGGACCATTTTCCTCTCCCTTTTATTGATCAAATGCTAGAACGATTAGCAAGCAAATCTCACTACTGTTTTCTTGATGGATTTTCAGGTTTCCATCAAATTCCGGTGGCAAAGGAGGATCAAGAAAAGACAACTTTTACATGCCCTTTTGGCACGTTTGCATACCAAAGAATGCCATTCGGATTGTGTAATGCACCAGCCACGTTTCAAAGGTGTATGATGAGTATTTTTTCAGATTATGTAGAGAAAGGTATAGAGGTATTTATGGACGATTTTACTGTCTATGGAAACTCTTTTGATGAATGCTTGAAAAATCTGAAAAAAATTCTTCAAAGATGTATAGAAACGAATTTGGTTTTAAATTATGAGAAATGCCATTTTATGGTAAATCAAGGAATTGTTTTAGGCCATGTTGTTTCTAAAAAAGGCATTGAGGTTGACAAGGCTAAAATAGATATTATTGAATCGCAATCTTACCCATCTTGTGTGCGAGATGTGCGTTCATTCTTAGGCCTTGCAGGTTTTTATCGAAGGTTTATTAAGGATTTCTCAAGGATTGCGGAGCCTATGTGTAGGCTGTTGCAAAAAGATGTTGAGTTTGAGTTCGATGAAGCTTGTAAGAAGGCATTCAACCTTTTGAAGGAAAAGCTCGTGACTGCACCTGTGATTAGAGCACCTGACTGGACCAGACCATTTGAGATAATGTGTGATGCTAGTGATACAGCCGTTGGGGTTGTTCTTGGACAAAAAATTGGCAAAGAACCACACGTTATTTACTACGCATCAAGGATGCTTGATTGTGCCCAGAAAAATTACACTACCACGGAGAAATAATTATTTGCAATTGTGTTTGCCTTAGACAAATTTCGTTCATATCTCCTTGGTACTAAAGTGATAATTTTTTCTGACCATGCAGCTTTGAAGTACTTAATGGCGAAGAAGGAGGCAAAGCCTAGGCTCATTCGATGGATACTCCTTCTACAGGAGTTCAACCTTAAGATCAGAGACAAGAAAGGCAAGGAAAACCTCGTGGCTGATCATTTAAGCCGACTCCTTACTGACCAAGAAATCAGACCTGTCAAGGAAAATTTTCCAGACGAGCACCTATTCCTAGGCCTAGGGATAGAGCCCTGGTATTCTGAAATTGCAAATTTCCTTGCTACGGGTAGATTCAGAGGTGACTGCACTTCAGCTGAACGAGAGAAGATCAGGAGGGACTCGAGACACTATCTGTGGGATGATCCGTACCTGTGGAACATAGGAAAGGATCAAGTCATCCGCAAATGTGTCCTTGAATCCGAAATTCCATCAATTCTCCAACATTGTCACTCTTATGCTTGTGGTGGACACTTTGGCCCGAGGAGGACGTCTTGGAAGGTCTTGGAGGCTGGTTTCTTCTGGCCTACATTGTTCAAGGACTCATTTATCTTCTGCAGAACTTGCCCGAATTGCCAAAAGACCGGAAATATTTCCGCAAGGAATCAAATGCCACTTAATCCTATTCTTGTTTGTGAGGTATTTGATGTTTGGGGTATAGACTTCATGGGTCCTTTCCCAAATTCGAATGGCCATATTTACATCATTTTGGCAGTGGATTATTTATCCAAGTGGGTAGAGGCGAAGGCAACTAAGGCGGATGATGCAAAAACAGTAGTTTCAGCACATTCTCAACCGATTTGGAGTCCCCCGAGCAATCATTAGTGATAGGGGCAGCCACTTCTGTAATCGTGTGGTTGCAAACCTCTTTGCAAAGTACAAGATCACCCATCGTGTATCTACTGCCTACCATCCACAAACCAATGGAATGGCTGAATTATCCAATAGAGAGATCAAGTCTATCTTGGAGAAAACAGTGGGTCCAATGAGGAAAGATTGGAGTCAGAGACTTGAGGATGCCTTGTGGGCATATAGAACAGCTTACAAAACTCCAATTGGAACCACCCCTTATCACATGGTTTTTGGGAAATCTTGTCATTTACCCGTTGAGATGCAACATCGTGCATATTGGGCTATCAAGCAATGCAACATGAGCATGAATGAAGCTGGTTTGCAAAGGAAACTTCAGATTCAGGAGCTAGAAGAGTTGAGGAATTCGGCTTATGAGAATTCAGCCATTATCAAAGCTAAGGCGAAGGTGTACCATGATGGTCGCATCCATCCCAAGGCCTTGAGAGTTGGCCAAAAAGTTCTCCTCTTCACCTCCAGGTTTCGCATTATGGCTGGGAAATTAAAATCCCGTTGGACTGGTCCTTACATTGTTGCTAAAGTGTACCCTCATGGTGCCATAGATATTGAGGACCCAAAGACAAATTCCATTTTCAAGGTTAATGGCCAACGTTTGAAGCCATTTTATGAGGGATTTCGATCTCACATCGTGGAGAGAACCACGAATCAGCCATCTGATGTTAATGCAGCTTAAGCAAGCATTGTCTAGTCTTTTCCAAGACTATAAACTGGAACGAAATGTGGGAGTCAGCCCACACCATTTCAACTTGTGTGATTATGATCAGCAACCTGACCTATCCCTAGGCCTAGGGATGGGTTCAGTTTCGAATTTCAGGCACAAAAATACAACAAGCTTGCCACCTCACTCAAAATTGCCAACTCATTTAAATCAGCCACATCACCTATGCCACCTGTCTAAATCAGCCACCTCACTATTTCCCTCTTCAATTTCAGTTTCCCCTTTCGTTCAAAACACCTCCATAAACCAAAAAACTGAAACTATCATTCCCACTCTCTCTCAAACACCCGTTCTCCCAAAATCAAAATCCCAAAACCAAAACCTTTCGTCTTCCCTCAACCAAAACAGCAAAAATCCAACCATGCCTAGAAAAAAATCAGAAGCTAAAAGGGGCGGCTACAATCTCTTCTCAGCAAACCAGCCGCCAGGTTTGTCAGCCCAAACGCCGCCGCTTCCTCCGCCGCAGCCAGCGGCTTCTCAGTCCAAAAACCCAGCTGCTGCAGCGCCGTCCACCTCCATTATTCGAGGGCAATCGAGCCGGGCCCAAAGCTCAGCTGACCTGAATCTCAATCTCCCACCTCCGACTGCACCAGGCAGTCCCGTTTCAGCCGTTCCCTCCGCCGGAACAGACATGCAAATCCAGCCGATTCCCATGCCCTCTGAGCAGCCTTCATCGGAGTCCACTGCTGCTTCTAATGCAGTACCCACGGCCAGCGAAGACTCCCCTACCTCCAGGCCAAGAGACATCATTGTCTCTTCAGATTCAGACCAAAGACCATTGAGGTCCATGATGCGCAAGGCAGCGCCGACCACTATTCCTGCCCATTCCGATAGAGAAGAACGGCAGCTGAGGAGGAAAGGAATCATGGTGCCTCCCATCCAAGCTGCTGCCGAAATTTTGAAGCAAAAGAAGGCCCAAATATCAGCACAGCCTGCGCCTTCCACAAGAAAAAGAAATATGGCAGCGATTGAATCCGAGGAAGAAGCAAACCCAACTCCTCCACCTAAGAAAATGAAAAGCCTATCTCAAGGCCTAGGCAAGAAGAAAAAGCAAGCCACCCCTGCTCCAAAACAGAGGATCCCTCAAGCCCAAAAAGGAAAAAAGAAGGTGACATCCGAAACTCCTTCGCCAACGCCTCCGATTGCACCTGTGGAGCAGCAATCAAATGTTCGCGTCCACAACAGAGCCAAATCCAGCCGCTCCAATGCTCAGCTTGCAATCAATTCCAAACGATTGGACCTTAAATCGGCCAAGCTTTTTAATTGTGCTTCTTTGAAGCCTTTGGATTTGATGGCTCTTGACGCGATGGGATTTTTCCATCTCGATCAAGACGGTTTTGTGTGTTATAATGTAGGTTTCACGCCGTTCAAGAACACATTTTCAGCAACAAGAACGGGGGAATCTACAAGCTTCGTCCCTTGAATCTTCAACCCAATGCCCCTGCATCAGCCCCTACTGTTTCTACTGCTGCTGCTGATCACCATGATGCGGGTCCCTCACAACCCACCATTGCCGAAGCTACTGCCCAAGAGACAGACCACATTCCAGCCCAGTTGTCGGTTCTCCTGAGGAACCAAAACAACCTGATCAGGATTCAGCTGCGTGAACAACGCGAAAACAACCGAATTCAGCACAACATTCTAGATGTCCAGCAGCGTATCCTCGCAGCCCTGGAGCGTGTACTTCCAGCTCCGGCCTCTCCCAATCCTTGAGTCATCTGCCCCGGGTTTTATTTTCTTTTTCCCTTCTCTTTTCTTTCCGTTTCTGTTTTTATTTGTTTGTGTTTTTCTTTGTTTGTTGTTGTTCTTTCTCACATTGAGGACAATGTGTCCTTCAAGTGTGGGGGAGGATCACTTTCGTATTTTATTTTGTGTGTTTTTGTGTGCTTGATTGTGTGATTTTAATTATTTTTATGCATGATCAGTTGCTTGTTTTTAGTTTCTTTAGTTTTCCTATTTCTTCAGCATGTTTATTTCAGTAGCTTGTGCATGTGTTTTGCTTGTTTTTCAGTCTGTTTTTGTGTAGTTTTTCTTGTGTGTCTTACACCCCTTTTATTTGGAAATCAATCTCAAGGCTGAACTCTTGCAAGCACTTCTCCAATCAACTCCTTCTAGCAGTATGAACACTTCCTTTATTGCATGTGTACATTTATTTTCATAGAAGTATGATGAGTGTAGCTGTCCTTAGAAATATTTTGCTAGGACTGATCTGCCGTCTTTATCCCTAGGTCTAGGGATAAGGATCCCTGCCTCATCACTGCTGTTAGTTTTTAATTTTTGCTCGCATGTGTACCCCTTTAAATTCTTGCGTGTGGCTTCTCTTTTCATACCCTTTGGACTGCACGATGTTGGTGGTTCGGCACCATCATCCCAGCTTGGAGAAACTTCCAATCGGTCGTGTGCTAACCCCTTATTTAGGGCCGATCATAGCACCATGGGGAGAGCCAAAAGTCTGCATGTGCTTGTGTTTGAGTTCGAAAAAAAAAAAAAAAAAAAAAGAAAAAAAAGAAAAGAAAGATGATTGCGGAAGAAGGAAAGAAGGAAAAAAAAAAAAAAATGCAGCAAAGAAAAAGAAAAAAAAAATATAGAATAAAAGAAGTGGAGGAAAATAAAGAAGCCTTTGGCTCACTATGTGTTTTAACTTTGTACTTCACTACTGTTTGTGCTCTTTTAATTCTTGCATGTGTCAGCAGCAGTGTGTGTGGATTTAGAGCCATAGGAGGAGACGGTTTTGAGGTTCTAGGATTATATTTCTTGGTTGACAGCTTGCTATTATGCTCCTATATAAATATTTGTACATTTATGATGTTGGGGGAGTTTAGCATTGCTTGGAGGAGTTGATTCTTGAAGTTTTTGCTTGAGTTCAGTCCAGAGTTGGATTTCCTAATCAAGGGGGTGTATTTTGTGTGTTTGTGTGTCTGATTGTCTGTTTTCTTTGTGTCTTGAGTTCATGCTTGGGGGCAAGCATGGTTCAAGTGTGGGGGGTTTGATTGGTTGTTTATATTCGATGATTTATGCTCTCTTTATCTTATGTTTTGAGAGCATTTGATTGCTTCTTTTGGCCATTTACTTCCCTTTTCCTTTGTTCAGGCTTGAAAGATCAGTTGGAAGGAAAAGGAGTTGATTTGTTGAAAGATAGAGCATTTTCCAATCATGGCCGTTTTGGAGGATGATTGCAGAAATTTTCCCTTACTCATCCCTAGGCCTAGGGATGAGTCAGGCGATCTGGTGAAATTCTGGGCAGTCCGCCCTTGTTTATGCGTGCTGAGGATTAATTTATTTCTTAGTGCTTTTCTTGTCCCCTGAGCATGCTAGACAGTTTTTAAACTCCACTATCTCGTGTTCCCTTATTTCCTTTGACTCAAGAACTCCTTGGAGACTCCATAGGAATATATTCCATCCCTCTTAGTGCTAGACAAGAATTTATTCTTGTCTCTTCCTTGTTGTTGGAGCCGCATGCTTGCATTGTTTGTCCCTTGAGTGCTTGCTCCTTGGGGAGTTGTGAGAGGGCATGGCTGAGCTATAGAAAGAGAAGACTTTCGTCCAAGGAGGGGGCTGAACATCATCACATTCTCCTTTAGTTTTCGCTTTCTTTCTGTGCATGTATGGCTTTCCTACCCCTTCTTTTTTTCTTACATGCTGTACCACGTTTGCACATGCATATATATATATATATACAAACGTCCAAAGCTTTTTATTTTATTTAATGTTTTTAATGCTTTACTACTTTTGCGTATATATATATATATTTGCTGCCTTTATATATATATATGCATGCCTCTGTATTTTTTTCATGTTTCTGCATGTAATTTTCTTTTTTCCTTGCTGTAGGAACGCCAACAAAAGGGAGCCAGTGTTATTTTTCTAGCAATTTTGGACTGGGCAAAAAAATATATCCAGGTTTGTTTTTTTTTCTTTGATTTTCCTGGACAGTGGCAGATTATAACTGATGGGCTGAAACTGGATTCGGGCCATGCTCTTTCTTTCTTCTTTTTCTTTTTTGTTTTTTTCTTTTTCTTTTTCCTTTGCACAAGTAACATCCGTTGTCCCTTTTTCCTTTTCCTGACGCAAACTCTTGTATGCCTTCTTTCTTTTCTTTTTTTTTTCTTTTTCCTTTTTATTTCTTTATTTCTTTTTCTTTCTTTGCGCAGGACACCACAAGCGATCGAGCAAATTTTTTTTCCTTGCAATTTTGGGCCGGATAGAAAAGCATCCAGGTTTGATTTTCTTTCTTTTGATTTTTTTTTTACATGATTGCCGCTCCTAGAAGATTTTGAACCAAAATTTGCCTTTTATTTTATAGAACTTGTCGAACTTGTAATCATTCCCGAATTTGATCTTCACTTGCCGTAGTTATTTAATCTTCACACGTACCAGGTATGATTACTCCTCTTCTTCTTTTTTCTGGTCGTACTATGCATAACATTACGTTGGTACTACATATCTTGTTCTATGCATGTGATTTTTTCCACCTTTTTATGCCATGCACGTACTTCCTTTTTTATTACTATCACCATGCTATATATATTTTTTCCTTTGAAACAGATGACTTCGTCTTCATCACGATCCGCTGGTGTCGCTTCGCTGCAACCTCTTGATATGGACTGGACTGGCGAAAGTTCAGGTCAAGGGCAAAGAGGACGATTTCTTTATTTCCTGGAAACCGAAGTGAAGCATCATTCACAATCTGGAGGGAAAGGAGTGTTGAAGCTCGCCATAGTGAGTCGATCGGAGGATCCTAATAAAAGCTCCATCGAGGGTCTGCATCAGTACTTTTTAAGCATTGTATCCCACCTAATTGATGTAAAGGCTTCAGGATCCTGCCCTACCAGCACCGACGTGAACCTCATCGAGGGTCTGGATCAGTCCTTTTCAAGGACTGCATCCCACCTAATTGATGTATTAGGTTCAGGATCTCATCCCACCTTGCCTATTCCTTCCTTTTGTGGCGCTGAAGACTATACCCCGTATCCAGAGATTGCCGAGAGGATCAAGGTGAAGCGTTGTAGATGGGGATCGTCACTTGTTGCTCGAGGAGAGATATCTTATCTTCACGGCTTTTGGGAGTGGTCACTTCGGACTCAGAGGCGTCTTCGGACCAAAGGGCTTCATGAACTCTCACAAGCAGTTGGTGCCGCGGCGTTTGACTACCAGCGTCCAGCTTCTATCTACAAAGCCTTATGCGAGGTATGGTGTCCTGCTACCAACACATTCGTGACTAAATGGGGAGAAGTCGGCATATCACTATGGGACATGAGAGAGATTACTGGACTTTCTATCCTTGGAGCCTATTATAAAGAAACAATCCCGACTCTTCTTGAATTGTCCGACAATAGCAATGTCTCTCGGTGCTGCACACACTTGTTCAAAGCCTTCAAGATCCTAGAAGAAAATAGGAGTGTGGATCGTATTTCCTATGCAGACTGGATTTCATTCTGGCTTAAGAAGAGTAGCCGATCCTTTGTTGGCAACCCTCAGATGTCTAGTGATTACAAGAAATTATTGCGACAGAGACCAGTGATCAAGGATGGGAGATATGTCAAAAAGGTTGTTCTTAGGAGACCTTACAAATTTTCTATTCCAGACGACACTCACGTGGATCTTCTGCGGGATACTTTGGAAGCTTTGGACATTTCCTCATCTGAAGGGGTTTCGGTAGAGATTGCAGCATATCTATCTCTATAGCTATGTCATTTTATCTTTCCCAGCAGCGAAGGTAATATCCGACCAACGATATTTATGATTGCCTCTAGGATGGCCCACGGTGTTACCTATAGCATGGTCCCTCCCATACTTGCCATGATTTACCGAAGATTGAGTCGAACTTATAATGTGAATGACAAAGGAGAGCTTGGTTTGATCCCTACTTCCTTCTCGGGTCATTTTCTTTATGCTTGGGCGGCTACCTATTTCACGCGAGGTATATACTCACAAGTTGATGGTAGATGTGGGCCACCCATCATCCGTAGATATAGAGGTTCAGCAAATGCTCGTTTCCCGTGGGAAGTAGGGTTCGTCGATGGGAGAGAACTTATCCGAGATGGTGCAAACTTTTGTTGGAATCCTATCCATCTTGCTTCACCTACTGGCATGTATAAAGATGACGGGACACTTTCGACCGAAATGCTCGAATTTATGGTGAGCATTCATCCAGGAAGACTTTCTCGTTCCAATGGGTCCTTTCAGATCTTGGAGTGGTATTACCCCCATCATTTCGCAAGACCACAAGGGTATAGACAAAGCCTTCCGGGATCCATAGCTTTGCATAAAGACAAACTTATCTCTCACGCTCACCTCTCTTACTGGTTGTCCCTGACACAGACATGTAGTGGTGTGTCCTTCATTGTTCCACCACCTAGCCCTAACATTCAGCTCAAGTATTTTGACACTTACGTATCATGGTGGGCTGGAGGGTCGACTGTTGTTTTAAATAGCATCTCTACCATATTGTTGTAGTCCAGCGAAGGTCCCAACTACGAACTCCTCCCTTTGGGTGAAAGATTGTCTAAGAGCAGTAGTGGATCCAAAGGAAAGACTTCTTTAAAAGACCCCCCGAAGGATGATAGTTCCAAGTCAAGAGACTCAGGAAGAGACCGTTAGGAAAGGGAGGGGTTTAGGTCAGAAGTCTTAGGAAATGAAACGTCTAAAATGACAAGGCGTGCTCCTTTGAAAAGACCTCTTTCTAGCGTGATTGTCGTGCCTTCTCTTGGTGATATTCTAGGATAGAAGAAGACAAAATATGATGCTCGCAAGCCTCACAGACAGGAGGTCATCTGCAACGATGATGAAGATAAGGATGACCACATATGTTATCATCATCATTTTTATCATTACTTTTTCTTTTCTTTTCTTTTAAACTCTTCATTGACGATCTCATTCGTCTTTCATAGGATTATTGAAAAATTAAGAAGAAAATTGAGAAAAAGAAAAAAATAATTAGAGAAAAATATGGAAAATAACTCAACTATTTCTTGTCAGCCCAACTAGCTGCTCCATAATCAAATCCCCTTCTTTGTAAACAGTTGCAAACAACCAGCTCATCTCCCTTCTTCATCATATCTTTCATCTGCATATATGCATGCCCATATCCTTAATACACTCTTTACTCAACAACCTAATCTCCAATCTTCTCAATTGTTCTTGTCTGAGTTTTTTTAGCATATTCTTTCTTCTTCTTTTTCCAGCAAAATGTGGGTAATCAATCTTTCTAAGTAAACATTTTGGTACTAAAAATAGGTGAAACCGAGATAGAGCCAACTAATTCAAAGCGGCATTTCAACAAGCAGGGGAGCAATAGAGAAAAGAAATCAAAGTTTAATTTATCAACTAATTGAAACAAGAAGGAAGAGACATAAAAAAAAACAACTGAAGCAGAAACCACCTGAGCTCCAATCTGCTGTCCAAAAGCTACAAGTTGAATCCTCTAAAACCCAGCAAATCTAACAAAACCCTAGAAATTAGAAAATTAGAAAACCAAAAAATAAAAACCCCATCTTCTTCCCCTTTCCCCTCTCTACCTCCTTTCTCTCTTTAGAATGCCAAGCTTAGCCGTGAATGTATTCAGTGCTTTTTCAAATACCAACAGAAGCATCTGCTAAACACCCTATCTCAAACACCCACCAAAATTGACAACCCTTTACCCTAATTTCACGACCTAACGAACCCACCAATAGTAGCAACCCGTCTTTCACCACCGGTGCCGCCATGAAGGACGTCCACGTTGACCCTTTCCTCTGCATCTTCATCCTTGACGTAGTTCTCATCTCACTACTACCCGCAGACCCCGCCGCCCCTAACAAGACCAAATCTGTGATGATGCAGGTGAGGAGAGTAGATTCAGAGGAGAAGAAGTATGTGTGGACCTCACGTGTCGTGGCTATAACTAGTTTCATAAGTGTTGACTGTAGAGATGGATATATCAGAAGGATAATGGACCAAATGGTGGTTGATAATCCTCGATCCGGGAGTAAGGATATTGTTGTAATATGGCATGCTAATATTGACCTTCTCACCACTCCTAAGCCACATGCAATGCGCTGGAGGGGGTCTACGACATAGAAACTCTGACGCTCAAGTCAGTAAGATGAAGATTTTAAGTAGTAGGGATAGATATCAAATTTGTGATGGATACCGAGTTTCTGTATAGGCGTGTGTATATTTGTGTCCAGAGGTGAGGGGGATACTTATACCCCCTCCTTGTGGGTCACCTCAGACACGCGGGGCCTAGGGGCCGGCACATTAAATGTTCTCCAGTGGCGCATTTAATGCTCCCAAGCGGCGTATTAAATGCTCTCACATCCGTCATAAATACAACACAGGAGGTGATGATGGTCCTCGATCTCCGCATGCTATGTGGCTTAGACCAGGATAACGGTTACCGATATCTTCTCTTCACCCGGTATCTTCCCTATTGTACACTATCGGTAGGGTATTTATCTATTGAAGCCGGTAGGTCTAATATAGTTGGTAGATGTAGTTTTGGCTACCGTAGGACCCCCTATTGGTGATGAGTAGCCGATAATATACCCTTGAGGGACTCTGTCGATGCTGCTAGTTGTCGGAACTAGGTCACTGGATCTATGAAATGACAGGAATACCCTTAGCATATTATTATGTATTATCAGAAGCCCAACCAAAAATGAGCCCGAGTATTTACCAAGGGCTTCCGGTACTCTGTCGGATAAATTACTGTTACCCTGTCGAATAAATCACCAGTACTCTATCAGATAAATTACCATTGCCTTGTAGGGCTCCAAGTACAAAGCAGTGTGTTTTCCTCTCTCTGTCAGTTCCAATACATGATGGACAACTGCGCTAACAAGATGGAGAAAGAGAGGGAAGTGCATCTGTTGGTTGTGAATGATTTTACAAACTACCGACAACATGCTAAGGAGACACTAGAGTTGTATAAGGAGCAAGTGGTATTGGCTCTCCAAGAGAAGGAAAATGCATCTACCGAGGCTGTCGAGAGGCTTGAACTTGAGCTGTCGGTGAAGAAATAACGATCGAAGAAAAGGGAGATGGAGCTATCTTAGGAGATTTCACATTTGTGCCAAAGTCTTCTATGCAAAAAAAGAACTAGAAGGAGTGATATGATCCTAGTTGCATAGGCTCGCTTTGAATGATGATCTAGTTCGAAGGTTTGACACTTGCGCGGATATAGGATAGATAGGCTCACGCGAACAAGCCTAGACTAGCAAACAACCTTGTTCTCCTCATGATTACTAACAACACTCAAAGACAAATCATATAAAGGCATAACATCTCCAAGACATAAGTTAGTACCCCAGCAACTCATCAAATAACCATTATGAGCGTCATGTACATCAAAACTTCACAAAAGGTCATGCGACCTACATAAGCGCTTGCGCTCGAATAGAGTTCATTCAAGTCCTGTTGACTTAGGCACACAATTATCATGAATTTCACCAATGGCAGAATGAATATACAGTGTAAATATAGGTGAAGATTTAAGCAACTTTTCGCTAAAGAAAGGAAAACGCACATTACCTTGGTGGCTAGAGTTATGGGACATCTTCTTTGGAACTTCATCTTTAATTACTTGCACAAGAGAAGAAACAACAATAGGAGAAGAAGTGAGTGGGTTAGGGTTAAAAGATGCAAGGTGCAATGGCAAAAAATCAAGCGATTTTGAGGGCCTTGCGCCAAAACAATTTATATGTACACATAGTGCATTCCTCACATCTCTCTCTTTGGCATAAAGACTCAATTTATTTTCTTTATCCTCTCTTTTTGTTTCACAAATGCCACTCTCTGTATGATAACTCTTTTCATGCGTGTGTTTTCCTCTTGCATGCTTACTCTTATCATGCGGGTTATTTTTCTCACTATCTCTTTTCCCATGCTCGCTCTTTTCATGGGGGTTTTTTCCTCATCAATTTTCTATTTTCAACAGTCAACTCTCCTTTTTTTCTCTCAATATTTCTAGTGATATAAAATTTGGCATAAGACTTCACTAATACTTTCAACTGTCCAACGCAACCTCACCATTGTTCTTAATGGTCACTCTATTGTTGGGGCATTGGCTAGAAGTGTACCCTCGTCCTCTGCATGTATGGCATAAAATATCTCGCGTTCGCACACGAGTTGAAGAAGGAACATCTCTCCCCAAATATGTGTTGCACCTGCCCTTGCCCTTGGAGGATGAAACTTTGGCCTAATGCTACTCATGATAGCATAAAAAATGATTATCGTCCCTCCACTTGCAATCTTCACCATATAACTCTTGTGATCGCCCATGCGCACCACTAGGCTTATCATAGTACCCATGTCATGACTCTTGTGCCTCATAGTACCGTTCTTGCCACTCTCGCTCTTCATCTCTCTCGGCTAGATACTCTAAGGAGATCTTATTTTTATTACCTAGTCATGGCATACCAAATGTATGAGAGTTCGGTGCGCCTTTAGCGCTAGCATTTTGGAACAAATGCTCACTCTAATGAAGGCTATACTTAAAATAAGCATCTTCATATCTTCCGAAGTGTTGATAGGACCGGCGCCAAAGCTCTTCCTAGTGGCGTTAAGTTCATTCCACCAATGGATTGCATATCCACTGAATTTAGTTGAAGCCAACTTCACCATCTTGACTTTGGAATAATTATGGTAAAGGAAGATGTATTGAACTTCCCTCTCCCATGCCAAGTATTCATCTGGCTTTTTGTCCCTTTAAAAGATGAAAATTTCATTTTTGTTCTTCCTAGATTGGCATCAACTCTGTTCTCAAATCTAGGTCACCTTTGATCCATTTTGTCCAGCCTCTCATAGGCATAATCCTCATAACATCGCCCCTCGGACCATTGCGTGTAAGACATCCTATGATTCCTGAAATTCACAACATGAAATAAAATATAAAATTACACTAAACCTAACACTACCTCATCTTTAATCTCTCTAATGATCTCACAAGTCACTCACTTTGTCTCAGAAGTAGTCTTCCCAAATGTCCTTAAGTGAACCGTTAATGACTCGAGAGTTTCAAAGAACGGTTCCAAGATGACACATAAAGAAAACTAGCTTCGAATGGATTTTGGATGCTCAATAAGAGATTTAGTTGCAAAGAACAATCAACTAAATAATTATTGGGCTGGGGTAGAAGAGAATATATATATTTGGAATCAAGGAAAAGCTCAAGCTAACTCGAATTACTCAAAATAATTCACAAAACCGTAGATCATGTGTATGTGTACGATTTAGGGTTTGCAATTTGTATCTTTGATATCTTTTGAATTCGACCACCAAATTGAATAAGTCTTTTTGCAATAGCTTTGAAACACCTTCTAGTATTTTGTATTTTCTTTCGTTTCTGCTTTTGATTTTTTTTCACTCTTTGAACAAAACTAAATAACAATTAAAGGAAAGATTTTTTTCAGTATTTTATGACACTTTTGTGGATGAAATTTAAATAATTAAAGGACACACAAATCGCACAACGATTGGCTAGACAAGACGCACACAAGTGCTAAACCTAGCTCGACGTAAGACACAAAATAAACTAACACAAGCACGCAAGAAGATCGGTTATAGAATGGGGTAGAAGAAGAACCAATCTCAACAATTGAAAATAAATAAATAATTAAAAGGATAGATGAATATAAACCAAACCTTGAACACCTTAAACTCCTCTACCAATTGATATGCTCCTAGTTGCGTAGGATGCGCATGTCCATGTTTTGATCTAGTTCAAAGGCTTGGATTTCGAATTGCGGAATCATAAACTCAACAAGTGCAAACCTAGACCTGAAGACAATCTGTGTCAACCAACCTAGTCAATTTCAAGTGAGGGTTCTTGATCAAATTCTAGACCTATATTCAACTTGTGAATATCAACCTAGGGGAAACGAACAAGGAATGAACTTTCGGGTTTTACTTGCAATCTAACCGAGCGTTCAGTCTCAATTAGGAACAAGGTTTACGCATGAACAATAGAGTAAACTACTCCCAAAGAAAAAGTCTCAATTTGATTAATATTCTTTCTATTTTATTAATGAGCACAATCGGCTCTATAAATAGTAAAAGATACAAACCTATTCTAAGTAGAAGTAAAAGTTCTAACTAGACTAGAAGTAGGAGTTCTATCTAGGGAATAACTCTAATAACTTAAATAGCAAATTAAGAAATATGCAAAAATATTCCAGAAGCTCTAGAATAGGTCTCGCACAGCTGGGTTCCAAGATGGGCCGCAATCTCCAAGTCGCAGGCAGCTGCGCATTCACACTACACATGAAAATGTCCATTAGGGCTAACGTTTAATCTGCTCGTCCGATTGGGCTGAAACCTATTCTAAAAAAAATCCAACATCCTAAAATAGTGGGAAGGGCTTCCTGTTCCTGGATGAACAAGTCCAAAATAGCTCGTGAAGCATTGACTGACGCGTTTGGAAGTCCGAATCTGAGTAGAACTTTGTCCGCTAAAATATAGCTCCGGGGTATCACTCAAACGGCTCGTGCGTTTGGGCTAAAATTTGGACACAAGATCTCTAACATCTTGAAGTTTATGAAACCAAGTTGATCGCACACCTTTGGCTTCGATTAGACCGAATTGGCTCGAACACTGGAGAATGTGCATGTTCATTGTCTGCTAGCGAAGGAGAATGTCACCATGACCTATCTTTCGATTTACTCATCCAAATGTCCTTAAACTTTGCCATGACCCTCCTAAGACACCAATCTGTCTTGTATTTACTTTGGATCTTTGATGGGAGCCTCTCTTCCATGGGTTGAATTGACGCTTTAGTCCGATTGGCCCTTGTGGCGCGGTATGAGTGTGTGGCGGGGCTAGGATCGTATCAATGTGTGCTAGAATGAATAGATTGGTTATAAGAAAATTCAATAAATGGTATATACTCATCCCAAGAAGAAACATGCTGGTAAAATCTTGTCTTCGTCAATGGAGTTTTGGCCGAATGTTGTAGTTGAAGGATCTAGTGCTCTTTGTGAGGATGGTAACCATGGAGGAATGAGTGAATGGACGAAGGTTTGATGATTGAAAATGGAGAGATAGGCAGCAAAATTAATGGAGAAAAGTCAAAGATGTATTGATGATGACTTGTATTGAACTTAATAATCGGACGAAACCCTCCTTACAACGAAGGTAAGGCAACCTTCCTATGTCGATTACTAAGGATCTCTAATCAAGACGACCCGTTCACTAACTAGAGTGAACGACTTGTTTGTTCTTGAAAAGATAGATAAATTGTTCTAAGAACCCCAAACCCTAAAGCTAACCTTAGATATTTGGTCTATGAAGAAGATAACATCGAGCATTAACAAAATTGGAAAACTACATCATGCATCGACATACATCTTCAACCCCCAACACCCAGAATAGACATGACATCCGACAAACTACACCCAATTAACAAATCTAGGCCTAGAAAAGCACCTGCATCTGGCTGATAGAATAACGACCCTACCAACCAGACTTTCCCAGACCAAGCCTATTCACCAGCAATCCTCACCTAGATGTGTTTGCACTCAAACTCAAAACAAAACATGTGTTTAGGCTATCACTCAAGAATGCAAATAACAAGGGCATTCTAATGATCCGAGTACTATAGGTCACATACGAGGGCATTCTAACGATCAGATTAGACTTTGCAGAAAATAAAAATAAAAATAAAAATAAACTAAAAAAGAATGAAAGAAAGAAAGAAGAAGGGCAGAAAGGAGAGAGGATTGGAGCGAGATGAAGGAAACAGAGGTGAAGGGAAAAGAGAAAGGGGAATGAAAAGAGGAGAGAAAGAAACAAATCTAGGGGAGAGTCCCTTGGCTTAGAAGAAGGCGAGATGGTGAGCAACACTCGCTGAAGAAGGCTGATGGTGAGGGCTAGACAATGACTTCGGCTTTCGTCAGTGGGGCGGCTCGAATGGCTGCCTTCTGGATTGCCTGATCTACTTTATTTGGAAATAAATATTTTTTTCTGTTTTTCTGTGTGTTTTTTTTTTAAAAAACCGAAAGGAAAACGGGCAGACTAGGCATTTACTTTTCTTCCTTTTCAGCTCAAAACTTGCATCCACGTTTAATTTTCTCTTTTTCTGAACTGGAGCTGGCTGCAGAGCTTTAAATACTGCTTTGGGGCGCTTGATTCCGAAGCCTTGGGAATTGACTTTTACTTCCCCACACTTAAATTCTGGAGTCGTGAGGAAGTAATACTGAGATGCTGTCGTGGCCTCAAAACTTGATTTCGTTTCTAGCTCTTTCGTGCCCTTGATAATATTTTCTCCTCCCCACACTTATCTTCTTCGAAATCTAGCCCTTGCCTTTATGATGAAGAGTGTTACTCACCTGCCAAGGAAAGGACAATGAAAAGGAGCAAATGGTTAGAAGAGAAGGGAGAATAGGAATCGAGGGCATAAAAAGAAAAAGAGAGAGATAAAATTCAGAGAGAAAAGAAAGAAAGAAAGAAATTTAAAAATTTGCAAAGTTTCCTCGTCGTTTCGCTGCTTTCCCTCGTCTAATGGTCCCTATACCCAGGAGTATTATGCAAACCTAGACAGTGCCTAGTCAAGCACTTTCCCTCATAAATAAATAGGTATGAAGCTCAAAATGCTCTCGGGTTCAAATAGTGATTACTGGTGTTTAGGGCAAGATTGGATATAAGGGCTAGCAGGTCTAGAAATGCATGTTTAGGCATAGATGCGATGAATGTCATGTTTCTCCTATGCACCAGAAATAAAAAATACACGCCAACAATGAGGGTTTTAAAATGGGCAGTGGCAAAATTTCCTAGCAAGGACTAAAAGAAAAATCCGAAAAAGTTTGAAAAATCCGTAAACACGCAGTCATGCAGCAAACAGAAATTTAAACATGCAAACAAACATTCAAAACACACAATAAATCCCTCCCCACACTTAGGCAGCGCATTGTCCTCGATGTGGGAAGGGCTCACAAAGGTGTTCAAGTAACTTAAAAATAGTACGGGATATCCAAAAATAAAAGTGGTAAAAATTGTTCAGAACCCTCCTCGAGGGCAAGGAGTTTAAAATTGTTCGGGGGCATCATTGGGGTGGGAGGTTGCGCCGGGCAACTTCAGCCGTCAAAGCCTGAAGTTCCAGGAGAATGTCCTGGAGGAGTCGCATCTGTGTGGGATCGTAGACAAGTGTTGGAGTCGGGTCCCGATTGCGGCAGATGCATTCTGGTCTTGACGAGAGGTCTCGGCATGGGCAGGGGGAACAGAGGAAGATTGGGGTCTAGAAGGGTCTGGATAGTTGAAACGGCCACCGATCTTGGTCCCGAAACCCTTATCTCCTAGCTGCGTATACCCTGCAGAGAAACTCAACACACCTTGTGAAACACATAAGTGGCCCATGACATCTAAGGTACGGACATCTAAATCTTTGAATGCAAGGGGTTTAGAAAGGTTGCTGGCATACAGGTTGATATTACACAGTTTCACGACAATCAGAGAGATGAAGGATCCTAAAATAGGACCTCGGGCGCCATTTAGAACATGAAGGATACCCGAGGCAACCAAAAACTAAGATTAACCCTACGCTTATGCTTCATGCACCATAAAAAAGAAGAGCTCCTACACAGATAACTGTCCCGAGGATCCAAACCGACCCGAGAAGGTGAGGGCTAGATATCTATGCAGGGTTAACAATTTCATGGGTTTTACTTTGCTTAGGGTCAAATTTAGCATCAGAGTTATTAGTGAGCTCTCAAAAAGCAACAGAAGCATAAAAAACATAGGGTATAATAGTCAGAGCATTTTTATAAGCAGTAGAATCTAACTCATGAGGTTGCACAAAACCAAGCAGACAATTAAATTCATTAAGGGACAATTGCTCCCACTTGTTTACCAGTCTAAAATTGATGAGACCAGGGGTAGAGAGATTTGGACCAAACTTGCCTTTAGGTTTGAAGTTATCAGAGGCAACCCAAAAGGTAGTAAAGAACTCGAGCGAGAGTTCAATAAAGGTTGGGTGTTCTAAATAGAACAGGGCTTCCCAACCGATATTAGCCACAAACTCTCGTACTCGAGATTCTATGCCCATTTTGGCCAAAAAATCCATGTCGAGGCGCGCACATGAGCTAACGCCTTTGTGGTTCAATTGGTTCAATTTATCAAGCGAGGGCTTATCATTAAACCTCAACCATGCATGCAACACAGATAGGTTAGAAGTCACCTGGGTGGAAGTTGCTCGAGAGGCAGAAGGGGGGCTGGTGTCGTGGTCTCGACATCTGAAGTGTCTTCGGGACATCGAGACTTTTTGGAAGTCGAAGGCTTCCCTTGCTGGAAGAAGGAAGTTTCCGCTTACGGCCCACCAACGTTTTGGCTGCAGCTGGCAGCTCCGCTATAGCCGGAGTCTGTGATTTCCCTTTCCTCGTCGCCGATTTGGCTGCGGCTCCTTTCTCCTGCTTCTTGGGCTCCGCTTCTTCCACAACCTTCTCTAACTTAGCAGCTGCATCTACATCTTCTCCCTCCTTCTCGGCGTCATTCTCGTCGAACCCTTCTTCACCGCCAGCGGCGGTTTGCTCGACCTCCTCCTCCTCTTCTACGTCGGCTAGCTCCTGATCCTCAGCTTCATCGGCTGGCTCCTCTTCTTCAGCCTCCGATTCGGATACAAGGATGTCCTTGAGGACTTCCTCTACTGTGAGGTTCAGCTCGGGGTCTAGAAATCGATCAATAGCATTATCCATCGGGAGTTTCCTAGTAGCTGGGGACACCTTTGTGGAGGCCGACCCTTTGGCTTTGGGCTTGGCCGCCACAGATCTAGGAGGTAGCTTGACTGTACGGCCAGACTTAGTGGTTGTGGAGGTAGGAGGGTGGGAGCCAGTAATTTCCAAGTCGTCTTCGACCAGAGTGAATTCTCGTTCTTGTTCCGTAGATGTCGGTGAGACAACTGGAGGAGAAGGAATGGGGATTGGCTGGACAGAGGGTGGAGTGGCTGTTTTGAACAAGCCAGAGTGTAGGGAGGTTTGAGATCTGGACCGCGAAGGAGTCGGGCTACTCGAGTTCAATGTCTTCTGCTACTCGACCTCTCACTGTGTCTAGGAGATGGGTCTCTGAACATCTTGTCTTGCCTATCATCCCAATGATCTCTGTACTCGTCATGCCCTCGTTCCCCTTCGGAAATAGGGTTTTCTCTTGTGTACTGCGCAGAAGGTTCGACATGTCTATGCACGAGTTACATGAAACTGGCAGGGATCGATGTCACAGGTAAGGTTAACGGAATGCCCCTAGATTGTCGAGGCGATAACGGTCGATCGGTGACAATAGGAGGAGTAAAAACTATCTGAGAAGGTACGCAAGGTCCTAAAACATGGGGCGTGAATCCTGCAGCTAACTTAGCCAGGTGATCTAGCTGAGTACGAAGAGCTGATATTGAATTTACGAGAGGATTGCCTACACTATCCATCGCAAACCCCCCTGCAAGGGGAGTGGAATAACTAGGTCCTGCCATTTGTGAGGAGAAACTATACATCTAGGAAACGGGTGTTCCCGTTGTTTGCCCAAAGGAGAGATCTGACGTTCCTTGGGGAACTTCCTGCGTCATGGTAGAAACGCCAGAAGTGGCAAAAGGAAAAAGTGCCCTAACGGTAGCGAAAGGAAGAATGGAAGATTGGGACGGTGTAACATCTAAATCTGAAGCCATGATTCCTCGATCTTCAAGAAACACAGAGCTTGGCTATTAAGGACGTTCACTTAATAGAACCAAAGCTCTTAATGAAAGCACCAATTTGATAAGATTCGGATTTCTGCCGAAGGGCAGATTGGGAAGATGACTTCCTGGGTTCACTGTTCACTGCCGTCCGATGTACCTGCAAAGCGCCGGAGGGGGTCTCCGGCGTGAACACTCCGATGCTTAAGTCAGTAAGAGTAGTGAAAATAGCAGTGCTTTGCCCAGCGATCTTAGGCTTACCTTCTCCCCTGATCATGGGAGTATTTATAGGCGGAATATTGAGTATTTTCTGGGAGAATCACGTTATTCAAGAGTGATAACGAGTCTGACAGGTGGCGGGAATTCCCCGTTAGTGTAGTATGCTACCGTTGCGTTATACCTGGGGGGGGGTTATCTAGGCGAGATAACGCCCACGTTCCTTAAGAGACGTCATGCCTTGCCTGGGATGGGATAACGTCGTGCGCGTGGCTAGATAATCGTGTGAGACCCCCCCGCTGATGTCGACCATCCCAACGCTCATCGTACCGCGAGAGGCGATAGCCTCGAGGTTGTCCGCCTGGTGGGGACAACAGCCTTTCGTCCATAATCGTGAGGTGTAAGGACAAAAATGCCCCTAATGTTACGTCTATTGTTATCAGTCAGCACTGTCCTTAATGAGTAACACTCATTTATTAGGGCATTCGGCTTATCTATGTCCCCTTCCAGCACACTTGAAGCATACTATATCCCTTGTAGGAACTCGATTTGCTGTATTAAAAGAAGAATTATTGTTGTTCGCTATAGGAGGTCCACTTGAACTCGACGCTCCCATGGTGCCATAGTTATACGGCAGCACCTTAGGTGCCAAACCCCCACACTCCTACTCCCTTGTGTCATGGTTTGCAACTGTTCGTGGAGGTCATGGTGGAAATAGGTGGGTACAAAGCATTGCTTCATAAAGGTCTTCATCTCTTCCTAAGTCTGAATTGGACCGACACCTCTCATCCTAGTGGCAATTAATTGATCCCACCAATGAATGGCATACCCACTAAACTCCACTGAAGCTAACTTAACTTTCTTATCCTCGGAATAATTGTGGCAAAGAAAAATTGCTTGAACCTTTCTTTCCCATGCCAAGTAGGCGTCCGGATCATCCTTCCCCTCGAATGGAGGAATTTTCATATTAATACGTCATACGTTGGCATCAACCCTGTCCTCAAACCTACCTCGTCCCTCATAATCGAAACCCTCATCTTCGCCCTCAATATCCCATCGCGCATGGTGGGGCCACGCTGCTCGCACCTAGGGTTAGCTCCATCACCCCTTGGTTCGCGCTCGCGCCTTGGAGGCTCATCCTCCTCATCTTCGCCTTTACTTTCAACCAACCCATCTTCGAAACACTGGTTGTTCCCTTGTAGTGGAATTCCGGACACATGAGAGGTTGTGGCGTGGTTATGGCCGAGAGTTCCCTTAATCTTGCATCCATCTCCTCAAGTCGGGCCATGATAGTGTTGAGAATTGTTTGGTCCTTTGGTCCCTGTACTTTATCTAAAGAATGATTTCACATCCTATAGTTCCTGAAACTCATAACACTAGCAAACAACGTAAAATTTTACTAAACCCAGCACTCCCTCACGTGTTTACTGTCATGTTTAAACTCTCTAATAAGCTCACCAAAAATCCCTCAGTCTCTGCAATTGTCCCTGCGCAAACGATTAGTGACTTAAGAGTTTAAAAGAAAGCTTTCAAGAAGACACACAGTGACAATCAGCTTCAAAACAAATTTTGATGCTGAATACTTGAGTAGTTACAAAAAGCAATCAAGTAAATAAATATACAACTAGAGTAGAAAGCATTATTAGGAATCAAGAAAAGCTTAAAGACTCAATAGGATACTCAAAATAATTTACAAACTGTGAATGGTGTGTGATGTGTGCGATTTAGGAGTGTTGATTGTTGCTTCCGACCCAACTTTTGATTCCGGTACCCAAATTGAATGATTATTTTTGCTTCGCAAAGCTCACACCTTGAAGTTTTTTGTATTTTGTTTCTTTTTTTATTTTTTTATTATTTTTTTACTCTTGAAACTTAAATAACAATTCAAATAAAAGACTCTTTGGATTTTTGTGACTCTATTGTGGATAGAAACAACCTAAATTAATGACATAACAAATCGTATGACAATTTGATTGAAGACGGACACACTTGAGTTAAACCCTAGTTCGACTCAAGACACACAAAATAATTAACACAAGCACATAAGGGGATTGGTCTTAGAATGGGGTAGAAGAAGAACCAATCTCAACAAAGAAATCTTGAAATGAAAAAGGATAGATACTGATACGGTCCAAGCTCGTCGTGAGCCCGGATGCTAGTTGGAGCTTCGGATCTAGTCTCGTTGCTTGGTTGGCTTAGGCGCTCTTGCAGTTTTGGGATGATCGGACATGATATTGAGTAAGGAAGGTGCAGTGGTATATTTGGAAATGGAAACGAAGTGATTATTTATAAATATGGCCCAAAGGCTTTAACCCTCCCTAGAGCTAGTCTTAGAGAAAGATTAAGACATTTGAGGGTTTTCCTATTACAACCGTCCCTTGGCTAGAGCTAGTCTTAGCAAGAGAGCGGCTTCAAGAAAGATGAACTGGATCTAAGATCCTTTCCTAGAGCTAATCGTAGGAGGTGGCTTAAGGCTTAAGAGAGAAAGTCTCAACAAAATCAAAAGCAACCTAAAATGAAGCTAAGGGCTTCTATTTATAGGGAAAATATATACAAGGGTAAAATGACCCATAGCACCCTTGGACAAAGGGTCTTCATGCTTGGGCTTGAGCGGCATGGGCTGAATGTTGGAAAGGCTTGGGCGCGAGCACACAGCTTAGCTTAGACGGACGGCTTGGCCTAGACGCACATCTTGGCCTAGACGGATGGCTCGGCCTAGATACACATCTTGGCCTAGATGGATGACTCGACTTAGACGAAAGGCTTGGCCTAGACACACATCTTGGCCTAGATGGAAGGCCTGTATCACAAAGCTGAGAACGAACGCACAGCTTGGCCTAGACGGACGGCTTGGCCTAGACGCACATCTTGGCCTAGACGGACGGCTCGGCCTAGATACACATCTTGGCCTAGATGGATGACTCGGCCTAGATGCACATCTTGGCCTAGATGGATGACTCGGCCTAGATGCACATCTTGGCCTAGATGGAAGGCCTGTATCACAAAGCTGAGCACGAACCCGCGAGGGCAAGACACGGCTCGGGACGTCGAGGGCAAGACGTGGCTGGATCATATCATCCCATCCCCCTTTAGAGAGATTCATCCTCGAATCTATAGGTCTAATCCCATGATGTGCTAAGAAGACCAAAGCATGCTCCCGGCTAGTGGCCACAAACAGGTAACTCAAAAGACATGCCCTAAAAAATATAGGCCAAGGTGGAGGCCTTTCGTGGGCAAGGCATGTAGGCGCGGACGGGAAAAATCCACGAACAACTAAGGCTCGACCGAGATGAGGAAAGGCGGTGATGCGAGCCAAGTGAAGATCCCTAGACATGGGCGCGGATGGGAAAAACCCAAGGACCACCAAAAGGGTAACGGGAGATGCCCGGGTGACGTGCAGGACCATGAAACCACTAAGATGTGTCGATAATGCGAAGGAGAGGGTGCGACCAGTAGGCTCAAAAATGGTGCGGTCTAGGTGTGGGCCCAAAATAGTAGGCGAGTAGGCATGGGTACTACGGATTGCCAAAGGAGCGGTGGGGGGAACACAGGACCCAAATGTGGCCGAGAGGCCAAGTGAATGTGCCAAGGCCGGAATGGAGGGCGCTCGGTCCACATGCCCAAAACCAATAAGGAACGGATCCACCAAGTCATGTGAAGGCACAGTCGGAAAGATGGAGAACTCACTTCCAACGGACCGCAAACGGCGCTGATGTGCTAGGCCCATGAGGGCTTTCGCGTGGCTGGTCGAAGGGACCTCAATAGACACATCCCGAATGGGTGGATGCTCCAAGTCCAAATCATCCAAAGGAGCACTCGACACCACTAAGTTCGAAGTCCCAATAAGCTCCAAATCCATAGTGGCCAAGTCCCTACCCGAAGTGGCCAAGTCCATATCAACATCATCCAAAAGAGGCTCAAGTAAGTCCTCATCCAATGGCGTGAACTCTCCCAAAGTAGCACTCGACTCCGCTAAGTCTGAAAGACCAATAAGCTCATCTCCCGAAGTCACAAACTCCTCAATAACACCCGGCGTCACTAATGCACTAAGGTCCGCATGTGACGGGTCCTTGATAGGCTCAAATGCGGGAGGGGTAGAAGCCTCAACTCTAGGCAAAGGGGTGCAAGGATCCATACCATCTAACCGCTCCCAAGGATGACCCACGGTAGCCTGAAATGAAGCCCCAATCAGGGAGACCGCTTCATAGGAAGATGGAGGAAGGCTAAAAGTATAGGACGACTCACTCATATGGGAAGTGACACGGCTATGTGAGCCCGAATGGGTCCTACGGACATGGTGTGAAGGTGGGGTGCGGCGAGGCGGTGCACTGGAAACTAGCGACTCATAGGGGCGATGAGAGTAACTCCTGACCGAGGCATAGGAAGAGGTACCATGGCTAGATGAGCCCGACGAAAGCCTACGGTCATGGCTCGATGATGGCACATCGTGATGAGATGGGGCGCGACGAGGAGGCGCACTAGAGGTCGGTGGCACATAGGGACGATGATGAAAGCCACGGTCCGAGAAGTCACGGTCTTGGCTGCCACGCCGAGATGACTCATCATCATAACGATCCCAACCACTCGCGAGGATCGGATCATGATAAGGGTCGGCGCCATGGAGGGGTGCGGTGTAAGGGAAATGCACATAAGATGGCCGAGAGGATGGTCGAGAGGGTTCATAACAAAGGTGCGGGGGCACATGTGCTTGCCTAGGTGAGGCCAAATCAACTCGGTGCTGTGGGCCACGGATATGGGCATACGAAGAGGGGTCATGACCAAGGCTTTGGTTGGGCACGGAACCAAGGTCATAGCTAGATGAGGAATGGTGCTCACTATCCGGTCCATGAAGGTCATACTCCATCCGAGAAGAAGATGTGGCCCCAGAGTGGAGGTCACAGCTATCCAACACATAAGCCCAAGAATCATGTGACGTCTCATGCCCATCGGGACAAGCATCCTCATAATAAGGACTAGGCCCATACGGTGACTCTATCTCACCCAAGTGGCTCACGTCATGACAAGAAGAGACGTGGCCATTAGCCATGGAATAGGCCACACTAGAACAAGAGGCCTCCTCCCAATCAGACCCAATGTCCTCACAATACGAAAACATAGAAACAAAAGTACCTACAAAAAGAAACAAACACAATTGAATAGCTAAAATGGGTTAGTCCCTCCCTCACGTGTTTCGCTCGTGTTTAACACTCTAATAATCTCACAATTTTCTCTCTAAGCCCAAGCCAAACCGAAAGCAACAATGACTCAAGAATCACTAAGGCACACGGAAAAGCAATGACAACAAGGGCTAGAAGGAAAGGTGTAGGAAAGCCGAATTAGTGATCAAATAAGAGGACTTGATTTTGATCACTAAATTGACTTAGAGTGGATAGGTGTACGTGTGGAAACAAAGAAAGGAAAACACTAAGACAAGATACTCAAGAAAAGACTCAAGGGAACAAGAAGAGAAAATCACAATTGAAATGAAATACTCAGACTGAAATTTCGAGTGAAAACTGCACACTGATTTTGAGTTGAAGAGAAGTATGGGAACAACACAGAATTAGCCGAAGACCAAAACATAAGAGTTGTTCTACTCAGACTGAAGTTTCATCACACCAAATTTAAGAATAAACGGAGAGCATATGCTCACACAAACAGCAAAGGCCGAAACTAGAAAAGAGAATGAGAGAAAATCGCAACTTCCAATCAACACAATTGAAAACCGAAACTCAAACAAGAGCACACCTAATTGTAAACTACCACACTTATAATGTGATTACACACTAGTAGTCTCTTGCTTTTGACTCAATTGCATTCATCATTTTTTTTTTTTTTTGGAATTTTGGAACTTGATCATATATATATATTTTTTGATATATGCTTTAGTTTCTTTTTTTGTTTTCTTTTTTTTTGCAATGAGTGAAGAGAGCTTACTTGTGTGACATGTATCTTTAAGGAAAAGAAGTGAAAGACAAGTAGTTTTAGTCTTTGAGATATTTTCACATGATACCAAAAATATTTGATGAGGTGGCACTAGTGATGAGGTGGCAAAATGTGTGAGGTGGCAAGTGAGGTGGCAAGGTAAGGATGCTAAACCTAGGGCCGGCTGTTGTGAGGAGAAGAGTAGTGAGCAAGCTGAAATGCTTGGCTCACAATGCATGAAAATACTAGGCTCACAATAGGGGTGATGTGGCTAGCTAGGAGTGGGCAAAATTTTTTGGCACTTAGCTAGCAAACAACAATGCCCACATGGCTCTCATGGCCACCTTAGGGAGCTCCAACACTCAGCAAACAATTACCACAGATAATATCTGAATTAAACCACACAAACATAAGGTTTTCGGAATTTTTGGGCTCCCACGAAATCAAACAAAAGCAAAACGAAAACCAGATGAACTCTCATGAACACCCAGCAGACTTTCGACTCCTGCCTTCAACACATAGAAAACGTGGACCAAAAATTCTAAAAATTTACACAGAGACTCACAAGACAACGATTTTTAACTTTTTAGAAGAAGGAAAATCAAAATTCCAAGTGGAAGGGAGAGAAAATAGATGCACAACACAGATCTGTTTTTCTCGCGCGATTTTTGCACACTTTTCTTTCAAGGTAAAAAAATATGTGAAAATCACAGAGTCAGCAGCCGACTCAAAAACAAAGTTTGTTCTACTCAGAAAGAAATTTAAGCGCAAAAATTTTCAGATTTTTCTGAAGTAGAAAACAGACTCAGAACAGAAAAGAAAACACACACAAAACTGGTTCCTTGACAGAAACAATCTGTCCAACAACAACAACACAAAGATGATATTCGGGATACGAAATTAATGGAGGAAATGGTGAGATAAACAGGGAAACCAACCTAGAGAATGCTGGAGCTCCGCTACCACATGATACTGTCCAAGCCCGTCGTGAGCCCGGATGCTTGTTGGAGCTTCGGATCTAGTCTCGTTGCTTGGTTGACTTAGGCGCTTTTGAGGTTTTGGGATGATCGGACATGATATTGAGTAAGGAAGGTGCAGCGGTATATTTGGAAATGGAAATGAAGTGATTATTTATAAATATGGCCCAAAGGCTTTAACCCTCCCTAGAGCTAGTCTTAGAGAAAGATTATGACGTTTGAGGGTTTTCCTATTACAACCGTCCCTTGGCTAGAGCTAGTCTTAGCAAGAGAGCGGCTTCAAGAAAGATGAAGTGGATCTAAGATCCTTTCCTAGAGCTAATTGTAGGAGGTGGCTTAAGGCTTAAGAGAGAAAGTCTCAACAAAATCAAAAGCAACCTAAAATGAAGCTAAGGGCTTCTATTTATAGGGAAAATATATACAAGGGTAAAATGACCCATAACACCCTTGGACAAAGGGTCTTCATGCTTGGGCTTGAGCGGCATGGGCTGAATGTTGGAAAGGCTTGGTCGCGGGCACACAACTTGGCGTAGACGGACGGCTTTGCCTAGACGGATGGCTCGGCCTAGATACACATCTTGGCCTAGATGGATGACTCAGCTTAGACGAAAGGCTTGGCCTAGACGCACATCTTGGCCTTGATGGAAGGCCTGTATCACAAAGCTGAGCACGGACCCACAGCTTGGCCTAGACGGACGGCTTGGCCTAGACGCACATCTTGGCCTAGACGGACGGCTCGATGTAGATACACATCTTGGCCTAGATGGATGACTCGGCCCAGATGCACATCTTGGCCTAGATGGAAGGCCTGTATCACAAAGCTGAGCACGGACCCGCGAGAGCAAGACACGGCTCGAGACGTCGAGGGCAAGACGTGGTTGGATCGTATCAATACCAAACCTTTGTACAACTTAAGCTCCGCTACTAACTGATACGATCCTACGTGCGTAGGATGCGTTTATCGTGATTTGATCTAGTTCAAGGATTGGATTTCGAGTGCAGAATGATAAACTCAACAAGTAAGAGCTTAGACCTTTTAGCAACCTATACTAAGCATCCTAATCAATTTCAAGTGAGGGTTATTGATCGAGTTCTAGACCTATATTCAACCTGTGGGGAAATGAACAAGTGATGAACTTTCGAGTTTTATTTGCAATCTAACCAAGCGTTCGGTCTCATTTGGGAACAAGGTTCACGCATGAACAATTAAGATACTCTCTCAAAAAGACAAAGTCTTAATATTATCAAAGTCAATGTAAGTTTCACAAAGAAGCCAAGCGGCTCCTTAAATAGTAAAATAGCTAGACCTAGTTTTACCCTAACTAGGGCTACACGAATCCTACTCGTGCAATAATAGAAATAACTTAACTAATTAAAAATAAATAATTTTAATTAATTCTGGAAGAAATAAAAATGCCATTCACATGTTTGGACAGAAAGTTGGCTCGGAAGTCCTAATCGTATGCCGATTGCGCTCTCCATGCGCGCCTAGGATTGGACTCGAGCCCTTGAACGTTTCCCTCATGGATTTGCCTTCAAATTTGGTCCAATGATGTAGGACACCTTCAAAAATAATATCAATCACCAAATTCATGCATTGGACCTTCCAGCTCCAAAATGGCTTGGGCGGCTGTGCCTAACGCACTAGGTGCGTCCATGATCAACGTCACTAGCCTTGGGGCTTTCTTCTCTAGCACAACCTCTTCAATGAGTTCCTCTCACTCTAGCTCCTTGTAAATGAGTGAAGATAACTTATCTTGATGCTTCTTGGCTCTCGCACGGGTCAGAGGGCCGATAGGGGCAAGGGCATGGCTGGTGCGTGCGTATGCGGTAAATTAGGGTTTGTGGTTATTGCGTGCGCATGCGGCTGGTGCGTGCACTTGCGATGTACTAGGGTTGTTGGTGCGATCCACATCACTTTAGTTGTGCGGAGGAGCTTGAATGCACAAGCTAAGTAGGAAGCTGAGTTTGATGAACAAAGAGAGAATCTCTTCCACTCTCGTTGTGAGGTAAATGGCAAAATTATTTCAATGATTGTTGATAATGGTAGCGTAGTGGATGCCGCAAGTCATATTTTTATGAGTAAGCTTAATTTGCCAACTATACCGCATCCGAAACCTTACTCACTCTATTGGTTCAATGATGATGGAGAGGTTAAGGTTAAGGACCAAGTGCTTGTAAGTTTCCAAATGAGTGGATATGAGGATGAACATTTGTGTGGTGTTGTACCTATGGATGCTTGCCATATCCTCTTGAGTCGCCCATGGAAATTTTATAGAAATGTGATTCGTGATGGGCGCACAAATAAAATCCAGCTTACATACCGAGGCAAGAAATTTAGCATTCCACCACTTTCACAATCACAAGTTAGAGAGGATAAAAAGAAAATAGAAAAGGCTAATGTCGAGTTCCATATATTGAGAAAATTAAGAGAGAAGAGTGGAGAGAAGAAAGTAAGCAAAGAGTGTAAAACAAGCCATGAAAAAAGTAAGCATGGTAATGGGTGTGAGCGAGAGTAAGAGCGAGGGGAAAAGAGTGGAGAGAGAAAGGTAGGGAGAGCAAAACACACGCCATGAAAAGAGTAAGCATGATCGAGAGGGTAAGCTTAAATCATTGAGTGTGTTTGCGAAGGGAAAGGATTTGAGGAATGCATTACATTCTAACAAAATGTACCTTGTGCTTCGATACAAAGCATATTGGTTAAATGTTGACACTAACCTTTCTTCTCTACCTAGTCTACTTGTTTCACTTTTGTAGGAATTTGAGGATGTGTCTCCGAAGGAGATGCCAAGCGGCTTACCACCAATATGCGGCATCAAGCACAAGATTGACCTCATTCTAGGGTCATCCTTACCCAACCGACCGGGCTATCGGTGCAATCCCAAGGAAACAAAAGAGCTCCAATGGCAAGTTGATGATTTGATGAGCAAGGGTTACATCCGAGAAAGCATGTCACCATGTGTCGTACCCGTGTTATTAGTGCCGAAGAAAGATGGAATATGGCGCATGTGTGTAGATTGTCGCGCCATCAATAAGATCACCATGAGGTATCATCATCCTATTCCACGCCTTAACAATATGTTGTATCATCATCCTAAGTGGTAGCAAGGTATATTCCAAGATAGACTTGATGAGCGGGTATCACCAAGTGTAGGAGGTGTTCAAGTGGATGAGGAGAAGATGAAGACTATCAAGGAGTGGCCGCAACCTAAGAATGCAAGCGAAGTTAGGTCCTTTCATGGCTTAGATAGCTTCTACCAGCGCTTCGTGCCTAATATCTCCACCATCACCATGCCACTCAATGAGCTGACCAAGAAAAATGTGATATTTGAGTGGGGTGAAAGGCAAGAGGAAGCCTTCCAAGAGCTTAAAGAGTGCCTCATGCATAGCCTAATCCTTACACTTCCCGACTTCAACAAAGCCTTTGAACTTTTGTGTGATGCGAGTGGGGTCGGCATTAGGGCGGTTCTCACTCAAGAAGGGCGCCCTATTGCCCATTTTAGCAAAAAGATTCATGGTGCCCAATTGAAATACTCTACCTACGACCGTGAGTTGTATACACTTGTGAGGTCCTTGATGGTGTGGGAGCATTACCTTCTTCTGAGTCAATTTTTCATCCACACCGATCATTTGAGCCTCAAATTCCTCCAAGGGCAAGCCAAGCTCAACAAGTGGCACGCAAAGGGGATGAAGTTCATCGAAGTGTTTCCTTACATGATCAAATACAAACAAGGCAAGGAAAATGTGGTCATCGATGCACTATCGAGGAGGTATGTACTCATTTCATCTCTCGATGCTAAGATTTTTGATTTTGCACATCTAGTAGACCTTTATGAACATGATGATGAGTTGCGTGACATATATGTGGCATGTGATAAAGGACCCTACTTGCATTTCATGAAGCATGAAAAAATCTTGTTCAAACATAAATGACTAAATCTAGCATTCGTGAATTGCTTGTGTTGGAGGCCCATGGTGGCGGATTGAATGGGCATTTTGGCATTACAAAAACATTGCATGGATTGAAAGTGCATTTTTTTGGCTGGAAATGAAAATAGATGTGATGAAAGTAACTGCTAGATGTCTTGTATGTAAGAGAGCTAAATCTAAGTCAATGGATTTGTCAATGGATTTTATTTTAGGTTGATTTGTCAATGGATTTTATTTTAGGGCTGCCAAAGTCTAGCCAAGGTAATGATTCCATCTTTGATGTTGTTGATCGCTTCTCTAAAATGGCTCATTTCATTCCATGTGCAAAAACTCATGATGTCGTTCTTATTGCTCATTTATTCTTTCAAAATGGTGTGCGCTTGCATGGCATGCCTAGGAGAATTGTGAGTGATTAAGACACCAAATTTTTTAGTCATTTTTGTCGCACATTATGGGTGAAGCTCGGCACTAAAATTCTCTTCTCTACTACTTGTCATCCTCAAACGGATGGTCAAACAAAGGTAGTGAATATAATTTTAGGGTCCGTGCTTCAAGTTATAGTTGACAAACATGGTAATGAATGGGAAGATAACATTGCTTTCATTGAATTCGCATATAACCATGCGCATCATTCTACCATTGGTTTTTCTTCATTTTAGGTAGTATACGAGTTTCAACCCTTAACCCCTTTTGATCTCTTACCTTTGTCGTTGAGTGTACTTTAGTGTCTAGATGGAGAAACCAAGGCGCATGAGGTCAAGTAATTGCACGAGCAAGTGCAAAAGAACATCTAATCTATGAACGAAATAGTGGCTAACAAAGGAAACAAGAGCAAGCAATCTACCTATTTTGAGTCGGGACAATGGGTTTGGTTGCATTGCACAATGATAGATTTTCTCAACATCGGCAAAGGAAATTGAGCCCCGCGGTGACGGACCCTTCGAAATCCTCCACCAAATCAATGACAACGCTTATGTCCTTAATTTGCCAAGTGAGTATGGGTCCATTAGTAACTCCTTCCACATTAATGACTCGACCCTGTGCCATGCAGGAGAGGACGAGCTTAGGGATATGGATTTGAGGATGAATCCTTTAAAAGAAGGAGGAGATGATACGATCACACCTATGCCTATCTTAAGCCTCGAACACACGGCACCTCAAAGACTTATCACCCATAGCATGACGAAGAAGCTTACCTTATGGATTGAAGCCGAGACGGACAAGAAATAACTCTAGCATAAAGGCCGCACACCACGTCAGAGGTTGAGAAGCATGCGCAGAGTGATCGATTATCGAAGCTGTAAAAAATAATAATAAAACCTATCGCTTAATGCACAAAATAAATTTGGTATAGTGGTAGCAGGGTCGAACTCAGGGGCTAGGGTAAGATGCTTACTTCAGTGTATGATGTAGATAAGCAAACCAAAACAAGTAACCAAAAAGGAGGGGGGGGAGGGGGTTTGAGAGATTGTTTGATTAACTACTAAATTAAAGTAAATAATAGCAAGTAAATAAAAGAGTAAAATCAATGAGGAAAAGATTCCTAGTAAAGATCTATCTCCGGTTGTATTACGGTTAGTCGGTCATTGGTTGATGCGATCATGGACCCCTCACACCTTGAGGTCTAGGATACCAAACCTATGGGGCTAATCACAAGACAAACAAAGAAGCTAGCCCTTTGGTTTGAGCATGAGATGAGTAAAGACCAACACAGAGTCGAAGAACGGATCATGATGGTGGTCGCACACCATATCGGGAATCTATCGGGAAGCCGGCAAACTATCGGGAACTTATCGGGAGGTCTAAGTGAAGGGCTAGCCAACCCCAAGTCCCTTTTGCAAGTCAACGAGAATCTATCAAGAAATAGGCAAACTATCAAGAGCCTAATGAGAGGCCTAGGCGAAGCCAGCGCTAACCCAACATTCCTTGTGCAAGTTAACGGGAGGAGTCTATCGGGAGATCAACTAGTTAACGAGAGACGTTTAATGAGAGATCAACAAGTTATCGGGAGAAACCTGGACCATCCATCACGTTACTCATACCTTGGCTGAGCAACCCACGAAGACTTCCCGTAAGCCTCATACCTCTGTCGGTCAACACATGAGGAATCCTCGCACCAACCCTACCAAGTCATGAAATCTTCCGGACCTTCAACCTCGAGACATTCAAGGCTGCTTTTGCTACTATTTTTGTTAGTTTAGACTTTGAGTGAAATTGTAGAGTGAGAATACTCCTCCCTTTTCACTCTAAACTCCCCTTCCTTGAGAAAGTTAGCTTGAGTTAATAATACTCCTCCCTAACTCTTCTTAGGAAAACTATCTAACTTGGAAGCTTGTTACTTGCTCTGTATCCTTGAAACCATTGTGAAATATATGGATATTGCATATTGTTTCCTTTCCGTGTGACTTCAAGATCTCAAGTGTGTTTCATCGACCTTCACTGTGTACAAGTCTCATCTCCATCCCTTCCATATTTCCTCGGTAACGTTATCTTCTTCTTGTATCTTTATTCCTTCTCATCCGCTGCGCATTCGTACCGTCTTCTTCCTTCCACAATGCTTGTCATTATGTTATTATTTATCTAAGTAAACTCCCAAGCTAGATCCTCTAAACTCCATATATACATTCGACCAACACTCACACGAAGGCCAAAACGTATCATTGATGCAAAGGTATTCTGCTCCTAATTCATAGATGTGTTATGGGGTCCAGGTACATTTAGGTCCCCTGCTTTCCTTCGTAAGAGAAGTTACCCCAAGGTACATTTATGGAGTAACCTTGACAATCTGTCGTCCTCCAAGGTACGTTTATGGAGACAATACTCAGATGCCCATGAAGAGGATGAAAGACACACCTAGGGCGAGACACTCAGTACGTTCGAGGCACTACCCTAATTGGTTGTTTGTTCTAGTCAGACTGGACCAGCGACCTGATGACTCTTATCTAGTTGCCTACTCTACTAGGTAACCTCACGTTAGTTATTATTACCTAGATGGTAGTAATTACTTAGGTTCAATTATTAGTTTGTCAGACCTCTACTTGTTTATAGATAAATTGACAAGAAAATAATAAATAAGCAAATACAAACCAAGGAACTTATTGGACTCAATTCAACTTCGCGACTAACCTATGAAACCTTCGATGACCTTTACTAAGAAAAAGGGATTTAGCTACTCATGCTAAAAATTAAATAAATAAAATAATAAAAGAGAGATTGCATAAAAGAAGAAGAAGGAACACTGCAAAAGTGCAGCTTAGTACCAGCCGAAGCTAAAGCTCCAAGATTATTACAAAGCTAGAAAAGGGGCGATGGAGGCGGAAGTATGGAGTTCAAAATCCGACAGTGGAAGAAGAGATGTAAAACCCTAATTTTCTAAAGTATATATATTAAAATAAAAATAGAAATCCTAAGTCTAATAGAACTAGGTTTGCCAAAAGTAGGGCTTCTGCTGAGCTGGAATATCATAGGAATAAAGGGTGAATCTGCTGGATTTCCTCTTCCAAGAGCTTCCTTTTCTGCGTCGTATTGCCTTAGTTTTTGTGAACTAGCAGTTGCGAGGCCTCGACGCTCAACGTTCGTCATAATCCAGCTGAAAGTGTGTGTTTCTACGAATTCCCTTTTCTGAGTCCAGATCTACAAAAAAGAGAGAAATAGAGGCAATTTAGTAGCATCAAGATCTAAAGAGGATTAAGAAAAGGGAGAAAGACATGTATAAAATATACACTATCAAATTCCCCCACACTACCCCAATGTTCGCCCTCAAGCATTGTATCAGATTAAAAATAGAAAACAACCCCCTATAAAAAACACACACAATCAATCCACGCACCCAAAATAATTTGCCGTTCATACGTCCTATAAAATCCATACACAACTTATACCTAAGGAAGCTTCTGCATCAAGCCCAAGGAATAACGACCCTTAGGACAAGACTTTCTCGCACCAAGCTAGTCGCAAGTAGTCCTCTCACGATAAAGTGTATGCACTCACACTCAGAACTAGGGCTAGGTGTTTAACACTCATAAAAATGCAAATAACATAGCACAAGGGTTAGATTTGCAATGTCAATCCGAGTGAAAGTACATATGCATAGGTATTCTAATAATCGAAAGGACTTTGCAAGAAAAGGGTAATGCCCGGTGTATGGAAGGGAGATGAAGAAAGGAGATGGGGAATAAGTAGAAAGAAAAGAAGAAAAAGAGGGAAGAGAAGGAGTCAGTTCGAGGACATAAAGGATTCCTTAGCAAGAAGAAAGAGAATTTGGTGAATAGTACCCATCAGCCGGTTGCAGTAGGGGCTAGGTGCTCAAGTTTCCCTTTCTTGCTTGGGGGATTCTTTCTTTGTATTAGTGCTGGTGACTCCCGCTACTTCTGTTGTGCTTACTTCTCTCCTCTTTTTTTGTGTTATATATATATACAATACAAGCAGCAGTAGAGCGAGCACAAACCTTTCCTTTTTGGTGCAGCAGTCCTCCAGTTCACCATTCTTTGGCTTTCAGCAGCTAGGCCTTGTCACTTCTTATATGGAACTTCATCTTCCCCACACTTAGACTATTCTCAGTTTCTGTCTTCAGCCCCAGCAACAACCATTAATGGGTATCATTCACCAGCTAAGGAAGGGTCAAAAAAATAAAGGTTTGACTAGCTTAAGATCATAGAAGAATACAATGTAGGGGTAGTAGATAGTGACGAGGGCATGCTGATGGAAGATGGTAAGGAATACAAAAAATTGTCTAACGTCCAATGCCATTTTACTGCTATCCCATTTCTAATGGTGCTCATACCCTAGACATTATGCAAACCTAACTAGTGTCTAGTTATGCATTATCACACATTAAGAATTACGGCATGAAGGCTCAAAGTGCTCACAGGGATAAATAATTGACTACAAGCGTCTCAGTCTTGATACAGTCATAAGATCAGGAAGGCAATGATTATGCATATCAAATACAGTGCGATGATTGGTCAAATTATTCTATGTGTAGTGGGCCAAAATAACGTGTTCTGTCTAGAGGGCTTTCAAAATAGTGGGTAGTGTGCTAGCATAGCAAAAAGATATGTACAAACCATAGTTCACAAAAGAAAATAAATCTTAAAAAGTTTTCTAGAAGATATTAAAAATTTGTCCAAATTAAAGACAAAAAATAAGTAAACAAACACATAAGTGTCCCTCCCCTGTACTAAGGCAACGCGTTGTCCTCAATGAGAAGAAGGGACTCACATAGGGGCATAATAATAAGAAAAAAAAAATGAAAACCAAAAAGAAAGGTATTCACCCGGGAATAAATGTACAAAATAACGCCCGAGGGAAAGATAGTTTGGGGAAGGGAGATCATGGGCTGGCAGGAGGCCTCAACCTCTATGCCAGCTCATCAGGCAACACCTCATGGCGGAAGAGAATGGAGCAAAGGAGTGTGCTGGTCTCAAGCTAGGTCTTATTTGGCCTTTTGATATTGGAAATCAGAATAAATGTGCAACACAAATTTGACACTAAAACAAGGTGAAAATTTGAATATTTTTACTTGACTCAAGCCTTAGGATTTCCAATCCAATGAGGCAAGCACCAAGAGAACCTAAGTTAGAATAAGGAGGCTAAACCACTCAAATTTATTTCAACAAAACATAGACTAAGTTACGAAATAAGGAGAAAAGTCTTATTTATACTAAGTTACAAAATGGTAAAAACTATTACACAAAAATAAGCTCAAAAATCCCTCAAATTAGCTAACTTTGCATTTCTGGTCTGGGCTTGGCAACATGCCGACAATGTGCTGCTGGCTCATTTCACTCAAAATACCCATCTACCTAGCGGTATGCCACTAAGGGCTTAGCGGCATACCATTAGGCACTGTCCAGCCATGATGTTTGGCTTCAAGAAGGGGGTTTTGATGACTCTTGGCTTCCTTTTGGCTCACCATGACATTGCCCACTTTGTCCAATACTTGCCCCCCCTCATGCTCGTATCAATTAAGTTTACCAATGAAGGTAATGGCCAGAAAATGATGCAGGATGCGCAATGAAGAGTCAATTAGTTGGTGGCCTTTAGACAGGTGGGAATTGTACTTGGTATTAGGATCGTCGGTCCACTCTCGAAAGGCAGCATCGACATCAAATGTCAAGGGGTAGGCAATATAAGCGCCAAGATACCAATGGGCACCAAGGTCAGCTTCAGTCACAAAACCTAACATGCAATTGAACTGGTCTAGCGAGAGGTGGGACCACTCGTTGACCAGTCTAACATTCATCACACTCTCGGCACCCAAATTCAAACTACCCTTTTCCTTGAGCTTCAACCGGTCACTATCAAACCAGAATTTCGTAAAGAATTCATGGTTGAGCTCAAGAAAAGTAGGGTACTCAAGACCAAACAAGTCATCCCACCCAATGTTCTTAATAAGCTAGCGCATGCGAGCTCCGACCCCTACCTTATTTCACAATTCAAAATCAAGGTGGGCACATGGATGCACACATTTACCATGCATGACACTAAGCCTATCAAAATGATGTTTGTCATGGAAATCAAGCTAACCATGTAAACGAGATAAGTCCGGGGTTACTTGGGCAAGAGGTGCAAGGGTACCGGTGTGGGTACAGGCAAAGCAGGGCACTGGGTCGCGATGCGTCTTGCTCTTGCTGCTGGCTGCATCGGTGGCTACACACTATGACTTTCGCGAGGGCGGTTTGTTTACTGGTTTCATAGGGGCCTTCCTCTTCTTTCTGACCAAAGGGGTATCTTCCTCCTCCTCTGGCCTCTCCTCATCCTTAACCTCCAAACATGTACCCCTACATCAGTTGTCTGCCCCTTCTTCATCGTTGATATGATCCTAGCCCCGAGGCTACCCCCAGCGCACGCACAAGGCGCACACGCCTTGCGACCAAGGCCAATCGAACCAAGACGTCGAGCCAAGGATATTGAAAATTATCCACTGAGGTTAATACAACCTCTAGACATGGAGACGAGGTAGGAGACGCTGCTTGATCAAGCCTTCATGCAAAGGATGACATGGAAGGTGGCTTGGAGGCTCATAGTATACGGTTTGGCATCCATCTGAGCCAACCCATGGAAGAATTACTCCAATCGAGGATCCAAATAAAATACAAGACCTATTGGTGTCTTAGGAAGGCTATGTGCAAGTTTCTAAGCATTTGGACGAGTAAATCTCAAGAAGGTTCAAAATGACAATATCGCACACAGGAGTTCTAAGCGCATACACAATAGGCAACTTTGTCCGAACCTAAAAGGAGCTATAGAAGTTAGAATCGTGCGATTGAACATGTTTATGAAATCTCAGGATGTTTTCTCTATTGTGAAAAAGTTTCATCTCAAAATAACGAGCCGTTTGTGAGTTATTAAAAGAGACATTTTTGCTGACAGCAATCCTACGCAGACAAGGACTTCAAAATGCGTCAGTCAACGTCGTTCGATTTATTTCGGTCCTGTGAGGCCTGGACCAGGAACAGAGGATATGTTTCAGCCCAATCGGACGAGTGAATCGAAAGCTAGCATGGGTCGACATTTTGTTGCGCAGTGTGAACGCGCAACAGCTCGCGACTTGGAGATTGCGGCCCAACTGGAAGCCCACCCGTGTGAATCACCTCTAGAGCTTCTAGAATGTATTTATTATATTTATTAATTAGTTTTTGAAGTTATTATGCAAATAGAAGTTCTACTTCTACTTATATTAGGTTTTCTATTCCTAGTAGTATTAGAAGTTATTGTTATAGTTAAACTTCTACTAGGCTTTGCCTATATATAGAGCCTTTTGTGCTCATTGTAAATCGGACCTCTTTTTGATGATATAAACACAGAGTGTTTCTCCAAATTGTTCTTGTGAGGGCCTTGTCTTTAATGGACTTAGAACTCTCGATTAAAATCATAAGTAAAACCCGAAAGTTCAATCACAGGTTGATTAGAGGGTTAGGGATTCGACTCAAGAACCTCAATTGTCTGAATTAGTTTGCCTAGTATAAGTTATTAGGAGGGTTAAGTATTCAAGAGAGTTATTTTCCGCATTGAAATCCAAACTTCGAACTAGATCATCGTCAAAGTGCATCCTAGCCACCTAGGATCGTATCAGTTGGTAGCGGAGCAAAGGTGTTCAAGTTTGGTAACTATCCTATCTATCCTTACTATTTTTATTTTTGTTTTCAATTGTTGAGATTGATCTTCTTCTACCCGATCTAATCAATTACCTTACGTCCCGTGTGTTAGTTATTTGTGTGTCGAGTCGATCTTGAGTTCTAGATCTAGTTTTTGTATCTTTATGTGTGTCTTGTTAGAAAATCATGGTTGTGATTTGTGTGTTCTTCAATTCTATCTAGAAAAATATCAAAATACCAAAAAGAGTCGTTCCTTTAATTGTTATTTTATTTCGTTTATAAAACAAAAGTCCAAAAAATCAAAAAAAATTATTTCCCAAATGAAAAACAAAATTAAAAATACTAGATGGAATTCCAGACTTGTTGCAAAAAGAATCATTCAATTTGGAGTTCGGAGTTAAAGGATATCAAACTTGCAAGGTAGGAAACCCTAATTTCACAAAACTGCACACATACACACTTTCACGATTTTGTGTATTTATTTGGATCCTTTTGAGTCATTTGAGTCTTCCTTGATTCCTATTATTACTCTTCTAGTCCAGTAAGATATTTGTTGTAGTTGATTGATCTTTGCAACTAATCAATTATTTTACAACAAAACTTGTTTCGGAGCTAGTTGTCTTTGAAAGTCTTATTAAAAGCGTTTCTTCAAAATTCCCGAGTCTACCCTAATAGTTTACACAGGAGCAATTGAGAGATATTCTAGTGACAAAGTGAGTGAACTTGTGAGGATAATAGAGAGTTTTAAACACAAGAGAAACACATGAGGGAGTGTTAGAAAATTTCTAGGACAACTTTAAGTTTTGTTTATTTTGTGTGTTGTGACTTTTAGGAGACATGACCGAAATAATGTGGATGGAGAAATTACCCCACACCCTTGAGAGAAAATTTAATACAAGATTTGATGAGATGGAGGGTGAGAAAAGGAAGGTCCCGGTTGGTTTGAGAGCCAAAGAAGAAGCACTCGACGAAAACATACCAAGAGAGCATTTTATCCAAAACGCTAGTATTACGAGCCCTTCAAGCAAGATTAAGGAGGACGCCTAGCAGAGACACGGACAGTATGATTTGTATAAGAAGATGAGGCTTAGGTTTGGGGATCAACTTGACACAAAACTTGGAGGCATAAGAATGAAGGTTCCACCCTTTAGAGGGGAAGATGGTCCGACTGTAAACTTAGCATGGGAAAAGGAAGTTCAATCCCTCATTCTTTACTATGGTTATTCCGAGGACGAGATAGTGAAGTTGGCATCGGCTGAATTCCATGGACATGTGATCCAGTGGTGGGATCAACTCAATAGAGCCCGAGCAGTACTTTGTGTCGGTCCTGTCAATAATTGGAAAGATAAGAAGATATTAATGAGGCAACAATTCCTACTCGCCCACTGGTGATACTGTCCTAGTTGCGTAGGATGCGTAGCATGTAATTCTTATCGTTGTTCAAAGATGGATTTTAATGCGGAATAATTAACTTGACTCGTGCGAACGTAGACCACCTCGCCAACTGAATGCTAAGAGCCCTAGTAGATTTCACGTCAAGGATCTTGTGTCAGATTCTTAGGTCTAGACTCAAGTAGGTGAGAATCAAACTAAGACAAACGAGACAATAATGCAATTCTAAGGATTTACTTATATGTGACTCAAGTATTGCGGACTCAAGAAGAACAAGTGTTCCGCGATTGAACAATGGACAAATATTGAAGAACAAAGGTTCCGAATTTATCAAATAAAAGCCAACCAAAATAAGGAGGCCAGCCGCTCCTTATGTAATGTTTTACAACCCTAATCGGATCCAAAATAGGAGTTCTAAATAAGGTAAATAACTTAATTAATTAATTAAATAAATAGTCTAATTAACTAATTAACTAAGACAAATAAAAGGAAAGTAGTTGTCTTAAAATCAAACAAGGGAAAACGCAATTGGACAAGAAGTCCTAGCATGCGTAGGACAAGGAGTCCTCGCACCGCGCACTCGGATTAGGGCTTGCACGCATCCTCCGCACCCTAAATTAGGGTTTCCCATATCTTCTAAATGCCTCAGGTTTTTCCGCTGAAACTTCGGCCCGTACTCCTTGACATGTTGCAGTACATGTCGAACTTGATTGACGGACAGAAGCGCTCCATCTACGCTTTGATCTGCTGCCCAACAGAATCACCATCGTACGTCATGATGGTGAGGCGGTTGACTATGCATGGAGCCTTCTCTCGAAGCATAGCATCCTCAAGTGTCATCTCACACTTCAGCTCCTTATGGATGAGTGATTGGACCAGGTGGTTGTAAAGGCATGTCGATGCGTCTGTTCGCATCATTCCCTCCCCTTTCGAAAGGATTAGTCCTTGAATCCGGATCATCATCACCATCAAGTCCATAATCGTCCCCTGCATCAAACAAAACCAAGTCAGAAACGTTGAACGTAGAGCTAATGGAACCATACTCACTAGGCAACGCAAGCTTGTAAGTATTATTGTTGATCCTTTCAACAATCTGAATTGGTCCATCTCCCAATGGAGAGAGCTTGCCATGGCATTGGGCTTGAAAACACTCCTTGCGCATGTCCAGCCACATCCAATCTCCTACATTGAACGCCACCAGCTTTCTCCCTTCATTTCGCTTATGCGCAAGTTTCTCATTCATGCGTTCAGTGTTCTGTTTCGCCTTGGCATATAATTGCTTCACGAAATCAGCCTTCTGCGCACCATCTAGACTTACAACATCACTCAAAGGTAAATGAGTTAAATCCAAAATAGTTCTATGATTAAATCCATAAACAAGTTCAAAAGGTGAGTAATGAGTTGTTGAATGAACATCAGGGTTGTAAGCAAATTAAATAAATGGTAAATGATCAACCCAAGTAGAAACATGCTTACGAACTAAGGTGCGCAATAGTGAACCAAGCGTACAATTTACCACCTCGATTTGTCCATCTGTTTGTGGGTGATAAGAAGTGGAATATAACAATTTTGTACCAAGTTTCTTCCATAAGACATGCCAAAAATGGCTGAGGAACTTGGTATCTCTATCACTTACAATAGTCAAGGGAATTCCATACAAATGAACTACTTCATGAAAGAATAAATCAGCAACTTGAGTAGCATCATAAGTAGTTGAACATGGAATAAAATGCGATATTTTTTAAAATCTGTCTACGACATCAAAGACACTATCCTTCCCACTTTTGGACTTAGGCAACCCAACAACAAAATCAATGGACAAATCGGTCCAAGGATGGGAAGGCGCAAGTAAAGGGATAAATTCATCATGACTAGCAGACTTAGATTTGGCTCTACGACAAATTAAACAACGAGCAACAATGTGCACTACATCGCGCTTCATGTGAGGCCAATAAAAGTGATCATGCAACACATCTAATGTCTTAGTCACTCCAAAGTTGCCCATCAGATCCCCACTATGGGATTCATGCACAAGCAAGTCATTTAGAAAGCAATGAGGAATACACAACCCTTTACCCTTAAATAAGTAACCTTCATGTTTATAGAAGTTAGACTCAGCAATAGAAACACCATGATTATATATATCACCAAAATCAGAATCAAGAGCATAGAGTTCGATAATGTGGGAAAATCGAAGTAGTTTGGCGTTAAGAGAAGTGATTAGTGCATACCTTCACAATAGAGCATCAACGACAATATTCTCTTTACCTTGCTTGTACTGAATGTGGTATGGGAAGGCTTCGATGTACTCCATCCAAGTAACATGGTGATGATTGAGCTTACCTTGTCCCTTGAGGTATTTCAAGCTCAAATGGTCAGTATGGACGATGAATTCCCTCGGCATCAAGTAGTGCTGCCATGTCTCCAACGCACAGACAAGGGCATAGAATTCCTTGTCGTAGGTTAGGTACCTCAATTGTGCGTCCTTGAGCTTCTCTCTAAAATAGACAATTGGCCGCTTCTCCTGCATAAGGACAACCCCAATCCCTAAACCGCTTGCGTCACATTCAATCTCGAAGGCCTTGCTGAAGTCGGGAAGAGCGAGCACCAGAGCAAAGCACAAGCGTTCCTTGAGCGTGGCAAACGCCTCCTCTTGCGGTTGTTCCCACCTGAAAATAATGTTCTTTTTGGTTAGATCATTCAAAGGAACAATGATGGTGCTAAAATCCTTGACAAAACGTCAATAGAAGCTCGCCAATCCATGGAATGATCTCACATCACTCGCATTCTTTGGGGTCGGCCACTCCTTAATAGCTCCAATCTTCTCCTCGTCAACCTTCACACCATCTACACTCACAATGAAGCCAAGAAAACTAACTTGTTCCATTGCAAATGAGCATTTACTAGGTTTAGCATACAACTTCTGCTCACGAAGTGTTAGAAACACTTCCCTCAGATGTAAAACATGTTCATCAAATGATTTTCTATAGATTAAGATATCGTCAAAATAGACTAGAACAAATCTACCAATGAAGTGCCTAAGTACATGGGTCATTAATCTCATGAATGTGCTAGGACCGTTAGTTAATACGAAAGGCATAACCTTCCATTCATACAAGCCATACTTAGTTCTAAAAGCAGTTTTCCATTCATCACCCTCTTTCATACGAATCTGGTGGTAACTACTCATCAAATCAATTTTAGAGAATATCTTACACCACTTAATTCATCTAACATCTCATCTAAACAAGGGATAGGGTGTCAATACTTTACAGTGATTTTATTGATTGCGCGATAATCAACACACATGTGTCAGCTGCCATCTTTCTTTGGGACTAGGATCACCGGAACGACGCATGGGGAGAGGTTTTCCCTCACGTATCCTAGCTCAAGCAGCTCGTCCACTAACCATTGAAGTTCCTTGCTATTTTCGGGATTAGTTCGGTAGGCTGGACGATGAGGGATCACTGAACCGGGTACAAAATTGATTTGATGTTCAATGCCTCGGATTGGAGGCAATCTGGGAGGCATCTCCTCGGGTAGAACATCCTTGAATTCCTGCAATAGAGAGGAAAGACAACTAGGAACAGAATGTGAAAGATTAGCATTATAGGTATTTAAACATGAAGAACGAAAATGGATTAAAAGAAAAGGGCAGTTTACACCAAAATATTTTTTTTGAAAAATCAGTGCTCTCCTCACTTCGCTTCCCTTGGCATATACACTCAATTTCTTTTATTTGCCTCTCCTTTTGATCTCTCTATGCCACTCTCAGCACACTTACTCTTTTCAAGCGAATGTTTACACTCACCCTCTGCATGCTTACTCTTTTCATGCGAATGTTGAAGACTCACACACTCAGTTTCACTCTCTTTATTTTTCACGCTCAATCCTTCTTTTTCTCTCTCAAGTTATTTTATAACTTCATATTCAACGTAGGACTTAGTTAGCCACTCTTGGTCAACGACTTTGGTTGGTGTCAACGGTGCCAAAGTAAACTTTATTCCATCTTTCACTAGTTTATAGTGATTTTGCTTCCCGTCATGGACCGCTTCTCTATCAAACTGCCACGACCTGCCTAGGAGAATGTGGCTCGCTTGCATAGACACTACGTCACAAAGTACTTCATCGTGGTACTTGCCAATAGAAAACATAACAAGCACTTGTCTGCTCACCTTGAGCCCATTACTGTCGGTCATCCACTGTAAGAGGTACGGCCACTGATGTTTGACAGTTTGCAACCCCAACCTATGCACCATCATCCAACTTGCGCAATTGGTGCTGCTACCATTATCAATGATGATTGAGCACCCTTTCTTATCAATCACACCATGCGTGTGAAACAAATTCTCTCACTGCTCATCATCACACACTTCTTCCTTTGCTTGCACACTCAAATTGCATCGTATAACCATCAACCTAACTTGCTCACCCTGCTGATAATGATCATCCTAATCCACCTCTTCTTCTTCTTCTTCCCCGAGATCAGATTCCCCTCGATCATCATCTGACTCTTGATCACCATTAGGTTCTTATGCCGCAAGATAAAAACTCTCTTATTCAGACATTCAGATTTCTTATGTCCCCTTCCATTGCACTTGAAGCAAACTATGTCTTTGGTGGTTGGACGGTCTGTTGGAGGGGTATATGGTTTTATGCTGCCCGATTTAGGAGAAGTAGTAGAACTTGATCCTCCTTTAGTTCCATAGGCATAAGGTAACGCCTTTGGAATGGAACTAGTGCTCTTATCATCCTTAACCCACGCTGTTTTCTTCCAAGATGAAGATTTGATGGTTGAGGAAGAGTAAGAACTCTTAGCTTTCTTATGCTTCTCAATTTTTAAAGCGATGTGCAGCATCTCCTCAAGAGTATTGTATTGAGTCAGCTCCAATGCATTGGCGATCTCACGGTTAAATCTACTTATGAACCATGCCATTGTTACCTCTGAATCCTCATTGATCTGAGCTTGAGCTAAAGTTATCTCCATCTCGTTAAAATAAGCCCTAACTCCCTTGCTGCCTTGTGTTAACGTTTGGAGCCATTGATGAAGCTCTCGGCCAAAATAACTATGAACAAAGAGCTACCTCATCACCAGTTTCATCTCACCCCAATCTGTAATCGGGTCTAAATAGATAGTTGCTCTTTTGATTTAGTTGCTCCCACCAATGGCTTGCATACCCACTGAACTCTACGGCTGCCAACTTTACTTTCTTATTCTCAGAGTAGTTATGGCATAAGAAAATAGATTCTATTTTCCCTTCCCATGTCAAATATGCATCAGGATCATCACCACCCTCAAAATGAGGTATTTTCATTTTGATGCTGCCAAGATTAGCATCCATTCAACCCTCATCCCTATCTCTCCTTCCTCCCCGTACCTCTCGTCTATCCCTCTGCCGACCATCTCTAGCATTTATCCAACCCTCTCCTCCATGAGGTTCCTCCTCCCAATAAGCACGTGGTATTTGTGGTCCACGCCTAGCAAGTCACCTTGGAGGATTTTGGACAATGTTACGCTGAGGATTCACATTGGCGGCCGGTGGATCATGTGGCTGCCTCCTAGCGTTAGCATCCTCATCAGAAGTGTTCGAGACATGACTGTCACTAGGTTCTGCTCTCGCCCTAGGATTCGGGTTTGGTGGTGCAAGGGTCGCAACCCTTACGACTACTTGAACATTCGTAGCCGCTTGCCTTTCTTCCTTAGCCACTTGCCTTTTGTCCCGCACCCTCATTTGCTCCGTGAGAGCCGTGAGCATTGCCATCAAATCTTGTTGCCCCCCTTCTTGAGACATCTTAGATTTCCTGAAAGTCACAACACGAAATAAAAGTGTAAAATTGCACTAATCCTAGCACTCCCTCACGTGTTTACTCTCGTGTTTAAACTCTCTAATGCTCTCACAAAAATCACTCAAAAGCCCTGCAATTGTTCAAGTGTTAGCGAGACTCAAGAGTTCAAGAATAAGCTGCCAAGAAGACTCTCAAAGAAAACCAGCTTCGAAAATAATTATTGACACTAGGTACTTGATTAGTTGCAAGAACAACCAATTAAACAAATAACAAGTAGAGTAGAAGGCAATTTCAAGGAATCAAAGAAAAGCTCAATTTGACTCGAAAGGACTGAAATAAATTCAATTTTTAGCTCTGATTTTAAATTGCAATTGCACTTTCAATCCACTTTCTTGTCAAACTGAATTTTGATCGCAAAGATTGTTGCTCTTTTGAATTTCTTTTCCTTTTTTCTTTTATGAAGAACAAACACTTCTATATATTTTGTATTTACAGAGTAGAATTCCTTTTCTTTCTTTTGGGATTTCTCGGAGTATTTTCTTTTCTTTTCCTCTGTTCTTATATTTTTTTTGACTAACGAACATAGTTTGGTATTTTGATCACAAATTTTGACTCTGGTCTCCGAATCACTTGATTCTTTTTTATTTGGATTTCTAACAAACACAAATTTCCAACAAATCCTTTCTCACTGAAATCAGACTTCAATAGCTATATATTGAATTACAATTTCAACACTGCCAAACATGTAACTAACCAAGCACATAAGGAAATCAGTTTTTGAATGAAGTAGAAGAAGAAACCAATTCCAACAAACAAAACTTGAAACAATTAAACTTACTTACCAATCTTTTAACGCCTTAAGCTCCACTACCAACTAATAAAATCCAAGTTGCGTAGGATGCGTAGCACGTAATTCTGATCATTGTTCAAAGACGGATTTCAATGCGGAATAACTAACTTGACTCGTGCGAACGTAGACCACCTCGCCAACTGAATGCTAAGAGCCCTAGTTGATTTCACGTCAGGGATCTTGTGTCAGATTCTTAGGCCTAGACTCGACTAGGTGAGAATCAAACTAAGACAAACGACACAATAATGAAATTCCAAGGATTTACTTGTATGCGACTCAAGTATTGTGGACTCAAGAAGAACAAGTGTTCAGCGCTTGAACAATGGGCAAATATTGAAGAACAAAGGTTATGAATTTATCAAATAAAAGCCAACCGAAATAAGGAGGCCAACCATTCCTTATATAATGTTTTACAAGCCTAATCGGATCCAAAATAGGAGTTCTAAATAAGATAAATAACTTAATTAATTAATTAAATAAATAGTCTAATTAACTAATTAATTAAGACAAATAAAAGGAAAGTAGTTGTCTTAAAATCAGACAAGGGAAAACGCAATTGGACAAGGAGTCCTAGCGCTCGTAGGACAAGGAGTCCTCTCGTTGCAAGGACTCGCGTGCCGCACACCCGGATTAGGGTTTGCACACATCCTCCGTACCCTAAATTAGGGTTTCCCATATCTTCTAAACGCCTCGGGCTTTTCCGCTGAAACTTCAGCCCGTACTCCTTAACATGTTGCAGTACATGTCGAACTTAATTGACGAACAGAAGCGCTCCATCTACGCGTTGATCTGCTGCCCAGCAGAATCACCATTGTACGTCATGATGGTGAGGAGGTTGACTATGCCTGAAGCCTTCTCTCAAAGCGTAGCATCCTCCCTCGGAAGATGAACCGCTATGAAATATTATGTCTGTAAAAGACAGAAATGATTTAGCAACCGCGGATGGCGTGCAACCGCACAAGGTATGATAGCCACTATTATAATTATGATAGCAAGGCCTACTACCTTCATTGAAACAGTTACATCATGAAACGAGGCCAACAAAGAAAAAGCGGTGACATCGTCAAAATAACAGGAAAATTCCCAAAGGATGGACTAAGCCATCCCAGCAACAAAAAGTCAAGAGGCAAAGGGCAAAGTTTAAGAAGCGGTTGACGCGTCGTTCCCCCCTTGATTGGCGGCCCTCGCACTGTAGAAATCTTCGTCAGATACCTGTGAAGACCTCTCCTCAAAAAAGGCAGAAAGGGTTTCAATCTGAGCATCGCTCACCCCATGATGACGCATGAAGGTCTCTGTCATAAGCATTGCCCCCTCTCTCAGATACCAACGACATTTCTCGGCAGAAAGGCTAAGATTGGCAGCCAATTCAGCATTCTGTTGCCTCTCTTGCGCTAGTGCAGTCCCTTCTTCAGAAAGGCGTATACTTAGAGCGATGCTTTTCCGCTTCTCCTCCTCCAGCGCGAGTTTGGTAGCCTCTGCCTCTTTCTTGGCAGCACTCGCCTCTTGTTTAGCAGCTTCCACCTCCTGCTTGGAAGCTGTCATGGCATCCAAAAATCTGTGACGTTCAGAAGATAGGACATCTATTTCTCTTTGTTTCTCCGCCGCCTCCTTAGCACTGGCTTCACCCATATAATGAGCATGGCAGAAAGAGGAAAACATTTGAGAGCGAAGAAAATCCATACATCCCTGATGACCCTTGGCGACAAATGCATCCTTCTCCCTTTGGTGCGACAATATTCGAGCCGCCAAAAGAGATATAGACGCAAGAACAGCCTCAGAGCTATCGGAATCAGAAACTTGAAAAGCCTTCTCCCTGAGGCCACCCAGGTTAACGAGATGAGTTAGGAAAGCTGGGAGGAGCGTATGGAGTCACACCAATCGTAAAGTCAGAGCTAGAATTGTCCTTTGCGGCAGCAAGCAGGGACGAAGGAACAAAAAACATTGCAGTAGGAGAAGAAGGGCGGTCAGCAGCTCCCTCCAGGGTGGAAACAAAAGACTCACCACCACCGACTGCCTCATAACCCAACATCTCCGAATTAAAACCTACAGCACCAGTGGTAGAATGGATAGGAGAGTCAGCAAAAGTACGGATATCGACAGCAGGGCCAGCACCTTGAGGTTTTCTGGGAGGCGCGTCATTCCTTGTGACAGTTGTCAGGGGTGGCTTAACGCCAGATAATGATGGACTGCTATGAAGGTCGTGGTGAATCTTCTTCCGCTGCTAGGCAAGCTCGCTCGCAAAGGACATATCGTCGTGAGAAGGAGAGTGAGGGGAAACATGGCCAACTCCCTAAGAATGGAAATGCAATGAGGATGCGGCAAGAGAAAGAAGAAATCAGGAGTGGTAGTGAACAGATATACCTGGTCAGAAGGAGAAGCCAAAGGAATTCCGGTAGGAATTTGACCAGCAGACACTTCTAGAGACGCGGTAGCCTGGGAAAGGGCAGGAGGTATAGCGGCTGCCTTTTTACTTCTTTTCCTTCTCGTAACACGCACCCGTAAAGACGACGTCTCAACAGCACTAGCGGTGGCGGCAACTCCTTGAGAAGTTGGCCCGACCAAAGTAACACCGATAGCCTCACCTTCAGCAGCAGTAGCAGCGGCAACGGCAGCCTGGGCTCTTCACGCTTGCTCCCTCCTCTTTTTTCTCCGAATGTATTCAGGCTCCCAACCGGGCGGAACCACTACACAGTGATGAAAAAATGTTAGCGTTACCATTTCCCAGCAGTATGAGATAGTAAGGGCAAACGCTCACCTATTCTACAATCTGGAACTGCCAATCCGTTTCCCACTTTACAAGTGTCAACACTGAAGTCCATCTGGAGCAGCATTTTTAACCAACCATCTTCCGGATTGGAGAGTGGCTTTCTGCTACCCCAGGCCTCGTTTTTGATTTCCTCGTTAAAGCCAGTTCTCCACAAAGGCTCGGGCAGGTTAACAACGAAAAATTCTTCTTTCCAACGAGGAACGGAAGACTCGATACCCATAAGTTTCCAAGTAAAGGGCTTCAGCGAGTCATCATCATAGCGGGGTGATATCGATATTACCCCCTTGCGGGAATACAATTGGAAAATATCATGAAGTAGCGCTAATGAAGGGGACTCAATCCCTTTGAACCGGCACAGCGCCGCAAAAGCGCTAACAACACAAATTGCGTTAGGACTCAGTTGGGCCGGATTCAAGTCAGAATCGGCCAGCAACAGTTTTACAAGTGGGTCAAGGGGAAGCCGAAACCCATGATCAAACAGTTTAGCATACAATATCCTACTATTATCGGGCAATGCACTAATAAGGCGAAGATGGTCAGTGGCGACACTAGTAGAATAGCCCTGAGGAAACCGAACATTGAAACCAGAGAGACAACGATGAACTAAGAGCAAGGTGTAAAGACAAGTGGGGGTGTCACTGATCTTCTGCTCCCAGCAGATTTTTGGGAACTTTCTCCCTCGGCAGATTTTGAAGAAGAGGTCTTAGCCATAGCCAGTAAAAAAGGAAAAAGAAAATAAAAGAAGGAAGTAATGTGTGTACCTTCGTAAAAGAAATCCCAAGAATCCCAGAGCAAAGAAGAAGAAACGGCGTGAGTTGTTTTCAGAAGGAAGCAATGAGCGGGGAAAGAGATAAAAAAGAAAAAGATACGGGGAGAAAACATTATATAACCCTAAAAGGGGTTGAAAGGGTGTGACCAGTTAGCAACTGACACATAGCGAGATGGCGCAATGAAAGGGCGCGACACGTGCGAAGGACACAACTTCAAAAGAGGAACGCTTCAATCCCCGCTATTCCCTAGAAGCTGCCCATCTCAAATGCTTCACCATAAGAAAGACACGTGTCCTTTCTCATCATCATTTTTCGATCGCATTAGTGAGGGGGATTCATAAGCATTTAATGCTCTGTAAAGCAGCATCAACTCTGACACGTAATCTCAAGAAATAGCGCGGCAGCGCAAGTAACATCGGTAATACGATAAAACCCAACGTTTGAGGGGAAAACATCAATAACAGTGAAAGCGTCAGCCTTATAACAAGAATAGCACATGATAAATGTTTTCGGGAAAAGCGAGTGATAAATTGAAGAATAAATACAGACAGAGAAGACAACAATCAAGAGAAAAGTAGTTGCATGCCACCACAACCGTCACCAGATTTTCTCTCCCCCGGAGGAAGACGCATCATTTCCATCTTTATTTACTTTGTCTATTATGGCAGAAACACAATCAACAACATCGGTCGGATTGAAGGAACCGCTCCCAAAATGGGCAGTGAGCCCATAAGTGAGGGCCTCCAAGACTTTCTTCTTCCAAAGCTCCATCTTTAGCGGAAGCCTAGAAAATTCCTTGTCTCGAGCCAGCATCTCTTCACGAAGAAGAAGATTCTTCTCTATTTCCAAAGCTAACTCCGCCTTCAGAACATCGGCTATCGCTTTCCCTTTGGACTTTTCTCTACTCAGTTCCCTCTGAAAATCGTCGTAAAGACGCGCCAGCAACCCCATCTGTTCTAACGACCGATCAAGCTGCACCTTCTGAGCACACATAGTGCGGGCTGAATCTCGCATCTCGCCGTCAAAAGCCTCTACTGCATAGTGAAAATAGCGGAAGATATCGAGAGAATCATTCACAACATGCCTGCAGCGAGCCTCCGGTGAAAGCTGAAGAAATTTCTCTTTCTCTGAAGAGGAGTGCATCATTTCTCCTATCAGAGGCATGGTAAACTCGTCCCATGAGAAGGGATTTTCTACCCCTACAGCACGGAGGCTGTTGAAGCCAAAGCCCGTCAGGTCCATGCGATAGCGCGGAGTCCCTTTAGGCCCATCAGGAGAGAGATTGATCATCGGAGTCGGAGGAGAACCTTTATTACTCACCTCGTAGATAGAAGTAAAAAACAATCGAGGAAGAGCCGTGAGCGGTAGTTTAGAAGTTGGAAAAGTCGTTGTCGCAACGTTAGGAATAAATTGAGAGATGGGAGAGTCAGGAGCGTTAGGCGGCGGAGGAGAATCTGTCACCAACGAGACTATAGCAGCGGTAGGGGGATAGACCATCGGCGCGTCAGCAACTACCGCTGTTTGAGAAATTCTTGCTGAAGAAGAAGCGGCAGGCGTTGCGGCAACCCTTGCGACAGCATGATTAGAAGAAGTCCCGGTAGCCTGCCCATCTATGCTTACCCTCAATTTCTTTCGCTGAAGCGAGGAGGCATGACAAAGGTCTGGCTTGGCATCCGCATCTTCGCTTTGGATGCTATCGTCACTATCAACTAGCCGAGTCACAGGCCGACTTATATTTATTCTCCCCTGACGAGGCGGCAACCAATTATCGATAAAGCGGGAAGCTCGCGCGGAAATAACGCGCCCTCACCCCCTCCTAGTGACTGTCTTTGTTTTTCCCCTTTTGGGCGGAGCGCCTCGAGGACCGGAGCGTGGGGAAGGAGGGGAGGCTGGCATAGTTCTGAGCGGCATCACATTCAAAGGGGCATTAGTTCCCCCTAAGGGCTGCCCGTCAGTATCCCCTGATAATGGAATATGTGAGAACATAAAAGGATGAAAGAAGGAAAAGGCGGAGAAAAAGACAAACTCACCCATAACGCACTCGTTTAGAAGCTTTTACCAGGCGAATTCTCGAATGCGATAACGAGTACTTCTATCCAACAAAGCGTTAGCTTGATCAAGCTCGCTCCTAGTCAACACCGCTGGGTTTGCCCAAAGAGTACATACAAGCTCTTCATTAAAGCCGCAGCGCCACTAACAAGACGGTAGCTCAAGAATAAAAAAACTATTTTTCCAGTCAGCCACAGTCCTCTCAAAACCACAAAATCGCTGCCAGAACGACTGCACAAACGCGTCGTCCCACCTTGGAGTAATGCTGATTAAACAATCGTGACAAGTCATGCTAAAGAATTTGCGAAATAAATTAAGAGATGGGGCGAGAATGCCCTCCAACTCGCAAGCGCGAAGAAAGGCAGAAATCCCACACCAGGAAGAAGGAGTTATCTGGGCAGGATTAAGCTTGTACTCTCGCAGTAGTGTTGTTATTGAGTCATGAACTGGGAGACGAAAGCCATAGAGAAACATTTTAAAGTAGACCATTCTATAGTTTCCCCACAGAGGATCGTGAAGGCGCATGTCACCCTCGGGAATAGTGGGGACGCACCCGGGAGGGAAAGTAATACCATTCTCCTCCAATTCAGCGTTTAAAACCACATCGCAAGTGAAAATACTAGGTGATCGTATGATTTCTAGATCCATGGGTCTCCAGAAAAATTGTCTGGTTCTACTCACAACTATAATAAACTAACGAACAAAAAATCTGAAGAGATGGAGTGATACTTCGAAGGGAGAGATCCGCGGGCGGAATCGACGAAGGGCGAAGGACGGAAGAGAACCTTGCAGAAAATATAAGAAGGAGAAATTTTGAAATAAGAGCAAAAAGCATTAGAAAGAGAAGATAATCTCTTTTAAAGACCCAAAGTGTCACAGCATTAATTAAACCACCAGTCGCGCAAGGACGTGTGTAAAAGAAAGGAGCCACGTGGAATGATGCTCAGAAGTTAGAAGCAAGCAGTTACTCGCCACGACCTACCAAGTGGCAGTTAATGATTGGCCAAGTTAAAACAATTACAGAGAACTTGACGCAACAAAGCTAACATTTTTATGTCAGCTATCGACAAATTCGCACAATGGCAAGGCAAAGAAAAACATCAGTTTATTGATTAAAAGCCCCACGGCATCTACAGCAAACCTAACGCTAGGCCACTAATCCTCGTCAGGACAGTACATGTCATAGTAGAAAACACCGTCAACATCCGAGAGCGGCAGACCTCCTTTGTAGGGAGGAAAAGGCTCGTCAATCCTGCAGGGCCTTTGGTAAAGCTTGGGCATTGGGCTTGTTGCGGGAGCAGCCTCCTCTAACGAAGCGGCGCAGGAGCTTTTCCCTATAGTGAATACGACTTGTAATGAGTCGGCATTCTGAGCAGAGACTCTCTCCTCTGAGGGAGGACAAGGGGCAGATGGTGACGCTTGATCACCTTTCTATAGCGCGAAGTAGTGAGGCTCATAACCGGCGAAAAAAGATTCAAAGGTCTTCTTCATTTTCTTTGGGTTCTTGCGACCCAAGCGTTTGGCAAAACGTTCGGTAGGCCTCTATGGAGGTGAGGAAGGACGATTGTCTGAATTTGGCGAAGTTGGAGGAGTCGGCGGAGAGTCGCGCGCCGCAGTATCATGAAAGTAGGAATCTGCCATTAAATCACAAATAACCCAAGAAATGAAATAAGAAGAAAAAGGTGAGCAAGAAAAAGGAGAGAAAAACCCCTTTAAATAGCCAAGGAAAAAGATATCCCGATCTCTTTGCATGTCCCTTGAATGCAATAAGTGCACTTGGAGAAGAACAATCATTACAGAATCTGATGAGGCGCACGCAACTATTCGAGAACGGCGCCAATCAAAAGGCAACAAAAAACTGCCCAGTTATGGGAGCGCGACATAAGAGAGGATCGAGTAAGACATTTATTGCCAAAACTCAAAGCACTAAAACACCTCATGTCAAGAAAAGACTCATTTTCGGTTGGGCTTATAACAACCATATCTGACTATAACAGCAAACGGTAAGAGATCATAGGTAGAAGACAGAGTAACAGTTAACGCAACATTTTATTTACGACCTGAACAGCCTAAGCACCCAAAGCGTCTACACAGAAAGCAGTAAAACAAGAGAACAACAACTAAGAGTCAAGCATGAGACCCAGCATCATCCTCAAGAGCAGTAGGGATCTCCCCAGAGCATCCGCCACTAGAGACAGTTCGGCGGAGGAAACCCTCATGCCCTTCAAGCAGCACGCCAACAGGTCTTTCCTATGCTGCAGCATGATAATGGTCATCTCGATGCGGGAGATCGCAACAGCCAGTTTTGACACATTCTGTATAGGATTAAAATCCTCCATAGAAGCAGCCCCTTGTCTAGACAGCAAAGGGGTCATCATCCCCTGAAGCTCCAGGACATCTTCAGAGGTTTTGGTCAGCATGGTCTCCAGGAAGTCGATGTCAGACTTAACAAGGTTCTTCAGGCTGTGCGCCTTCGAGATCAGAAAGTTCTTCGTAAGATCATCCATAGTTGAAAGCTAGAGGAAGTGCAAAAGCAGTCATGAAAAAAGTAGCACGACAAAAGACAATTTATAGGCAAAGAAGAATGGCGATTGGAAGAAATACACTTTTTAGACAAGTCATCCCTAACGCATGAAAAACAGCCGACTCGGTAAGACCGAAGAAGAAGCGATAGCCCTTGGTAAATACTCGGGCTCATTTTTGGTTGGGCTTATGATAACAATATCCCTAACAACAAAGGGCATTTTCGTCCTATATCCCGTGGAAGGAAGAAAAAACTGCTCTTACCGCCCCGGTAGCATCGAGGCTATTGCCTCCCTGTGTGTCACTGGCGCTGGGATGGTCGACACCATCGAGGGGGTCCCACACATCACTTCATCATGACACAGGGTGTTACCCCATCCCAGGCCTAACCAGGCATCCCGTAAGAAGCATAGGTGTTTCCTTGCCTAGGTAACGCCTACCTCTATACATATAGTTGACGCGACGATAGCACACTCCATCAACGGGGAACTCTAACCCCCTCTGACGGGCGCGTTAGCCCCTTGTGACCATGATCACTCAGAAATGCTCCATTTTGCCTATAAATACCTCCGCCACCAAGGAGGGAGGTAAGCCTAAGATTGCTAGCCAAAGCGCTGCTATTTCACACAATTATTACTGACTTAAGCATCGGAGTGTTTACGCCGGAGACCCCCTCCGGCGCTGTGCAGGTACATCGGACATCAGGGACAGTCGACCTCAAGGTTCATAATCCTTCACCATCCTACAACGAACAGATCGAATCTTATCACTTAGAATGGGCCAAACCATACAAGTAATGGGCCGGCATATAGGCCCAATTCAGAGCAAGATGGGCCTAGCTACAGTTACAATGTGTTTGAAAGTGAAGCACCTCAAGTAGAAAGTGATGGAGAAGATGTTCACAGTTGTGACAGCTTAGCTAAGAGCACTTACAGTTGGGAAGTGGAGGGTGGTGAAAGTAGTGATGAATAGCTTAGTGACTTGATTGAGGGTGAGAATGGTGAGCAGTATAAGCTCCTGTGGAACTATGCTGAAGCTATTAGGAAGTCAAATCCTGGTAGCTCAGTGAAGATCACTGCTCCTTGTGGGGCGTTCCAAAGGTTATATATGTGCCTTGCTGCTTGTAAGCGTGGGTTCTTGAAGGGTTGTAGGTAATTTATTGGCATTGATGGTTATCACCTTAAAGGGAGATTCAAGGGACACTTACTGTCAACAATAGGAAAAAATGCAAATGGAAATATCTTCCCTATTGCTTGGGCAGTAGTGGATTCTAAATGCAAGGACAACTGGTTGTGGTTCTTAAAGAGGTTACAGGATGACATTGGGCCACTAGAAGAGTGGTGTTTCATGTCTGACAGGCAAAAGTAAGTTACAATTTTTTTAGTTAATACTACAAAATCAGAAATTTTCACTCACATTGTTTATCTTATGCAGGGTTTGCAAAATATTTTTGACACTGAGCTGAAAGAGGTGGATCACAGATATTGTGTTAGGCACATCTGGAATAGTTTCAAAGGTGAGTTTAGAGGGAGCCAGTATATGAAAGACCTACTGTGGGATGCGGCTAGAGCATACACAGTCACCAATTAACACTGAAATGGAGAAAATTAAGTGTGACAATCCACTTGCATATGCTTGGTTGAAGAGGATACCACCTCAGAGGTGGTCAAGGTATGCTTTCAACAGCTGGGTAAAGTGTGATCTTCTACTGAACAACCTTTCTGAGAGTTTAATTCCTACATCAGGTAATGTGTGATTGTCAACTATTAGGGATAGTTGATAATTTTTTTTTAACTTAATTGGACAGTTGCTGAATTTGTTTCATTGTCTATATGATAGAGTGGCAAGGAAGAAGCCAATACTTATTTGATACGATCCTAGTTGCGTAGGATGCGTAACACGTAATTCTGATCGTTGTTCAAAGACAGATTTTGATGCAGAATAATTAACTTGACTCGTGCAAACGTAGACCACCTCGCCAATTGAATTCTAAGAGCCCTAGTTGACTTCACCTCAAGGATCTTGTGTCAGATTCTTAGGTCTAGACTCGACTAGGTGAGAATCAAACTAGGACAAACGACACAATAATACAATTCCAAGGATTTACTTATATGCAACTCAAGTATTGCGGACTCAAGAAGAACAAGTGTTCAGCACTTGAACAATGGGCAAATATTAAAGAACAAAGGTTCTGAAATTTTCAAATAAAAGCCAACTGAATAAGGTGGCCAAGCGGCTCCTTATATAGAGTTTACAACCAAACCCTAATACGAATAGAAGTAGGAGTTCTAATTAAGCAAAATAACTTAATTAACTAATTAAAGTAAATATAAATATATTTAAATACATTCCAGCAGCCCATGTCGAGTTCTCCATCATCGGGCCATGGTTTGGTCCGACACCTCAAGTCGTATGATGTGTCGCATACATAGTGCGCACCATAATGTCGACTTGAATAACTTTCACACCACTAGTCCAAATGGACTGAAACTTGTCCCAAACAAAAGCTAATATCCTGATGTTTCCAAAACGTGGTCGATCGCATGATTCGAACTTGTAAAATTCCGGTTAGGTTCGGACAAAATCGCCTGATGCGTCTTGGCCTAGAACTCCTGCGTGCGAGATTGTCATCTCGAACCTTGTTCAGATCTACTCGTCCAAATGCTCTAAAACTTGGACACAACCTTTCTAAGACTCCAATCAGTATTGTATATGTTCTAGATCTTTTATTGAAGCCGTTCTTCCATGGGTTGACTCGTATGGATGTCAAACCTTGCACTAGGCGCCTCGAAGCCACCTTCCATGTCATCCTTCGCGTGCAGGGTTGATCAAGAAGCGTCTCCTGCCTTGTCTCCATGTTTAGAGGTTTTCTTAACCTCACTGGATTATTTTCAACATCCTTGGCTAGACATCTTGGTTCAATTGGCCTTGGCCGCTGATACGATCCTAGGATCGCATCTAGCCCTAGTGCGCATCAATGCCGAGAGACAGATAGCCATAGAGCCAAAGCACACAAGGGAGTGAGCTAAGAGTGCTACAAGAAGCCAAGTAAGGCTAGTGAGAGCCCATAGGGCAGAGTTAAAGGTTAGCGCACGAAGGAAACACATGCTAGGTCAAGGTACACGCATAGCACATGCGCATAAGTCATTCCTAGCGTCAATCTGGTCAACATGAGCGAAAGTGACCCTAACAAACTCCGAATTGACTTCTATAAAAAATAGAAGATTCCTCATAGTGTTAGGAAGGTTGTGTCCAAATTTTAGGTAAATCAGACGAGGGAATCAAAGGTTCGAGTGGGTTAACTTTCAATCACGCAATAGGAGCGCGAACAAGGACATTGGCGAATTGACACCGAGCCAAAACGCAAACCAATCGAGCGTTTGGACTAATTCAAATTGCATTATGTTTCTTAGTCCAAGAGCTAGTTTGTGTCAAGATTTGGGCTGGAACGCACGAGCAAATAGGAAGATGGCCCATGGAGAAGTTCAAGTGCGATAAGGAGAAGAACTTCAAGTCCAACTAGGAGAAGGAGATGAATTCGGACTTGAGAGTGGATGCGGTTCAAGGGAAGAGTCTAAAGGTGTCATTAAATTTTCTGTTTTGCTTTTGCAATTCGAGTCTTGTCGATTTAGAAGTTTTAAATCAAAGTCGAGTTATAAGTCAAGTCGGTTTAGGAGTTCTAAACCATAGTTATTTGTGTGAGTCTTAAAGTCCTACTTCTAGACCAAGTTGGTTTATTAGTTTGAGTCTGTTTTAGCTTTCAATTTATTTATTTAGGTTGTGAGAAGGGTCATATATAAGTCACAAAAATAGTCCACAAAAAGAGTCATACAAAAGAGTCACAAAAAATAGTCCAGCAAAGTGTCAGTGTCGAAATCGTAATTCAATATATAACTAATGGAGTCAGATTTCAGTGAGTCTTAGTTCGTTGGAAAGGTCTGTCTGTCAGGAATCGAAATCAAGAAGAATCGAGTGATTTGGACATCAAAGTAAAAAGCTGCACCCGAAACACTAAACTGTGTTCACCGAAAATAGATTTTGCACTTTCTAGTGTTTAAGTTTGATTAGTGATTGATATGACTGAAAGAAATTCGGGAGGAATTTACAAGGACCTTCTGGATCTCTTGAGGAACCTTGACTCAAGTTTTGAGAGCATGGAAGAAAGGGAGGAGAGATTTGGAGCTCGTCTCAAGAGTTTAAAGGAGCAATGCGCATCAAGGGCTTCTAGTTCTAATCAGATTAGGATTACCACTTCGAAGAAGTCAAATTTAGCTAGAGGAGAAGACTTGGCAGCAGCAAACCAAAGGAGTACTATTCTGAGTCGAACTCCACAAGAAAGGCTTGCAAATTCATGTGATGAGTTTAAAAAGAAATAGCAAGTCAAAAACAGCCCACAAGAAGATATCGAGCTTGGGTTAGAAAAAGAAGAAACGTATCAAGAGCGAAACCATAACTCTGGTTTTGTTACTACGTTTTCTTCTTGTTATTCGTCTTCTTCTGATGATTAGAATGTTGATGTCACTAAGGAGGAGAATGAATCTGATTCGCTTGGAAAATGCAAGAGAGAAGACTACTCAAGAAGTATGGCTTGTATGGAATACAAAGGATGGATGCGTCTTCTCTTGATAAAATCGGATTTGCTTGAGTATGTGGAAACATTTGGAGAGTATCATCCCTTAGTTGATTAATTAATTAATACTCAAAGAATCAAGGAAGGATCGCCGTCATTTTGGAATTATTTGAATAAATTAGAAGGGCGAGCGATTGGGAATTTTGACCATGGAGTTGCAATGAGGAATGATTACGAAATCATGATAGCGCCGATTTTTGCAATTCATGGGTTGGGAGAGGAAGAGATCATATGGAGATACAATCTATCCTTGGAGAATTTTATGGATCACGATTCGAGGACGAATCGGTTCCAAGGGGAAGGGTATGATACGATCCTAGGATCGCATCTAGCCCTAGTGCGCATCAATGCCGAGAGACAGATAGCCATGGAGCCAAAGCACGCAAGGGAGTGAGCTAAGAGGCCTACAAGGAGCCAAGTGAGGCTAGGTAGAGCCCATAGGGAAGATTTGAAGGTTAGCGCACGAAGGAAACACATGCTAGCTCAAGGTACACGCATAGCACATGCGCATAAGTCATTCCTAGCATCAGTCTGGTCAACACGAGCGAAAGTGACCCTAAAGAACTCTAAATTGACTTTTGTTGAAAATACAAGATTCCTCAGAGTGTTAGGAAGGTTGTGTCCAAATTTCAGGTCAATCGGACAGGGAATCAAAGGTTAGAGTGGGTTAACTTTCAGTTACGCAATAGGAGCGCGAACAAGGACATTGGCGAATTGACACCGAGCCAAAACGTGAACCAGTCGAGCGTTTGGACTAATTCAAATTGCATTATAATTCTTAGTCCAAGAGCTAGTTCGTGTCAAGATTTGGGCTAGAACGAACAAGCGAATTGGAAGATGGCCCATGGAGAAGTTCATGTGCGACAAGGAGAAGAACTTCAAGTCCGATTAGGAGAAAGAGATGAATTCGGACTTGAGAGTGGAGGCGGTTCAAGGAGAAGAGTCTAGAAGACTTTTGCACATAATTAGATAGATTAATATTGTATTTATTTATTTAATTAGGTGTAGTTATGTTAGGAGTAGAATTCCTAGTCTTAGTCGAATTAGAATTTGTACAAGTTTCAACTACTTGTATTTTGCGCCTATATAAAGGACTACGTTTTCATTAATAAAATTAGATCAGATTTTCCACATAAACACCTTACCAAATTTCCGATTCATTATTCTACCATCTTATTCTCTCGATCTCCGGAGCACGTCGTTCTTGTGTTTGTTTAACTTAGTCGTGGCATTACAGAGATAGCGTGGAAGGTACGGTTAGGGCTAGTGAAACGTGGCGTTTACAGAGATAAGCGTGGAAGGAGCGTGAGCTAGTGTGTGCGGACTAAAGCATGGCACTTACAGGAATAAGTGTGGAAGGAGCGTGAGGATTCGTGTTGGCGTTCACAGAGTTGATCGTCGTTGCTAATATTCACAGGGTTGAATATTGTTGCTCTCGTTCACAGGGCTAGGCGTTAGCGTGTGTGCGTGCTACAGGGCTAGGCGTACATCGACATGTGTACTACAGGGCTAGGCGTTCGTGACAACCTCGACTTTGCTCAAACAGGGATTTGTAAGTCATTAACCTCAATTAGTAGTATGGGATACTAATTGATTCAAGGAAGCGTTCAAGAAGGGATTTTTGTCAATTCCACACCCCAAACCAACAAGAGAACAAGATCATTCACTTATGCGCCTCGGGTTCTAACCTAGCACCCAAGGATCATATCAGCCGCAAGGCATGTGCGTGTTGTGCGTGTGTCGAGGCTAGCCACGGGGATAGGATCGTATCATTCCCTTCCCATTCGAAAAGATTCGCCCTCGAATCTGATTTTAGACCTGCACCATAATACCTTAAGTTAGTAACATCAAAATAAGCACAAACCGAACCATACCAGCCTCGCAAATTCAACTTGGCATCAACGTCTTTGAACATGTCAATGCTTTAGTCTCCCAAAGTGGCTACTCTTGCTTGAACTTGGTTTGGGAACCGTCTCCAGCATAAGCGCTGCCAAACCCAAGCTCCTATCTTGAAGGATCCACTCATCCTTCCATGGTTTCTCAAAGTTGCCATCTTGACACTCAAGCGCGCACCATAGCGCTTGGCTTGTCCATGGTCTATCCGCATTACTTCGATCTCTTTGATACTACTTATACTAAACAATACACTCAAAGGCAGCAACATTAAACCGAATAATGTTATATGAATAAAATCACACATGTGTTTCAATAATAGACCAAAAATAATAGCGTGTATGAAAAGGTAGTAAGTATATAAAAGAAACGGAAAATATTCCTTCCACGTAGACTCATACTTACAAACTGTCATATGTCTCACAGCTCCAAGGGCTCTCTCCTGCATCTCTGGTTGCCTCAAAAATTGTGGTGGCAAGGATAAATTTCGCTCCATTGGCGCACTCAATGTCCACCACGATTCTTGACCTAAGTCACTAAAGGACTTCTTCTTTTGATTACTAACAAGACTCCAAGGAACAATATATGAAATAATAACATCCTTAAGTAGGGCTGCTCAGATACCGTCCGAAATAATTCGGTATTCGGTATACCGAATTTCTAAAAAATCCTACCGTACCGTACCAAAATATCGAAATCAATTCGGTATGGTATTTCAGTATATTATTCAACCAAAACACAAATCCAAAAGGAAAATAATGACAAATGTCTAATGATATCACTTGGTATAATTAAATCATCCAGAATGTCACGCAAATAATGACTACAAAAGGAAAACACAATTCAGATTTGAAAATCTAATTGATTAGAAATCGTAAATGGTTCGCCAATTTCATCACTCAATAAAATCCCAGCAACCAGACCTTAAGGACATATACTTACATACATATATTTGTGTTTCAACACTGTCAACAAAAATCAAGTTTACTTCCCCAAATCATTAAAAGGCATAAGTTCAACACACTCACAAATTGACAATACTAGCATTACACTTAATCAAAGCATTACACCTACTAGCATCTAATTTAATCAAAAAAACTGAAACAAAGAAATGATAAGTAGCAACTCAAACTCATGTCATCATCCTCAGACTCCTCCTTCTCTTCCTGCTGCTCTATAATTCATATTCATCCAAACCTATAACAAATAAATAATAAGCAGCAGCACATTGTAGTTCTAATGAATCAATAGAAAATTCACAAATCCAAACTATTTGACAATTAGCTAAAAGGAAAAGGAGAAACAACAAAAAACAAACCTTAATGTACTCCTTCACATCTCTGAAATTGTTGGTTCTACTACCAGTTTTGCCAAATCTAAACATAAAGAAATTTATAGCTTTCTTTTCTGAAGAAATTTGAATTTTATCCTTTGGCGTGAAAAATCAGAGCTTGCATGGTGTACTACCTTGTGATACATGCGATGACAATACTCCTTCATGGTATTCTTTACTGATAATATTTGTTCCTAAAAAATGTTAATGTTTACATTCTTTATGGATAAAGGTATCATATTTATGTTTCAACCACTTATACATTCTCCCAATAATTTTTATAATTTTTTACACTTTTAACTTGACTAAGACCACTACAGTCAAATAAATCATCAGACATCAGCTATAATATTATTTGAGGGATTGAAAACTTTGTATCTATCTAACTATTATCAGATTAAAATAGGCAATACAGCATCATCATAGTCCTATTTTCCCAAGCATAATATTTGAAGAGAGGGCAAAGCACTGACAGGGAGATAATTGACAAGCCACCTCCATCCATTAAGTTGCATCAAATTGATATGTGCCAGCATTAGAATTAATAAAGAAATTAATGAAATGGACCACATACGTGTAGAGAAGCATTACCACTTTTAACTTTTAAGTGGAGGAAAGAAAAGGTAAAATCTTAATAGCTTTGTAAATCTTTCCAGCAATTAACGGAGAATATAATAGAGGCAAAGGTGAATCACCAAAAAATGAAGAAACAAAATATACATAGAAGAAATAATTAACACCAAATATACATAGAAGAAACAATCTACAAAAAATGAATTGGAAAAGTAAAATTAACAGGAGATTGGAAAAGAGATGAACCTGATGCAGGAGATTGGACGGAAGAGGAAGAGATGATTATGAGACGAGCAACGAATTCTGAGAATTAATAATAAACCTCAAGATTGGCTTTGAAGGAAAGAGAGAAATAAAGGGCTTCGATACTAATTAGGGTTTATGTATGAAATTAGGGCGGGAACAGGAAGCATACCAGCAAGGAGAGGGAAGCGGCGGGTGTAGCCGGGGTCGAGGCTGCCGACGGAATGGAACGATGGAACGATGGAATGACAGTAGAAGGGGGTGGTGAGGGAGAGGATGGAATGGAACAATGTGTGTCTGTTCTGTTTTGTCGATTTGAGAAGATGAGTTAGGAATGGGCAATTTGAGAAGATGTATTTGATAACCATTAAGGCAAACCTAAGGGCATTTCTACAATTATGACCCCTGCCGAAGAGGGAGTCCCACGAGCCTTGTCGGGCATCTAAGCTATCGCTACCAGACCTTGGAGCGTTTACTGGGATGGTCGACATCAGCGGGGGGGGAGGTCTCACGCATCTCTTAACGCACGACATCTTCCCATCCCAGGGACCTATACAGCTATCGCCCCCGACATGATCATAGGTATCGCCCCCGGTACCCTCCTCGGAGACATCAACCTTGACATTATCACAGGTATCGCTGATGACGTCGGGTTCAGGTATCGTCCGTGACATCATCAGGAGTGACGTCTCACCTGGATATCGCCATTACGTCCAGCTATCGCCTCCAGTGGCCTATAAATACCCCTTAATGAAAAACATCAAGTAAGCCAGAATTCACTTACTAGAACCGCTGCTATTTTTGAACCACTTACTGACTTAAGCATCGGAGTGTCTACGCCGGAGCCCCCCCTCCGGCGCCTTACAGGTGAGTTCGACGACAACTACAGCAACTCCGACCAACGGAAGTCACCATCCCGATCGCATAAGAGATAAAATCTTAACAAATTGGTGTTTTCATTGAGAGCCTTGGTGTATTAAGTGAGCATCCTTAATAGCAAAGCTCTGTTCTACCCAGAGATCGGAACAATCATGACTTCTGAGTTGGAGCGGACGCGACCCCCATCTTCTAGTGTTCCCTTCTCGATTCGTAGACAGTTATTCCCTTTTGCTACTGCTGAACTTTCTGGGAGGGCACAACAAATCAGTTCAGAATCCCTAAACCCTTTGACCAGGTCTGTAGGGGAAGCTCTTTCCTCGCAAGCGACCGTTTCGTTGTCCCGAATGGCGGGATCCAGCTTCTCTACTCCTGCTTCGAGGGGATTTGTGTTAAATAGTACAGAACACCCTTTTGCGAGTGAAATAGCGGCCCTTCGTTCTCGGTTGGACTATTTGACTGAAATGGCTACCAGAATGACACCTGAAATCTCCGGATCGAGTGTCCCTCCCCGTGTCATGTTCACACCGTCTATTGTCACCGAGCGGCCCTTGTCGCCGTCATTACAGGGAAATCTCCGGTCAACTTTATCCGTAGCTGATCCCCCGATTAATTTTGTGCAGCTCACTCAAGGATGAGTGGAACCTTATGTGCCGCAAGTGCCCCTAGGTCCCATCCCTTTGGAGGATCGGCACCTGGAAGAGGCCAGAAACCGTTGGGACGGTCGAAGGGAAGGAGCGAATAGGGATTTGTCTCCTGAGCGCAGTGAAAGATCCAGCAGTAGGAGATATCGAACTCGCTCGCCCAGAAGCCACAGTCGGTCTCCTAGGCAACATCCCACGCCAGATCCACGGAATCGGAGGCGTCCTGCGAAAATGTCTCCCCCACGCCAGGAGCGTGAAATTCTTGATGACACATCAGGTCATCTATTTAGCCGTCGTATAAGACGCCATAAGGTCAGTCGGCATGTGAAGCTTCCTACTGAGACTTATGACGGCACCAGAGATCCCATTTCACACATCAATAAGGTGAAGGATTTCGTGCAGTTTTAGACGCACAGTGATGCAGCGTTATGCCAAATATTTGTTATGACATTATCAGGAGTTGCGAGCCTCTGGTTTGAGGGCCTTCCCGGCGGATCTATTAGCAATTTTGCACAGTTGGAATCCAAGTTCCGGAGCCGTTTCAGCACAGCGATTCCAATTAGGAAATCTGCCGCCGCGTTATTCGACCTATGTCGAAGGCCTCAGGAAACTCTGAAGGAATTTCTTAGTCGATTTGATCTAGAAATGTCACTAACGTCGGGCGTTACCATTGATTTTGCTATAGAAGCCTTGAAGAGGAACTGCCGCTATATTAAATTGAGAGATGCACTAATGGTGGACCCTCCAGCGACTCTGGACGCTTTAAGACTTAAAGCCCATAATTACGCGAAAATGGAAGAAGAGGAAAACAGAGACAGAACCTATGGCATGCCACCTGAGGCACCTCTGATTCCAAACGCTCCTGCAAATACCATTCTTGATGACCGCCTCACCGATGAGTATGCTCGGCGGAAAGATCATATTCCCAAAATCTCCAGTGGGCGGAAAGGTAACACTTCAAAGGGAAAGCCTGGTAGTTCCCCATCTCAACGCCAAGGAGATTCTTCTAAAGGTCGGGCATACGATCCTGATTTCCCTTCCCTTAATCTACCAAGGGCAGAGATTTTGGAGATAGTGGAACAGCGAAACCTTCCCATCCGGTACCCTTCGCCTGTAAAGCCCAGAGTACTTCTAGGGAGAAGAGAAAACGCTTATTGTAAGTTCCACAAAGCCAGGGGGCATTCTACAGAAGTATGCAGGGACTTAAAATCAGCAATAGAATGTTTGGTGGAGGAAGGTTACTTGGGAGAATTCGCAACCAAAGTAAGAGAAGACACTAGAAATAATCCCATGAAAAGGGTCACAGATGACCGACAAGTATCCCCTCGCGTCCCACAAAAGGATAATGCTCTCAGAGGAAGAGGTGAGGAAACTTTCGCAGTAGATGACGAGGGCTTCCCTATGATTAACATCATAGCGGGAGGGACTCCTTACATGGATGAACCAGAACTACCGACGACGGCGTTAGGAGAAAAACGCAAGCGAGATGGCGCGACAAAGAAAGGTGAAACGATAAGCGTTCTAGATCGCATGGTGTTAGCCTTCTCCGAGGAAGACGAGAAAGGCGTTGTCTATCCGCATAACGACGCGCTGGTGGTTACGCCCATCATTGCCAGTCACGGAGTCAGAAGAACTCTCATAGATAATGGAAGTGCGGTAAACCTCTTCTCGTTGGAGGCTTACAATCTTATGAAACGGCCCGACAATGAATTGATACCTTGCAAGAAACCCATAATTAGGGTGGACGGGATCCCAATCCCAGTCACAGGGATAACCACTCTGCCCGTATACTTCAGAGAAGACACCTCCAAGCGGTCAGAGGATCTGCTATTCCTTGTCGTGGACCTAAACTTGCCCTACAATGTTATACTCGGACGACCTTTTCTCAACCGCTTTGGAGCGGTAATATCTCAGAAGCATTTGAAGATGAAATACCCCTCCTGGGACGGAGTGGTAGCGATAAAGGGCAATGAAAAATTGGCGGCCGAATGTTACCTGCTCATGACTCAAAAGAGTTATGATAGGTATGTATGTATAACAGCGGACCCATATGAACAAGGCGATGAAAAGCGCGCTCAACCTCTTGACAAAATGGTGCCCGTGCCGGTAATCGGCATAGAAAAAGTAGACTTTCTTGTCAGCGAAAGGCTTAGTTCAGAAGAAAACCTTCAGTTGGCTCGGTTATTGAACAAGTGTCGAGGAGAATTTGCATGCAAACCCACAGACATGCCGGGTATATCGCGAGAAATAGTCGAGCACCGACTCAACGTTGACCCTGGCGCTAAGCCGATCCAGCAAAAGCGGCGCGCGTTCTCTAAGGAAAAAGCCTTAGCTGTTGATAAAGAAGTAGCAAAGCTCCTTGACGCTGGTTTCATCCGCGAAGTTCAGTACCCTACCTGGTTAGCCAACCCAGTCCTCGTCCCTAAGCCCAATGGAGACTGGCGTATGTGTATCGACTTCACCAATTTGAACGATGCCTACCCCAAGGACTGCTACCTGCTTCCCTGCATTGACCAATTAGTCGATCAGACTGCCGGGTACGCATATATGAGTTCACTTGACGCCAACTCTGGATATCACCAAATTCCCATGGCCATTGAAGATGCAGAGAAGACTGCCTTCATCACTCCTACGGCCACTTACTGTTACACGGTGATGCCATTTGGGCTAAAGAATGCAGGGGCGACGTTCCAACGTATGGCAAACAAAATATTCGAAGAACAAATAGGGAGGAATGTGGAAGCCTACGTTGATGATATACTGGTAAAAAGTGCTAGCTTTCAGGATCACTTGCGGGATCTAAAGGAAGTCTTTGACATGATGAAACGGCACAGTATGAAACTGAACCCCCGGAAATGCATGTTCGCGTTTCAGACCGAAAAATTCCTTGGCTACGTGGTCAGCCAAAAAGGAATACAGCCTAATCCATCAAATATTAAAGCCATACAAGACATGATATCTCCAAGAACCGTTAAGGAAGTACAAAGACTAACAGGGCTCGTTATCGCCCTAGGGTGCTTTATTTCCAAACAAGGCGAGAAGTGTCTTCCTTTTTTCAAAGTCATACGCAAGAAAGCATCCTTTGGGTGGACCCTGGAATGTGAAGAGGCGTTTGTTAGTCTAAAAGATTACCTATCGTCCGATCTGCTGCTGACCAGGCCAGAACTAGGTGATACTTTGTACCTATATCTCGGCGCTGCTGACGAAGTGGTCAGCGCGCCGTCCTTGTTCGCGACAATAGCCACACGCACCGCCCTGTGTATTTCGTGAGTCACGTTCTTAAGGATGCAGAGTTGCGATAAGCCCTAATTGAGAAAATAGCGTTCGCGCTAATACAAGCCACTCGAAAAATGGACAGATAGTTCCAGTCCTTTTCCGTTATCGTACTTACAGATCAACCACTGAAAAGGATATTTCAAAAGCCTGAGTCCTCGGGAAGAATGCTAATCTGGGCTCTTGAACTCGAGCAATACGGGCTGCGGTATCAGTCTCGGCCATCTGTAAAGGCTCAAATCTTGGTAGATTTTATAGCGGAATGCACCTTTACGGAAGATCCGTTAACAGACGTACCCGAAGAGGAATGGGGTGATTTGGATCTCTCATTTTTGGAGACTTATACGGACCTCTGGATCATTCATGTAGATGGAGCTAAAAATCAAGAATTGGCTGGAGCAGGAATCTTTATAAATGGGTCGAACAATATGCGAATACAATACGCTATCCGAATCCTGCAGCCATTATCCAATAATGAGGCAGAATATGAGGCGTTACTAGCCGGACTCCGGATAGGGAGAAGCCTTTCTTCCAAAGGTAGGCACGATACCGGAAGAACAGGAGACCTGCGTCTAAAAATTTACGGTGACTCCAAACTAGTGATCGACCAGGTCTTGGGGCGCTCTCAAGCTCGAGAGCCCATCATGGTCCAGTATCTCGCCAAAGTGATGCGGGAGCTATTAGAAATAAAGAAAGAAGGCATGCAAGTCAGTTTTGAGCACATTCCCCGAGAGGACAACGCCGAAGCTGACAACCTTGCCAAGCTGGCCGCAAACCCAGAAGCATCCATACCCAAGGGCGTGTATTACCGAGAATTACCTGTACCCTCCTTCATGGAAGAGCAAGCATCTCTGTGTGTGGAAGAACTCAAAAACGACTGGCGAGTCCCCATAATCAAATACTTAAAACACGAAGAACTGCCTGAGAATATCGCTGAAAAGAAAAGAGTGCTGAGATAGGCAGCTCGCTGTACGTATTATGACGGGGACTTGGTTTGAAGATGCTTTTCGCACCCAGCGGCCAAATGCATAACGAAACAAGAGGGTCTTCACATGTTATGCGAAATTCGTGAAGGGATATGCGGTATGCATGTATCGGGCGGCACCCTGGCTGCACAAGTCTTCAGATCTGGATTCTATTGGCCCACTATCCAGAAAGATTGCCACGACTATCTGCAAACTTGCCCGAAATGTCAGGAGTTCTCTAAAATTCCTAGACGTCCCGCCACTGAAATATCCGAGATCATCGCTCCTTGTCCTTTTGCTAAATGAGGGATCGATATCCTGGGTCCGTTTCCAAAGGCAAGGTCCCAACTAAAATTTGTAATAGTGGCAGTGGACTACTTTACAAACTGGGCGGAGGCTGAAGCGGTCGCCAACATCACGGCGGAAAAAACTTGGCGTTTCTTCAAGCACCAAGTTATCATGATGTTTGGCGTACCCCGTATCCTAATCAGCGATAACGGGGCACAATTCACCAGCCAATTCTTCAAAGACCAATGCTCAGAATTCGGGATAGAGCAACGATTCTCTTCCGTGGCTCACCCCCAAACCAATGGATAAGCAGAAGTGACAAATCGGAGCATCCTCAGTGGCATTAAGAAAAACCTGGAGGGGTCTAAAAAGAAATGGGCTGACGAGCTGCCATACGTGATGTGGGCGTACCGCATGACCGTTAAAACCAGTACAGGAGAAAGACCTTTCGCATTGGCCTTCGGAACAGAGGTTGTTACGCCGGTAGAAATCGGTACCATGAGCCTGCGAGTGGCCCACTTCCGAGAGGAGCTGAATGAGGAAAGGTTACGAGCTAACCTTGACGCGTTACCGGAGGTCCGAGTAGAAACCCTCCTGAAAATGCAACACTACAAACGAAAAATGGCCCGTTACCATAACAGGCACGTCAAAGAACGATTGCTAAAGGCAGGCGACCTGGTGCTCAGAGACAAACGAGCGGCTGGCCAGCATATGGGGAAGCTCAGCCCAAACTGCGATGGACCATATCGCGTTACCCGAGTTATCAGAAAAGGAGCCTATCATCTAGAGACGCTCGATGGTACTCCCCTATCTAACTCTTGGAATGTTGCTCGTTTGAAATTATATTATCCTAGACCTTGAACTATCTGCACCTTTGACTAATGCCAACCCTAACCTTAGCTAACGCTCCCTGAGAGAGCTTCCTTGGGTGTTTGTGGTTGCTTTTTGTGCAAATAGAAAAGGGGGCACCTGGGAGTGAAAAGTCTTATCCTTGTGAATGCCGGTCCTGATCAGATGGCTCACTAAGTGAGGGCACGACCCAGGATGCCTTGAACTAGCGTTGGGATTGAAAGATCCCAAGCGCCCCCGGGGAGTGAAAAGTCCTATCCTTGTGAATGCCGGTCCTGATCAGATGGCTCACTAAGTAAGGGCACAACCCGGGAATCCCTGGTAGTGAAAAGCCTTTTTCTTGTAATGACCGTTCTCGTAGAGACGACCCATCAAGATAAGGCACGCCCCAAGGAAATAGTAACTCCGTTCTAGAAACGAAAAGTTCCCTCTTAGTGACCAGACTAGTGTAGTGGGTCCACTAAGTAAGGACATGATTCTAGACGCGAGGACAACGCCTGAAAGTGAAAATTCCTATCCTTGTGACGGCCTGTCCCGATCCGACGGCTCACTAAGTGAGGGCACTTTCCAGGCGGATCATGGAAAGATGGAAACGCAAAAATCACGAAATTCCAGCTAGTAACTAGAAGCGTAATCCTTAGTGAAGTAGAGCTGACGGAAAAAGCGATTCATGCAGTTCCATACTAATGCCCTATGATGGCAGCGGAAAGGCTCCTACGGGTAATTACTATCTCTTGTAACCTGTTATGCTACTAATGGTTTACAATTGAGAATGTGCAGAATACCTTTCGAGTAGCGGAAAGATTGATGACTGCACAAGCGGCGATACTATGAGGCTCGCCGGGAAAATTATAACCCTATACTGACTGTTGATACCCGAATTTTGACGCCATTTTTAATTAATTTTAGCATTTTTGTTATTTAGTTAATCTACAGTCATTTTTAGTTGGTTTACTGGCACTAGCATTTTTAGGTATTTCGTTGCGTTTTAGCGTCGTAGTTAGCATCGTCAGCTTTCGAAATCGCATTTTTAATTTTTCGTCACGTATTTTCATTATTATTATCATTAATATTTTTAGCCTTAAAAATCACATTTTTAACTATCCGGCAGTCGTTTGCTAGTTTTTTATTCGTTTTAGGTCATCACATGAATCTTAGGATTTTTAGTATTTTAGCGCATTTTTTAGTATTTTTATCATTATTTTCATTCGAGCTTTTATTGGACCCGAGTAAGTCCGCTCGGACAATAGCTCGACTTTAAAATGTTTTCCATCAACTAGTTGCTAGCTTTTTTTCTGCTCGCAATGGTCTACAACGTTTCGTGTAATTTTCGACGTAATGTTTTTATTTTTCCGTTAACGCGTTTCACGCTTTTGAATGGGAAAATAAGCGCGCTAAAAATTTTCATTATTCGCTGTATACGGTTAAACCCATCATATTTTTCTCTACACGCCGGTACCTTCGGCTCGAAAAGTCGGAACGTTTGCTCGCAGGAACCGGCTCGAGGCCATTTAAATCAGATGAGAGGCCATTTAATCATGGCCATTGATCTGGTCAACCAAGGAAAGTCAACCAGATCAATGGCCCTTGAATTATCTAGCATGGTGCACATGCACAGTGCACGCACGAGCAAGGCAGCGAAGTCCTCGCCCGCGCCACCTGCTCTCATCGCTTCCTGTCCATCCGCCATCACCACGGCTAGCCCCCTAGCTCCGCCAGCACGATGGGTCGGCCACCACGCGCAGCACGCTCTCCTCCTCCACGCGATCCTTCGGCTATAAATAGCCACTACCATCGAACGAAAAATGGGCACCAATTCAGCAAGAAAACTTGCTCTCTCTCCCCCCTTGATCAGTTTGCTCATACTGAGCGACAATCGCCCAGTTTAAAAGCTTGAGAGTAAGCTTTCTCTCTCTAAGCGTTTTTCGTTCATTTATGCATGTTTACTTTTTAATTTTGTTTGGCTTGATTTCAAGCAAATAAATTGATTGTTTTTATGCTATTAATTCACATACATGCTGTTGATTAAATACACACTTTGAATTTTAAAAATCGTTAGCTAGATTGTGCGAATTAACTAGTTTTCGATAATTAATGGTTTTGTCATTTTTTCGAAATTAAATTTTGTACGAGTCAAACTAAAAATCTGTGTTTGTACGGTTGGGAAGTCGTCGAAGAGACGAACATTTTGGTACGAACGATTTTCAAATCGGCCACCTGTGGCCGGAGCTTTGCCGCCGGCAGTACGTCGGCGACCAAGAAAGGTGACGATGAACTGTTCACGCGGGAATGGGCTTGGCCCATTCCCATTTAAATTTTTATGGGCCAGGCACTATTCCTGGCCCATTTTCATTTCTTTTTATTTTTCAATTGGGCCCAGCCCATTTTCAATTCTTTCCGAAACCTCGAATCACGCTTTTTCGTAAAAATAATTCGTATGCTTCGTATGATTATTTTTCGTACTATCAACTGTTTAATTTTCTGTACCTATCAACTGTTTAAATTCTTCGCACTTTAATTTACCGTAATTTACTTTTGGCAGTTTAAATTCAATACAGCCTACATGGTCGGTCGCATTTCAATTTTCGTTAATATTCGACTGCTTTAAATTCTCGCACTTATCATACTGCTGGAAATTCTTCCGCAAATTATCTACAATAAGGGTTTTGACTACTCGCGCAGATTTGGGAGATAGGAAAAGCCAGGCACTGCAAAGCCAAATTACCGCCTTAGAGGCTGAGTTAGAGATGAAAAAAGGGGAGTTGGCTTCGATGGAGTACCTTTGGCAGCAGGACTCTAACGCCTAGGAATGACACCTTCAGGGAAAGGCTCGTATATCGGCAAATCTTTTCTTTTTAGCTAGGACCCCTGATTTCATCTATCTTAGCCATTTTTGATGAATTTAGGAAGTTGGCAAGTTTACCATATTTTGTAAACACTTTTTAGTAAAGTCGTACTCTTTCGGATATTTATTAAATCGCCTCATCTTTTCCATATCAACTATCCCTCCAATACAAACTAAAAAAAAATTTAAAAAAAAAAAAAAAACATCGCAAAACAAAAAGAGAAAACCCCTCCGGGATAAAACACAATCGTCTCACCGAAATTCCGAAAAATCAGAACAAGTATTCAAAACATCCGAGCATCGCTCACTCATGGACATGTCTTCCTAGTTTATCACAAAAAACTCCAAGTTCATAAAAATATTGTCGTCTCTCCCCTCGGTTGAGTTCACCAGGCATCAGGCCTTGCATCGTCAAAAGTATAGCGTAAAGAGATCTTACTAGCATAGCGGCATTGGTTGCCCCTGCTGATTTGGGTTTCGCCGTTAGCATCTCAGATTTGATTCATATCGTTGGAATGTATATAGGCTTCCTTCGTATCTTGTCAACTACTGGGATTCCTCGCCTCTCCAGCCGCCCTGAAAATATCAAGTGAAAGTGTGGCCGGAAAATGAATGAGCAATGTGGAGGCCTCGGGATTGCACATCACTTGTATATCCTCACTTGTATTTACTCTTTTCTGTGTTTTTCCCTTTTTCAGGTTCACGATAGCTCCTCGGAAGCAAGCTACTCCGCACAGGCTTCCTTTTACTAGACTTCAAAAGCGAAAAATGACTGAACCAGCTAAGACCGATGAAGCACTAATGGCTAGAATAGCCGAGTTAGAGGAGCAAGTTAGGATCAGTACAGAAAGGGCCGCCAGGGCCGAAAAGGAAAGAGATGAAGCTGTCACCGAAGTTGATGCGGATCCACGCATCCCTGTACCACCTAATGGTCCAATAACTCGAGCTAGGAGCAAGGAGTTGCAGGCGAGACTTTCTCAGCTTATCTACAAGGAGTTACAGTGTGAGACACTCATCGAGGAAGCTGTGTTGCGTGAGAAGAACCAGCGTCTAGTGAGTTATCTTGTCGCCGAAAGCCCGAGCAAATCTTGAAGAAACAGTGGTTAGCATTATTGACTCTAAGCTTAGCGTCAACGACACTAATGACTGTTTTCAAGGGCTTTCTTAGATAGAGGATGGCGTCGTTGACGCTAATGACTTTGTGCCTTAGCGTCAACGACTCTAGCGACTGCAATGTCGGACCTTCCATTATTTATTTAGCTATTTTCCTTCATTAATTAAATTAGTCTGAATTTATTTTAATTAAATAATTAGGAGTTCTATTAAGGGAAGGTTTCCCATTGTAAGGATTTAGGGTTTCTCCTATTTAAAGGAGCCACCCTCTTCATTATTATTTTTACGTTATTTTTACCCAATCAAAATTGATATTGAGACTTTGTCTTTGAAAGAGTATTTCCTCTTGTTTGTTCGTGGACTCAAACCTTGTGTCTTTCTCGGTTTCGCAAGCCAAGCTTGAGCAAGTAAAATTGAAGTTGCGACAAATCGTGGACTCGATTCAACCTCCTCTCACAAGTGGACTCTTGTGAAAACCTCATCTAGGTATTCAGCGTAGGCTAGTGGACTCTTGTCGACGCTCCTTCTCTAGTGAGAACTATCTATTCCGCATCTGAAATCCAAACCCGAACTAGATCATTGAGAAAGCGCATCCTAGGCAACTAGGATAGTATCAGTTGGTAGCGGAGCAAAGGTGTTCAGGTTTGGTATCTATCCTATTTTGTTTTTTCTGTTTTCATTGTTGAAATTGGTTCTTCTTCTTCCCGATCTAAAACCAATTTCCTTGCGTGCCTTGTGTTAGTTGTTTTGGGTGTCTAGAGTCAAATTTAGTGTGCGTTTGTTAGCAAATCACCGTGCGATTTGTGTCTTTAATTTGTGTAAAAAAAAAAAAAAGAGTTTTGCCCTATTTGCTGTTTTAATATCATTTGTTCTTAGAGAAAAATCAAAAAAATCAAAAAAAAAATATTTCGGTACGAAAAACAAAATACAAAATACTAGTGCAAGTTCTGAATCCATTGCAAAAAGAATTACGCAATTTGGTGGTAGCAATTAAAAGATATAACAAAGATAAGAAAAAAATAAAAATCCTAAACGCATACGCCTTCAATCCACGGCTTTGTGGATTCACTTGAGTCAATTCGAGTCACTTTGAGCATTTCTTGTTTCCTACAATCTGATTTCTATTCCAGTAGAGTACTTGTGTAGTTGATTGTTCTTGCAACTATTCGAGTATTTTACATCCAAAATTGTTTCGGTGCTAGTTGTCTTTGAGGGTCTTTTTGGAAGCTTTTCTTTGAAATTCTTGAGTCTATTTATTATTGGTTGTGGTCCAAGGACAACGCAGTGATATATAAAGGCAAAGTGAGTGTATTTGTGAGATTAATAGAGAGTTAAACACGAGAGTAAACACGTGAGGGAGTGCTAGTTCTTAAGGCAACTTTACTCTTGGTTTCTTTTATTGTTGTGGTTTCAGGAAGTATGTCGGGAGAGTCACCGGGAAGTGTTAGAAATCGAGAGATGATGGAGGCCCTAAGAAAACTTAGTGAAAAGCTTGATGAGCTGGAACAACGGGTAGGAGTAGCAGGAGTTATATTAAGGGGCAAAGCCGAGGAGCCACCAGATGGTGCACCCTTAGTGCGCTGCGCGAACCCTCGGTACAAGTCCGAGCGACGAGCGCCTCATACATATTGGTATAAAGAGATAGAATGTGAAGATACATATGAGAGGCGAGAGTGCTATGATAAGAGGCAGCCTAGGTTTGAGAACCAAGTTGGCACAAACATAGGGAGTATGAGAATGAAAATTCCGTCATTTGAAGGGATGGAAGATCCGGATATTTACTTAGCTTGGGAGCAAAAGGTACAATCTATCTTCCTTTGCCATAATTATTCGGAAAGGGAGAAAGTGAAGTTAGCCTCATCCAGGTTCTACGGATATGCTATCCAATGGTGGAATGATTATAACGCCGCTTGGAGCAGAGGTTCCGTCAATCCTATCAACACTTGGGAGGATATGAAGATACTTATGAGACGTCGACATATACCCACTCACTTTCACCGACGCCTTCTTCAAAGATTACAGACCTTGACTCAAGGGAACAAGAGTGTTGTAGGGTACTTAAGTGACTTGGATATTGCTTTGGAGAGAGCACAAGTCAAGGAGACCGAAGAGGTGAGGATGGTGAGATTCTTTAATGGCCTCAACCGAGAGATAGCCGACCAATTGAAGTTCATTGATTGTTACTCCTTAGAGGATATGTTACATAAGGCTATCAACATAGAGGAGCAAGGAAAGACGAGGTCTCCTTATCCTATTGTCATACCTACTAAGTCAACGACGCGGAGGAAGCCGACTTGGGAGAAAGAGGATAAAGGTGTGAGTCCGAATCGGAAGGTGCTGCCTAATAACGATGGCCATAAGCGTGCAATTAATTCACAAGCACCTCAAGGGAAATCGGTTTGTAGTGGTCCTTCTTCTTCAACACCTCCTAAAGCACCAACGAGTAATATTGTTTGTTACAAGTGTAACGGACAAGGACACATAGCATCTGCATGCCCTAACAAGCGGATCTTGAAGGAGAATGTTGAGTTAGCTAGCAAAGATAATTCCAAATCAGAGGAGCCTAAGTGTGAGGAGATTAAAGACAGTAGTGATTCGAACAATGGAGAAGTTTTGATTGACGAGTGGCCTCCAGTGCTTGAGACACTAAATGTGCAACCAAAAATTGAGGCGAACAATGAGGATCAAAAGTGGTTCATTGAGTCACACTCTGACTTTGAAAAAGAAAAAGAAAGAGAGGAATTGAGTGTCGAAAAGAAAGAGGGAAATAGAATTCAAAACAGCCCCCATGAAAAGAGTGAGCATGGGAAAAGAGATGGTGAGAAAAACAGCACGCATGAAAATAGAGAGCATGCGAGAGGAAAATACTTGGATGAAAATAGAGAGCATGCAGAGAGTGGCATTTATAAAAAAAGAGAGATGAGTGTTTACGCCAGAGAGACGAAAGTGAGGAACACATTATATGTGCATAAAAACTGTTTTTGCGCAAGCCACCAAAAACCGTTTGATTTTTTGCCATGGCGCCTAGACTTGACTAACACTAAACCTTTCATTTTCTCTTCTAGTATTGTTTGTTCTCATGTGCAGGGAAAGAAAGAATTCTGGGCAGTAAGAAAGCATACCTTACTGAAGCCAAAAGGATGGAAAGAGACTTGCGCACCCATGGTGGTGACTAGTTTGGATAACTCTAGCCGAGAAGGTAAATTACATCTTTCTTCCCTTAGGTCTGATTCGTGTAAGTATGTGAACATCATTGATTTGCATAATTCTAAAAATAATTTACTTGATGATGGTCGTATGCAAAGGTCAAAGGCTAAGTCATATGCCTTTGAGGAGTACTTGCGAAAACGCAAACGATTTGATGTTTTTTCTAAGCCATGTGATGAGATAGTTGTACCTAGAGCTAATTGTGAGGAGTTACTGCCCTATTTTGGTACGATTAATGTTCCTAACATGTGTCTCAAAGAGATTTTATACTTGTGTGGTTTACCCGTGAGTTTTGTGAGCAAACGCCGAAAGAAGTCATTTAGCGACTTAGGGAAGCAATCGCAGAGGAAACTTAGAGTGCCGAGATCACAATATTGTGTAGCTCCCCCCTTGTCGCAGCCAACAAGGGATGTGAAGGAAGAACGAGCTCTTGGGGCCAGGCGGTATTCATTGGTTTGTAAGTTTGAATTTGTTAATGAATTTTCACTTTTATTTGCTTACAACTCATTCGGTTATGGGTTTATACTTGTGGTGCCACTAAAACCTTTGTCTTTAAGTTATTATGCGAATCTAGGAGCTGACAAAGACTCAGTGATGGCAAGGATACCGTTAGAGCAAGCCATTGCTCATATGGAACGCTTGGGTACCTCGCGAGAGGATAAGAGTTACCGGAGGAACTTGAGGTTGTTCTTCAAGGTTGTTGATTGGGATAGGATGTTCTTACACCTTCCAAGGTTGCCTAACCAACTCAACACGACGATCACTATGAGAGATGATGGTTCTACCCAAACCATCGTCAAGCACATTGACACCACCATCGGAGTGGATGCCTCGGGTAATCCCTATCCTATATTCGTGCCTTTAGTTCATACTAACTTGAGGTATTGTGGTGTAGGTTTCAGTCCGGATTCAAGGGCGAATCCTCTTGCAGGGGAAGGAGATGATGCGAATCCTACCACACCACATGTGCAAGGTGTACGACGACCACCTATCGAACCGAGGATGAGAGCGCGAGGAGAGGATGAGCGTGCAAGCAATGATCAAGGCATGGACTTGTGGAGCTTTCTTGGGCAGATGACATTGAACAAAGATTCGAGGACGAATCTTCTCAAAGAAGAAGAGAATGATATGAATTCAAGCGTCTTTCCCTGAAGCAAATGAGATGGCGACCAAGGAAATGCAGGAGATGGCGAGTGTACATTGAGTGTGGAGTTTCTAGACTTCCTTGGGCAGATTATGTTGATCAAGATTCGAGGATGAATCTTTCCGAAGAGGAAGGGAATGATGCGGATCCACGCATCCCTGTACCACCTAATGGTCCAATAACTCGAGCTAGAAACAAGGAGTTGCAGGCGAGACTTTCTCAGCTTATCTACAAGGAGTTACAATGTGAGACACTCATCGAGGAAGCTGTGTTGCGTGAGAAGAACCAGCGTCTAGTGAGTTGTCTTGTCGCCGAAAGCCCGAGCAAATCTTGAAGAAATAGTGGTTAGCGTCATTGACTCTAAGCTTAGCGTCAACGATGCTAATGATTGTTTTCAAGGGCTTTCTTAAACAGAGGATGGCGTCGTTGACGCTAATGACTCTGTGCCTTAGCGTCAACGACTCTAGTGACTGCAATGTCGGACCGTCCATTATTTATTTAGCTATTTTCCTTAATTAATTAAATTAGTCTGAATTTATTTTAATTAAATAATTAGGAGTTCTATTAAGGGAAGGTTTCCCATTGTAAGGATTTAGGGTTTCTCCTATTTAAAGGAGCCACCCTCTTCATTATTATTTTTACGTTATTTTTACCCAATCAAAATTGATATTGAGACTTTGTCTTTGAAAAAGTATTTCCTCTTGTTTGTTCGTGGACTCGAACCTTGTGTCTTTCTCGGTTTCGTAAGCCAAGCTTGAGCAAGTAAAATTGAAGTTGCGATGAATCGTGGACTCGATTCAACCTCCTCTCACAAGTGGACTCTTGTGAAAACCTCATCTAGGTATTCAGCGTAGGCTAGTGGACTCTTGTCGACGCTCCTTCTCTAGTGAGAACTATCTATTCCGCATCTGAAATCCAAACCTCATCTATTGCGCATCCTAGGCAACTAGGGTCGTATCAGAAGTGCCACTGGGTTTTGATCTCCCTCAAACAAACGGGCCTTCCTCTTCGCTCGCCATCGCAGGACCTTCTGTACTCCCGCCACTTTCTGGCCCTGTGGGCCATTGGAGATAGGTTAGTCCCTTCACTGTACCCACCGCTGCAAATCCACCATTTAAGACGGGTGAAGAGATCTCCCCGTCACTTCAGCACCTTTCAATCAACCCTGCAGTTGCAGTAGGTACAACCAGACAGTGTTCCCACCCATCTCAGGTTCGTTCTACCCAAGCCGCAATTTCGGGACCATCGGAAACTAAACTTCCGGGAAGCAATCCGACACAGCTACAGTCCTCTCGTGAATATTCACCGGCCATAGGTTTTGGCACCATTAGTGCAAAAGGGTCCAGTGTTGATCGATTGATCCCACGAGAGGACAAGCTAAAGGTTATTGAAAGATATGACCCTAGGGATCCCACTGATAAAAGCATGATGCTAGGAACTACGACGCCTCAGAAGTTCAAGATCCCACAATCTGAGAGGGACGCGGGGATTGAACGCCCCAAAAATCGCCTCAAAATCCACCACAATGAAATATCTGAACGGTACAAGCTCGACGCAGAAATCACACCTAACCGTTCTGACTTGCAAAATCTAGAGAAAAGGGCCGAGGAATCAGTAAAAACGTATGCTCAGAAACGGAAAGAACTAGCCGCAATGATTTCTTTTCCTTTGGATGGCAGGCAACCTTTCCCATCACCCCAACACAAATATCGCAACTTACACAACCTGGACCATGTAAACCACCAAATGAATCAAGAAACCAAAATAACCATTGGGATCGGGGACCATTGCCTCCACTTCCCGTTCCTTTGGGGGAGATTTACGAGAACCTTTTGGCCGCTAAACAAATTGCACCCACCCCAATCCAACCTTTACAGCCTCCTTACCCGAAGTGGTACGATCATAATGCTAGGTGCGAGTACCATGCCGGATCTCAGGGTCACACAATAGAAAATTGCTCCGCCCTAAGAGCAAAGGTTCACCACTTGATCAAATGTGGATGGATCTCTTTCGAGGACTTAGCCGAAAGACCCACACAACCCATGCAACCTAAGCTATATAACCCACCAAAGGACCTAAATAACCAAAACACGTCAAAAAATTGGTGGAACCGAGAGCCTTTACCTCCTCTCCCTCTTCCTGCGGGAGAAATCTACAAACATCTCTTGGCAGCCGGACAGATTGTACCAGTTCCAGCTCAGCCTCAAATGCCTCCCTACCCAAAATGGTGTAATCTCAACGCAAGGTGCGAGTATCATGCTGGAGCCCCAAGTCACACTCTGGAAAATTGCTTCGCATTCAAAGCAAAAATTAATCGCTTGATCAAGAGTGGATGGGTCTCCTTCGAGGGCTTGGCGAAAGGACCTAACACGGCCATCGACCCTCTCCCAAACCGTGCCTCAGGTGGTGAAGGTATGAATGATATTTCGATGGAAACGGTTAAGAAGAAGACTTGCGAGTTAGAGACAGTTGACACCGTCAGTAACGGTCCTCCCACCTCTTGTTCCCACAAATATATGTCTCAAGTTGGGCCAGTAACAAGTGAATTTGCTGATATTGGGGGCATGACATGGAAGAAAGAATGTATCCCCACATCGGAGCCACATTCTCCCTCATAGTCGAAATCGTCAATATGAATCATATCGTGGTCAGTATAGCTTCAGATTCCTGTATTGATGCTCCGGGAGAAGAAGAATCGTTGCCTGGTTCAGTCATTTTCGTAAAGAAGTCAGGGGAGTCTGCGTGCAGCTGGACCATCACCATGCTTCCGGATGTCTCTCTGAAATTACTCCTTTTGAAAAAATATATGTTTGCACGTTTTCTTACGAAGCCATTTTGTAGGGACTCATGTTCCCTTTTGTTAAAAATCAATATATATGCAAATTTTCATTTTCACGCATCTCTTTTTTCGCACTTTTAATTTTAGGATGAGTATTAGTTCGGATTGTCTTGGTAAAACCTATGTCTTTACTGGTGAAGAAATGGCCGTCACCACTGAAGATAAGGTCGAAATCTCAAACGAACTGGCCCATTTACTAGAAAGTTCAGAAAATAAAATAACCCCTCGTGAGGAGGAATTGGACGAAGTAAACTTGGGGGCAAGAAATGAGAGTCAGAAGTTGGTCAAGATCGGAACTACCTTGGATACGACTCAGAGGGAGAGATTGATTTCCCTCCTTAAAGACTACTCGGACGTAGTCGCATAGGTCATACGCCGATATGCCAGGTCTTGATCCCGTGATAGTTGAGCATCGTATCCCATTGAGGCCTGCGGTAAACCTGTCAAGCAAAAAAAAAAAAAAACAAAAAACAAAAGAAAAACTTGAAGAAAACCGTCCATAATGGTGGTCACTCACAAAGATCGGCATGACATGCTTCCTTCGCACTGCACGCTTACCGGATAGCAACTCGTACATCCCCAAGGGGCAACTCCCTACTCATTAGTTTACGGCATGGAAGCCGTAATTCCCCTCGAGGTAGAAATCCCTTCTCTCAGAATCCTGGCAGAGTATGAAGTAGAAGAATCAGATTGGGCAAGAGTGAGGTACGAGCAGTTAAACCTCCTTCCTGAAAAATGCTTGGCCGCTATCTGCCATACGCAATTATATCAGCAAAGAATGGCCAACACTTATAACAAGAAAGTGCGACCTCGCAAGTTCGAGGATGGGGATTTAGTGTTGAAGAAAATACTCCCTCACCAGGAGGCCAGTCAAGGAAAGTGGGCCCCAAGGTATGAGGGCCCGTATCTGGTCAAAGGTGCATTCTCAGGGGGGTGCCCTAATGCTAACCAACATGGATGGAGACGATCTCCCGAGACCGGTAAATGCCGATGCAGTCAAGAGATACTTCGCCTAAAGCATCGCGAATAGAGCGTCCGGTCAGACAAAGACATAGGGTTTTATCATGACAATCTAGCACAAACATTTGTCCTGAAATTAATAAAACAAGTTTTTTCAGGAGATGCTCATTATTTTAAATTTTTTTTTCTTGTCCCCTTCTTTTTCTTAAAATTTGTGAGATGACAAAAGGAGGCATGGCATGGATGGCCCCCTAGGAGTAGCTCGGGACGTAAGACGCGTCACTTAGACTAACGCCACTAATCAATCTTCAGTTTTGCAGGGACGTAAGGTCTCACGCCTCAGCTCATCATCATGATAGAACCAGAGAGTTCCGCTCGTAGGAGCTGTTGAATTGCCGCAGCAGGCTACCTTCAAGAGCGAATCAGGAAAGATTTTAAGACACACCATCACCATCTAAAGTGAAATTTCTTTTCCCCACAGTACTACCAGCACAACCGGCATCGCAAACAACCGGTCTCAAATGACTAAATGCTGGACCAAAGTCATAAAGCCCATCCTACTCCGGTCGAGCTGTCGGAACACTAGCAACGTCGGCTCCCATCTCCGTTCACCTATTCGGAGGAGCTCATCACTAAAATGCCATGGTCGCCCAGCACACCCTTGCAAGCAACAACTCCTGGAAAAAGCACGACAGAAAGATGTCCACCTAGAACTACCGTCAACATACTCAATGCGGTCTTGTTCAAGCAGTTTCCCAACCTCCGCACCATGATCAACACAGTGAAGATCAATCCTTTAATTGAGGGACAGCCAGGCTGCGAGTGTCACCTACGCCAAGGCAAGAGCTACGACAAAGCATCTAACAACAAAGCCATAATCAACCAACATCCGACACAAGTCACACTCAGTGACCCACGGATTGCCCGTCTAAAAGGGGGAGCTTAAAAACTTATCAATCACATTACTTCTGCTAAAAATCGTCTTGCATTTACCCCTCATTAGCTCTAGCCGTGTCTTTTTCCGGGACTGGATCACCCCCATCCATTGCCTGCATAAGAACGGTAAGCATATACCCTTGCGGCCCCGCTGCACATCTCGGAGACAGAGGATTTCCCCTTTACCCCCGAGCAATCACGAAGCCCATCAACGAAGGTCTACCAAGGACCGGTAAGTAAATGGACCAAATGCGGATCTCATCCTCTCTTCGACCCGGATCGGTGGTACCCGTGAAGCAGCTGAAAAAGAAACCAATCAGCGCATCTAAGCAAAGGCGTTCCGGAGCTGGGACCACGTCATAGGCACCCTCGAAAAGTCGAGTTTAAAAGAAGGGAGAATCCCTGAACTTATCTCATTTTCGTTTTCAGATTAATTTCCCTTTCTTTCTGTTGTCCCCTCTTCATCTCACAGGGACTGGAAGCATCTCGCTGTCATCCGTGTGGAGCTTGTGGAAGACGCCCTAGCAGCCCCGCTGCACATTTCAGGGGATTCCATCTTTCTTTCCCTTTATTTAAATTTGTTTTCATTCTTGCTCGCTTTGTTAGCTTTAAGTCGAGTACGGTCGTCTGGCCCACTGAGGGAAACCTTAGGTTCTCGTTAGACCCTTGCAAATAATTCATCCCCCACATCTAGCAATCAAAACATCTAGCAATCAAAGCGTCTATCAATCAAAACATCTAGAAATCAAAGCGTCTAGCAATCAAAGCGTCTAGCAATCAAACGTCCAGCAATCAAACCATCTAGCAATCAAACGTCCAGCAATCAAACCATCTAGCAATCAAACGTCCAGCAATCAAACCATCTAGCAATCAAACATCTAGCAATCAAACATCTAGCAATCAAACATCTAGTAATCAAACCATCTAGCAATCAAACGTCTAGCAATCAAATGTCTAGCAATCAAACCCTCTAGCAATCGAACTACCAATCAGTCAAAAATCAAAAATCAATCAAAAATCCCTCTTTAGCCCGGCTCAAACAAAAGCATACTACTCTCATAAGCATTTTTATGCATCGCATAGGTTAGGAATATTTAATCCCTCTGTTAACTCCAGCATCTATCCAAATTACGTGTCATGCATGATATTACCTGTTTGCTCTTATATCCGCGGTTTGCTCCGACGTAAGCAATCATAGACAAATCTCGGTAAGCATTTTTTAGCCATTGCGTCTTATCCTTCATGAGTGTAAGGGCCTGACTAGATGCTAGTTGAGTTCGCATAATATCCAGGGTACATGCGCAATTAGATATGGGATAGCTATAAAATGACATGGGACTTTTACGATTTTCTCCACTTTTTTCGTTTCTTCCCTCTTTCCACCATATATGTCATCACTCCCCAAACCTTCAATATCACTCATACTCCGGGAGCCAAAAAGCAGTTTCAGCTAAGATTGCCAGCCGACAGTACAAGCACGTCAGGTTCAAGAACCCAATGAAAGAGACGGAAAAGGTCACTAGGAGATCGCTAAGGACTACCACCGAAGAAGCAGCAACGACGAAGGCCGAGGCCTCAAGAAAAAAGGGGAAGAGATCAAGACGAAGGATGTGCTTGCCCTGCTCTATTGCATTTCAAACCAAATCAAAAAGGGGGGGAATATAAAAAAAATAAAAGAAAAAAAAAAGAAGAAGAAAGAAAAAAAGAGAAAAAAAGAAGAAAAGAAAAGAGAGAGGGGAAAAGGGAAAAGAAAAGAAAATAAAGAAATGCTCAGAGACATTCGAAGAATACAAACAGTCGAAGAGCCAAAGCAAGCACAGCCCGGGGACAACTCAATTCGAGAAATCTCGAAGAAAACTTTCCCCAGTGAACTTGAGTAAAGAGGCCCAAGGCCAACTTGAGAAATCTCAAAGCAACCTTCCCCAGTGAAGTCAAGCAAAAAGGCCCGAGGACAACTCGAGGACCCTCAAAGCAAGCATCCCTAGTAAGAACCCGAGAAGAAAAAGGGGCCCCAGGCCAACTCAAGTAGTGAGTCACAAAAGGAACAGCGACGACGCTCCCCAATGAAGACTCAAGAAAAGGGCCCCTGGCCACACGGAAAGCATCCCCAGTAAGGATCCCAGAGCTCACGCACTCTGTCAAGCAAGCATCCCCAGCAAAAAGCAAAAGAGCTCGCACGCCCCGCCCTCATCAGGGCCAATCAGCAAAGCATCACTCATCAAAAGCCTTCCAACTCCCAAGCAAAGCAATCTTTTGCAAAACAAACTCCTTTCCGGACATTTCACGTCCTTTTATTCTTTTCCGTAAAAGTCCCCTCGATTATTAGAACGCCCACACATGTGCATCTTCATTCGAAGTCTATTCACTCGGATTGACATTGCGAACTGTAAATTATGTGTCATGTTAGTTGCATCTTTATGAATGTAAAACACTTAGCCTTGTTTCAGAGCGTGAGTGCAAACACTAATATCAGGAGAGGACTACTTACGGCTGTAAATCGTGGGAAAGTCTTGTCCTTGGGGTCGTTACCTCCTGAGCAGGACGCAGACGCATTCTAGGTTCGTATCAAGGCCGCTAGCATTAGCATTCTAGGTTCGTATCAAGGCCTCTAGCATTAGCATTCTTCTCCTCCTAGAGTGACAGCACTTAGTTTTTAGCCTTAGCATTCTTCTCCTCCTAGAGTGACAGCACTTAGTTTTCAGCATTAGCATTCTTCTCCTCCTAGAGTGACAACACTTAGTTTTCAGCCTTAGCATTCTTCTCCTCCTAGAGTGGCAGCACTTAGTTTTCAGCCTTAGCATTCTTCTCCTCCTAGAGTGGCAGCACTTAGTTTTCAGCCTTAGCATTCTTCTCCTCCCAGAGTGACCTTAGTTTAATTTCCGCACCTAACGCCTTCTCCTAACGGGAATCGACGTTGTTTAAATTTTCAGCCTTAGCGTTCACCTCCTCCTAGAGTGACAGCAGTTAGTTTTCAGCCTTAGCACTTCTCCTTCTCCCAGAGTGACATCATAGTTTAGTTTTCAGCATCAAGTATTTCTTCTCCTCCCAGAGTAATAGCATAGCGTAGTCTTACCTTTTTTAGCCCTAGCATTTCTTCCCCTCCAGAGTGACATCCTTCACATAATTCTACATTTCTGCATAATTATTTCCTTCTCCTAGAGTGACATCATTAGGACAAATCATTCATACTTCTGCGAATCGCGCGTTATCCTCCCTAGGCAACGTCTGTTGCATGTTAGACCCCCCAGTGGAGCTGTCATTTACATTCTCGTAAAATCACTTTCCGTCCCCGGTAGAGTGGTTATCATTTACATTTTCTGCAACTTATGTTTCTCTCGATACCCGAATAGAGCTAAGCTTATATCTTTGCAGGATCAACAACCTATCTCCTCCCAGAGCGACATCCAGCAATCACCTTTTATCCCTAGTGACGACATCAATCAACTACCTCCCCCCAGAGCGACATCATCACTGTAAGCTTGAGGTAAGACCCGCTATGTCACCAAAATTCGGATATATAGGGGCAACTGTCTTTACTGCTTATCAAATACTTCGATAAGATAGTAAAAAGGGGGCAACTGTTGGTACCCGAATTTTGATGCCATTTTTAATTAATTTTAGCATTTATGTTATTTAGTTAATCTACAGTCATTTTCAGTTGGTTTACTGGCGCTAGCATTTTTAGGTATTTCGTTGCATTTTAGCGTCGTCGTTAGCATCGTCAGCTTTCGAAATCGCATTTTTAATTTTTCGTCACGTATTTTCATTATTATTATCATTAATATTTTTAGCCTTAAAAATCACATTTTTAACTATCCGGCAGTCGTTTGCTAATTTTTTCTTCGTTTTAGGTCATCAAATGAATTTTAGGATTTTTTGTATTTTAGCGCATTTTTTAGTATTTTTATCATTATTTTCATTCGAGCTTTTATTGGACCCGAGTAAGTCCGCTAGGACAATAGCTCGACTTTAAAATGTTTCCATCAACTAGTTGCTAGCTTTTTTTCTGCTCGCAACGGTCTACAGCGTTTCGTGTAATTTTCGACGTAATATTTTTATTTTTCCGTTCACGCGTTTCACGCTTTTGAATGGGAAAATAAACGCGCTAAACGGAAAATTTTCATTAGTCGCTGTATACGGTTAAACCCATCGTATTTTTCTCTACGCGCCGGTACCTTCGGCTCGAAAAGTCGGAACGTTTGCTCACAGGAATCGGCTCGAGGCCATTTAATCATGGCCATTGATCTGGTCAACCAAGGAAAGTCAACCAGATCAATGGCCCTTGAATTATCTAGCATGGTGCACATGCACAGTGCACGCACGAGCAAGGCAGCGAAGTCCTCGCCCGAGCCACCTGCTCCTATCGCTTCCTGTCCCTCCGCCATCACCACGGCTAGCCCCCTAGCTCCGCCAGCACGATGGGCCGGCCACCACGCGCAACACGCTCTCCTCCTCCACGCGATCCTTCGGCTATAAATAGCCACTGCCATCGAACGAAAAATGGGCACCAATTCAGCAAGAAAACTTGCTCTCTCTCCCCTCTTGATCAGTTTGCTCATATTGAGCGACAATCGCCCAGTTTAAAAGCTTGAGAGTAAGCTTTCTCTCTCTAAGCGTTTTCGTTCATTTATGCATATTTTCTTTTTAATTTTGTTTGGCTTGATTTCAAGCAAATAAATTGATTGTTTTTGTGCTATTAATTCACATACATGCTGTAGATTAAATACACACTTTCAATTTTAAAAATCGTTAGCTAGATTGTGCGAATTAACTAGTTTTCGATAATTAATGGTTTTGTCGTTTTTTCGAAATTAAATTTTGTACGAGTCAAACTAAAATCGGGGTTTGTACGGTTGGGAAGTCGTTGAAGAGACGAACATTTCGGTACGAACAATTTTCAAATCGGCCACCTGTGGCCGGAGCTTTGCCGTCGGCAGTACGCCGGCGACCAAGAAAGGTGACGATGAATAGTGCCAGGGCAAACGACATTGTTCACGCGGGAATGGGCTTGGCCCATTCCCATTTAAATTTTTATGGGCCAGGCACTATTCCTGGCCCATTTTCATTTCTTTTTATTTTTCAATTGGGCCCAGCCCATTTTCAATTCTTTCCGAAACCTCGGATCACGCTTTTTCGTAAAAATAATTCGTATGCTTCGTATGATTATTTTTCGTACTATCAACTGTTTAATTTTCTGTACCTATCAACTGTTTAAATTCTTCGCACTTTAATTTACCGCAATTTACTTTCGGCAGTTTAAATTCAATACCGCCTACATGGTCGGTCGCATTTCAATTTTCGTAAATATTCGACTGCTTTAAATTCTCGCACTTATCATACTGCTGGAAATTCTTCCGCAAGTTATCAACTGTTTAATTTTTCGCACTTTACTTTTCCGCACTTTAAAATTCTGCAATTTACTTTGGGCAATTTAAATTCAATACCGCCTACATGGTCGGTCGCATTTTAATTTTCGCAATATCAACTGCTTTAATTTTTCTCAAACTGCTGGAAATTCTTCCGCAATATCAACTGTTTTATTTTCCGCAATATCAACTGTTTATTTTTCTGCAAATATCAATTGTTTTATTTTTTGCAAATATCAACTGTTTTAATTTTTTGCAAACTGCTGGAAATCTTTCCGCAATACCAACTGCTCTATTTCTTGCAAATATCAACTGTTAATCTTCTGTACCTATCAACTGTTTTAATTTTCTGCAATATCAACTACTTTAATTTTCTGCAATATCAATTGCTTTAATTTTCTGCAGTATCAATCATTAAAATTTCTGCAAATCGTCAACTGTTTTAAATTTTTTTAATCATCAACTCTTTTAATTTCCTGCACTTATCAACCTAGCATTTAAATTCTCGCATGCTTAAAATCAATCATTTTTCGCATGCAATCAACGTAGCATTTAAATTCTCGTATGCTTAAAATCAATCATTTTTCGCATGGAATCAACCCAGCATTAAATTCTCGTATGCGTTAAATCCATCATTTTTCGCATGCAATCAACTCAGCATTGAATTTTCGTATGCGTTAAATCCCTCATTTTTCGAATGCAATCAACTCAGCATTTAATTCTCGTTTGCGTTAAATCCATCATTTCTCGCATGCAATCAATTGTCATTTAAATTTTTGCACTTATAAAATTGTTTATTTATTTCTCGAGCTATCACTAATACTCTCATTTTGTAGGTTTTAATTTCAAGCTTCGCTCGAAAGTACGCCTTTCGATTCCTTTTTATTTATTCGATGCTTTCTGCAAATATCAATCGTACGCATGATATATAGAACTGCTAGAATTAAAATCAACCCACATGAACAACATGTTTAAAGACTTGCTTAAAATGCCATGCTCATATGATTTTAAATTCTCGCTTATATTGACTGCATGTACCTGGGGACTTTTGATCCCACATCAGTTTTCCACTTCAAAAATCTATCATTTAAATTTGTACTCTGTTAGCCATCCATGTTAGGATCACGTAGTAATTAATTTAATCATGCATGGCCCGATGATGAAATAAGAGGTCGCTCATTCAGTCTTACGGAAAATTCAGTCCCATCACGTTACGGTCAGGAATAATCAATCGATCTTGATAAACGGTAACCCCGTCAGAAAGAGTTTTTAATTATTCCTGAATGGTCACTATCATAGAAAAGACTAAAGTGACGATTCCTCTGAGGGCCCCCTTTTTCAAAACGCATTTTATCAAACACCTTTTTAAACACCTCTCTCATCAACCGGTAACCGTTTTTGGATGTGACTCTGGTGCCTAACACTTTCCCGAGACCATAATATGACCCCGAACCTTTGTCTAGGGTCCAGACCCCTTTTTGTGCCTTTAGTTTTTTTACTTATTATATTTCCTATGCCATGACGATTAAGGTTCCCTAAGCCTAGCAACCAAATTAGGGTGGCGACTTCATTGCATGCTGCTAGGCGTCCTTTTACGCCGAGCATCTGAAGGTCTCAAATTTTGTTGCAAACTCGCGAATTACTTTCTTTCGTAATTTTTCGTGGGGCGCGACACTGACCTCAGCGATATCTGTTGATGAAATGCTACGAGCCTGCTCGAGAAAATAAACATATTATATCGCCCGGATGGTAGCGATGCCTGGAAATTTCAGAAGCTAAAAGCTAATGAAAGAGAAAAGGCAGCAGCAAAGATATAAATTGTTTAAATGCACAAAAGTGCCTTAGAGAGGTCACAAGTTCCAAAGACCAAAACAATAATGTCGCCGAGGTAAAAAACAAAAAGCACGATGGTTGCAGAAGAGGCGGCAAAGCTTGGAATGTGTCAACCCTCGGGATTCCTCCGTTTCCAACCCTCCGCCTTAGCTCGGCGAAAACCCGCTTCATTAAAGTCGGCAGACTTCTGTTTGAAGGCCTCTGTGACCTCGTCGCCTTTGTACGCATCTGCTCCATGGACCTCTTCAAAGTATTCAACCAAGATAGTGGCCCTCCGCTCAACGTGCCACAGGCTCTTATTGGCTGAGTCCTCCGTCAGAGCGACTCTCTCTTCCTCCAGGGCAATTTTCTCCCTCGCCAAGGATAACTTCTCTCCTTCCAGCACGACATTCTTTGCATTAAGGGTGGACACTTGCCCCGACAGCTCCTGCTGAGCTAGTAACAAGTGAGTGCGTTCCTCCAGCAACTTATTCTTTTCATTTCGCTCTCGCAAAAGTTCAGAAAGGGACGCAGTAAGAGAAGCAGCCTGATGATGTACGTGCTCTGTCCAGTAGTGAAATTTCACAAAATTGGAAAAGAGATTAGAGCGTAGAGAATTCACCTTATCATCATCCGTCCGCGAGAGGAAGGCTTCCCGCTCAGCTGAACCATCGCCCCCAAGAGCCGCTAAGCCTGTATTGCGAAAATCATATAAGCCCACTTGGTGAGTCACAGTACCAGGCTCACTCGAGGAACTTAGGTCCGCAGCATAGTCGAAGGTGGAGGCCCCTTCACCACAATGTTGCGATAAAGGAATGCTTGAGGGCACAAAGGCCAGAGGGACAGGAGGGCGGACTTGAGAAGAAGAACCCCCTTGGACGGCATAGGAACCGTGAGGGTGGTAGCCCGAAAAGTCCTGTAAACCTTCATAATAGCCCGAGTTAGGACCGTACGTATGAACAGGCCCACCGAAGGAATTGGGTGAAGCTCCGAAAGTCTCAGTCGTACCCATGTTCACCAGAAACCCAGAAGGGTGAGTCTGGGGAGCATCCATAGAACACAAAGGTGCTGTCCGTTCCGACTTTCGCCTCGGCAACAGTAGAAGATAAACTTCCACCCTCACCCTCCGGTCGGGATCTCTTCTTAGAGCCAACCAGAACATAACCCATGTCCATCTCGCCTGGGGGGGTGCCAAAGTAGAAACAGTGGCAGTATCCTACAAGGAACCCAGCAGAAACACTGATAAGAGAAACGGGTAAAATAACGCCCGACATCAAGGTATAACGTATTATGGATCAAAAGCACACTCACAACAGTTGTGTCAAGAGGAGGCACTTCAGAAGAAGCTACCGCGTCTGGAGAAGGAGTGAGAGCAGCAACACTCCTGGTTCTTCTCTTCCTCATTCCTTTGTCAGGAACCCTAGGGGCTTTAGAAGGAGATGGCCGAGCAGAAGGGGCAGCGACGGTTACAATAGGAATACCCGAAGGGATGTTGGTATTCCCCTCACCGGCTGAGGAAGAAGATACTTGAGCAAGGCTCACGGAAATAGCAGGTAGAATAGTGGAGTTATCGGCAGCTTCCGTAGAGGTGGCCTTCTCTTTTTTTTCTCTTTCCTGGGCTCTTTTCAGTCGCCTCCTAACGCTTTCAGGCTTGTAGTTGGGAGCTGTCGCTGCATGATGACAAAATAACGTTAGCATTAGTATCAGTGAGAACAAAGAAGGAAGCGACTCGACACTCACGTCTAACGCAGTCCTTCATAGCGACTCTGCACGCCACATAGCGGATATGAACGTTGATTTCCAGTTGAAGAAGTTTGTCTAACCAGCCTTGTTCGTGCTAAGGAAGAGTCTCCAACCGACCCCAGACGTTGTCCTTGGCGTCTTGGTTAAACCCAGACCGCCACCAGGAACCGGGGTCTTCAGGGAGATCTATCACAAAGAACTCTTTCTTCCAAGCATCGACAGAGGAGTCAATGTGGAGAAGTTTCCAAGTGAAGGACTTGAGTGAGTCATCATCATAACGGGGCGATATCGTTATCACTCCCCGACACTTCATCAGCTTAAAAACTGATTTAAGCAGTAAAAGAGAAGGGGAAGTGATCCACTTATATTTACAAAGTTCTAAGAAGGCATAAATGCAACAATACGCATTTGGAGCTAATTGAACAGGATTCAAATCGCAGACAATGAGCAACTGTTTTATGAAAGAGTTGATGGGAAGCTGGAAACCATAACGGAACATTTGTGTATACAGGACCCTACGCTTGCCCGTCAAAACGCTATTCAAGCGTACCGACTCAGGGGCAACGGTGGCCTTATAACCATCAGGGATAACAGCATTATGTGCGGCTAAATGCTCACTAAGAGCGACCTCGGAGGTGATACTACTAACTGTAACATCCATCTTTTTCTCATCGGCAGATCTCGACTCAAAACGGCAAGTCCTAGCCATGGCAGAAATAAAAAAGTAAAGATGAAGAAGACGACGAAAGAAAATAGGAGGTACCTTTAGAGAGAAAGCACTTCGAGAACCTTGAACGGTGGAAAGAAAATATGAAGAAAGCAGAACGGCAAAAATAAGCAAAAGAAAATAAGTATTGGGTTTTATAACCCTAGCAGCCAAAGAAATGACAGACGTTGCAGTCGTTGCTTGAGAGGATCACAAGGAAAAGACTCAAGCAATGAGTACAATTCTAGAAGAGCGCGGCAACGTTTTGATTTTGCTAAAATTATAGAGCACGCTAGCTCATGGCGCCATAAAAAATGGACACGTGTGTCTATGCCAGGACGACTTTTCTCCCGCATTTATGAGAAGATCGTAAGCATTAAATGCTCTGAAAAGAAGGGATTTTTTGAAATAAGACAAGAGCGATACTACACTAGAGAAGATAACGCGGAATGGCGATAACCAAGCCGGTAACCTCCGGGATAACATAGAAAAGCAAAACAGAGATTATTTATTAGTTAAAAATGAAGTGCAAATATCATTTCGCGCGGAAAGGCGTTATTACAATACAAGAAAAAGTGAATAAATGGGAAAATCTTCCCAGAGAATCAGCCTTGACCAGTCGATGGCCGGCACAGATATCGCTGCCACCATTCGCCTACTCCTCCCCGAGAGAAAGAAAACCTCCCTCGCCTTCGCCTAAATCCTTTATCTTCTTGGAAGTATAATCAGACAGCTTGGTCAAATCAACAGTTCCCTGGCGATAGAGATCCTTAAAGCCAGCGATGCAGACCTCCGTAGTCTTATTTTTCCACCAAGCTATCCTCGAGGGTACTTTGGCCAAATCCGCATCGCGGGACAATATCTCTTCATGAAGGAGAGAGTTCCTTTTGTCAGCCGCCACTAGTTCCGCCTCTAGTAGCTCCACTTTAGCCTTCCCTTTGGATCTTTCTCGTGCGAGTTCGGCGCGACACTCGTTCAACTCTGCCCGGGCACAATCATGAAGCTTGGACAGCTCTGTTACCTTCGCCAAAGTGGCATCTAATTGTTCCGTCGAATCGGGAGAGCGTCGAACCTTGCCGCTCTGATCCTCGAGAAAATAGTTCAGCTCGCGAAAGCTAGCCAGCATATCGTTCAAGAGGCATGTATGTTGAACTTCAGGAGGGCGCTGTAGGAACTCTTCCTTGCCCTTCGAAGAACTGAACATCTGGCCCACTATGGTCCCTACCGGCTCATCTCGTGATAGCGGATCTGATATCCCTAAAGCATGAAGCCCGTCAGTACCGAAAGACGACAGATCCAGCTGAAACGCAGCATCTCCTTGAAGGCCTTGAGGAGAAAGGTTGGCGATAAAGGGAGGAGAGCAACCCTTTACGGAATTACCAACACCCGAGATCGAAGAAAGAAATAAAGGCTGAGGTTTCTTTAAGACAGGATTAGGAGCAACGTTTGGGTTTGAAACCGGCATGGCCACGTCCGGAATACAGGAGGAAATTAGAGAATCAGGACCACCGGATGGCAAAGGTGGGTCCACCGCCGCGGGAACCTCACTAGTTTTGGAAGGAACAACGGAAGGTGCCTTGACAACCTCGGCCTCTTGCGAGGTACTCGCGATAGGACAAGTGTCGACCTTAGTGGGGGGAACTGCGTTAACTCCCTTCAAAGGAGGAATGGGGGGACCAGTTTTTTTTTCCGGATTTTCTTTTTGAGACTCTCCGTTCAGCGGCCATATCCTCACTATTGTCCTCGGATAACTCAGCCACTGGATCATTTTTCCTCGCCCTAAGCTTCATCCGTTGGGCAAGGGTGGCGTGACGCAGTTCGGAACCAGTATCCATGCTCTCATTATCGCTGTCAATCATTTCAGTCACAGGACGACTCGAAGACACTCCCCTACCCCGAAGTGGCAACCAATTCTCAAGAAAACGAGAAGATTGGGCGGAAACGTTGCGCGCTGCGATAGTCTTAATCCTCTTTTTTCTCGGCGGGATAATGAAGAAAATAACGCGGGCGGGGGAGAAGGAGGTAACGTCTGCAGCGGTACCTGCGGTACCACGTTTAGAGGAGTGTTATTTTCACCGGAAGAACAACCCTCCGCGCTGCCTGTCAACAGAATATATTAATAAAGCAAGGCAAGTGAAGCGATAACGCGGCAAAAGAAAAACTCACCAACGACACATTCTTTCAAGGGTCTGAACTGAGCAAATTCCCGAATGCGGAAAGGCCCTTCTATCTCTAACAGGGCAGAAACATGAGACACATCGGTGCTAGATAGCACTTCTGGGTTTTTCCAATCATCACTAACAATCCTCTGATTAAAGCCTCCGCGCCACCAGCGGGACGACAGTCGAAGGGTGAAGAAGCCATTTTTCCAATTATCCACGTTTTCTTCAAAACCTTGGAAGTTTCGCCAGAAAAATCGCACGACGGCGTCGTTCCACCTAGGAGTGATATCCACCAAACAGGCACGACAACTCAACTTGAAAAACATATGGAACAGATCAAGGGATGGAGTGAAAATACGCTTCATCTCGCATGACCGAAGGAATGCATAAATCCCACACCAGGAAGGCAGAGTTATTTGAACCGGATTGAGGTCGTAGTGGTCTAGCAGCTTCATTAGAGAAGTATGAAGCGGGAGATGACATCCATAGAGGAACATCTTGAAGTAAACCAGCCGAAACATTCCCCACATGGCATCATGAAGCCGAATATCTTTCGTAGGAATATATGGGCGACAACCCAAGGGGAAGATGATACCGTTCTCCTCTAACTCCGCCCTCAAAACTTCATCACAATCGAAAATACTACGAGCTCTCCTAGCCTCGAGATCTATGGGATTTTCGACTCTCGCAGAAGCTCCAATATGAGACATAAGGAATTGGGAAAGTAAACTACGGCAAGAGAGAGAAAAAATACCTGGAAGGGGTAGCCAGTGAACAGACCGTCGTCGCCGGCGAGCAGTTGTAAAGACTCTCCTCGAGCAAGAAGAAACACAGGAGAAAGAGAAAGTGTGAGAAATTGCAGAATATTAACAAAAATGATGAAAGAGAATAGGGTTTCCCTTATAAGGGTTCAGCTTGAAGAAGAAGACAACCTGTAAAATTGAAACACGTGCGGAGCAGAAAGAGACGCGTGGACAGTCATTTATGTCTTTCAGAAAAGACGGTTATTGACTAGAGATCCAACGACAGTTGCACTCAGCCACTGATCTCCATCGGCGATAACCCCTGACATCCGAAGAAGTAAATTAAAAAGGCGATAGGGGAACAAAAGAAAAGGGAAGGTTATCTTATTCATTTTTGGAAAGCCATACGGCATCTACAAAGAGACGAAGACATTCTAAACTAATCGCTCTCAGACCAAGAGATACCATAGCAATAAACTACATCATCATCCGAGAGCGATGGCTCCCTGCTAAAGGGAGGGAAAGGCTCTTCCTTCCTCTTTCCCACATGTATCAGTGATCGGTTGGGCTCCTCTTTTGTGGTCGACATCGCCGTTTCAGCGCTCGTGGAGGGGAGAGCTATTTTGGGTAAGACACGGGGAGGAAGAGAGGGTTCCTCCTCCTTTTCAGCAGAAGGGACATGATACTTGGAAAGCGGTGCAGACACTTTTGAGGTAATTTTCCTCTGCCTCTTGCGTCCCCGCCGGCGAACGAACGGCCTCCACGGAGGTGACGGAGGAGGGTTGTCTGAGTACGGCGAAGTCGGAGGAGTTGGCGGAGAATCCCGCGCCGCTGTATCCAAAAAATAAGAGTCAGCCATGAGATCACAGGTGATCTGCCAAGAGGAAAAATAAACAAGAAGATGACCAGAAAGGAGGGAAAGGATCCCTTTAAATAGTCAAAAGAGGGGGAAAAGCTTTTGATCTCCCAACACGACTTTTGAGAACTGACACGCGTACAACCTGGAGTATGAATCTAGATTTACAGTCACACCTGTTGAAATCTCCCCCAGATCGAGGAAAACTAAAAATTGGCCCAATCGGCGGACAAGGAGATGGCGGCGCAGAATTAATGCGGAACGGTTAGCGGGGAAACCGTCCAGTGACTGACTCGTTTTCAGTTGGGCTGAGAATGCCTCCAATCGAAAAAAGACAAAGGATGCATTAAAGAAGAAGAACAGTGATTAAGGGCACAACGAAAACAATTTATTTATTATGGCCTAATGGCCGAAAGGTACAGCCGCATAACTAGGAGAAAAGAAAAAAGACTCAAAGGGAGCCACTACCGTCAGGCATCAGAGCCAGCGTCCTCGGTAACTTCGGGAATGTCTCTCAGAGAGTCCATGACCAGAGTCAGGTTAGCAGAGGTGACCCTCATCCCCTTCAAGCAACACCCCAGCATGTCCTTGCGCTGCTGCAGCATGGCGATTACCACCTGAATCCGAGCGATGGAGGTGGCCAACCTCGACACGCTCTCTAATGGACTGAAATTCTCCAGAGACGTGGCTCCCAGCCTGGAATGGAGTGGGGTCAGCATCCCTTGCAGCTCCAGGATGTCATCGGAAGTCTTGACCAGCATGTTCTCCAGGAACCCGACGTCACCATCATTGAGGTTCTTGAGAGTGTGGCCCTTGGAAAGGAGAAAATTTTTGGTCAAATGTTCCATGATGCGAATTGCCAAAGATGAGGATAGCGTGGGTGGAGAAAGCCCCCTGATTTATAGGCTCCGAGAAAAGGGCCTGGGGAAAAAAGGAGGTTCTCAAAAGACGAGCCATCCCGTTACCCTCGAAGGCCGATGGACCTGAAACGGAAACGAAGGTCGACGTTCATATACTACCAACGATGCAGATATTCGACGGGGTACGAGATAGAATCCTGAAAAATGCCAAAAGGCACAATATTACAGGTGGCCATGACGTAAAAGCCATACGATTGTCGGTATCCACAGTATAAGGCCGCGTCGATGTTGCAGGTAGCTCCTAGCAGCGTAAAGCCTCGTCGATATCCCAGGTATCTAGTGGTATAAAGTCGTGAAAATCGTAGGCAGCTGATGGCATAAAACCACGTCAATATCGTTGTTTCCTTAAGCGGAAAGGAAAGACAGGGCCCGCGTTATCTCAAAATCCCTGTAAGTACAAAGTTTGTTAACTCCTCTATGAATACCTATCTCCTCTATATGTTTGCAGCCTCACCCAAAAGGATTGATGGACCCAGAACGTATGCAAGCCTATGATATGACCTGGTCGCAATCCGCGGCGGTGTCGAAATTGGCCTGACAGTAGCTCTCCTACGGCCCGAACAAATTTACAACCTTCTAAGCCCTGCTGATGGATCAGGCAGAATAATATCGCTAGGCGAAAGCGACGCCCTAACGGCTACAGGCGGGATAGCGACGTCTCTCACTGGTTCCTTGATAAGCTATGAGGGCAGGACGCTCACCTAAGATTCCAGACATGGACAGGGAATGACAGCCCTTGGTAAACACTCGGGCTCATTTTCAGTTGGGCTTATGATAACCATTAAGGCAATCTTAAGGGCATTTCTGCAATTGGAGCGTTTACTGGGATGGTCGACATCAGCGGGGGGAGGTCTCACACATCTCTTAACGCACGGCATCTTCCCATCCCAGGGACCTATAGAGCTATCGCCCCCAACATGATCATAGGTATCGCCCCCGGTACCCTCCTCGGAGACATCAACCTTGACGTTATCACAGGTATTGCTGATGACGTCGGGTTCAGGTATGGTCCGTGACGTCATCAGGAGCGACGTCTCACCTGGATATCGCCCTTACGTCCAGCTATCGCCTCCAGTGGCCTATAAATACCCCTTAATGAAAAACATCAAGTAAGCCAGAATTCACTTACTAGAACCGCTGCTATTTTTGAACCACTTACTGACTTAAGCATCGGAGTGTCTACGCCGGAGCCCCCCTCTGGCGCCTTGCAGCTGAGTTCGACGACAACTACAGCAACTCCGACCAACGGAAGTCACCATCCCGATCGCATAAGAGATAAAATCTTAACAGTATTTTTGCCCAGCCCACCCAAGCCCATGTTCCCTTTTAAGAAATTTGATATTTCGGCAATACCGAACCAATAAAAATACCGACTTTCGATACGGTACGGTAATACCGAAATACCAAAAAAAATTTAAAAATACCGTCCGAATTTACGTTTGGACGGTATGGTAATTTGGTACTCGGTATTCGGTATTCGGTATTTCAGTGTGCAGCCCTATCCTTAAGAGTTAAGTTAATAATAAAACAGCAGCTCACCACACAATCCTCAAACATATCATGTTCATCAAAATTTCACAAAATATCATGCGACCGATATAAGCGATTGCGTCTGAAAAGAGGTCCTCCAAGTCCTATCGACTTAAACACAAAATTTTCATGGAATTCACACTTAAAAGCATAGTTATCTCAAGTAAAAACATGTGAGAATCCAATTAAATTTGTGTTAGAGACAACACAATCCATGTCTCTCGGTCTAGCCAACATACCAAACTGTTTTCGCTTTCGCGAGTAAATTTCAAAGGTATATGACTTAACCTTCGGTTCTTGCATATAACCATCATCAATTAAATTAATTTTATAATCAGAAGCATAAGAATTAATGATGTTCATATACTCACACAAATCGCTCCTTAGGAAAGAGGACCATACTATACCCTTTCGGTTAGGGTTTGCCGAACAAGGCACCATGGTTGCGCAAGGCTCTTTCCCTCCTCTTGGTAGTAAGGTGAGAGGCTCATCTTCTGCCAATACTCTCCTCTTTCTCTGCACATGAGGTAAAACAACACTAGAAAGGAAAGTAAATGGGTTAGGCTTAGTGAACTCGAAGCGCAATGACCAAAAATTTAGTTTTTGGTGGCTTGCGCCAAAACAGATTTTGTACACACCAAGTGTGTTCCTCACTTCTCTCCCTATGGCATAATCACTCAATTTTTTTTTATTATCCTCTCCTTTTGATCTCTCAATGCCACTCTTAGCACGCTTACTCTTTTTGTGCGAATGTTTACACTCACCCTCTGCATGCTTACTCTTTTCATACGAATGTTTTGCTCTCTCGCACTCACCCGCTGCATGCTTACTCTTTTCATGCGAATGTTGAAGGTTCACACACTCAGTTTCACTTTCTTTATTTTTGACACTCAATCCTTTTTTTTTCTCTCTCGATTCTCTTGGTGATCTCATATTCAGCATAAGCTTTCACAAGTCGCTTTTGCTCCTCATCTTTCGTCTTTGCTTCTTCCTTTGCTTCTCTATGTTGATCGCCTTTTTTAACATATACTCTAAGTAGAAGAACTCAATGTACTTCAGTGGATTAGTTATCTTACGGTTGAGGCCTTCGAAGAATCTTGCCATCGTCACCCTTTTGGCCTCCTTGACTTGTGCTCTCTCCAAAGCAATATCCATCTCATTAAAGTACTCTTCAATGCTCGTATTTACTTGTGTTAAGGTCTACAACCTTTGGTAAAGCTCACGGCTAAAGTGGGAAGGAACAAAATGATGCCTCATGATCCTCTTCATTGCTTCCCAATTTTGAATCAGAAAACCTCCTAAGGACGTTCGCATGCGATTGAGTTGATCCCACCAGTTAACCACATACCCACTAAGCGCAGTTGATGCTAACTTTACTTTCATCCTTTTCGAATAATTATGGCAGCGAAAGATAGATTATACATCTCGCTCGCAATCCAAGTAAGCACTCGGACTGTACACTGCTGCAAAAGGCAGAAGTCTTATTTCTTTACTCCCTAGGTTCTCACTTTCATTATATGTCTCGGCCCTAGCCCTCAAACCAACCAAGATCTTCCTCCTTTCACGCCTATCAAACTGCCATTGCCTCAGATAGGCATCATCCTCATAATCTCGCCTCTCAGACCATTGCGTCTAAGACATTCTGTAATTCCTGTAAATTCACAACACTAGCAAACAAACGTAAAATTTGTACTAAACCTAGCACTCCCTCACGTGTTTACTCTCGTGTTTAAAACTCTCTAATGCACTCACAAGTTCACTCAAAATCCTTGCAATTGTTCAATATTAGTGAGACTCAAGAGTTCAAGAATAGGTCGCCAAGAAGACTCTCAAAGAAAAACTAGCTTCAAAATAATTTATGACACTTGGTATTTGATTACTTGCAAGAACAACCAATTAATCAAATAACAAGTAGAGTAGAAGGCAATTTCAAGGAATCAATGAAAGCTCAAATTGACTCGAAAGGACTCAAACAATTCCAACTTTCAGTTCTGATTTTAATTATGCAATTGCACCTTCAACTTCAATTAGCTTGTTTTTCTTTTGCTATGCTTCAAACACTTCAATTATTTTTGTGTTTGATAGAATACAACTTTCTTTTGATGTTGTTGTTTCTCTTTTTCTTTTCTTTTCTTTTTTTTTGTTTTTTCTTTGACTCTTTTTTTGACAGAAAACACCGTTTAGTAAATCGGGTACAACTTTTGACTCTGGCGTCCGAATCCATTGATTCTTTTTGATTATGATTCCTAACAGACACAGCTTTCCAACGAGACCTCTTATACTGAAATCGGACTTCAATAGCTATAAATTGAAATACAATTTCGACACTGACACACATGTAACGAACCAAGCACACAAGGAAATCAGTTTTTGAATAGAGTAGAAGAAGAAACCGATTCCAGCAAAGAAAACTTGAAACAATTAAAGGTACTTACCAATCTTTGAACACCTTAAGCTCCGCTACCAACTAATACATTCCTAGTTGCGTAGGATGGGTAGCACGTAATTCTGATCGTTGTTCAAAGACGGATTTCAATGCGGAATAATTAACTTGACTCGTGCGAACGTAGACCACCTCGCCAACTGAATGCTAAGATCTCTAGTCGATTTCATGCCAAGGATTTTGTGTAGGATTCTTAGGTCTAGACTCGACTAGGTGAGAATCAAACTAAGACAAACGACACAATAATGCAATTCCAAGGATTTACTTATATGCAACTCAAGTATTGCGGACTCAAGAAGAACAAGTGTTCAGCACTTGAACAATGGGCAAATATTGAAGAACAAAGGTTCTAAAATTATCAAATAAAAGTGAACTGAATAAGGAGGCGAAGCGGCTCATTATATAGAGTTTACAACCAAACCCTAATAGGAATAGAAGTAGGAGTTCTAATTAAAGAAAATAACTTAATTAACTAATTAATCAATTAACTAATTAAAGTAAATATAAATATATTTAAATACATTCCAGCAGCCCATGTCGAGTTCTCCATCATCGGGCCATGGTTTGGGCCGACACCTCAAGTCGTATGTTGTCTCGCGTACACACTGCGTACCATAATGTCGACTTGAATAACTTTGACACCACTGGTCCAAGTGGGATGAAATGTGTCCCAAATGAAAGCTAACATCCTGATGTTTCCAAAAACATGGTTGATCGCCTGATTCAGACTTGTACAGTGCCGGTTAGGTTCGTACGAAGTCGACTGATGCGTCTTGGCCTAGAACTCCTACGTGCGAGATTGTCATCTCGAACCTTCTTGAGATCTACTCATCCAAATGCTCTGAAACTTGGACACAACCTTTCTAAGACTACAATATTTTATTGAATCCGTTCTTCCATGGGTTGACTCGGATGGATGTCAAACCTTGCACTAGGCGCCTCCAAGCCACCTTCTAAGTCATCCTTCTCGTGAAGGCTTGATCAAGAAGCGTCTCCTACCTTGTCTCCATGTCTAGAGGTTGCTATATGATATCCTTTTCCTTTTGGTTATTTTTTGGCCAGTGGTTGAAGGGCATTATGAGGTGAGGCCTCCTGAACGTATACTACAGAGTGCTAGACCTAGACATAAGAGAAGGAGGGGGGAAGCTGGAGAAACAGGTCCACCCAACCCAACCAGATTTAGGAGGGATGGGTTGATGGTGACATGCAGAAATTGTAGAGCCAGGGGACATAATAGGACTTTTCCTCAGCCTATGAGGCCTGACATACCACCATTGAGTAGGAGAAGGAAACAAGCACCTCGAGCAACTCCAGTAACTCCAAGTACTCATGAAGTTGGGTCTGAGGTGCAGGTAAAATTATATGTTCTTTCATCTTTAATTTATTTGTATACACTGAATATAAAGTTATGGTTGTTGTGTTCTGATTGTTGTGTGTTATAGGATAATGCTGAGGATGCAAGCACAATGCCTGGTCCTATAACAAGGAGGACTTCCCCCATAAATGCCTCTCCTTCAATGCCACTTATGCCTTCTCCAACTCCATAAATGGCTCCTCCAACTCCACCTATGACAACGAATGCAACTCCCACAATGCCTTCACCTACAACAAGGAGGACTTCCCCCAGAAATGCCTCTCCAACTCCAACTATGCCAACTCCAGCAACTCCCACAATCCCTTCTCATACCAAAACTCCACTGGTCATCTCCTCAACAGTTCCCCCATCTAGGAATGGCTCTGAAATAGCAGCCCAAAAACCTAAGAAGAAAAAGATATGGAGACCAACTAGAGTTAGTGGCAGCTTCCTCCTGTTAGGAATTACCTGAGTAGGAGACCAAAAGATAACCTAGATTGAGAAAGATAAACGACAATAAACAAGACAAGGGATTAACGTGGTATCGGTCTAGCTAGTTGAAGCTATGCAAAACTTCAACTTTTCATTAGTAACCACCTTGGTTAGCATATCTGCTGGATTCCTTGAACCAAGGATTTTCTTCAAGGACAAAGTACCATCACAAATCAACTCCCTGATAAAGTGATATCTCAACTAGATGTGTTTTGTCCTAGCGAGAAACACAGGATTCTTCTCAAGATGAATGACACTCTGACTGTCGCTGTACAGAGCGTTGTCTTCCTGTTTCTTGCCCAACTCCTCAAGAAAATTCTTCAACCAAATCATTTCCTTGCTGGCTTCTGAAATAGCCATGTACTCTGCTTCCGTGGTTGAAAGAGCAACACTCTTTTGAAGTCGAGACATCCAACTAACTGTTGTGCCACCCAAAGTGAAAGTATATCTCATAGTACTTTTTCTTGTATCCTCACAACCACCCAAATCTACATCAGTGAATCCTTCCAAGATTACATCTTTCCTGCGGAAACATAATGCAACCTTAGAGGTACCTTTCAAGTAGCGTAGCAGCCACTTAACCGCCTCCCAATGCTCTCTCCCAGGATTAGACATGAATCTACTACAACTCCCACTGCATGAGCAATGTCTAATCTCGTGCACACCATAGCATACATCAAACTACCAACTACAAATGCATACGGAACATTAGCCATTTCTTCCTTGTCTTCATTTGTTTGAGGTGACTGCTTCTTTGTGAGATTGAAGTGGGCTCCCAAAGGCTTACTTCTGATCTTCACATCTTGGAGGTTAAACTTATTTAACACCTTCCCAATGTACTTCTCTTGCGATAATTTCAGAGTACCTTCACTTCTATCTCTGATGATGCTCGTACCAAGTATCTACTTTGAGGGACCCAAATCTTTCATCTCAAAATCTAGAGACATCTGTCTCTTCAACTTGTTGATTTCCCTCATGTCAGATCCTGCAATTAACATGTCATCAACATACAACAGCAATATAATATAAGATGAATCAAATTGCTTAACATAGCAACAATGATCCATAGTACTCCTCGTGTACCCACTCCTCATCATAAAGCTGTCAAACTTCAAGTACCACTATCTGTGCTTGCTTCAAACCATACAAGCTCTTTTTCAGCTTGCAAACCATGTCCTCTTTCCCAGCTACTGGAAATCCCTCTGGCTATATCATGTAGATATCCTCCTCAAGATCACCATGTAAGAACGCGGTCTTCACATCTAGTTGCTCTAGATGTAATTCCTCTGCAGCCACGATACCCAAAATAAGTCTGATAGTAGTCATCTTGACAACCGGAGAAAAAATCTCATTGTAGTCAATGCCCTTTTCCTACTGAAAACCTTTCACTACTAACCTTGCCTTGTATCTCTTGCTGCCATCAAGTTCTTCTTTAATCTTGAACACCCATTTATTTTGCAAAGCCTTCTTTCCTACTGGTAACTTAGTCAACGACCAAGTCTCATTCTTCTCAAGCGAACTCATCTCCTCATTCATGGCTAGGTCCCACTGAACTGACTCATCCATCTGCATTGCCTCTGAATAACTCTCAGGCTCACCATCCTCAGTCAAAAACAAGTAATAAGTTGAAGGAGAGTATCTTTGTGGCGGTCGCAAAACTCTATTTGTTCTTACTGCAACATCTGGGGCAACTGGGACTACCTCCTCAGCATCTCTATTTGTCAAACTCCCACTGTCCCCTGCAAGAACATCCTCTGTAATGTCTTCTGACACAATCTGCTCTTTAATTTCTTATTTCTTTGTAGTTTTAGAATCTGCCGCAAGCTTATCCTTATACACTGCATTCTTATTGAAGGTGACATCTCTGCTTCTAATGACTTTCCTGCTCAATGCATCCCCAAAATTTGACGCGCCATCGAAACGCGCGTCAAAAGTAATATAAATAATCCTGATAGGCTAGATGCACAAATTAATGTATATAGCGACAAGTCAGGGTCGAACCACAGGGAAATGAAACACTAGATTTAATCTTGCCCTAGATGTATGATCAGAAAGAAAATGCACTAGACAGAAAAGTAAATCTGGGGGGGGGTTTGGTTGGTTAGACGAGCCTAACCAACGATGGCAGTTGATATCGGTTCAGAAAACGTAAATAAAATGAAAATGATAAAAAAATAGAAGAATAATAATAAAAGCGGTGCAGACAAATAAACAAACGGTGCAGACAGACAGATATAGCAAAGAAGAAATTAAAACAAGAAGAGATAGAATATCAAATAAGAAGGAAATAACGAAACAGGTAGAGACAATAAATCAGGTAAAGGGGAAATCTTAGCAGGGGTAGACGGTGGATTGCGTCGAGGTCTAGTCGGTCATTGGTGCAAGGATAGACTATTTTCACGCCATAGACGTGCTATACGAATCATGTTTTCACGTGGATCCCCTACTTCTCTTCTTAAGAGAAGTCACTCCCAAGGTACGCTTATGGGAGTGGCCGTGACACTGCGCCCAAGGTACGCTTATGGGTCAGACACGCAAGCCCGTGAAGTGGAGAGAAGACACGTCTAGGGCTAGACACTGAGAAGTCTGCCCTAACCGGTTTCTTGCCCTAGCCAGATTGGACCAAACGACATGGCGACTCTAGGCTAGGTGCCTACTCTATTCCATGGCCTCACGTTAGTTATTACCATGGAAATGACAATATTCAAGAGAAACATGCAAATAGATGATCAAACTACCAACAAATCTCACACGAAATGACAATAAAATGGCAAGAAAGCGGATACAATAATGAAAACGTTTTAAGAGCACTTTGACCTCCCAACTATCCTCTTGCAATCCTTAAAACACCCCTGCCAAGACTAGAAACTTAGCCAATCATGCTAAGAATCAAACACAAAATAGATGGAGAAATCAACGTAAACAGAGAAGAGGTGCAGATGAAAATGAAAATCTAGAGCACTTAATTAAAACCGGCCGGAGCTTCAAAGCTCCGGCCAAAATCTGGAAAAATAAGAAGGGAACAGATCCCAAAGTTAGAGAGAGAGAGAAAAATGGCTACAATGATTCAAAACCCTAAAAAAAGGAAAAGCTCCTCTAAAACCCTATAAACTAAGGTTTATATACAAGACAATCCCACAAGGGGACAAAATAGGACAACTGGTTGGGGAGGAAGGAAGGAAGGGGCGTCCTTGACAGCTGGCAGAGGGAATATTGCATAGAATCCCGCTAGAATATTTCTGGCATCTTTTGTCAAGCGTCAGCCTAGACGAGGAGCGTCATCTAGGGCAAGACGTAAGATATCTTCTAGGGCAAGACGACTTAGCTAGGGAATATTCTGGAATCTCTTTGGCATCTTTGGTCAAGCGTCATCCGAGAAGAAACATGCACGTGCATGCGTATAGGCCTGGACGTAAGATATCTTCAGTAGCTCATCCAGGTCTAGACGGTATAGAGGCGTCTAGGTCTCGACGACAAAAATGGCGTCTAGGGCTCGACGATGAGAGGTCTGGAGAAATGCATCCAAATGGCGCGCTTTTCAGCGAGTTTCTCCCTTTAGTCCAGATCTGCAAAATAGTTGGAAAACAAGGCAAATTAGCAGCATCAAGAGTGAAATTGGACTTGAAAGAGGAAAAATATGCATAAAAAGACACCATATCAATCCCAGAAATGGTACCCCATCTCATCTGAACCGTAGCCAATAAAAGTAACCTTCTTTTCTTTAGGATCAAGCTTATCCCTATCAGAATCTTTAACTCGCACATAAGAAACACAGCCAAAAACTCTCAGGTGTGAGAGATTTACCTCTTTTTCTTGCCACTCTTCCTCTGGAATCTTGAACCCCAAAGGGACTAAGGGTCCTCTGTTAATGAGATATGTCATTGTACTAACTGCATCTGCCCAAAACATCTTTGGAAATCCTGCATGTATCCTCATACTCTTGGCTCTCTCATTCAAAGTCCTATTCATTCGCTCAGCAACTCCATTCTGTTGCGGTGTGTCGGGAATAGTCTTTATCATTCTAATTCCATGTTCTACACAATAGGCTTTGAACTCATCACTGTTGTATTCACCCCTATTAAAAATGGTTTAATTCATGAGCTTCTTGGGGTGCACCGGTCACGAACTCAAAATAGCCGTTGTGGCTGATTCTGAGTCTAGAGTGGTCCACCGGTCAAGCAAGAGCGGTGGACCAGTAACCGATTGTCGAAGCCGTAAAAAATAATAAGAATAAACCTGCTATCAAGTGCACAATAAATTGTGTATAGTAGCAATAGGGTCGAATATAGGGACTAGGGGTAGAAGTTGTCTATGGTGTATAACTCAAGTGAACAAACCAAAACAGTAACAAAGGGGGAGGGGGGGTTAAGAGAATTGTTGATTAAGCTAATATTAAACTAAATAAAGTAGGTAAATAAAGATGTAAAATCATATGGGAGAAGATCCTAGCAGAGGCTCATTAGTGTAGATGTATTACATTCCTATGTCATAGGTATGCTATAGGGGCCAGGTACGCTTGGGCCCCCTATTTTTCTTCGTACGAGAAGTTACCTCAAGGTACGTTTATGAGGTAACCTTGACACTCTGCCATCTCCTAAGGTACGTTTATGGGAGCAATACTCAGAGGCCTATTGAGTAGAGAAAAGACACACCTAGGGCGAGACACTCAGTACGTTCGAGGCACTACCCTAGTTGATGAATTTCCCTAGTTAGGTTGGACCAGTTCGACGTGATGACTCTGAACTAGTTGTCAACTTTACTCTATAGCCTCATGTTAGTTCTTACTACTGTTGCTACCCGAATTTGGATTTTCGTCACAACTTTTATGTATTTTATCGTTTATCACGTCATTAGCCCGTCTAAGTCAAATTTCTGTCAATTTTTTATCTTCGACTATTTATTTTAATATTCCGCGTCATTTTTAGTCGATTTCATGTCAAGGGTCTTGTGTCAGATTCTTAGGTCTAGACTCGACTAGGTGAGAATCAAACTAAGACAAATGACACAATAATGCAATTCCAAGGATTTACTTGTATGCAACTCAAGTATTGCGGACTCAAGAAGAACAAGTGTTCAGCACTTGAACAATGTGCAAATATTGAAGAACAAAGGTTCTGAAATTATCAAATAAAAGCCAACTGAATAAGGAGGCCAAGCGGCTCATTATATAGAGTTTACAACCAAACCCTAATAGGAATAGAAGTAGGAGTTCTAATTAAAGAAAATAACTTAATTAACTAATTAATCAATTAACTAATTAACTAATTAAAGTAAATATAAATATATTTAAATACATTCCAGCAGCCCATGTCGAGTTCTCCATCATCGGGCCATGGTTTGGGCCGACACCTTAAGTCGTATATTGTCTCGCGTACACATCATCGGGCCATAGTTTGGATTTTATTTGATAATTTTAGAACCTTTGTTCTTCAATATTTGCCCATTGTTCAAGTGCTGAACACTTGTTCTTCTTGAGTCCGCAATACTTGAGTTGCATACAAGTAAATCCTTGCAATTGCATTATTGTGTCGTTTGTCTTAGTTTGATTCTCACCTAATCGAGTCTAGACCTAAGAATCTAACACAAGACCCTTGACATGAAATCTACTAGAGATCTTAGCATTCAGTTGGCGAGGTAGTCTACATTCGCACGAGTCAAGTTAATTATTCCGCATCGAAATCTGTCTTTGAACAACGATCAGAATTACGTGCTACCCATCCTACGCAACTAGGATCGTATTAGTTGGTAGCGGAGCTTAAGGCGTTCAAATATTGGTAAGTACCTTTAATTCTTTCAAGTTTTCTTTGCTGGAATCGGTTTCTTCTTCTACTCTATTCAAAAACCGATTTCCTTGTGTGCTTGGTTCGTTACATGTGTGTCAGTGTCGAAATTTTATTTCAATATATAGCTATGGAAGTCCGATTTCAGTATAAGAGGTCTCGTTGGAAAGTTGTGTCTGTTAGGAATCCTAATCAAAAAGAATCAAGGGATTCGGATGCCGGAGTCAAAAGTTGTACCTGATTTACTAAACTGTGTTTTCTGTCAACAAAAGAGTCAATACAAAAAACAAAAAAACAAAAAAGAAAAAGAAAAAGAGAAACAACAACATCAAAATAAAGTTGTATTCTATCAAACACAAAAATAATTGAAGTGTTTGAAGCATAGCAAAATAAAAACAAGCAAATTGAAGTTGAAGGTGCAATTGCATAATTAAAATCAAAACTGAAAGTTGGAATTGTTTGAGTCCTTTCGAGTCAATTTGAGCTTTCTTTGATTCCTTGAAATTGCCTTCTACTCTACTTGTTATTTTGAGTGAACTTATGAGTGCATTAGAGAGTTTCAAACACAAGAGTAAACACGTGAGGGAGTGCTAGGTTTAGTACAAATTTTACATTTGTTTGCTAGTGTTATGAATTTATAGGAATTACAGAATGTCTTAGACGCAATGGTCCGAGAGGCGAGATTATGAGGATGATGCCTATCTGAGGCAATGGCAGTATGATAGGTGTGAAAGGAGGAAGATCTCGGTTGGTTTGAGGGCTATGGCCGAGACATATAACGAAAGTGAGAACCTAGGGAGTAAAGAAATAAGACTTCTGCCTTTTGCAGCAGTGTGTAGTCCGAGTGCTTACTTGGATTGGGAGCGAGATGTACAATCTATCTTTCGCTGCCATAATTATTCGAAAAGGAAGAAAGTAAAGTTAGCATCAGCTGCGCTTAGTGGGTATGTGGTTAACTGGTGGGATCAATTCAATCACATGCGAACGTCCTTAGGAGGTTTTCCGATTCAAAATTGGGAAGAAATGAAGAGGATCATAAGGCATCATTTTGTTCCTTCGCACTTTAGCCGTGAACTTTACCAAAGGTTGCAGACCTTAACACAAGGAAATAAGAGCGTTGAAGAGTACTTTAATGAGATGGAGATTGCTTTGGAGAGAGAATAAGTCTAGGAGGCCAAAAGGGTGACGATGGCAAGATTCTTCGAAGGCCTCAACATGAGATAACGGATCCACTAAAGTACATTGAGTTCTTCTACTTAGATGATATGTTAAAAAAGGCGATCAACATAGAGAAGCAAAGGAAGAAGAGGTCTCCTTATCCTAGTATCATGCCTACTAAGTCAAAGGTGAAAGATGAGGAGCAAAAGCGACTTGTGAAAGCTTATGCTGAATATGAGATCACCAAGAGAACCGAGAGAGAAAAAAAAAGGATTGAGTGTCAAAAATAAAGAAAGTGAAACTGAGTGTGTGGGCCTTCAACATTCGCATGAAAAGAGTAAGCATGCAGAGGGTGAGTGCGAGAGAGCAAAACATTCATATGAAAAGAGTAAGCATGCAGAGGGTGAGTGTAAACATTCGCACAAAAAGAGTAAGCATGCTGAGAGTGGCATTGAGAGATCAAAAGGAGAGGATAATAAAAACAAATTGAGTGATTATGCCATAGGGAGAGAAGTGAGGAACACACTTGGTGTGTGTCGCGCCCCACGAAAATTACAAAAAAGGTAATTCACGTGTGTGCAACGAAATTTGAGACCTTCAGATGCTCGGCGTAAAGGGACGCCTAGCAACATTCAATGAAGTCGCCACCCTAATTTGGTTGCTAGGCTTAGGGAACCCTAATCGTCATGGCATAGGAAATATAATAAGTAAAAAACTAAAGGCACAAAAAAAAGGGTCTGGACCCCAGACAAAGGTTCGGGGTCGTATTATGGTCTCGGGAAGGTGTTAGGCACCCGAGTCACATCCGAAAATGGTTACCGGTTGATGAGAGAGGTGTTTAAAAAGATGTTTGAAAAATGCATTTTGAAAAAGGGGACCCTTAGAGGAATCGTCACTTTAGTCTTTTCTATGATCGTGACCGTTCAGGAATAATAAAAAGATATTTCGGACGGGATTACCGTTTATCAAGATCAATTGATTATTCCTGACGGCAACGTAATGGGACTGAAATTTCCGTAAGACTGAATGAGCGCCCTCTTTTTTCATCATCGGGCCATGCATGATTAAATTAATTACTACGTGATCCTATCATGGATTGCTAACAGAGTACAAATTTAAATGATGGATTTTTGAAATGGAAAACTGGTGTGGGATCAAAAGTCCCCATGTACATGCAGTCAATACAAGCAAGAATTTAAAATCATATGAACATGGAATTTTAAGCAACTCTTTAAACACGTTGTTCATGTGGGTTGATTTTAATTCTAGCAGTTCTATATATCATGCGTACGATGGATATTTGCGAAAAGCGTTGAATAAGTAAAAAGGAACGAAAGGCGTACTTGCGAGCGAAGCTTGAAATTAAAACCTACAAAATGAGAGTGTTAGAGATAGCTCGAGAAATAAATAGGCAATTTTATGAGTGCAAAAATTTAAACGACAATTGACTGTACGCGAGAAATGATGGATTTAACGCATACGAAAACTAAATGCTGAGTTGATTGCATGCGAAAAATGATGGATTTAACGCATATGAAAATTAAATGCTGAGTTGATTGCATGCGAAAAATGATGGATTTAACGCATACGAGAATTAAATGCTGAGTTGATTGCATGCGAAAAATGATTGATTTAACGCATACGAGAATTTAATGCTGGGTTGATTGCATGCGAAAAATGATTGATTTTAAGCATACGAGAATTTAGATGCTAGGTTGATTGCATGCGAAAAATGATTGATTTTACGCATACGAGAATTTAAATGCTAGGTTGATTGCATGCGAAAAATGATTGATTTTACGCATACGAGAATTTAAATGCTACGTTGATTGCATGCGAAAAATGATGGATTTTAAGCATACGAGAATTTAAATGCTACGTTGATTGCATGCGAAAAATGATTGATTTTAAGCATATGAGAAGTTAAATGTTGAGTTGATTGCATGCGAAAAATGATTGATTTTAAGCATACGAGAAGTTAGATGCTACGTGTATTGCATGCGAAAAATGATGGATTTTAAGCATACGAGAATTTAAATGCGGCGTGGATTGCATGCGAAAAATGATGGATTTTAAGCATACAAGAATTTAAATGCTACGTTGATTGCATGCGAAAAATGATTGATTTTAAGCATACGAGAAGTTAAATGCTGAGTTGATTGCATGCGAAAAATGATTGATTTTAAGCATACGAGAAGTTAAATGCTGAGTGCAGAAAAATTAAATGTAGTTGACGATTTACAAATGAAAAAAGTTTGATGATTTGCAGAAAATAAAACAGGTTGATAATGCAGAGAATGAGCAGTTGGATATTTGCTGAAAATAAACAGTTGATATTTGCGGAAGAATTTCCAGCAGTTTGCAAAAAATTAAAGCAGTTGAATATTTACGAGAATTAAAATGCGACCGACCATATAGGCGGTATATTGAATTTAAATTGCCGAAAGTAAATTGCGAAAAATTAAAGTGCAGAAGAGTAAAGTGCGGAAAAGTAAAATACGGAAAATTAAAGTGCGGAAAATTAAAGTGCGGAAAATTAAAGTGCGAAAAATTAAAGTGCGGAAAATTAGAGTGCGGAAAATTAAACAGTTGATAATTTGCGGAAGGATTTCCAGCAGTTTGCGAAAAATTAAAGCGGTTGAATATTTACGAAAATTGAAATGCGACCGACCATGTAGGCGGTATTGAATTTAAATTGCCGAAAGTAAATTGCGGAAAATTAAAGTGCGAAGAATTTAAACAGTTGATAATTTGCGGAAGGATTTCCAGCAGTTTGCAAAAAATTAAAGCAGTTGAATATTTACGAAAATGAAAAGCGGTTGATAATTTGCGGAAAATTAAATGACAACCGACCATATAGGCGGTAATTTAAATGACTGAATTTAAATTGCTAAATATAAATGACTGAAGTTAAATAGCATAAAAATAAATATCACGATAAGCAATAAGCATTTCACGTATACGTAAAAACGATTAAATATACAAGTTGACGCAAGAATGAGCATACGAAATATTTTACAAAAAAGTGAACTAAACAACCCATGTAAAAAAATATAGGAAAAATAGCACATATCATGAAGAATGATTATACGAAACATGTGAGCATTTTACGTAAAAAAATAACGAATCGAAGACTCGAATAAATAGCACAAATGGGCTGGGCCCAGCTTAAAATTTGGAGAAATGGGCCAGGAACAATTCCTGGCCCAAGGGAATTAATTTAAATGGTGATGGGCCAAGCCCATCACCTTTCTCTCATTTTTCGCGAAGGGCCACTTGGCCCGTGATCATCATCTTCAACCTCTCGTCACCGGCGCCACTGCCGGCGACGGAGGTGACGAACCAGGCGACCAATTCGCCTAGTTCTTGATCCGAACGAACCCTCTTCCTTCCCCCAATGCAAACATGCGATCACAACAAGCAAACGGCAACGAAAACAGCAAGATTTTTGAAGGAAAAGAAGCAATGCGTATTTACATTAATTAACCAAGCAATTAACTTAAGCAACGATAATTTAAATAGACGTTAGCATGGTGAAATTAGACTGAAAATAAGGTGATTGCAGCAGGTTTTAGTGATTAATTAATTAGCCGAACTTTAAATGAAATTTAAAGAAAAACAAGAGGAAGAAACGCTTACAGTGGTGCTGCTGCCGGTGGACGACGGCGAGGAACGGGAATGAGGGTGAGCGAATGGGGTTTAGGAGTATAGGAAAATGGAGAGGAGGCAATGCTTTCTGTTTGCCAAAATCGGACCTTTTTCTCGATGAAGGAGGGTGGCTATTTATAGCCAAAGCTCGCGTGGATGGCCGGACGAAGGAGCTACGCGTGGTGGCTAGGGGAGGTGTGATGATGACGGAGGGATAGGGAGCTATGGGCTGGCTAGGATGCGATGGGAGCAGGTGGCTCGGGCGAGGACTTCGCTGCCTTGCTCGTGCATGCACTGTGTATGTGCACCATGCTTGATAATTCAAGGGCCATTGATCTGGTTGACTTTCCTTGGTTGACCAGATCAATGGCCATAATCAAATGGCCTTTCATCTGATTTAAATGGCCTCGAGCAGGTTCCCGCGAACCAACGTTCTGACTTTTCGAGCCGAAGGTACCGGCGCGTAGAGAAAAATATGACGGGTTTAACCGTCTACAGCGAAGGACGAGAATTTTTTGTTTAACGTGTTTATTTTCGCGTTCAAAAACGTGAAACGTTTGAACGGAAAAAAAATAACGTTACGCCGAAAATTACACGAATCGCTGTAGACCGTTGCGACCAGAAAAAAATCTAGCAACTAGTTGATGGAAAACATTTTAAAGTCAAGCTATTGTCCGAGCGGACTTACTCGGGTCCGATAAAAGGTCGAATAAAAATAATAATAAAATAATAAAAATACTAAAAAATGCGCTAAAATATTAAAAATCCTAAAATTCATGTGATGATCTTAAACGAAGAAAAAACTAGCAAACGACTGCCGAATAATAAAAAATGTGACTTTTAAGGCTAAAAATAATAATGATAATAATAATGAAAATACATGCCGAAAAATTAGAAATGTGATTTCGAAAGCTGACAATGCTAACGACGATGCTAAAACACAACGAAATACCTAAAAATGCTAGCGACAGTAAATCAACTGAAAATGACTGTAAGTTAACTAAATAACAGAAATGCTAAAATTAAGTAAAAAATGGCGTCAAAATTCGGGTATTAACAGTTGCCCCCTCTTTACTTTCTTATCGAAGTATTCAATAAGCAGTAAAGACAGTTGCCCCTAGATATCCGAATTTTGGCAACACGGCAGGTCTTACCTCAAACTTACAGTGATGATGTCGCTCTGGGAGGAGGTAGTTGATTGATGTCGCTCTGGGAGGAGGAGATTGATTGATGCTGTCACTGGGGATAAAAGGTGGTTGCTTGATGTCGCTCTGGGAGAAGGAGATTGTTGTCGCTCTGGGAGGAGATAGGTTGTTGATCCTGCAAAGATATAAGCTTAGCTCTATTCGGGTATCGAGAGAACATAAGTTGCAGAAAATGTAAATGATAATCACTCTACCGGGGACGGAAAGTGATTTTACGAGAATGTAAATGACAGCTCCACTAGGGGGTCTAACATGCAACAGACGTTGCCTAGGGGGGGTAACGCGCGATTCGCAGAAGTATGAATGATTTGTCCTAATGATGTCACTCTAGGAGGAGGAAATAATTATGCAGAAATGTAGAATTATGTGAAGGAGGTCACTCTGGGAGGGGAAGAAATGTTAGGGCTAAAAAGGTAAGACTACGCTATGCTATTACTCTGGGAGGAGAAGAAATGCTTGATGCTGAAAACTGAACTATGATGTCACTCTGGGAGAAGGAGAAGTGCTAAGGCTGAAAACTAATTGCTGTCACTCTAGGAGGAGGTGAATGCTAGGGCCGAAAATTTAAACAACGTCGATTCCCGTAGGAGAAGGCGCGAGATGCGGAAATTAAACTAAGGTCACTCTGGGAGGAGAAGAATGCTAAGGCTGAAAACTAAGTGCTGCCACTCTGGGAGGAGAAGAATGCTAAGGCTGAAAACTAAGTACTGCCACTCTGGGAGGAGAAGAAATGCTAATGCTGAAAACTAAGTGTTGTCACTCTAGGAGGAGAAGAATGCTAATGCTGAAAACTAAGTGTTGTCACTCTAGAAGGAGAAGAATGCTAATGCTCAAAACTAAGTGCTGTCACTCTAGGAGGAGAAGAAATGCTAATGTTGAAAACTAAGTGCTGTCACTTTAGGAGGAGAAGAATGCTAATGGAAGGTAAACTATGCTGTCACTCTGGGGGGGAAGAAACGCTAATGCTAGCGGCCTTGATACGAACCTAGAATGCGTCTGCGTCCTGCTCAGGAGGTAACGACCCCAAGGACAAGACTTTCCCACGATTTGCAGCCGTAAGCAGTCCTCACCTGATATTACTGTTTGTACTCATGCTCTGAAACAAGGCTAAGTGTTTACGCTCATAAAGATGCAACTAACATGATACATAATTTACAGTTCGCAATGTCAATCCGAGTGAATAGACTTCGAATGAAGATGCACATGCATGGGCGTTCTAATAATCGATGGGACTTTTACGGAAAAGAGTGAAAGGACGTGAAATGTCCGGAAAGGAGTTTGTTTTGGAAAAGATTGCTTTGCTTAGGAGTTGGAAGGCTTTTGATGAGTGATGCTTTGCTGATTGGCCCTGATGAGGGCGGGGTGTGCGAGCTCTTTCGCTTTTTGCTGGGGATGCTTGCATGACAGAGTGCGTGAGCTCTGGGATCTTTGCTGGGGGTGCTTTCCGTGTGGCCAGGGGCCCTTTTCTTGAGTCTTCATTGGGGAGCGTCGTCGCTGTTCCTTTTGCGACTCACTACTTGAGTTGGCCTGGGGCCGCTTTCTCTTCTCGGGTTCTCACTAGGGATGCTTGCTTTGAGGGTCCTCGAGTTGGCCTTAGGGCCTTTTTGCTTGACTTCACTGGGGAAGGTTGCTTTGAGATTTCTCGAGTTGGCCTTGGGCCTCTTTACTCAAGTTCACTAGGGAAAGTTTTCTTCGAGATTTCTCAAATTGAGTTGTCCCCGGGCTGTCCTTGCTTTGGCTCTTCGATTGTTTGTATTCTGCGAAGGTCTCTGAGCATTTTTTCTTTTCTTTTCCCTTTTTCCCCTCTCCCTTTTTTTTTTTTTTTTTTTTTTTTTTTTATCCCTCCCTTTTTTGATTTGATTTGAAAATGCAACAGAGCAGAGCAAGCACAGCCTTCGTCTTGATCTCTTCCCCTTTTGTCTTGAGGCGTCGGCCTTCGTCGTTGCTGCTTCTTCAGTGATAGTCTTTAGCGATCTCCTGGTGACCTTTTCCGTCTCCCTCGTCGTGAACTTGAACTTGGCGTGCTTCTACTTCCGGCTGGCAATTTTAGCTGAAACTACTCTTTGGCTCCCGGGGTATGAGTGATATTGACGGTTTGGGGGAGTGATGACATATATGGTGGAAAGAGGAAATCGTAAAAGTCCCACGTCATTTTATAGCTATCCCATGTCTAATGGCGCATGTACCCTGGATATTATGCGAACTCAACTAGTACCTAGTCAGGCTCTTACACTCATGAAGGATAAGGCGCGATGACTCAAAGATGCTTACCGGGATTTGTCTATGACTGCTTACGTCAGAGCAAATCGCGGATATAAGAGCAAACAGGCAATATCATGCACGACACGCAATTTGGATAGATGCTGGAGTTAACAGAGGAATTAAATATTCCTAACCTATGGGATGCATGAAAATGCTTATGAGAGTAGGATGCTTTTGTTTGAGCCGGGCTAAAGAGGGATTTTTGATTGATTTTTGATTTTTGACTGATTGGTGGTTTCATTGCTGGATGGTTTGATTGCTAGACATTTGATTGCTAGATGGTTTGATTGCTGGATGTTTGATGGCTATATGTTTGATTACTAGATGGTTTGATTGCTAGATGTTTGATTGCTAGATTTTTGATTGCTAGATGGTTTGATTGCTAGACGTTTGATTGCTAGAATGTGGGGGACGACTTATTTGCAACGTTCTAACGAGAACCTAAGGTTGCCCCCCAGTGGGCCAGACGACCGTACTTGATTTAAAGCTAACAAAGCGAGCAAGAATGAAAGCAAATTTAAATAAAGGGAAAAGAAAGAGGGACTCCCCTGAACTGTGCAGCGGGGCTGTAAGGGCGTCTTCCACAAGCTCCACGCGGATGACAGCGAGATGCTTCCAGTCCCTGTGAGGTGCAGAGGGGACAACAGAAAGGGAAGTTATTTTGAAAATGAAAATGAGATAAGTTTAGGGATTCTCCCTTCCTTTAACTCGGCTTTTCGAGGGTGCCTATGACGTGGTCCCAGCTCCGGAACGCCTTGCTTAGATGCGTTGATTGGTTTCTTTTTAGCTGCTTCACGGGAACCGCCGATCAAGGTCGTAGTAAGGACGAGATCCGCAGTCTGTTTATTTGCTTGCCGGTCTTGCTGGACCTTCGCTGATTGGCTTCGTGATTGCTCGGGGATAAAGGGGATAACCCTCTGTCCCCGTGATGTGCAGCGGGGCTGCAAGGGCGTATGCTTACCGTTCTTCTGCAGGCAACAAATGGGGGTGACCCCGTCCCTGAAAAAGATATGGCAAGCACAAATGAGGAGTAAATGCAAGACAATTTTTAGCAAAAGTAATGTGATTGATAAGTTTTAAGCTCTCCCTTTTGGACGGGCAATCCGTGGGTCACTGAGTGTGACTTGTGTCGGATGTTGGTTGACGATGGCTTTGTTGTTAGATGCTTTGTCGTAGCTCTTGCCTTGGCGTAGGTGACACTCGCAGCCTGGCTGTCCCTCAATTAAAGGATTGATCTTCACCGTGTTGATCATGGTGCGGAGGTTGGGAAACTGCTTGAACAAGACCGCATTGAGTATGTTGACGGTAGTTCTAGGAGGACAGCTTTTTGTCGTGCTTTTTTTTCAGGAGTTGTTGCTAGCATTTCGACGGCTTGGCCGACATGGGATGGGCTCTGTGACTTTGGTCCAGCATTCAGTCCTTTGAGACCCATTGTTTGCGATGCCGGCTGTGCTGGTAGTACTGCGAGGAAAAGAAATTTCACTTTAGAGGGTGATGGTTTGTCTTAAAATCTTTCCTGATTAGCTCTTGAAGGTGGCCCGCTGCGGCAATTCAACAGCTCCTACGAGCGGAACTCTCTGGTTCTATCGTGACGATGAGTTGAGGCGTGAGACCTTACATCCCTGCAAAACTGAAGAGTGATTAGTGGCGTTAGTCTAAGTGACGCGTCTTACGTCCCGAGCTACTCCTGGGGAGCCATCTATGCCATGCCTCCTTTTGTCATCTCACAAATTTTAAGAAAAAGAAAGGGGACAACAAATTTCTAAAATAACGAGCATCTCCTGAAAAAAACTTGTTTTATTAATTTCAGGACAAATGTTTGTGCTAGATTGTCATGATAAAACCCTATGTCTTTGGCTGACCGGACGCTCTATCCACGATGCTTCAGGCGAAGTATCTCTTGACTGCATCGGCATTTACCGGTCTCGGGAGATCGTCTCCATCCACGTTGGTTAGCATTAGGGCACCTCCTGAGAATGCACTTTTAACCAGATACGGGCCCTCGTACCTTGGGGCCCACTTTCCTTGACTGGCCTCGTGATGAGGGAGAATTTTCTTTAGCACTAAATCCCCAGCCTCGAACTTGCGAGGTCGCACTTTCTTGTTATAAGCGTTGGCCATTCTTTGCTGATATAATTGCGCATGGCAGATAGCGGCCAAGCGCTTTTAGGGAAGGAGGTTCAACTGCTCGTACCTCACTCTTGCCCAATCTGATTCTTCTACTTCAGACTCTGCCAAGATTCTGAGAGAAGGGATTTCTACCTCAAGGGGAATTACGGCTTCCATGCCGTAAACTAATGAGTAGGGAGTTGCCCCTGTGGATGTACGGGTTGCTATCCGGTAAGCATGTAGTGCGAAGGGCAGCATGTCATGCCAATCTTTGTGCGTGATTACCATCTTTTGGATGATCCTCTTCAGGTTCTTGTTTGCTGCTTCGACAACGTCATTCATCTTTGGTCGATATGGTGACGAGTTCCGGTGCTTCACCTTCCAACGTTGGCAAAGATCGTCGATCATTTTTCCGTTGAGATTGGTGTCGTTGTCCATGATGATGGTCTCTGGGACCCCGTGACGGCAAATGATATTTCTCTCAATGAATCGCATGGTCATTTTCTGAGTGATGCTGGAGTAAGAGGCAGCCTCTACCCATTTGGTGAAGTAGTCGATTGCTACGAGGATGAAGCGATGGCCATTAGAGGCTGTTGGATGAATTTGGCCGATGATGTCGATTCCCCACATCGCAAAAGGCCAAGGCGATGTCATGCTGAAGAGAGGGGCTGGAGGGACATGGAGATGGTCCGCATAGATTTGACATTTGTGGCACTTCCGGAAGTAGCTGATGCAATCTCGTTCGATGGTGAGCCAAAAATACCCTTGCCTCATTATTTGTCTGGCCATCATATGCCCGCTTGCGTGTGTGGAACAGACCCCTTCGTGGATCTCTGCTATGATTCTCTTTGCCTCGCCCATGGTGACGCAGCGAAGCAAAGCTCCATCAGCTCTCCTTTTATATAGAACCTCGCCGTCGAGGTAGAAGTCTAGTGCTAAGCGCTGGAGGGTCTTCTTGCTAACCCGGCTTGCCCCCGGTGGGTACTCCCGGTTTCTGATAAACTGTACTAAGTCGTAGAACCACGGCTTGCCGTCAGGTTCCTCTTCTAAGGCGACACAACATGCCGGAGTTTCCTTTACTTCCACTCTCAATGGTTGAAGCATTACTCCGCATTCTAACTTAAACATTGAGGCCAACGTGGCTAATGCGTCTGCGAAGCGGTTCTTTTCTCTGTCGACTCGGTCGAATCAGTTTCCTCGAATTCCCGTGTGAGTTGGGTGAGTAGCCTTTGATAAGGGATGAGCTTGGAATCCCGTGTCTGCCATAGATCCTGGGCTTGATAGATGACGAGTGTTGAATCGCCAAAGATTCGGAGCTTCTTTACTTTTAAGTCGATGGCTGCTGTCAGACCGCTGATGCATGCCTCATACTCGGCGACGTTATTGGTGCATGGGAAGTTCAATTTGCATGCTATGGGGAATTGACGGCCATCTGGGGCTATGACCACGGCTCCCACTCCCTTGCCCGAGAGGTTCACCGCACCGTCGAAGAACATGGTCCACCAATCGTCTTCTCGGAGATCTTCTGTGATCTCATCTTCAATCATTATGATGTCCTCATCGGGGAAGTCGAAGCTCAACGACTCATACTCGTCCGAGGCATGATCAGCCAAGTGATCGGCGAGGGCGCTTGCTTTAACCGCTTTTCGAGTCACATAGATGATCTCGTGCTCAGCTAATAAGACTTGCCATCTACAAATGCGACTTGACAGGTACGGCTTTTCGAAGATGTATTTCAAGGGATCCATGCGAGAGATTAGCCAAGTCGTGTAATACAACATGTACTGTCGGAGCCTTCGGGCGCACCATGCTAGGGCGCAACAAGTTCGTTCCAACATAGAGTAACGCATCTCACATTCGTTGAATTTTTTACTGAGGTAATAGATGGCTTGTTCACGCCTTCCGGACTCGTCGTGCTGTCCCAAAACGCAACCCAGGGCGCTAGCCGTGACTGTCATGTACATGAGAAAGGGACGTCCTGGCATCGGGGGAACTAATATCGGTGGGCTTTGCAGATATGTCTTGATTTTCTCGAAGGCTTTCTGGCAGTCTTCATCCCATTCTGCATCTCCGTGCTTCCTTAGCATTTTGAATATCGGCTCGCGGGTAAGTGTTAACTGGCTGATAAAGCGAGCGATGTAGTTGATGCATCCTAAGAAGCTTCGTACTTCCGTTTTGGTGCTGGGAGCGGGTAACTCTTGAATTGCTTTTATCTTGTCAGGATCCACTTCTATGCCTTTGTTGCTGACGATGAACCCCAACAACTTCCCGGAGGTCACTCCGAAGGTACACTTAGCTGGGTTTAGCCGTAGCCGAAATTGCCTCAACCTTTCGAACACCTTCCTCAGGATGTCTACATGATCTTGCGTGCCACGAGATTTGGCTATCATGTCGTCGACATATATTTCCAATTCTTTATGCATCATGTCATGGAAAAGGGTGACGGCAGCACGTTGGTACGTGGCTCCTGCATTTTTTAATCCGAAGGGCATCACTTTGTAACAGAAGGTTCCCCAGGGTGTGATGAAGGTCATCTTTTCACTGTCCTCGGGTGCCATCTTGATCTGATTGTACCCCGAGAATCCGTCCATGAAAGAGAACATGTCATTTCTGGCGGCACTATCTACCAAGATGTCGATATGGGGAAGAGGGAAGTCATCTTTAGGGCTAGCTCGATTGAGATCCCGAAAGTCCACGCACATGCGAACCTTCCCATCTTTCTTAGGCACTGGCACTATATTGGCGATCCATTCTGGGTACTCGGCAACTGTCAAAAAACTCGCGTCTAGTTGCTTGGTAACTTCTTCTTTGATTTTCAGAAGGATGTCTGGATGCATCCTCCGAAGTTTTTGCTTGACAGGCTTAAACTCAGGTTTTAATGGAATACGATGCTCAACTATCCCGGGATCAAGACCGGGCATGTCGGCGTATGACCATGCGAATACATCGGAGTAGTCCTTGAGGAGAGAAATCAACCTTTCTCTCTGAGTCGTATCCAGGGTAGTTCCGATCTTGACCAGTTTTTGATTCTCGTTGCTTGCCCCCAAGTTTACTTCATCCAATTCCTCCCGATGAGGGGTTATTTCCTTTTCTGAACTTTCTAGTAAACGGGCCAGTTCGTCAGAGACTTCGGCCTTGTCTTCGGTCGTAGCGATGATTTCTTCGCCAGTAAGGACATAGGTTTTATCAAGACAATCCGAACTAACACTCATCCTGAAATTAAAAGTGCGAAAAAAGAGATGCGTAAAATGAAAATTTGCATATATATTGATTTTTAACAAAAGGGAACATGAGTCCCTACAAAAATGTTTTCGTAAGAAAACGGGCCAAAAACATATATATTTTTTAAAAGCAGAAATTACGGAGAGACATCCGGAAGCATGGTGATGGTCCAGTTGCACACAGACTCCCCTGACTTCTTAACAAAAATGACTGAACCAGGCGACGACTCTTCTTCTCCTAGAGTGCAGATATGGAGGTCTGATACCCTGATTGGATTTTCATTGATGGTCTCGGCGGCGAAGGGGAACGTGGTTCTGATATGGGGAATCGGCATTTTGCCCTCTGGCGCAGAACGTCCAAATAGCTTAGCCAGCTATTTTTCTTTCTTTTCTTGGGCAATCCTGGTGAAATCGGCCTTGCTGGGTTGGTATCCTAACCCAAATCGGTCTCCGAAGCTCTTCGGAGGCGCCCAGCCTTTTGATCCTTGTAACTCATCCCCGAGCCATTTTCCTAATTGGAAGCTTCCCTCTAGTGTTGACTTAGTGGTTGTTTCGGCTAACCCAGATTTTGAGGCTTCGCAAACGGGGGATCCTTCCTCGATCCAATCCGCGTTGACTATTTCAAAGGCTTGGAAGGAACTCTCCAAGGTTTCGGCAGTTTCGATGTAAGGCACGGATGCATGCTTGGCCAAGATCAAGGCTTCCTCTGCCTTTATTGTGACGAGGGCATTGTCCTTGACGTATTTGAGGCACTGATGCAGGGAAGAGGGGACGGCTCCCGCTGAATGGATCCAAGGCCGTCCTAGAAGCATGCTGTAAGCGGGTTGGATTTCCATGATCTGGAATGTCAAGGTGAAAGTGTGGGGCCCGATGACCATATCCAACTCAATGTTCCCGATGATCTCTCGAGTGGTGTCATCGAAAGCCCTAGCCATCATTCCGCTAGGTTTCATGAGAGAGTAATCGACCGGCAGTTGTTCGAGGACATGCCTGGGCATGACATTAAGTGCGGACCCATTGTCAATTAGGGCCTTTGCTATGACGTGTCCCTTACATTCTACTGTGATGTATAGGGCTTTGTTGTGATCTCTTCCCGAGGGGTCAATCTCTCCTTCAGAGAAAGAAATGCTGCTTAAGGCTTGAATTCTTCCGATGAGGTTTTCCACTCCTTCCATGGTGATATCCTTAGTCACGAAGGCGTGCTTCAAGACTTTCAAGAGAGCTTGGCGATGTGGCTCTGAAGTAAGGATCAGCTCCATGATGGAGATGCGAGCTGGGGTTTTCTTTAGCTGTTCGATGATGCTGAACTCGCTCTGTTTCATGATCTTGAGGAACTCGGTTGTCTCGTCCTCAGTTACAGGCTTGCTCAAACCTTGCGTCTCTTTTACCGTTTCTTCGTGGATCACATGATTTTTCCCTTTGGCCTGTCGTTGCTTTTCTACTTCCTCCGAGATGTAACATCTTCCGGTGTGGGTCATGCCCCCGATATGAGAGGCTTCGCCAATAGCGAGTCCTGTTGATGTGACGGCGGGAGGGGTGGTGACCACCGTGTATCCGTAGTTGAAGCGGACCGTGTGTAAGTCTCGGCTGGGAGTATTCACAGCTAATGTGAACACTACTTTGCGTGGGGTAGGGGCTGCATCTCCTGTTTGGGCCACGCATTTGAAGGAATACGGTGCTGGAGGATTATCCTCGATGACGTTGATTGCTCCTTGGGTTTTCCCTTTGGTTTGAATGATCCCGAATGTGGTAAGTTCCTTGACCTTCTGCCGAAAAAGTCTACAATCCTGGATGTCGTGCTTGCTTTCCCCTTGGCAGAATAGGTATTGAGCCTGATTATTCCCCGGGAATGGTAGATATGCGTTATTAGCTAATGCGAAGAACAGTTCTTCATTGGGTACTTCCTTCACTGACAGGTGAGAAATGTCAATTCCAATGGAAGAAATGTCGCTTATCCCAGGATTATGGTACGGTAGAGGACTAGTTGTCACGTCAGGACCCCTTGTTAAACCTTTGGACGAGATTCTTCCTTCTTTGGTTAGGTGCTCGACCTTCTCTCTAAAGTTGTAATAGTTTTCCAATGAGTGTCCTCGGGTTCCGGCGTGATATTCGCAGCTGCCCTTTGGATCATACCAGCTAGGGTAAGGAAGGGATTGCGGCGAGAGTGGGGATGGTGTAATCTGCCCGTCTGCCAAGAGGCTTACGTAGATCTCTTTCAAAGGAAACGGAGTAAGCGACCATGTCGGTGAAGGGTATGACTCGGAGTCTGAGGATTCCCAAGAGGGTAGTAAGGGCACTGTGCTAGAATAGAAGGGTGGTGCCGAATATCTGACGAGGTAATCGAACTTCCCGGAAGGTTGGCCCAAGGTGTCAATCTCGCGGTCGCCTTCGTCGCGGCGCGCGGAGAACCGCTTTCACGATGAAGTCGATCCTTTCTTCTGGACGATTTGGAGTGGGGTTCCCTCGGTGTTATGCGGGATAGGAAATCTGTCTCCGATCGTGTTGATGGATCCTTCCCCGGGGGTCGCTTTCTGGGTTTGTATTACTCCGAGACTCGAGAGTTGTCTCACCTTTCCTGCGAACAACTCGCAACCTTGGATCTTATGACCGTCGCTTCCCTTGCAGTACATGCAGTGACTTGGATTGCTCTCCGCGTATGGCATATATCCCTCTCGAGCTAAGGCCTGGAAAAGTTGTTCTTGCGGCCAACTCGATGTTGAAGAGAGACGGTCGTTGCTTCCTCCTGCCAAGATGGCATTCACCCCTCCCTTTCCTTGGGAATGATTGGGGAGAGGGTTGGTGGACGTGCTGGGTCCTTTGGCTAATCCTTCAAAAGATACCCATCCACTTTTGATCAAGTGATGGACTTTTACCTTGAATGCGAAGCAATTTTCCAGAGTGTGACCTGGGGCTCCAGCGTGATATTCGCACCTTGCGTTGAGATCATACCACTTTGGGTAAGGAGGCAATTGAGGCTGAGCAGGGACTGGTATGATCTGTCCGGCCGCCAGGAGATGTTTGTAGATTTCCCCCGCGGGAAGAGGGAGAGGAGGTAGAGGCTCTCGGTTCCACCGATTGTTGGTCGTGTTTTGGTTATTTGGGTCTTTTGGTGGGTTATATGGCTTGGGTTGCATAGGTGGTATTGTTTGTACTGGAGGTGGTGGGAAATGTGTAGGATTTTGAGGCAGGATATTAGCAATTAGTTGTTAAGTAAAAGGAAAGGAGGTGGGTTGATATAGTGATGGCGGATGATACGGCGGTGGCAACAAATAAGGCGGTGGTGGTGGAAACGGCTACCCCTCATTAGTTTGGGGAGCTACAAATCCGACGTCCCTTTCCACGACTGATGCTTTCTTTGGTACAGACTCTGGTGTTGGGTGCGTGATTTGTCCAGACTTAATCCCTTGCTCAACTCTTTTGGCAATTAGGACCATGTCGGAGAAGCTGTTTGAGGGGTTCGAGATCAGGTAGGTGTAGTAGGGAGCTTTGAAGGTGTGCAAGAAAATCGACAAGAGTTCCTTGTCGCTTAAGGGTGGAGAGATTCTCGAAGCCAACTATCTCCACCTCTAAGCATAGGTCTTCACGGACTCGCCGATTTTCTTTTCCAGATTTTGCAGGTCGGCGCGGTCAGGAGCCACCTCCATGTTGAATTTATATTGTCGGTAGAAGGCATCGGACAGGTCTCTCCACGTCCTGATCCTGGCTCTGTCCAGCCCCATATACCAAGTTAGGGCGTGCTTGGTCAAGCTTTCTCGAAATAGATGGATCAACAACGGTTCCTTGTGGATCATCTCTACCATCTTGTTGCAATATGCTCTAAGGTGGGTCTTTGGGCACTCTACCCCAGTATACTTTTCAAAGTCGGGGATCTTGTACTTCGGAGGTATGACGATCCCGGGGACCATGCACATATCGGCGGGACCTGTGGGATCGAACGGATCGGCCCCTTCGATTGCTCTGAGTCTTTCCTCGAGAAGATTCAGTCTGTCACTTTTCGGTTTCTCGGCCCTGATGGGGTTAGAACCAAAGGGCAGCATAGGTTCTGATGAGAACTGAGGTTGTGCTGGGTTGAAAGTTAGGAGCTGAGTTCCCACAGGTCCGGGAATTGTGCTCGGAGGAATAGGAGGGAGATAAAAGCCTCTAGGTGGGCCTGGCTCTTGCTGGGGTCCACAGCAGGGTTGATTGAAAGGTGCTGAAGCGACGGGGAGATCTCTTCACCGGCCTTAACTGTAGGATTTGCAGTGGTGGGTACAGTGAAGGGATTATCCCATCTCCAATGGCCCGGGGGGCCAGAAAGTGGTGGGAGTACGGAAGGTCCTGCGACGGTGAGCGAAGAGGGAGGTCCTTTTGTTTGAGGGAGATCAAAACCGGGTGGCACTTCGGTGACAGCTTCATCTCTTTCCTTTTCGGCCCTGGTGGCTCTTTCTGTAGTGATCCTAACTTGCTCCTCTAACTCTGCGATTCTAGCCATTAGTGCTTCATCGGTTTTGGCCGGTTCAGTCATTTTTCATTTTTGAAGTCTAGTTAGGGGGAGCCTGTGCGGAGTAGCTTGCTTCCGAGGAGCTATCGTGAACCTGCAAAATGGGAAAACACAGAAAAGAGTAAATACAAGTGAGGATATACAAGTGATGTGCAATCCCGAGGCCTCTCTACGTTGCTCATTCCTTTTTTGGCCACACTTTCACTTAATATTTTCAGGGCGGTCGGAGGGGCGAGGAATCCCAGTGGTTGACAAGATACGAAGGAAACCTCTATACATTCCAATGTTATGAAGCAAATCTGAGATGCTAACGGCGAAACCCAAATCAGCAGGGGCAACCAATGCCGCCATGCTAGGAGGATATCTTTCACACTATGCTTTTGATGATGCAAGGCCTGATGCCTGGTAAACTCAACCGAGGGGAGAGACAACAATCTTTTTATGAACTTGGAGTTTTTTGTGATAAACTGGGAAGACATGGCCATGAGTGAGCGATACTCGGATGTTTTGAATACTTGTGCTGATTTTTCGGAATTTCGGTGACACGATTGTGTTTTATCCCGGAGGGATTTTCTCTTTTTGTTTTGCGATGGTTTTTTGAGTTTGTATTGGAGGGATAGTTGATATGGAAAAGATGAGGCGATTTAATAAATATCCGAAAGAGTACGACTTTATTAAAAAGTGTTTACAAAATATAGTAAACTTGCCAACTTCCTAAATTCATCAAAAATGGCTAAGATAGATGAAATCAGGGGTCCTAGCTAAAAAGAAAAGATCTGCCGATATCCGAGCCATTCCCTGAAGGTGTCATTCCTGGGCGTCCGATTCTTCTTGCTTCTGCCAAAGGTACTCCATCGAAGCCAACTCCCCTTTCTGCATCTCTAACTCAGCCTCTAAGGAAGTAATTCGGTTTTGCAGTGCTTGGTTTTTCCTATCTCCCAAGTCTGCGCGAGTAGTCAAAACCCTTATCGTTGAATCCCTGTCTTCGATTATGGCACTTGATGCTTCTCTTTTGCGGGTTTCACTGCTCAAGCGTTCCTTAAAGGCCCTGAGGGCCACCTTCTTTTGTACTGTTTGTACGTGGATGAAATCCTTGTGCTGCCTGTCCAGTTCATTCATCTGGACCTCTAAGCCACATTGACGAGCTTGGGCCATATCCCTTTCCTCTACCATCAGATCTCGTTCTTCTTGTGTTGCTCGCATCTGTTCTACCACTTGAGCGTAAGCCATGACATCCATTCCTTCGCTCACTTGCGATTCCCCTTCTTCTTCCATCAGTTTTTGATTTTCTGGGCGAGGTAAGACATTGCCGTTAACTCGTCTTGACCTCCACTGTGGATATTCTGGTATTGTGGTTGCAGGGATGCCGTGTCCTTTGAGGCAAAAATGGTGGGCCCAGTCTTGGGCGTACAACTGAATGTTCTGATTTTCTCCAGTGTGTGGCAGGTCTGACCTTGTCATGCCGAACGTCACGGGAATTATTTGCGTGATGCAGAACTGTCTGAGGACGAGGGCAGGGCAATAGTGAGTGCATCCCCATGCTCCGATCAAAGGAACCCGAGGTAAGGGTCCGCAACAGATGATGGGATTGGAAGTCTGCAACCATTTAGCGTGCCAACTGAAGTCTTCTTCTGAGAGGTTTATGAATCGGTCGATCCAGACATCCTTATTTTCCATCGCCCATCTATCCGTGGTCATTGCGTTGATAACCCTGAGTAGAGGGCATGACCTTATATAGCTTGCGAAGAAAATGGTCTGATCAGGAATCTGTTTGAAGTGGCTGACCAACCATACTGTCAACAACTGGGTGCAACAAGTAAGTCTCCCTTTCCCTTTTCTTCGACAAGAGTCCAAGGAGCGAAAGGTCTTGGCCAGAATGGCTGTTGTAGGATTGATGGCATTTGTTTCCATCTCGTAAAAGATGTTGGCTGCTGCAAAGTCGATGGCATTCCTCATTTTCGGAAAGAGGACAAATCCTACAATGGCGAAAGCCAGAATTCTTAAGTGTTTCTTCCCGTTGGACAATCGAAAGCGTGCCTCAATATCTGACCAGCACCAGAAGTAGTCACCCTCTCTGACACGAGTAGTGATCCCTAACAACTTATCGAGACTTATTTTGACACTTGAGGAGTCGAGTCGAACATTCTGGTATATGGCCGATATAGGAGAGGTGAAGCACATCAGAGCTGAGTACTCCTCTAGCGTAGGAGTCAAGTCTACCTCTTTATCGAAAGAGAAGCACCGATAATAGGGATCCCAGAATTTTAGGGTTGCCCGAATGCAACCCCAATCAGTCTTTACGTCAACTAGGGTCAGTAGCTTTCCATAAATACCCTCAAACTGTGCCTCTTCATCTTCAGTCAGCTCATTTCTCAACATCTGAATCCTAGTTAAGTAAAGTCCACCACTTCTACTTTGATCTTAGTGGTGATGTCAGGGGCGAACCCACGTTCCAACAGATCTCCTTGTGCGGCCTGATCGTCGAAGCTTCGTCCCCCGAAAATATCAAATGAAAGTAACGTAGGTGCTGTCATTGCGAATGAGCAAGATGGGCCCTATGGGACAAAAATAAAATTTTAAATACAAAGTAACCTGCACGTGTAAGAAATTTACAGTTCGTATAACAGAAAAATCACGTCAATATGCCAACAAGACAAATAGAGCCACGATAAACAGGTATAATCATGATGCACGTGCTGGGGCTCTTATTCCGACACCTCTAACTGGCTTGAATGGTTCCCGGATGATACCATGAAAAGGTCCCTAAAGTGTCGTCCAGTCTCTCGATTTCTTGCGAAATCGTATAACCTTTCGACTGGCTTTAGGGGTTCATCCGAGTTGGGATTGGTGAACACTACCTAGGACATGTGTCCTAGGGCGTCACTACTACCCTCCTAATTTGGTAATTGTCCCCTGGGTGTAGGGCGCTATGAAATGCATATGACAATTGATAAAGCAAATAAATAAACAGACCAGCAATTGATCAAAGCAAATAAATACGTAAACAAACAGAACACCTCTCTAAAAAGATAAAACCGGCTCCGACCCTAAGGTCCCTAGTGAAGTCGCCAAACTATCGCGCCCCACGAAAATTACGAAAAAGGTAATTCACGTGTGTGCAATGAAATTTGAGACCTTCAGATGCTCGGCATAAAGGGACGCCTAGCAACATGCAATGAAGTCGCCACCCTAATTTGGTTGCTAGGCTTAGGGAACCCTAATTGTCATGGCATAGGAAATATAATAAGTAAAAAACTAAAGGCACAAAAAAAAGGGTCTGGACCCCAGACAAAGGTTCGGGGTCGTATTATGGTCTCGGGAAGGTGTTAGGCACCCGAGTCACATCCGAAAATGGTTACCGGTTGATGAGAGGTGTTTAAAAAGATGTTTGAAAAATGCGTTTTGAAAAAGGGGACCCTTAGAGGAATCGTCACTTTAGTCTTTTCTATGATCGTGACTAGGGCTGGGCACGGTTCGGTTCGGTTCGAGTTTAGACAAAATCAAAACCAGAACCAAAGTTTAAAATCGGTTCGGTTCAGTTCCGGGTAATGTATTTTTAAAACTAGAACCAAACCGCACCAGAACCATTTGGTTACGGTTCGGTTCGGGTTGTTTCGGTGAACTTAAAACGCCAAAACATAAAAAAACGTCATTTTTATCAATACATAATAAATTACAATGTAAAAGTATCATGAAACAAAATTGAAACTTACCTAGTTTCAAGAACAAATGGGAGGTCAGCAAAGCCTGGAAATTATGGATTTGGATGCAGACTCATTAATGGGCAGAAGCAAAGTAAGAAGGAGCAAGGTCAGAATTTTCATGGTTAGGAAATTAAGTAGCAGCAGCAGCAGCTATGGTCCTTCGGGAAGGCAATTGCTAGTTAGTAGATCCAAATTCCAATTTGTCTTGGAAATGAGGTTTATGAAGAGAAGAGGTGTGTTCTGCTCCTTCGGGAAACAAAACATATATTATAAAATAATAATATATATTATTATATAATATTTCGGGTAATCGGGTAAAGCGGGTAAACCGATATATAGAACCGAAACCGAACCATTTATTTATGAACGGTTCGGTTCGGTTCTGGTTCTACTGTTTTTCAACTTAAAACCCAAACAAACCATCCCAGTTCGGTCTGATTCGGGGAATCGGTTCGGGTTTTCGGTTTTTTAGCCCAGCCCTAATCGTGACCGTTCAGGAATAATAAAAAGATCTTTCGGACGGGATTACCATTTATCAAGATCGATTGATTATTCCTGACCGCAACGTAATGGGACTGAAATTTCCGTAAGACTGAATGAGCGCCCTCTTTTTTAATCATCGGGTCATGCATGATTAAATTAATTACTACGTGATCCTATCATGGATTGCTAACAGAGTACAAATTTAAATGATGGATTTTTGAAATGGAAAACTGGTGTGGGATCAAAAGTCCCCATGTACATGCAGTCAATACAAGCGAGAATTTAAAATCATATGAACATGGCATTTTAAGCAACTCTTTAAACACGTTGTTCATGTGGGTTGATTTTAATTCTAGCAGTTCTATATATCATGCGTACGATGGATATTTGCGAAAAGCGTTGAATAAGTAAAAAGGAACGAAAGGCGTACTTGCGAGCGAAGCTTGAAATTAAAACCTACAAAATGAGAGTGTTAGAGATAGCTCGAGAAATAAATAGGCAATTTTATGAGTGCGAAAATTTAAACGACAATTGACTGTACGCGAGAAATGATGGATTTAACGCATACGAAAACTAAATGCTGAGTTGATTGCATGCGAAAAATGATGGATTTAATGCATACAAAAATTAAATGCTGAGTTGATTGCATGCGAAAAATGATGGATTTAACGCATACGAGAATTAAATGCTGAGTTGATTGCATGCGAAAAATGATGGATTTAACGCATACGAGAATTTAATGCTGGGTTGATTGCATGCGAAAAATGATTGATTTTAAGCTGACGAGAATTTAGATGCTAGGTTGATTGCATGCGAAAAATGATTTATTTTAAGCATACGAGAATTTAGATGCTAGGTTGATTGCATGCGAAAAATGATTGATTTTACGCATACGAGAATTTAGATGCTAGGTTGATTGCATGCGAAAAATGATTGATTTTACGCATACGAGAATTTAAATGCTACGTTGATTGCATGCGAAAAATGATGGATTTTAAGCATACGAGAATTTAAATGCTACGTTGATTGCATGCGAAAAATGATTGATTTTAAGCATACGAGAAGTTAAATGCTGAGTTGATTGCATGCGAAAAATGATTGATTTTAAGCATACGAAAAGTTAAATGCTGAGTTGATTGCATGCGAAAAATGATTGATTTTAAGCATACGAGAAGTTAGATGCTACGTGTATTGCATGCGAAAAATGATGGATTTTAAGCATACGAGAATTTAAATGCTGCGTGGATTGCATGCGAAAAATGATGGATTTTAAGCATACGAGAAGTTAAATGCTGAGTTGATTGCATGCGAAAAATGATTGATTTTAAGCATACGAAAAGTTAAATGCTGAGTGCAGAAAAATTAAATGTAGTTGACGATTTACAGGGAATAAAAAAGTTTGATGATTTGCAGAAAATAAAACAGGTTGATAATGCAGAGAATGAGCAGTTGGATATTTGCAGAAAATAAACAGTTGATATTTGCGGAAGAATTTCCAGCAGTTTGCGAAAAATTAAAGCAGTTGAATATTTACGAGAATTAAAATGCGACCGACCATATAGGCGGTATATTGAATTTAAATTGCCGAAAGTAAATTGCAAAAAATTAAAGTGCAGAAGAGTAAAGTGCGGAAAAGAAAAATGCGGAAAATTAAAGTGCGGAAAATTAAAGTGCGGAAAATTAAACAGTTGATAATTTGCGGAAGGATTTCCAGCAGTTTGCGAAAAATTAAAGCAGTTGAATATTTACGAAAATTGAAATGCGACCGACCATGTAGGTGGTATTGAATTTAAATTGCCGAAAGTAAATTGCGGAAAATTAAAGTGCGAAGAATTTAAACAGTTGATAATTTGCGGAAGGATTTCCAGCAGTTTGCGAAAAATTAAAGCAGTTGAATATTTACGAAAATGAAAAGCGGTTGATAATTTGCGGAAAATTAAATGACAACCGACCATATAGGCGGTAATTTAAATGACTGAATTTAAATTGCTAAATATAAATGACTGAAGTTAAATAGCATAAAAATAAATATCAGGATAAGCAATAAGCATTTCACGTATACGTAAAAATGATTAAATAAACAAGTTGACGCAAGAATGAGCATACGAAATATTTTACAAAAAAGTGAACTAAACAACCCATGTAAAAAAATATAGAAAAAATAGCACATATCATGAAGAATGATTATACGAAACATGTGAGCATTTTACGTAAAAAAATAACGAATCGAAGACTCGGAAAAAAAGCACAAATGGGCTGGGCCCAGCTTAAAATTTGGAGAAATGGGCCAGGAACAATTCCTGGCCCAAGGGAATTAATTTAAATGGTGATGGGCCAAGCCCATCACCTTTCTCTCATTTTTCGCGAAGGGCCACTTGGCCCGTGATCATCATCTTCAACCTCTCGTCACCGGCGCCACTGCCGGCGACGGAGGTGACGAACCAGGCGACCAATTCACCTGGTTCTTGGTCCGAACAAACCCTCTCCCTTCCCCCAATGCAAACATGCGATCACATCAAGCAAACGACAACGAAAACAGCAAGATTTTTGAAGGAAAAGAAGCAATGCGTATTTACATTAATTAACCAAGCAATTAACTTAAGCAAGGATAATTTAAACGGACGTTAGCATGGTGAAATTAGACTGAAAACAATGTGATCGCAGCAGGTTTTAGTGATTAATTAATTAGCCGAACTTTAAATGAAATTTAAAGAAAAACAAGAGGAAGAAACGCTTACAGTGGTGCTGCTGCCGGCGGACGACGGCGAGGAACGGGAATTAGGGTGAGCGAATGGGGTTTAGGAGTACAGGAAAATGGAGAGGAGGCAATGCTTTCTGTTTGCCAAAATCGGACCTTTTTCTCGATGAAGGAGGGTGGCTATTTATAGCCAAAGCTCGCGTGGATGGCCGGACGAAGGAGCTGCGCGTGGTGGCTAGGGGAGGTGTGATGATGGCGGAGGGATAGGGAGCTACGGGCTGGCTAGGATGCGATGGGAGCAGGTGGCTCGGGCGAAGAGTTCGCTGCCTTGCTCGTGCGTGCACTGTGCATGTGCACCATGCTTGATAATTCAAGGGCCATTGATCTGGTTGACTTTCCTTGGTTGACCAGATCAATGGCCATGATCAAATGGCCTTTCATCTGATTTAAATGGCCTCGAGCAGGTTCCCGCGAACCAACGTTCTGACTTTTCGAGCCGAAGGTACCAGCGCGTAGAGAAAAATATGACGGGTTTAATCGTCTACAGCGAAGGACGAGAATTTTTTGTTTAACGTGTTTATTTTTGCGTTCAAAAACGTGAAACGTTTGAACGGAAAAATAATAACGTTACGCCGAAAATTACACGAATCGCTGTAGACCGTTGCGACCAGAAAAAAATCTAGCAACTAGTTGATGGAAAACATTTTAAACTCAAGCTATTGTCCGAGCGGACTTACTCGTGTCCAATAAAAGCTCGAATAAAAATAATAATAAAATAATAAAAATACTAAAAAATGCGCTAAAATATTAAAAATCCTAAAATTCATGTGATGACCTAAAACGAAGAAAAAACTAGCAAACGACTGCCGGATAATAAAAAATGTGACTTTTAAGGCTAAAAATAATAATGATAATAATAATGAAAATACATGCCGAAAAATTAGAAATGTGATTTTGAAAGCTGACAATGCTAACGACGATGCTAAAACGCAACGAAATACCTAAAAATGCTAGTGACCGTAAATCAACTGAAAATGACTGTAAGTTAACTAAATAACAGAAATGCTAAAATTAAGTAAAAAATGGCGTCAAAATTCGGGTATCAACAGTGTGTACAAAATCTGTTTTGGCGCAAGCCACCAAAAACTAAATTTTTGGTCATTGATCTTCGAGTTCACTAAGCCTAACCCATTTGCTTTCCTTTCTAGTGTTGTTTTACCTCTTGTGCAGAGAAAGAGGAGAGTATTGGCAGAAGAGGAGCCTCTTACCTTACTGCCAAGAGGAGGGAAAGAGCCTTGCGCAACCATGGTGCCTTGTTTGGCAAACCCTAACCGAAAGGGTATAGTATGGTCCTCTTTCCTAAGGAGCGATTTGTGTGAGTATATGAACATCATTAATTCTTATGCTTCTGATTATAAAATTAATTTAATTGATGATGGTTATATGCAAGAACCGAAGGTCAAGTCATATACCTTTGAAATTTACTCGCGAAAGCGAAAACAGTTTGGTATGTTGGCTAGACCGAGAGACATGGATTGTGTTGTCTCTAACACAAATTTAATTGGATTCTCACATATTTTTACATTAGATAACTATGCTTTTAAGTGTGAATTCCATGAAAATTTTGTGTTTAAGTCGATAGGACTTGGAGGAGCTCTTTTCAGACGCAATCGCTTATATCGGTCGCATGATCTTTTGCGAAATTTTGATGAACATGATATGTTTGAGAATTGTGTGATGAGCTGCTATTTTATTATTAACTTAACTCTTAAGGATAGGGCTGCACACCGAAATACCGAATACCGAATTACCATACGATCCAAACGTAAATTCGGACGATATTTTTTCAAAAAATTTGGTATTTCGGTACGGTACGGTCGGTATTTTTGTTGGTTCGGTATTGCCAAAATATCGAATTTCTTAAAAGGGAACATGGGCTTGGGTGGGCTTGGGTGGGCTGGGCAAAAATACATCTTCTCAAATTGCCCATTCCTAACTCATCTTCTCAAATCGACAAAACAGAACAGACACAATAACATCGTTCCATTCCGTCGGCGGCCTCGACCCCGGTTACACCCGCCGCTTCCCTCTCTTTAAACGCTGCTGAGGTGCTGCTTGCTGGTATGCTTTCTGTTCCCGCCCTAATTTCATACATAAACCCTAATTAGTATCAAAGCCCTTCATTTCTCTCTTTCCTTCAAAGCCAATCTTGAGGTTTATTATTAATTCTCAGAATTCGTTGCTCGTCTCATAATCATCTCTTCCTCTTCCGTCCAATCTCCTGCATCAGGTTCATCTCTTTTCCAAACTCTTGTTAATTTTACTTTTCCAATTCATTTTTTGTAGATTGTTTCTTCTATGTATATTTGGTGTTAATTATTTCTTCTATGTATATTTTGTTTCTTCATTTTTTGGTGATTCACCTTTGCCTCTATTATATTCTCCGTTAATTGCTGGAAAGATTTACAAAGCTATTAAGATTTTACCTTTTCTTTCCTCCACTTAAAAGTTAAAAGTGGTAATGCTTCTCTACACGTATGTGGTCCATTTCATTAATTTCTTTATTAATTCTAATGTTGGCACATATCAATTTGATGCAACTTAATGGATGGATGTGGCTTGTCAATTGTTTCCCTGTCAGTGCTTTGCCCTCTCTTCAAATATTATGCTTGGGAAAATAGGACTATGATGCTGCTGTATTGCCTGTTTTAATCTGATAATAGTTAGATAGATACCAAGTTTTCAATCCCTCAAATAATATTATGGCTGATGTCTAATGATTTATTAGACTGTAGTGGTCTTAGTCAAGTTAAAAGTGTAAAAAATTATAAAAATTATTGGGAGAATGTATAAGTGGTTGAAACATAAATATGATACCTTTATCCATAAAGAATGTAAACATTAACGTCTTTGAGGAACAAATATTATCAGTAAAGAATACCATGAAGGAGTATTGTCATCGCATGTATCACAAGGTAGTACACCATGCAAGCTCTGATTTTTCACGTCAAAGGACAAAATTCAAATTTCTCCAGAAAAGAAAGCTATAAATTTCTTTATGTTTTAGATTTGGCGAAACTGGTAGTAGAACCAACAATTTCAGAGATGTGAAGGAGTACTTGAAGGTTTTTTTTTTGTTGTTTTTCTTTTTGTTTTCGCCTGTTGGATTTATTTGTACACTCCAATTAATTCAATCTCATCAGATAGAATATAACAGACAAGAATATCATATAGCAAAAATAGAACAACAATTGCAAAATTGGACCATACCTAAGGAACCAAAAAAGAAAATATATCAAATAGGAACACTAGATTTATTCCATGATTATTTAATAGAAACTACTGAACAAACTATACCTATAAATCCTCAAATTGAGACACTCCAATTAATTCAATCTCATCAGATAGAAACTGTTAAGCAAAAATATAAATTTTTGCATATTGGGTTAATTCAAATAGCAGTAAAACCCTTGCACCGACAAGGTTTGGATTCCCCAATATTAATGTGCCTAAGAGACGCTAGATTCCAAAATTTTGATGATTCTCTACTAGCAGATTTCCAGTCAAATCTGGTTAAAGGACCAGTTTATTTTAACTGTTATCCAAACTTTTCAATATCATTATTTGATTCACCAAAACTATTTGCAGAAAAAGTAAAAACTAGAAATAAAAATCTTTATAGAGGGGTAATTCCTTATGCAATATTAACCTATGGTGAAATTATAGCACACATTAATAATGAAGGATTAGCACTCTGCACTGATTTAAAACTAAAAGCTAAAATGAAAACTGAACTTCATCAAAGTAAAAAAGAATTAGGAACATTTTGTGCTCAATATGGATACGAAACATTAATACCCCCTTCAAGAAAATATGAAAAACAAAGAAGGCCAATAAGAAAAAATTATAAAACCCCTAGGTACCAAGAAAAACCCAATAAAGGCTACCAAAAGAAATTTTACAAAAAATGATTTAATAAGTTTAGACCCAATAAACAAAATAAAATCCCTACCTGTTTCAAATGTGGACAAGCAGGACATTATAAAAATAATTGTAGAATGAAACAAAAAATTCAAGAACTTGAAATTGACGAGGAAATAAAAATCAAATGGTACAACTATTAAACTCAAGCAGAGATGATGATTTAGAAGATACCAGTAGCGAAGAATTAGAAATCGACCAAATTCCGGATAACTCTTCAGACAATAAAGAACAATCTGGAGAAGAAGAAGAAGACGCTAATATTTGTCCTTGTGTATACAAACAAATAAACACAATTACTAAAGAAAAAGAAATGTTGATTGAAATATTAGGAAAAATAGAAGATCCCGAAATACAAAGAGAATATTTAAATAAATAATGATATTGAAAAGTTTGGATAACAGTTAAAATAAACTGGTCCTTTAACCAGATTTGACTGGAAAACTGCTAGTAGAGAACCATCAAATTTTTGGAATCTAGCATCTCTTAGGCACATTAATATTGAGGAATCCAAACCTTGTCGGTGCAAGGGTTTTACTGCTATTTGAATTAACCCAATATGCAAAAATTTATATTTTTGCTTAACAGTTTCTATCTGGTGAGATTGAATTAATTGGAGTGTCTCAATTTGAGGATTTTATAGGTATAGTTTGTTCAGTAGTTTCTATTAAATAATCATGGAATAAATCCTCAAATGACTATTAATTGGAGTGTCTCAATTTGAGGATTTATAGGTATAGTTGGTTCGTCGATCCAAGTACTCCTTCTCTTATGTCTAGGTCTAGCACTCTATAGTATACGTTTAGTAGGTATAGGATTTGAAGGTTTGTTGTTTGTTGTTTGAGGTAGAGCACATAAATGGAGAAAAGAGCATTTGTGACTTTCAATGTAAGACTTGCTCTTGCAAGAGGTGGGATTTGGCAGGAGTTCCTTGTAGTCATGCCTCAGCTGCATACTTGTTCTTGAGAAAGAATCCTCATGACTATGTACATGTGGCCTATAGGAAGAACACATTTTTGGAAACATACAAGGATGGAATTTTACCAGTTCCTGATAAAAGTGAATGGCCAGTGGTTGAAGGGCATTATGAGGTGAGGCCTCCTGAACGTATACTACAGAGTGCTAGACCTAGACATAAGAAAATGAGGGGGGAAGCTGGAGAAGCAGGTCCACCCAACCCAACCAGATTGAGGAGGGATGGGTAGATGGTGACATGCAGAAATTGCAGAGCCAGGGGACATAATACAAGGACTTGTCCTCAGCCTATGAGGCCTGACATACCACCATTGAGTAGGAGAAGGAAACAAGCACCTCGAGCAACTCCAGTAACTCCAAGTACTCATGAAGTTGGGTCTGAGGTGTAGGTAAAATTATATGTTCTTTCATCTTTAATTTATTTATATACACTGAATATAAAGTTATGGTTGTTGTGTTCTGATTGTTGTGTGTTATAGGATAATACTGAGGATGCAAGCACAATGCCTGGTCCTATAACAAGGAGGACTTCCCCCAGAAATGTCTCTCCTTCAATGCCACTTATGCCTTCTCCAACTTCATAAATGGCTCCTCCAACTCCACCTATGACAACGAATGCAACTCCCACAATGCCTTCACCTACAACAAGGAGGACTTCCCCTAGAAATGCCTCTCCAACTCCAGGTATGCCAACTCCAGCAACTCCCACAATCCCTTCTCATACCAAAACTCCACTAGTCATCCCCTCAACAGTTCCCCCATCTAGGAATGGTTCTGAAATAGCAGCCCAAAAACCTAAGAAGAAAAGGATATGGAGACCAACTAGAGTTAGTGGCAGCTTCCTCCTGTTAGGAATTACCTGAGTAGGAGACCAAAAGATAACCTAGATTGAGAAAGATAAACGACAATAAACAAGACAAGGGATTAACGTGGTATTGGTCTAGCCGCACTCCACAAACCGCACAAATATTATTAATCTTAATATTTGTTAGTTTTACAATTACAAGAGAGTCTATTTATAGGGAAAGGGCCAACCTCCATTCCCTATGTTAGTGATGTGGTATATCAGACTCCACATACCCAACAATCTCCCACTTGGAGACTGATCACAGGTCCACTCTCACTCATGTAACTCTAGTAAAACCCAACAGCATTAAGCAACTCTATATGTGCTGAGCCTTCTTCAACAGTTAGTTCTGAAGGCCAGTTGAAGCTATGCAAAACTTCAACTTCTCTTTAGTAACCACCTAGGTCAGCATATCTGCTGGATTCCTTGAACCAAGGATTTTCTTCAAGGACAAAGTACCATTACAAATCAACTCCTTGATAAAGTGATATCTCAACTAGATGTGTTTTGTCCTAGCATGAAACACAGGATCCTTCGCAAGATGAATGGCACTCTGACTGTCGTTGTACAGAGCGTTGTCTTTTTGTTTCTTGCCCAACTCCTCAAGAAAATTCTTCAACCAAATCATTTCCTTGTTGGCTTCTGAAATAGCCATGTACTCTGCTTCCGTGGTTGAAAGAGCAACACTCTTTTGAAGTCGAGACATCCAACTAACTGCTGTGCCATCCAAAGTGAAAGTATATCCCGTAGTACTCTTTCTTGTTTCCTCACAACCACCCAAATCTGCATCAGTAAATCCTTCCAGATTACATCTTTCCTGCGGAAACATAATGCAACCTTAGAGGTACCTTTCAAGTAGCGTAGCAGCCACTTAACCGCCTCCCAATGCTCTCTCCCAGGATTAGACATGAATCTACTAACAACTCCCACTGCATGAGCAATGTCTAGTCTCGTGTACACCATAGCATACATCAAACTACCAACTGCAGATGCATACGGAACATTAGCCATTTCTTCCTTGTCTTCGTCTGTTTGAGGTGACTGCTTCTTTGTGAGATTGAAGTGGGCTCCCAAAGGCGTACTTCTGATCTTCGCATCTTGGAGGTTAAACTTATTTAACACCTTCCCAATGTACTTCTCTTGCGACCATTTCAGAGTACCTTCACTTCTATCTCTGATGATGCTCATACCAAGTATCTGCTTTGAGGGACCCAAACCTTTCATCTCAAAATCTAGAGACATCTACCTCTTCAACTTGTTGATTTCCCTCATGTCAGATCCTGCGATTAACATGTCATCAACATACAACAACAATATAATATAAGATGAATCAAATTGCTTAGCATAGCAACAATGATCCATAGTACTCCTCGTGTACCCACTCCTCATCATAAAGCTGTCAAACTTCAAGTACCACTATCTTGGTGTTTGCTTCAAACCATACAAGCTCTTTTTCAGCTTGCAAACCATGTCCTCTTTCCCAGCTACTGGAAATCCCTCTGGCTGTATCATGTAGATGTCCTCCTCAAGATCACCATGTAAGAATGCGGTCTTCACATCTAGCTACTCTAGATGTAATTCCTCTGCAGCCACGATACCCAAAACAAGTCTGGTAGTAGTCATCTTGACAACCGGAGAAAAAATCTCATTGTAGTCAATGCCCTTTTCCTACTGAAAACCTTTTACTACTAATCTTGCCTTGTATCTCTTGCTGCCATCAAGTTCTTCTTTAATCTTGAACACCCATTTATTCTACAAAGCCTTCTTTCCTGCTGGTAACTTAGTCAACGACCAAGTCTCATTCTTCTCAAGCGAACTCATCTCCTCGTTCATGGCTAGCTACCACTGAACTGACTCATCCATCTGCATTGCCTCTGAATAACTCTCAGGCTCACCATCCTCAGTCAAAAGCAAGTAATAAGCTGAAGGAGAGTATCTTTGTGGCGGTCGCGAAACTCTATTTGATCTTCTTACTGCAACATCTGGGGCAACTGGGATTGCCTCCTCAGCATCTCTGTTTGCCAAACTCCCACTGTCCCCTACAAGAACATCCTCTGTAATGTCTTCCAACACAATCTGCTCTTTAATTTCTTACTTCTTTGTAGTTTCAGAATCTGCCGCAAGCTTATCCTTATACACTGCATTCTCATTGAAGGTGACATCTCTGCTTCTAATGACTTTCCTGTTCAACGCATCCCATAAACGATACCCATCTCATCTAAACCGTAGCCAATAAAAGTAACCTTCTTTGCTTTAGGATCAAGCTTATCCCTATCAGAATCTTTAACTCACACATAAGAAACACAACCAAAAACTCTCAAGTGTGAGAGATTTACCTCTTTTTTCTTGCCACTCTTCCTCTGGAATCTTGAACCCCAAAGGGACTGAGGGTCTTCTGTTAATGAGATATGTCATTGTACTAACTGCATCTGCCCAAAACGTCTTTGGCAATCCTGCATGTATCCTCATACTCTTGGCTCTCTCATTCAAAGTCCTATTCATTCGCTCTGCAACTCCATTCTGTTGCGGTGTCTCAGGAATAGTCTTTATCATTCTAATTCCGTGTTCTACACAATAGGCTTTGAACTCATCACTGTTGTATTCACCCCCATTATCTGATTTCAGGCTCTTAATCTTCAACCCTGTCTGATTTTCAACTTCTGCCTTCCACTTCTTAAAGGTTTCAAACACTTCAGATTTATTTTTCAGAAAATAAACCCATACCTTTCTAGTGGAATCATCAATGAAAGTGACATAGTAGCGTGATCCTCCCAAGGAGGTAACTATAGTCGATCCATACACATCTGTATGAACTAGCTCTAACTTCCTAGACTTGGGTATATTCCCTGATTTTACAAAAGTAACTCGTTTCTCTTCCCAAACACACATGGTTCACAGAATCCAACTTCCACATTCTTCAGTTCCGAAATCTTGCCTTTAGAAACTAGCAACTTCATACCCTTCTGACTCATATGCCCAAGCCTTTGGTGCCAAAGAGTCGATGGACCAACATCATCAGTAACTGCATTAACCTCGTCACATGATTGTTCCATAGTATAAAGAGTTCCAACCTTATCACCACGAGTAACAACCAAATTCCCCTTCATAACCTTCCATTGTCTATTTCCAAAGATAACACGATACCCTTCCTCATCCAACTGACCCACAGAGAGCAGCATCCTCTTGAGTCCAGGAATGTATGTAACATCTTTTAACAACCAGATTGTTCCAAAAGAAATTCTGATTTTGATGTCTCCCATACCTGTAATGTCCAAAGTCTCGTCATCAGCAAGACAAACTTTGCCAAAATTTCCAGATCTGAAATTTAACATTGAATCCTTGCTTGGAGGGGCATGGAATGATGCACCAGAATCCATAACCCAAGATTCAATAGAACACTCAACACAACAAATCAGCGCATCATCACTAACTTCTTCCACTGTGTTAACTGAGTTATCATCATTCTTCTTTGGTTTAGGAACTGCAGGAGCCGTACACTGATTCCTGAAGTGACCAGTCTTTTGACAGTTCCAGCACACAATATCCTTGCGATTCTTGGGCTGCCCTCTCTTCCTGGACTTCGATCTGTTTTGCCCTTGATTCTGCCTCTTCCCAACTTGTCTGCCTCTACCATCCATACTCAACAAAGAGCCCGATGATTCCCCAGAATTCCTCCTACGAATATCTTCTCCAAGAATTGAGTTGCGAATTCCTGTGAACGTTAGCTTAGTAGTCTCAGACGAACTGCTAACTGTTGTGACAAACCCTGACCAGCTGTCAGGTAACGAGGACAACAACAACAAGGCATGTACTTCATCATCGAATGTAATCCCAACGGAAACTAATCTAGACAGTATAGAATTAAATTTCTTCACATGATCAGCAACAGAACCACCTTCTTTCATCCTCGTATTGACTAATAGACGAATCAAATATACCTTATTAGCTACAGAGGGTTTTTTGTACAGATTTGATAACGCCTTAATCAGTCCGTGTGTAGTCATCTCACCAACGATGTTGTAAGCAACGTTCTTCGCCAGTGTCAACCATATCACACCCAGAGTCTGCCTATCCAATAAGTCCCAATCTTGTTGTTTCATCACCTCTGGCTTTTTTCTCCTCTAACTGTTCGTGCAGCTTCTTCTGGTACAGCAAATCCTCGACTTGCATCATCCAAAATCCAAAGTCTGTCCCATCAAACTTGTCGATCTTTATCGTCCCATCGTCTGCCATCGCTCCTACTTGCTAACCTTGCTACGCTACCAGTTGTTAGGAATTACCTGAGTAGGAGACCAAAAGATAACCTAGATTGAGAAAGATAAACGATAATAAACAAGACAAGGGATTAACGTGGTATCGGTCTAGCCGCACTCCACAAACAGCACAAATATTATTAATCTTAATATTCGTTAGTTTTACAATTACAAGAGAGTCTATTTATAGGGAAAGGGTCGACCTCCATTCCCTATGTTAGCGATATGGTATATCAGACTCCACATACCCAACACCTCCCTCCAAGACCAACAACTAGATTCAGTGCATCTCAGCCAGTACAACTAGAACAGCTAGTCCCATCCTCTCGTTCTACAAGAACTCATGAAGCTATAATTCTTTATCAAAAGAATCACATTCCAACAAGAAAATGGATTCCTTGAAAAATAAATCTGTAATTTGGTTGCTTGAAATGGTTGGTAATTTTTGGATACTTTTGAAGATAGAGTCTGCTTGTACTAATTTTTGGATACTTTTGAAGTTGTTTGCAACATATTTTGGTGCATAGTATAGGCACTTATGATGTTTATGAAACAGATTGTATGTTCAGATGTGTATGAAATAAACTGTATGTTCAGATGTGTATGAAACAGACTATTTTGTATGGACAATGTGACAACTTTTCAATGATGAATTGTTGAGGCTATCAATACATAAATAGTAGGAATTATAGTAACAAATGAATGAAATAAATAGATAATGAAGAACAATGATAATAGGAACCCAAAATAACTTCCATCATATTATAAAGAACTTCTCCCATAACCCAAAACAAGGAAATCAAACAACTTCTGCAAAATTACATCATATAAAACCCATCCTGGGCATCACAAAACAACAACAAAAAAACCATTAAAAACCATGTCCTTATGATCAATCAAGGACTTCCAACGAAAACCACCCCCACCCCTCACAGTACAGCACCTCTGAACTTACTCACTTGCCGAAAACTTGGCCATCTTCCTCCTCGGGAGAGTCGTCCCTCTTCCTCTTCCTTTCTGGCATATTCTTCATATCTCCATAGTACACATCACAAGCATCCAGAGCCTTCTGCGCCACGGACAACTCCATCTCCACTATGCCCTGCCACTATTCCAGCAACGTTATGGCGAACTTAATGTTCTCCAGGGCTTTAACAAGATGCTCCAGGTACTCCCAAACGACCTTGTAGCGAACCCCGAATTCATTCGTGCTTGTTCCTACTGGAGAAAACGTTCATGGGCCCTCAAGCACTTGAGGTCTTCTTCCACGCGGCGCTTCCTGAAATGGCAGTTGGTCCCTGCCTCACCGGAGTTGTTGATGGCCATTAGTGACTCCTCAATGAACTTCTCCTTGAGCAAAATGTTAATCATTTTCGACGAAGGAAGAGTATATGCAAATGCAGGAAGAGAGGAGAGTAGTGCAGAATATGGTGTATTACACTCAATTTATAGGCAAGATAGGTAGCTTTTGGCATTCAATAGACGCCTAGAGTTGTTGTCTGTTGGTTTGCCAACGTCTGGATTCCCACCGTTTGGTTTTCCAAGACTGGTACCTATTCGGTTTTCCATGAATTGCATCTGCTCGAGATCATAATTGCTAATAATAATTCATTCAATAAAAGACAAACAACAAAATCAAACCGAAATTACAGAAATTAAAAACCCTAAAATTTAAAACCTAAATCAAACCGTAAAATTGAAATCCAAGTTCAAACCCAACAAATTACAATGACGATCAAGATAAGTAGGAGAAGGATGCAAGATATAGGACTATAGACGAACATTGGTACCCCTTCACTTGTGCTTCTGGTTTGCGAGATATCGAAGCAATATACTTCTTCAATTCCCTGCGAGTCACATCGCTTTCTTCCTTCATAGCATTAATAATATCATCCTTAAGCGCAACCCATTCACTAATTTCATCCCGACACACCTCCGGCACAGATCCGCCTTGGGGGTTGCACCATGCCCAGAACCCACACTCATCATTCCCACATTTGTAATACAACCTACCTGGGTTAGGAGTCGATTCTGATATCTTCACAACAGCTCTTACCCTACACTTGCACGCTCTATTCTTGTATCGTGGGTACAATGTTGCACCATTACCAACGACAATTCCGGCGGACGACATGATTGACCGATTACTTGAAGAAGCCATGTCGGTTGAGATGTAATTTGGTTACGATCACCGTCGCGACCTCCAACTCAGACGAACCCTAAAACTTGAGTGATTAATTTCTAAGGTTCTTAATTTTGAAATGCCTCTTCTCCGACATAATTGATTATCTTCTTTTTTAAGTTATCGCGTTTCCTTTTATAAGTTGAAGTTTTTAATTTATTTGGAGGTAACTCAAAGTGAAAATGGAAAAGAAGTGGCAACCGATAACCAAAAAAATAAAAACTTGTTGTAACCGGTGGTTATTAACGGAGTCAAACGTTGACTAACAGAAACTACACTTTTATCGTTGACCCTTAGTATAGGGGAGGTAGAATCGAGTTTTTAAAAGACGGGAGATTTCTGTTTTAAAAAATAGTATAGGGTGTTTTTTTGTTATTACCCCATATAATAAACAGCCTATTAGGCGATTTTACAAATACTTTTTTTTCATAACTTTAAGTTTTCTATGATTTTTTCTTTCTCATAAATTCATCTTTCTACAAAAAAAAAAAAAATGCATATATGTTAGGTACTTAATAAGGTTAACTTGTTTAGGGTTGTATAAGAACCGGCCCGGACCGGGAACCAATCCAGAACCGGCCTTTTTTTGACCCGGACTGGACCGATCCGGGTTTTTTTTTTTTTTTTTTGACCCGGACCGGACTGGAACTTCCGGTTCGGTCCGGTTCTCCATCCCTCCAAATCCGGGAACCGACCCGGAGAACCGGTAGAACCGGAAGTATATATATAAAAAAATATATAAATATATATATATATATATATGTACAATAATATCAAAGTTTCCATTTGGTTTAATGGTTAACTCATCACCTTTTGTATTAAAGGGGAGAGGTTCAAATCCTCTTGGCTCCCACTTTTTTTTTTCTTTCTAAACTTAACTCATTCTCTTTCTTTTTTCCTTCTAAATTATATTAAAATTTCTCATGTATGTATATATTTTTTCTAGTAATATAATTGTAAACTCAATTAAAAATCCTCATTTTTTTCTTTTTATTTGTTATTTTAAATACAAAATTGTATTAAGGATGTTATATGAACTAAGAAATAAATTTTTAATAGCCATTTATATAGTTAAGATGACACATACTAGTAATATATTATTGTAAATTGTAATAGCCATTTATATAGTTAATGTGTATAAAGTAAGACCATTAATTATTAATAATATAGTTTAGGGATTATTAGCAATTGTCATAAAATTAAAATTGACTAATTGTTTAGAGTTTTATGCTTTTAATTTAAATTGTATTAATGTTTAAATTACTAATGTATTATGCATTTTTTCTTTTTTTCTTTTAAACTCAATTAAAAGTCCTCATTTTTTTCTTTTTATTTGTTACTTTAAATACAGAATTTTATTAAGGATGTTATATTACCTAAGAAAAAAAAATTTAATAGTCATTTATATAGTTAAGATGACACATACTAGTAATATATAGTTGTAAATTATAATAGCCATTTATATAGTTAATATGTATAAAATAAGACCATTAATTATTAATAATATAGCTATTAATTATTATCAATAAATAATTAAGGTTTCAGTTCTCCAACGTTTAAAATCCGAGAACCGGTAGAGCCGGATATATATATATGCACAATGATATCAAAATTTCCATTTGGTTTAATGGTTAACACCTCACCTACCATATTAAAGGGTAGAGGTTCAAATCCTCTTGGCTCCCACTTTCTTTTTTTCTTCTAAACTTAACTCCTTCTCATAAATACTAAAAAAAAATTAAAAAATCCGGGTCAGAACCAGAACCGGCCCGGTCCGACCCGGAAAATTCAGAACCGGTCCGGTTCTGTCCTGGTCCAGAACCGGTAATTCCGGTCCAGTCCTAGCCCAAGAACCGGCCCGAACCAGACCGTGTACACCCCTAAACTTGTTGACAAAAAAAGAAAAAAGAAAAAGAAAGGTTATGGTGGGACTCATTATTGCGTATTATGCAAGTTTTTATTTCATAAAAAAATCCTTTTTATTTTTATACTTTTTTTATAATTTTTAGCATTATATAATATATGTACTTCAATGGGTCTGGGGCCATCGAAATGAAAAAAATAATAAAATATTTTTCTAACGAAGTTTGTCCCATTTTTTTTCACAGATTGGTATAAAATGAACAAACGAACTATTGTTAAGCACCGGATCGGTAAAAAGAAATGTTAGCACCTGAATTCTTTTTTAAAGAAAATAACCTTAAGCACCCCTAATGCGTCAAGCTACATATACGTTATTCATCCACATCTACATCCACATCCACATCCACACAAACAAAAACAAAAGCAGCATGGGAAGATGTAATACGTTATTCATTGCCGGACAAAATGAGAGGACCAAAATGTTAAATAATATCGGATGGAGGGAGTATATATGGTAGAACTATTAGCACCACAAGAGCAAACAGATGCATCCACGTTAACTGGTAGTGCATTTCATCTAAGCATCTAAAACTTGCGCATAATCGAAAACCTCAACCAAATAACGATGTGTAATACAAATAGTTAAATCGCAATATACAAGTCGAGCAATTCTGCTTACAGACTACAGTCGATATAATTAAGAAACACAACGATGAATGGCTGGCTTACTCGTTCCAGAGTGAGTAAGCTCATCCGGAATCACGCCTCTTCCCCACCCGCCTGCAACAATGAGCACAATTCTTAAAAGTAGAGGGATGATTAAATTTATGCTTGATTCTAGTCCAACCTCAAGTGTCTTTTCGACCTTTAAGGGCCTGAAAAACAACATGTAATGACTACATTTAACACTCATGCTTGGTTTAAATTTTCCACTGAATTCCTTTTATATGAAAATGTTAAATGGAATTATCTCAAGAACAATGCAACTCAGTGGAATTCATCTCACAAAATAAGATAAATATTTTAAAACAATATTGATTCCTGTTTTAGTTGAAGAAAATGAGAAACTCAACTGACATTTGCTAACTTTTTTTATAGGATAAATTAAATAAACCTATTACGGATAAATAATGATCTAATGATAACTGAAGCAGAAAGTCTTTAAGACAAAATTTCGCAGATTTTTATTAAATTTCTAAATGATCGGAAAAAAGAGGAGAAAACCCATTTAATACTTTATGTAAATATTGATTGACCTTCTAAGAAAGATAATATCTGTATCTAACAGCAAAAACGGAGAAAACTGTGTAGCAAAAGAACTGAACAACATTTGTGTGCTTTGAGCATAAATAAAGAGGAGAAAATTCAGTTATATCTAAACATTGTAGTTCATCATATTTTCATGCTCTCTTTGGCAATTTCTTAAATCTTATCCCGCAAGATATCATAAGCAAAACTCAGAGAAATGGTGGTCACCTCATTAGATGGAACTGCAGAATCAGATGATGACGAGTGTACTTCTGCATGCAGAGAATCCTTAGGAGAAACCTACAATGAATTTACAGCGATATCACTCGAGGCCAAAGGTTATAATTTTGCTATCTCCTTGAAGTATACAAGGACGATACCTGTTTTCCACCTGAAGTCTTGGATATTTCACCAATTCTGTCAAAGAAATTTTGCATGCTTGAAGTCATCCTAACTACCTGGGCTTCCATTGATGCATATTTTTGCTCCATGGCCTCCATTTTGTCTAGCATCTTGCTTACTGTGTCATTAGCTGATTGTTTCGCCTCTGATGCTATCTTCATCAGCTCAATACGGCCAAGTTTTTGACCCCAAAGATCAGTAGGGGTGGGACCCAACCCATACATGCGCACATGACCACACTTTTCATCCCCCATAACTTTGAAAAAGGCATCGTCACAGTCATCGCCAGCATGTGAAGTCTGCTGCATCTCGGCTTCTTGCTCACGGAGTTTTTCCTGAAAGAAAGAATAGTGTCCACACCATAAAGTTCAAGTAGTAACAAATCCCACCAACAATCAGAAAAACGAGGTCAATCTGCTCAGCTCTTAAATACATACAATTATTTCTGCCGTCTTCTCATTCACGGGCTGTCCATCCTTACGTGTATGAGTTTTTATGAATAGTTCAGCCCTTGTCGGTTCCTTCCCATCAGGCCTTTTTGCCCGCTGTCAACGCATTCAATAGCCTGCATGTCAACACCTAAATCTGCATGGACCAGTAAGTTTAAGAAAACTGAAATATAGTTTACCTCCTCTTCACGTATCCTTGCATAGCTCTTCTGTCCAGTTGTGTGGACTGTCTTCTGTTTTGCACGATTTTCCTTATTTTTAGCAGAACGCAACTACAAGCCGTGGTAATCATGTTTCAATTTTCATGCAACTATATACTACTAGTAAGTTTGAATCTTGCAATTAGTGTTTGCACATACCATGACCTTTTCAGAATTCCAATAAGATATAAGGATTGGCCATTGATCAGGGAGAACTCTTTCATCACGAACCTTAAGGCGATCTTCATCAGTCTTATAAGGATAATAATACTCAGCCTTCAGATTTGCTTTCCAGTTCCTCCATTTTGATGCAAGGGACTTCATTACCCAAGTCTTGCCAATAGGATCAATGTGAAATTTTGTCTATCAAGTAAAAGACGAAAACAACTATGAAAGGAAAAAGATCATGAACTGCTTGCTAATAAAAGTAGTGTTCCTACCTTTGTTAACAGCATTTTAAACTAAAGAGGTCCAACTACAACTTATCTTTTTCCAACTCGAAAAATAGAATGTTGCTTCTTATTACCTGGACAAATTGCCACATGTCTTCTTTGTTTTCATCAGGCATAGCAGACCAGTTCACATAAGTAAGGGGTGTCATCTCACCATTTCGTGCCACCGTTCCCAAAAAGGTACTTAACTTGGATGCTTCAGGGCCAACAGGTTGCCCCAGTTTGTTGACGGGGACAACTATTTGTTCGCTTTCATGTGTGTCCCACAAGTCACGGCACAGGGTGGGACCTCGAACTTTATTGCTCTTCCTTGTTTTCCTTGTGGACTGCTGTGGCTGATCTGACTGATCCTGGCTCCCTGACTTTGAGCTCTGCTGAGATAAGGAATGGCCAGAAACGAGTGAAATTTCAGGGTCAAGGCCAGTAGAGCTTGTCTGTGCACCACTTATGTTCCCCATCTTACTAGCATTTTCACATGCTACACAAAAGAACCGCAGAAGACAGCTTTGGAAATTAATAAAATGCCTAAACGCAACAAAGAAGGTTATAAAATACAAGGATGACAAGAATGTGTAAACTGTTGATGTGTAATGTAGCATGCCAGAAAAGGTAAACACTAAAGAAAAAATCAGAGAGGAAGAAACTGTAGCAAAAAGAAAACAAAAATTGTGTCCAAATCCAACATAACACATGAAACTCGTTGGTACGTGGTACTATTGATTGTTTCCAGTGGAGACTTCTCATAACATCTAGGTAGTATTTAGATAACAGCAATATAGAAACACAAATATAGATTATACATCTAACAATGACAGTTCTTCATTCAATTCATAAGCTATTCAAAGATCATACCAGCACTAGAAATATCTGCACTGGGCACCGGCTGGGAGGTTTGTGGCTGCTCAAAGCCTGTCCGACGTTGACATGATCCAGTTGGATGGTTGTGGTTTTGCCGTAGCTGATGGAGCTGCTGTTCACTTTGGTTAACAAAAATGGGGTCCACAGGACACCTGGTTGCAGAATAATCGTGATCTACAAGAATGAAATATGTTACAAAAAAACGGATAATAAGTTACAAAAATTAGTGTTGCAATTAAGCATGAAACAAGTTATAAGAAAACATATTATAAATTAAAGCAATTCAAGAGAGTCTGGCCAGTCTGGGTGGCCAATAAGTATGGTTCTTACTAAAAAGCCAAAGCTAACACTAAAAATGACTCCTCGTGTTATTGCTTCAATAGTTCAGGACTATTCAAAATATGGTTTATCCTTTGTAATTGGGTGATTAATTCAACAAAAACCTAGGATGATGCTTAGTTTTCTCCCTTTCCTTTTGCTTTAAAATTCCCTTTTTCTAAGATACCCAAATACTGTTTACAGTCAGTCATCAAAACAACCTTAAGTTCCTAGATGAACTCTTGAACAACTCACAATCCCATCCCCATCAATCCAGAACCTAAATGACCCTAAACCTTACAAAATTCCCTCTTGCATCAGTTTGGTATCCAAGCAAAACTTCAGTTGGACTACTACAGTTGAGATCTCAATAATGAGATGTATTGGCATAGTAAGGTGTTTTTCTTTATAGCAATATAAATGGGTATGCTTATATATACACAATGTTGAGGGAGTATGGATTTTTTTGGTGGTTTCTCCATTTTAGGAGGTAACAGGTTTTTTTCTTTCCTCTTCTCTGCAAAGAAAGAGAAAAGTTTAATTGCAGAAAGGATCATTAGACTCCCATACTGGCAAAGAATGAAAAAGGGAAGAAACGTGTGGATAGTTTTTGAAAGGAAGAGGGAAAATAACATTTTGTGCAGGAATGACGAACAAAGAAAACGTATATTCTTCAACATTTTATCAACTGGTATTGAAAGAATAAAATGGGAGCTAAATTTGGGACCTTTCTCGTCACATGCGCGGCATGTTGCCATCGTGAAATAGATAGCACCCTACATTGAAGGGTTGCAATTTGTTTAGGGACTGAAATCCAGAAATTTTTGTTCAAAGACTCTTTTGAGTTTGACTAGAAATTCAGGGGTTGGCAATACATAGCCCTTAAAGGATGCTCTGTCCAATCAAAGTAAAGAAAGAAATTGAAATTAAGGTTTGACGCAGTAGAATAAAACATTTCCAGACAAGAATTAGGAATGGTATCCACATATTGGTCCATTTTTTCCTAAAATATCAAATTAGTTGTTTTCTCCCGACCTTCTTTAACATCTAGGGATATGGACTTAAGAAAGGCCAAAAATCATGAAATTTGTAGCATATGGCATGTCATCATTTCCATCATTAATTACCTTAAACTTCAATATTTTGAAGTGGGTGATAAAGCGAGAAAGCATAGATAAAATACATAATATTTGAAGTTAGATGCAAGGGCAATGGAAATATAAGTACCAGTGTTTCCTGAACTAGGTAACCTAAGAAACTTAAGCTTAATCCAACTGAAAGTCATGCTTGAAATCTATGTAAATCATAGTTATGAGAACCATACCAGACACCGAAACCACTCAAGCTCTTGGGTCAATGGTTCAACCAGATTTGACCATTGGATCAATAGAATATAAAAATATACTTATATTTATATCATAGAAATACAAAAAAAATAAAAAACCATGTTGAACAGGTTTAACTGGCCATGTCGACCAGTTCAACCGTCTAGGTCGACCGGGTTGATCAGTTCTTCCTATTCATCTGCATTTGTGACAAGAAACGAGACCAATGGGTTTGAGCCCTAGATCACTAGTCAGACAGGCCAGTGAGGTCCGGTTTTTATAACAATGATGCAAATGAAGACAAATAGAGAACAAAGAATCAAAACAAAGAGAGGATTTGCCTCATGTATATTTTTTGTAACCATGTGTAACTGAGACGAAAGTTATACCTGCACGATTACTGTATGTGCCATCCTGTGACGGGGAAACTAGTGCTGGTTGGGTGGCATATGGGTGTGGCTGATTGAGTTGATATGGCTGGTTGTTGCTTAATGGGGGCACCTGAGGCTGGGTTTGGTGGGTGCCGCAATTATCCTGTCGGGCTTGAGTGCCTACTGCCAAGTTCGTTGTAGAAATGGAATTACGTTTGCTATGCCGCATAGCACGATTACTAGGAAGCACCAGGCAATTATGTTCCACTAAAAGATAATTAAGCAAAGTTAGTAATGAATACAATATCCAAGATACATGCACAATAAAGTTGGAATTAAATTAGATGGAACCATGACATAAATTCAATATCAAGCAAAAGCAATGATAGATGTTGTAGCATGAAAATGAATAAATGAGGCCAACAAGTTAAATGCAGAAGACCTGCCATTAGTAAAGAATTTGCATCAATCATGTCTCTATTATCATTTTATGCATCTGTATACTTACAATTGGTACCAGACTGAAATTGTATAGGCTCTATTGGTTGGGTAGTGCATGGCTGAGGTTGTTGGAAATGATACGGTTGATTGTAGCTTGTTAAGGGAACCTGAGATTTAGGGTGGATAGTACCAAAATTACCATGTTGCATCTGGCTTCCTGCCATGTGATTCACTGAAGAAATAGAGTTATGTTTTTTCTGCTTCTTACAGTGCTCATTAGAGTATGCCAAATGAGAATTCCCTGCAGAAAGATTCAATGATAAACAACAATGTATCAATACCTCAGTCCAAAGTCTCAAATGCTAAATATTCTAGCATGCAAAATCAATTAGAACTAAAGACAGTGACTTTGCTGTGCAGTAATACAAGTGTAAACAATATGAAAACAGAAATAGGGGGCACATGACCTAATAATCACACAGCTGCCATAAATATGAAACATGCATCTATAATATTATAAATGTTCATGTTGTTTTATTTTAGCATAATGCACCTTGACGATTACAGTTTGCTTGTAAATGAGAAAATTGTTGCTCTTGTATGGTTCTTTGATGAAGATGAAAGTCATGTGACTGATATGGATTGCTGTAGGTTGGTAAAACCACATCAGACTCCAGCTCAGGATTATCCTGCTGCACCTGACAGACACTGCCTACCATACAATTCACCATAGACATAGCATTGTGTTGGCTACGCCTTGTAGCATGATCATTAAAGGTCTCCAAATGAGAATGTCCTACAACATTAAAATCGATAAACAAAACTTTAAGAATTAGATACAGATAAAAGAAACGCATATTAACAATTCAAAGACATAAAGATGAGAACAGCATATAACTTGCACAAATCAGCCAAGCACAGATAAAACTAGATTTATGGAAAGTGGCTTACACATTGGTTAACCTTATTGTACACATGAGAAAATTGACTAGTCACAGTAACAGAGAAAACTAATAGGATGAAAACAACTAATTGTTAAACCAAAGACCTCCGGTGTAGTAATATAAATTAAAAGTCAAGGGGCTATGGAAAAACTAAACAGTACAAATGACTGCGCCAAAAGATCAATCAATTTCCAGAATAGCTGATATTTGAATCAGAACGTCCTCAAGTTGCTGCCCTCTACAGCCATGAAAGAATCTTTAAAAACAAATAGTTATTCACAGTTTGCATCTGAAAAACATTCTCAAGTAGCTGAACCTTCTAGACTCCTACATCTACTCGAGAAACAAAATTAGTTTCCATGGAAATCGGAAGGTTTCCTTTCAAGTTACATACCAACCTCCTCAAAATGCTGCTTTCACGACTGAATAAGTGCATTAGGATCTCATGTATGCAAGTGACGCATTCAGTTGTTTCAGGGGACTTGGCAGTTCCAGGGCAGATGGGCTATATTTGGTGCTGCTTTCACGACTGAATAAGTGCATTAGGATCTCATGTATGCAAGTGACGCATTCAGTTGTTTCAGGGGACTTCGCAGTTCCAGGGCAGATGGGCTATATTTGGTTTCAGTGTCGCTAAACTGTCGAGTACATTCTCCCACATCATTTTATTGAGAGCAGATTTTTCTCACCTTCAGAATCTAGTAACTTTTAAACATTAGAAAGAGTTAGGGTGATTCCTGGGCATGGGTGACAACGTTTATCAATATCTGGACTATAGCTTTTTGTGATTTAATAAAGCTCAAATGCAAGTAGAAATGGGGCACACTAACGTCACAAGAAAACTTGCATGTTTGCAAGCAGGCTGCTTTGAGGAGGAAAGTGCAGAAGTGACTCGAATTGGCATTCAATCCAGATAGAGGAAAATAAATTCTTGCCATTGTTTTTTAGTTTTTCGGGTTGCATAATGAACACCATGATCTTACACGACTATTTTGGAGAAAAAGAACCTCAAGCTACATTCCATTGTATAGAAACAGCTAGCTTAATGAACTTTCTTCTTCATGAACCTGCGCCACTGCATTCTTATGCAATAAAGCCCTCTGGTTGAAGACTGTTGGTAGGCGGTATGTAGCTATGTGGAGATATGTAGCACATCTACCTGCCAAAAGTTTAGGAAGATATCCTGCCCCTTTCACTCCGTCAGAATGGTTGATAGATTCTTTTTCCCATTTTCCAGATAAAGAGAAAGAAAAACAGACAATCCTATGTTCTTCCCAACTCGATGACTACTCAATATTTCATGATTGAAGCAATTACATTTGACTGCAACATAAAAGAAATGTTTTCCCAATATAAATCATAAAATGTAGTAACACATAATTAGATTTGTCTAAGTATCTCATAGAAAAGGCTTCGCTTACCGGATATTAAGATCCGACAGAGTGAATCAGATATCAGAAAATGAGGGCTTTAGCCAGAATATTACTTGGGCAGTTCTTACTAGGGATAATGCCAAACAGTTTAAAGATCTCAAATGAGAAACCTGACTCGATGTGTGAAAAGGCTGTGTGATGCGAACCCTAGTACGCATCGCACGCATGCCGCACCTTCACGCGTGCCCTTGCCGCGCCTTAGCCCAATGACGCGCCAACACAGCAAGCGCCTGTCCAGCCAGCTTTCTTTGTTCCGACATGACGAGATTCAGCGCGAGGCTACGCTGGACGAGTCAGTATTACGCGTGCACACGCCACGCTTAGTGATGCTGCTGGTCGCGCTGCCAAGTCAGACTTGGGAAATAATTGCCGAGCTCCAGCCGAGTTACAAGATAGTTTCAAGGGTCTAGAAGAGGCTGGAGGAGTTTCAAGTCAAACGCCCGACGTGTTTGGGAGAATTGCCGAGCGGGTCAACACATGCGCAAGTCCTAGCGCACCAAGGACTTCGACTTGAGGAGGGACGCGCTTTGCGCAATTCTACCGTGCGTAGGATTGCTTGGGTCTACTAATACACTTAGTACAAGTATTATAATTAATTTAATTAATTATTTCAGCTTTTGTACAAGTCGAATTCTTGTTTAGATAGTAGTTCTATTTCTCGTAGGATTTGTATTTCTTGCGCCTATTTAAGGCAGCCGCTTGCCTTAATAAAATCAGATTTTTTTTGCCAAAAATCTGAGTTAAACCACTCTGAAAATTAGTCTCATAAGAACCTTGAATCCTTTGAGTCCGAACACTCGAAGAACAACTCAAGTAAATCGAAAGTTCACCCCCCATTGTTCGACTATCTAGGTTGCTAACCAATTGCAGGTTAGAGGGTTAGAAGTTCGATCAAGAACCTCATACGCGTAGCTAGGTTGGCTAGACATCACGATTTAGCAGGGTCAGCGCTCGTTTGAGTTTATCCAAGTACTTCCGCAGGAAATCAACACTTGAACAACGATCGCATAAGGAGAAACGGTCCAAGCCTAGGAAGGATCGTATCAGTTGGTAGCGGAGCAAAGGTTGTTCAAGCTTGGTAATTTTAATTGCTTTCTTTTTTTTTTATACATTCTTGAGTCGATTTACTCTAGTCCGGAGCTAAATCATCATTCATCCATCTAGTTGTATTTTCGTTTGATATATAGTTAAAAAAAAATCAAAAATCACAAAAAAAAATGTCTCAAGAGTCAGGAAACAAAAGTATCAAGGAAACAGAAGACAAGGCTGAAGAGATCGACATGCCTATCCGAGATCTCCTTCTCCAAGTCTTGGCCCGAATGGACAAGATGGAAGCATGCAACAACCCTAAGTCGGAGGAGCCATCGGATGAGAAGAAGGCGACAGCCACGCCCCACATAACCCAAGTCCTAAACCCACAACGCGCAGCTCACCTCTATGACATGGGACCAAAGGAAGACAAGCCGGGTCTGTTTAATAATTTACCCGAAGGTTTTGCTGGCGAGGGGAATGAAGACCGTCATTTTGTGTTGCTTGGGAATAATGAGAGCAGCGGCGCACGCCAACGCAAGCCCAGCGCATCAATGAGGAGCGCCTAGCGCGTCGAGCGCAAAGGCGAATGGAGCGCGAGCCCGAGGATGATGAGCAGTGGCACCAAGCGCCCCGTATGCATTGGAATGATGCGTATGAGGAAGATGAGTTCTTTAGGCGTGACCGAGCTAATGAGCGGCGGCCTAGAAGAGAAGACCGAATTGATGCTAATCTCAATAGCATCAAGCTCAAAATTCCACCGTTTGATAGCAAGGACGACCCCGATGCATACTTTATTTGGGAGCAGAAGATTGAATCGATCTTTTTACTCCACAATTATTCTGAAGAGAAGATCCGCTTAGCAGCCGTTGAATTCCATGGCTATGTCGTACATTAGTGGGAACAGCTTCACAAGCTCAAGCGTCGAGCAAACGCTCCACCCGTTCGGACATGGGAAGAGATGAAGCGAGAGATGAGGAGGCGCTTCATCCCAACGTATTTTCAGCGGGACCTTTATCAACGTTTGCAATCTATGTCCCAAGGGACTTGGTCAGTAAGCGAGTACTTCAACGAGCTAGAGATTGTGCTAGCAAGAGCACAGATTGAAGAAGTGGAAGAGGCTACAATGGCGCGCTTCTTTAATGGCCTAAGCCGTGACATTGCCAACAAGTTGGAGTTGGTGTACTATGGGTCCTTAGAAGAGATGTTCCACATGGCAATCAAGATAGAGAGGTAGACCAAGACTAGAGTCACCTACTCTAATTCGGGTTCAACCGCGACTAAGACACAAAGTTGGAAGAAGTCGCAATGGAGCAAGGAAGACAAAGGGGTCCGCGCACCGCCTAAAGTCTTGCCATATGATTACAAGGGACCCGGCAGCAGCACCAATCCTTCTAAGCCACATAACAGCAGCACCAACACAGCACCTAACAGGCCCTCTACTAAAGATATAGTATGCTTCAAGTGCTCAGGAAGGGGACACAAGCAATCCGATTGCCCTAACAAGCGTTTTTTCTTAATACGCGAGAATGGTGAATTGGCATCCGAAGATGAGCAAGAGATTGAAAGGGACGATGAAGGCACTAACGAGGACAGTGACTCGGACGAGGTTGTGATCAACTCGTTGTCCTTAGTGACGAGGCGCAGTCTTAGCGCGCAAGTCAAAGAAGAGGCGCATGGAGACGAGCAGCGGGAAAACTTGTTTCACACCCGTTGCTCCATGATCATAGACAACGGGAGTTGCACTAATTGTTTGAGCACAATGTTAGTCCAGAAGTTGGGACTGACTACCATACGCCACCCAAGGCCATATTCGCTACAGTGGATGAATAATGACAGCGCCATTAAAGTGAGCCATCAAGCACTCGTCTCATTCGCAATTGGGAGGTACAAGGATGAGATCCTCTACGACGTAGTGCCTATGCATGCGAGTCATATTCTGTTGGGACGGTCGTGGCAATTTGATAGATCAGCCGTCCATGATGGCCGAACCAACAAGTACAAGCTAGTCAAAGACGGCAAGAGATACTCACTTGCGCCTTTGACTCCAACACAAGTGTTCGAAGATGAACAATGGCTTGAGAAAGCCCGTGCCGAGTGGGAAATTGCTAAGAAGCTCAAGGAAAACGAAGAGGAAGACAAGATTAGCCCAAGCGAACTGAAGATTGGCGGGAAGAAAACAAGTCTCTATGCCCTAGTACGCATCGCATGCATGCCGCACCTTCACGCGTGCCCTTGCCACCCCTTGGCCCAATGACGCGCCAACACAGCAAGCGCCTGTCCAGCCAGCTTTCTTTGTTCCTACATGACGAGATTCAGCGCGAGGCTACGTTGGACGAGTCAGTACTGCGCGTGCACACGCCGCGCTTAGTGACGCTGCTGGTTGCGCCCAGCGCGCACGCTAGCGCCTACGGAACGGACGCCCGAGCCAAGTCAGACTTGGGAAATAATTGCCGAGCTCTAGCCGAGTTACAAGATAGCTTCAAGGGTCTGGAAGAGGCTGGAGGAGTTTCAAGTCAAACGCCCGACGCGTTTGGGAGAATGGCCGAGCGGGTCAACGCATGCGCAAGTCCTAGCGCACCAAGGACTTCAACTTGAGGAGGGACGCGCATTGCGCAATTCTACCGTGCGTAGGATTGCTTGGGTCTACTAATACACTTAGTACTAGTATTATAATTAATTTAATTAATTATTTCAGCTTGTACAAGTCGAATTCTTTGTTAGATAGTAGTTCTATTTCTCGTAGGATTTGTATTTCTTGCGCCTATTTAAAGGCAGCCGCTTGGCTTAATAAAATCAGACTTTTTTTTGCCAAAAATCTGAGTTAAACTGCTCTGAAAATTAGTCTCATAAGAACCTTGAATCCTTCGAGTCCGAACACTCGAAGAACAACTCAAGTAAATCGAAAGTTCACCCCCCATTGTTCGACTATCTAGGTTGCTAACCAATTGCAGGTTAGAGGGTTAAAAGTTCGATCAAGAACCTCATACGCGTAGCTGGGTTGGCTAGACATCACGATTTAGCAGGGTCAGCGCTCGTTTGAGTCTATCTAAGTACTTCCGCAGGAAATCCACACTTAAACAACGATCGCATAAGGAGAAACGGTCCAAGCCTAGCAAGGATCGTATCACTGTGGTTACCAAATATTAAGATCCAGCAAGGTGAATCAGAAATCAGAGAATAAGGGCTTTAGCCAAAAGATATTTTGTTCAATGCTTAGTAGGAATAATGCCAGAAAGTTTGAAGTTCTCAATTGAGAAACCTGACTCGATGTGTCGATGTGTGCAAGATATGACAATTGGATTACGTATCAGACAAATGAAGACAAGTTCAAGTTACACTCTGATATTTTGAGTAGGTAAAACAGAGGCTAGGCACCAATCAAGTTTCCACTCATGCCCCCAGCTTGAATGTACAAGAGTAGGCAAAAGCATTTAAATGCATGCATTTTGTTTGCAGCCTTATTGACCATAAGATCTAAAAATAACACTAAAGTAATTCTCAAGCGGACCAGTAGATTTCAAAAGTAAAACAGAAGGAACTTGTGCAAAAATTATTTCCTACCACAAAAGGTGGTAGCATGTGCTAATGAATTGTGTAGTAACTAGCTAAGCAATGTGAAATCATAAGAATCAAAATGGAGAAGGGCATCATGAAATCCATACCAGTAGTTTTTCCTGGAAAATCACATTGCAATCCAGCTGCAGTCCAATATCTCAAAAACTTCTTCTTCACCATTTTCATAAGGTACACAATGTAATCCCCCTTCTTGTTATACTTGAGACAATTATCCCAAATGTGACGCACATCATTGTACACATCCTCTGCGTTTGCGTACTTCAGTCCATTTCGAAGATTGTTGCATATTGTTCCAAAATCCATTGGTGTGTCAATGACATCAAAATAATCCTGCAGGCATTACAGCCCATGCCAAATAAGAATGAGAGAGGGACCAGTCTGTGAGATATTATCATATATTACAATGCACAGCTACAAAAGAAATGTTTAAAAAAAAATGTGCAGTACTGCTAAGAAGCAATGGTCATTTTATGAATTTGAGCACCAAAAATCATAAACGATGGTAACAATAAAACTACAAAGCATCTATACCATTAATTGCAGTTCAGTGAAGGTTGGAGAAGCAGAAAAGTCCTCGAGTCATAAGGGAAGGTTGTCAGGTTTATCAAGATAAATGCAACAAATTAATTCTTCTCATAAGCATATACTTGCAAACTATTCGCAAACACGTCATATATGAGCACTAGAAACACAAGAAGCCATTACACTTTTATTTGTGTCATAGTAAGTCAGTTAGGTCTAACAGGCTTATATATCAAGTTTGCTAGACTTTCAAAACTAATGAAAAAGTGAACTACTGAAGGATGGAAGCATCCACCTTCTTGTCTAAGTTGGAAGGAAAATCCTAAAAGAATGTTGCACATTGATGCTTCAGGAATGACCCATGCCAAATAGAACAAGACAAGACAAGATAACATAAAGGAACTAATCCACCCGGTCACATACCTGAGCTGTAAGATGCTTCTAACGTACATAAACTTATCCAGTGCAACTAGCTACAGAAATTTAAACTTACCGGTATTCCCAAAGCAGCTGGATCTACAGGAGAATTGAAAGATATAGCCTCTTCCATTTCCATTACCTTCTTAACCACCTTGAAGAGAAAAAAAAAATATCAAATCAAATGCAGCAAGCACAAAGACGTGAACATTATTCAGAAAAAAAGCTTAACACAGGAGCTCCTAGAATGCATAAAACTCCAAAAGGAAGAACATCGCAAGCCTAAGTAAAAAATTAAAAAAATACATATATAACACATACTGCAAAACAAGCTTTCAATTCATCCTTGCTATAACGGGGATCCTGAAGTAGAACCTCCGGCTGTTTTCCATTGCTGGATGAAGCATTCATCACGTTTGATGAATTGTCCTGCATATACACACCATTTTTTGACTCTTTCCCAGTTTTAGAAGGACGACTACGCTTTCTAGTAACTTTTTGTCCTCCCTTATCATATGCTGATTCACCAGAGTTACCACCAACACGGAATCGCCCACCACTTCTGCTCAATGATGCTTCTGATGCACCTGAATCTGACCCAGAATCAAAATGAGACCCATTGGCACCAAGCTCACTAAATCCAGTACCTTGTTTTGCATTTTCATCAACAGGATTAGGTTTTCTAAGTCCAGAACTTTTCCTGGCATTTTTATCAGTGAAATTAGGTTTGTTAATACCAGAACTTCGTCTGGTATTTCGGTCAACAATATTGGCCAGGTCAATGCCTTGTCTGGCATTTTTGTCAACGAAATTCAAGAATGCTTCTTCATTGTCATTGACTGCAATAGGCTTTTCTTTCACAGGTTTTTTGCATGCACGTTTTTTCTTTCTCGGCATTGCCTTCCTCCCAGAAACAAAAGCTTCTGCAGCTAACTTGCTTTGAACTGAAAAATATATAATAATATTAACACATGCAGGTGAACTTACTGATATCATGTTAGTAATGCGTAGAGCATGACCAAACTTTAGCATCGTCAATCCAATATTAAAGGAAATTGCAGAAAGTTACAAACAACTCTCTTTAAGAAATCCGGTGCCCAGAAATAACAAACTTACCTAAGGTTTCCTAAAAATCCATTAACCTATGCAAGTTAAAATGGATTTATAAACTATGAAAAAGAACGTTCCAATATCCACTTAAGTGGCCTGAGCCACTTTTACATGGGCTGTTTTTCCTCTGCAAAATTCAATGGCCAAAACAATTGTTTTAAGGAAAATACACGTTTCTGTTTAACCATCAAGGAAAAAAGAAATGGTGGTTTTCCTAAAACAAACAGGTGCTCGAAAATGGGGTTTCAAAATCATCTCAAACTTCCATAGCCAACAACAATTTAACTCATTTAAATATGTCAGCTAACACTAAAAACACAAAAATGATAACAAACCCTTTGATCAAGCAGCTAAAATAAAAATCCATCGTAGAAAGGGCAGAAATGTCATGAATATTCAGGGGAAGCAGAAAACATAGAGATCTAAAGGGAAGAGCGAGTGAGATATATACATATACCTTTACTAAATCTCTGGTTACAATTAGGGTTTAGAATATTTTGTTGCTTCAGCTGCAACTACTCTGCTAGCACTTGACACCTCTTTCACCAGTTCGCCGTGGAAAGTAGGAGAGTAACCAGATTTGTTATCGTTAACCAAAGAACTGCCGCTTTTTTTTTTCTTATTACTATAACGAAACGACGTCGTCCACATTTAATTTCTTCTTATTTTCCTAAATACTACTTTGATCAGCTGCTTTGTTTTTTCCCGATTGATATTCATATACTCAAAAGTCCAACTGGAAAAAGAATTTCTCAAGTGAGCATTGTTGATTTGAGATATGATAGAATGAGCATTGATTTTTTGTCAGGATGCAAGCTTCTCGGACAGCATAAGCTTCTGCCATACTGCCACCATGATGGAAGTCACCTGCATCGTGAAAGAAAGATCATCACTAATTACTCTGTAAAATCCCTACCAGTGACGAATCTAGAAAAATTTCTCAATGGGGAAATTGTTATCTAATTTTCCTAGCAAAATACTAGTGAAAGATTTTTTTCTTTAATTATTTTAACTATGTAAAATTAACTGTATGTTTTCTGTATTGTTATTTATATACTAGGCATAGGGATGACAATTCCGTCCGCGGATATGAATATCCGTCCAATATCCGCAATTGTGGGTGGATATTACCCATAAATTATGGATATTTTACGAGTATGGATATATCTGCACCCGTAAAGTACGGGTATGGATGTGGATATGTATAGTACTTACCCGCTCCAATACCCGCACTAAATACCCACAATATAATTAATTCAATATATATAATATATAAGACACTTATTGTAGAACCTAGAAGAAGCTAGTTTGATAATTTCTTTCACCACGAGGCTTTCTAATAATGAAACATTATATAACCATTTTTTTAATAAAAAAATAAAATTTAAGGTTAATTTTCTTTTCTACCAATTATAATCCACGTGATGATCCTTCCTCAAAATAACACTATAGTATTTATTTATCTTTGGAAAAAAAGCATTGCTTCGTACTTCTTTAAATTTATGAAACGGCTCTAAACTCGTGAGTCTTATTTTTTTTTTTTATTTTACAATTTGAATATACTTTCTTTTGGGGCTTTTAAAATAAAAACAAATGGTCAAGTTTTTATTTTCTCTAAAATCAGGTTTTTGTTTATTTGCAAACGAAAAATAAAAAATCATGTTGGAATAGTGTATCGTATTATTGTGTGGTATTGTTATTAAATTAGATTGATTTATTTTATATATTAATTTGATTGAAATTTGAAATTCAAATAAATTTGCGGATATTCGCGGATATTCGCGGGTTATCCGCGGGTATAATTACTCTTCCTTTACTCGCTCCATATGGATGCGGGTACGGTTATGGATTACCAGCAAATTTGCGGGTGCGGGCATGGATAGTGTTTACCCGTTCCATACCCGCCCAATTGTCATCCCTATTATATACTAACAAATATTTGTTTCTTGATGGTTTTGTTTCTTCTATATATGTAAAAAAAATTATGCTACAGATACTAATACTTTTATTAACTTTATATTAAAATTACATGTGTTATGTTCACATTCACGTGGTAATTATTTATTTAAATAAAAATAAAAATATAACCTAATTAGAAAGGGATAAACTCTAATCATACCTTAACACATCAATTAATACAACTTTGTAAAATAATTATTCTCCCAAGCATTATTCTAAAAAAAATCCTTTGCAAAGAGTACAACTTTTTTTTCTAAATACAATTATAAAGTGATAAATCACGTATATAAAATAGTATATACTAATGAGTTAAATGTAATTAAGTAAATATATAAATAATTTGGAAACTTGTATCTCTAAATTTTGTTTTCTATAGATAGTTTAAATGTAACAAATAAAAATTAAAGTAATGATTAGGGCTGAACATTTGACTCGTCCAACCCGCCCAACTCGTCAACTCCAACCGACCCGACCCGTCAAAAGCTAAAAAATCGCCAACCCGCCCATTTACAGATACATAACCGACCCGCTCATTCAGTAGCGGGTCGGTTCGAGGGTCAATTTTACATATATTGCAAAATAACCGACCCGACCCGACCCTAATCCTAACCCTAAGTATATAAGCATCTCTTTCTCCTTTCTTTCGTTTTAGCCGCTCCTTTCTTTTCTTTTCTTCTCTTCTTCCTTCTTTCTTCTTCCTGGCTCTCCCTCTCCAAACTGCCATCACCATAACCACCTCACCACCGCCGAACCACCTCACCGCCACAATCTCTTCACCCTCTCGGCCTCCTCCACCATCACCACCGCCGAACTTTCCAACCACAGTCACATCACCGTCGAACCGACCACCGCCCAAACCACCAACCACCGTCGAACCACCAACCACCGCCGAACCACCTCACCGCCACCAAACCACCCGCCAAAACCGGACCGACGGCGTGCAGAATGATCAATATCTCAGTCTCATCTTTCTTATTTTCTGATTTTCTTCTTTTTTTCTTCTTTTTTTCTGTCGATTTGTATTTTGCATTTATTCTCCCGATTCCCTGAAACGGGTTTAATTTATGTACGAGTTTGATTTATGTTTGTTTGGTACGGATTGTATTTGGTTTTGAATCTTGATTTTGATTTGGGTGGCCGAAGGTGTTGACGGCTAGGTGGAGAATATATTTTGGTTTTGTGTTTTAGGGTTTATTGGCTGTGTTTTTTGTTAATGGTTTTTTTTTGTTAAGCCCGGCCCATCATTTAGGCCCAGAAATATAACCGCCAACCCGCGGATAACCGATCCGACCCGCCACACCCGCGAACCCGCGGTTATATATAGTTATAACCGACCTGCTAAATTTCGGGCGGATCGGTGACGGGTTGGGTTTATAACCGATCCGACCCGACCCGTGAACACCCCTAGTAATGATGAACACTTGAGTATGGTGACGGAAAAGTAAAGTAAAGTTGGTGAAATAAAAAAAAAATACATGTTAAAATAATATAAGGATTTTATAATTTTAAAAAATTAGAATTATTAATTGAATCATTTTCATTATAAGTTTATGTTTTAGGTTATTCACATTTATAGTTGGTGCGAGTGGTTTAGCGCTCTCACTCTTTAAGGAAAAAGTTATAGATTCAATTATTTTGTATGAACTTTTTTCCTATGAGTATTTTACTTTTTAGGGTTGACCAATGTACACACTATTAGTTATAGTTTAGTGAGTTGGTACCGATTCAAACTTCAAAATTGTAGATTTTTTTAAAAAAAATTATTAAACTCATAAGTAAATTTTTTATTTTAGTGGGGACGAGTATATTTTTTTCCATCGCCCCCCACTGTAGATGCACCGATGGTCCCTAGCTACAACACCAATGTCCATCAAACTTTTAGCGCCAAGGTCGCAGTTGAGACCACCTGTGATTAGAGGCGCCAACACTCCCATTCAGAACAGGCTCTGCCACCGCAGTTAACTTTGCACCAGGAGACGATTTCTTAAGGCTTGAGGGTTGTCTTTTCAAGAACCTTCAAATTCCTGCTTTCCATAGACCCCACAGGAACCATTTAAGGGTGCAGGGCGACTTATAGCAGCCCCCTGCTTTTAGCACTCTCAACACTTTGTCTCACCAAGAACCCACCGAGTCCCGGTGCTCAAGGTTCATATACCCAATATTGCTTCCAAACCAGAGCGATCTAGCTATTCCACAACGGAAAAACACATGCTCTGCAGTCTCCTTCTCACCGCACCTATCTTAATTCCCCAGATCCTATCATTCCAGCTAAGATCAGCAATAATAGAAGAAGAGATCGAGGGGTCAGAGGCATCTCTGTCTTTAATAAACAATCTATAAACAATCTTTAACACCCTAACCCACATAAAATTTGGTTTTGGCAAGATTCTCCAGGCAACTTTTACTATGAGAGCTTTATTAAAGATCCCCTTGTCCTTCATACCCAACCCACCCTCCATCTTTGACTTTGTTACTTTCCTCCGATCAACCCAAGCCATTTTAATTTTTCCATTCTTCTCACCCCACCAAAACCTCCTGATAGCTGCAGAAATACTGTCACTAAAAGCAAGAGGGAGCCTAAAGCATTGCATAACATAAGATGAGTAACAGTAGGGCTGGACGTCTTGATCTTTAATCCACTTAAATCACCTCTATTTTCAGTAGCACTAAGCCTCTTCGATAATGCTTCTTCAACAAGAAAGAATAGATATGGGGAAAGAGGATCCCCTTGGCGGAGACCGCACTTGAAAAAAAAGTTGGATGAACGCTTCCAATTGATGAGAATCCAGTAGGAGACGGTGGTGACACGTGACACACCCAATTTATCCATTTTCCACAGAACCCTAGCCCCCTCAACACGACCCCCATAAAGTTCCAATCGACCCTATTGTAGGCTTTGTTCATGTCCAATTTGATGGCCATGAAATGATTCTTTTTCATTTGGGGAAGTTCTTAGATAAGGAAAGACTTTGTGAGCCACCATATTAGAAATATAAATGGGTAAAACATTAAGTCCATAGTACTCTTAAATTTTAGTCACTAATGTTTTGTTTCACAAATTTTAGTCTTTAATATATTGTAACATATTAAATTTTAGTTATTGCAGTTATAATTTTCATCTGAATCCCATCGGCATTGTAGACATTAAAAGTGCAAACCATCTTAAAATATACGGTCCAAATTATAAAGAGTCACGAAACTCATTCACCAAAATCCATGAGACTTATTTGGTCGAGGCCCATCAACAAACTCATATTTGGAGGGACTAAAACTCATCTAATATTTTATTAATTTGATTAAATGTCAAATTAAGTGATATTCAATTACTAATTAATATGTAAATTAATTAATAACGACGGTTACAATTTGGACCAATGAGATGAAGACACATGTCATCTTTCCAATTCCAAAATCACCCTTGTGAGCCTATAAATAGAGGCTTCATCAGAAGGTGAAGGGAGGAGATTTTCTTGGAGAAAAGAAGTGCTGCGAAGATCAAGAACTGAAGCAGATCGTCTTCAAGAAAGAAGGAGAAGCCACAAGTTGATTCAAGGCCAGTTTTCTCTCAACCACATCAAATCAAATCAAGAAGAAGCCACAAGCTGATTCAAGGCCGGTTTCTTCTTAAATCAAATCAAGGAGGAGCCACAAGATGATTCAAAACCGGTTCTTCTCAAATCAACCGTAGGAGCCACAAGCTGATTCAAGGCCGATTTATTCTCAAATCAACCACGGATTACAAGCTGATTCAAGGCCAAGTCCGTCAATCACCAACTCAAGTTCAAATCCAAATATGGAGTGAAGACCGATTCATTAATCAGAGGAATCAAGAGAAGAAAAACCACTTTTACTCTATATTCAACATTTGTAATTTGACACGTGTAATTTTCTCCTATTTTAGGAAAAATTGTATGTACACGCATATTGAAAAATGGTTTTTTATATTAAAATATTATTTATAAAAAATTCAGAAAAATGAGATCAAATTTTTTTCTTATAATATTTTTTAATAATTAAAACCAAGATAGATAGAAGAAAGTAAAAATTATAAAAAATACAAAAAATAGTATAAAAACATAAAAATATCATAAAATATATAAAGAATTTTGTAAAAAATGTGGAAAATTTAAAACTAGAGATGGATTTTTTTTTGAATTTATTAATAATTAATTATAACTATTAAATCTCGTGAATAAAATTTTAAAAGGATATATAAAAGATTCAGAAAACTTATAATTTTATAATTTATCACTTTCTCTTATTTTTCTTATTTTTTTAATTATGAAAAATATTATCAAAAAAAAGTTCAATCTTCGTTTTTTATATTTTTTTATATTTTATGATTTTTTATAAATTTTAATATAAAAAATTATTTTTAATACACCATTAAGGTTTCTAACGGAAATTCTAACAGCATGTACTAAAGTTTAAGACGTTTCGATATATCAGAAACTTGGGGGTTCAAACGTTAGGGATTAACGTTTAAAATTACATATATATATTTTAAGAACCTTAAAATATTTTACCCATATATAATCAGTTGGGAAAAATTAAAATCTAAATTTTGGATGAGTAGAGTATTTTAGCTCTTTTATTTTACAAAATTACGGTAACATCTAATATTATTATTATATTATATTGATGATTTGGTCCAAGCTTTTGTAATTTGACCACATGCATGCTTTGGTTTTTGTTCAATTCGATTCATCTCCACCGATTTTGGTTTTGTAAACCCTTGGACTTGGATGATCTTGTTTTGACAAATGAATCGGGCATGGTATGTACATGCCATGAACCGTTATGGTATGTATATGACATGATATCAAGTTTGTATTCTTTTTATGGAAGATTTCACATTTTTTCTTTTCTTTGGCATGTACTATATCGTGGAATTTTCATACGAACCTAGAAGGCATGAGGGTAGTGGGTTTGCCATATGGAGGATAGGGGTAATGGTAATGAGTCCATGGAGGATCAAGGCGCTGTTTGGCATTTGGGTTTGGGCACCCAAATGAATATTTCCAGACCCAAACTGGATTATTGGTGTTTGGTAAACACCATTGGCAAGGTGAAATGAAGAAAATTTGGGTTGGAAACCCTGAAAAATGCTCATTTCCGGAATGGTCCAAAATTCCAAATTCCCAAAACTAGGAAAATCCTCATTTGCGGGATGAGGGTGTGGGTTATTTGTGGACAAAAATACCCCTCCTTGTCTTTGGTAATTACAATTGTACCTACTATATAATTTTGTTAAATTTCCCATTCTCCTCATTCTCTCCTTCCTTCACCGAATTCGCAGCTCCACCTCTCTCTCTCTCACCCTCTGCCGATCTCTCCTCGCCGTCGACGCCCAGCCTCACCGCTGCTGCCTTCTCCTCTCTCACCCTCGCCAACCACCCTCTCAAACCCTGCTCCACCAACTCTCTCTCAAACCCAGCTGGGATCCGATCTACTCCATCTCCTCTCCCAGCCGCAGCCGTACCACCCATCGCCGCCGGCAGTCTCCCGACCAGCCTCTTCCTCCATCGCCAGATCTCCTCCAAATACCAGCCGGATTCTCTCACCGTCGTCACCGAGTAATTTCCTTTTTCTTATTTGTCAATTATTTATTTTAATTAGAATTTGTTTGTTGTGCTTGCTGCTGGTTGCGTTGCTGCCATTTTAGTGCTCAATTGTTACTCATTTCGTTGTTAAATTTTGGTGCCAAAAGGCTGCTCATTTTGCGGCCGAAACCATGCCCGTTTGTTGCTAAATTCATGCTTATTTTGCTGTCAAATTAGTGTTAATTTTTGCTGCCGAAAGGCTGTTCATTTAGCTGTTAAAATCATGCTCGTTTGCTGTCAATTTCGTACTCATATTGCTGCTATTTTCATGCTCATTTTTCTGTCAATGTGGTGTTCATTTTGATGTCGAAATGATGCTCGTTTTGCTGCCGAAAGGCTATTCTTTTTGCTGTTGAATCGTTGCTTGAGATGTGGTTCTTTTTGCTGTCAAAGTGCAGTCCATTTAATGCCCAATTGTAGCTCATTTCGTTGCTTGTTTGTGTTGCCAAAATGCTGTCAAAATGATGTTTAAATTGCTGCTCAAATGTTGCTTTAATGTGTGCTTGTTTGTGGCTGGTTTTCATGCTTGTTTTTCCGCCAATTTTCATGCTTGTTTGGTTGGTTTTTACGCATGTTCTTCTGCCCATTTTCATGCTCTTTTTTTGCCAGCTTTTGTGCTTGTTTCGATAGCCTTCCGTTGCTTGTTTCGCTACATTTTATTGGTTAATTTCGACAGCATATTCTTGTCTGCTTACTAGTAATAGTTGATTAATTAATATGAGTCATAATGAGTTTCGAATTGCAAAAGCTTGAGGCTGTGCTGGTGCGTCATTTAATTGCTTTCCAGTGTTAGGTTGAAAGGGTGGGGATGAATTGGGAATGCATAAGCACTCTATTTTTGTCATTTTGGTTCCTTACACTTTAAATAAATGAGCTTTATCAAATAAAGGAAAAAATGTAGAAAACAGAAAAAAAGAACAAAGAATACTGTCGATACTTCTTGATTGTCTCAACTCTTGTGTAGGTCCATGAGTTAAACATAACTTTACCAGTATTATCTATGCCTTAGAATAGTTTTGTTTAAGATCTATAACTATGATTAGAAACATTGAGGAAGTCAAAAGTTGCAGGCTATGTGCATTCTGATGGAAACTATACGTCTTCATTATTTTTTGTGAATGAATAGTTATGTGTGCTTTTTGCTTGAGTTGACATATATGTGCTGCTAAACTTGCGCATTACTAGCTTAGGGAACACAGAATTTAGATGCATAATAACTGATAGGGGAGGGTAAAGGCAACATAGTTGCACAATTTAGTTACCAATTTTACTTCCTTTGAATAACATTGTGGATTCTAACGTTGTAAATGTTAATGCGGTTGTCTATGTGCAGTTAATACCGAAGTTTGTGCACTACGAGAACTGGATGGTAATCGATGGTGAACACATTGAGCTTGCGGCAATCCACGGATTCTCACCGCAGTAGGCAATCCAAGGAAGGATGGAAAACCAGCATCCTCTTGAAATGGTGAAATCATGTGAAAATCCTAGGACAAAAGAGAGGCATTGGTGTTGTAGTATAGTCTTGGTAGTTAGTTGTGCAACAAGCATTGTCACTTGGTACTTAGGTTGGCAACAAGCATTGACACTTGTAAACGTTCTGTTTTTAAATAGCAAATCCCTTTCAATTGATAATTTGTAAAACGATGACACTTTGGTATATATCAAAATTGAAACAAGCATTGAAGCATATGATAATAATGAAATTTACAAGTAATTGCTTAATTCCCCATGTGCTAATTGTTTTATTTTAGTTATTGTTGATGATAAAAGATGGAGAAGTATGTATATGTGTATATGTAAATTAAATTGAAGGAGTTAATTTTTAAACTTTGTCATACTCCATGCAAATTAATTAAATTACGAATGATTGGTTGATAATCATTAAGAGTAGTTTAATTAATAATTTTACAATGATTATAATCTAACAATTGTTTTGATTACTTAAAAAAAACGAAATATGTAAGTTATTCATGTAATTCCAAATATGTTTTATTTTTCTATTATATTAGATAAATATCTTTTATTTATTTATGATATTAAAAACTCAAATTAAGAGTAGTCAATTAAATAATTAACTATACAATTTCAAAATACTCAAATTTTTTATGCTATTAATAAATTTTAATTTATTTATGATTTAAATGAGTTTAATTTATTTATGGTATATAGATAAATATTATTAGATGTTAGATTATAAATAAATTGATTAAAAATATATATAAAGATAATAAAAACATTAATTATAACACTTAAAATGAATTATGCCCTTTATGGTCATTTTACATCCAAACATTAGTTTTGGAAAACTGTTTTACCAAACACCTCAGGTATCCCACTAAACTTTTACAAATTTGTTACCAAACAGCACACTCCGTTTCCCAGATGTCGTTTTCCCACTGAACATTTTCCCACTGACCATTTCCAGCCTGAACTGGAACGCCAAACAGACCCCAAGTAGTGGAGAGATTGAGAAAGGTGGTTATTGAAAGTGAGTTAGTGAATCACTTAAATGAGGGTGACCACGATTTTACTGCTCTTGAAACCCACCTTCTCAATTCAGTTGAATCATTTACTGTGTAAGTAGGGGTAGTAATATGTAAAAGGGAAAGGGGTTAGCTGTTGGGCTAAGCCCAGTTGTAATGAATTTGGAAAATTTACAAGAGTGGGTGTGGTGGCAGTGTTTGGCGGTTGGGCTTCAATACATTCAGCCCACCCGAACAGATGGAGAGAGTGTTGAAGGCTGAAGGTGGGCCGGCTGCAAGGAAAGAGGCACGGTAGGCTGCATGTTGATGGGCCGCGTGGGACGACCTAGAGGGCGACGCGCTTGGGCCCCAATTGCTGCCAGATGGGCCGCTGGAGGAAGGAGCGCTGGACGCGGGCGACACGGCTGGGCCGCGTGGTTCGCAGCCAGCGCCTGGGTCGGTGGAGGCTTCACGGCCCATGACGCGGCCTGGTGATGGTAGGCACCTAAGGAGGGCCTGAATGCTGGCCTGGCTGGTGGGATGGGCTCTAGGCTAACCTTAATGGACCAGATTAGTGCTGGAATGGAAGAAGAGGAAGATGAAGACCTATAAAAGGACGCTTAGGAATTTATCCCTCTGTTGTCTGATATGATTAATGATGGGGATAATTTTAATGTTGCTGAGTTAATAGAAGGAGCCAAGAGACATGTGGGTTATGTAGCAGGACGAAATAAGAGGTTGGTTACTCACTTTGTAAAGATGGTCTGCACTGCTCAGAAAAGTGTGCGACACTTAGTAGGTCCCATGGCATGGAAGGATGGTGTGGCCCCCCATCCCAAAAGCAAAATTAATTGAAAAAATGGGGGTGGTTGTCCTTGATGAGGATGATAATGGGGACCCGTCATCTACTTTGCACAAGAGGACCAAAGTGGTGCATTGGGATGAGGATGAGAATGAGGTTCAAACGGAGGTTGCTGAGCAACCCCGCTAAGCGCCATGAGTCTGTTATTTTGGAACTGTCGGGAGCTTAGGAACCCTCAGTAGGGGTGTAAGAAAATCGGACTGAACTGGAAACCGAATCGGAACCGGAGCATTTTGCACCGAACCGGACCAAACTAAAAAGTTCCGGTTTAGTCCGATTCTACTGGTAGCAGAACTGAAAATTTTCAGTTTTGTCCGGTTCTACTCCTAGCAAAATCCGTAAACCGAACCATAGAACCGGGGGAACCGAAATTTTTTATATATATTTATTTATTTATATCAAGTTAACACTTTGGCTCAATGGCAAAAGGTTAAGTTTTCTCACTAAAGGGAAGGGGTTTGAATCCCCTTACCCCATAATTCTCACTCCCTACCTCCATAGAATCCATTCACATTTCATGTGGTTCATTACGGGCAACCAAACAAGTCGTAAAAGTATCAAATGAAACATGTGTTTTGTATAATTGGATTTTAAAAAAAATAATAAGATATTTAATTCAGAGAAAAAAAACTCTCAAGGAGTCGTGGTTTTATATATTAGACTATAGATCAATTGAAAGTAGTTAATTGAAAGATGATATTAATCTTGACACATCGTACAATAAATTAAAAACTAACTTTGGCTTCCACAAGTTATTTATTCTTGATAAATAACGTTATGAATAAATCGAGAAATGCAACTTATATTCTTGTAATATTTAATGACAATTAATGATATCTAGCGTGATTTTTTAAAATATTTATTTAAAATATTTTTTAATAAATTAAACATGGTTCAAATTCGAATCTTGTCAATAGAAAAAATATATATTATAAGAGTTTCATTTATAAATTCATGACAAACTCTTATTATTGATATGTTGTTAAAAAACTTAGCTACCTAACTATTAATATAATTAACAATAATATTATCATTTTAAAAAATATATTATTATCATTATAACACAATTTCAATTCCAATAAACCACTTGAAAGAAAATAAAAACATATAAATTCCCTATAATAAAACTAAGAAATGAAAAAAATTCTTTATTTCTTTCTATTTTCTTTCAAAACGACGCAGTTTGGAACAAAAACACATCATTTTAGTGTTTAATGAAAACCCATATTCCAACGCCAAATATATATATATATATATATATATATATATATATATATATATATATATATACGCAATTATATATCAAAACTTTCCTTTACTTTAGTGGTTAAACACTTTGGTTCTATGCTAAAGGTAGGGGGTTTGAATCCCCTCCCACGCATTCCTTTTTAACAAGTTTTGGGTTGTTGGAGGCTATGGGCCGAGAGGGCTGCTTCTTGGGCCAGGAGGGCTGCTGCCTGTTGGTGATAGGCTGCGCTGCTTCTTGGGCCAGGAGTATATTTTTTAATTAATTATATTAAAAAAAAAACCGGAACCGGACTGAACTGTCCGGTTCAGTCCGGTTCCAGGCCGGATAGAACAGGAAATTTCTGGTTATTCCCGGTTCCAGGCCCATTAGAACCGGACATGTCCGGTTCAGTCCGGTTCTAAGCCCAAAACCGGACCGAATCGGACCGGTTATACCCGTAACCCTCAGGCAAGTGCAAACTTCTAGAAGACTCTAGGTTTAGAGTTCCCTGTTTTAGTTTTTCTATCAGAAACTAAATTGTATGCAAATGAGTTTAAGACTTTGAATAATAAATGGTTGTTTCCTTATGTGCTTGCTGTTGATTGTGAGGGTGTCTGATATGGTGTAATTTTGTATATGTTTCCTCCTTCTTTCTTTGCCCAGTTTTGAGCATGATGCTGCAGATTTGCCGTTATTTCCACATTTTTGTAGATCTGGGCTAGAAGAGGAGAAAGATGCAGAATGCACAAATATTGGACGAGTTTCAGTGGAACAGCAGGTGTCGAAGCCTAGCTGCAGATCATCTAGGACTATATGAAGAAAGCTGCTAAGAAATGTACATATATGTCCTATTTATACTAAGCTTTAAAAAATGGGCATTTTATGACAAGTTTGCCCTTCTAAATAATTAAAAGTCTCATTTTCGCTAATCTGTTCAGGGGTTAACGGTATGTGGTTAAGGCCTTAACGGCATGTCGTTAATCTCGGAAAAACTTGGCTAAAAAATCACCTTCCGGTAGCTTCGCTCCTGGCAACTTCATTCCTAGTAACTTCGCTACCATTAATGTACTTGCTAAGTGGTCGGTTCCCGGTAACATCCCTTCTGGTAACCCTCCCTTGAACGTTCTGCATATGTGCTTGCTTGATTATCGGTTCTCGGTATCATCTCTATCGGTAGGGTCCCGATAGGTTGCATGCTTCCTGGTAGGGTCTCGATAGGTTGCATGCGTCCCGATAGATTTTTGATATCTTGCACAAAGGACTTGGGGTTGGTGCTGGCCTTGCTTGTATCTTGATAGGTTCCCGATAGGTTGCATGCTTCTTCTGATAGATTCCCAATATCTTCCCGATTGAGGGCCACTTATGATAGGTTGCTTGGGCAGCTCTTGGTCGCCGCTATGGTTCAAGGTTATGCTTGGCGTGAACACATCGGGTCCAGACACGACCTGAGTTTTTTGTGGGTTAGGGAAATAGACCCGGACCCAGACTTGGAAGTTTTTTTCAGGTCCGGGACTAGACCCTACAGAAACTGGATCCGACATAATTTATTCTGGATGTTTCTCCAGATCAAGTAGAACATCAACAAAGTCATCACTCACTTTCCCATCAATCCTCCTCATTCTATGTTCCTCAATAATTTTCCCAACAAAAGTATCAACTTTTGAAACCAAATTCCTACACCTTTTCCTCACTCCCTACAAATCAAACCAACCTAGAATAGGAAAATGGTCACTCCAGTTAAAAATCCCAAGCAACTCGTACCCTTTACTCACTAACTCTTCAAGCAACAACCACCAATCTCATCAAAATCATAACTTTTACCAAACACAGTCATCATCACATTGTTCAAAGATCCAAAATGAAGCGACTTTTTAACCTCAATTTCACCATTCATACCCATCAAAGTTTCCAACCTTTTCACCATTTTGACACCCAAATCCCTCTGAAATAGCTAAAAGAAACTCACCTCAATCGGCTCGGTGATATAGCGGCCGACACGATTATTTGTTGTTGTGTGAGAGAAGGAGAACAATTAGATGAAGATTAGAAGGGATTGTTTGTTGTTGTTGTGTGGGATGAGAACGGAGAACGGAGAAGGAGCAACAAATGAGAAGTGAGAATGGAGGAGAACAAATGACAAGAGAAGAGCAGATGAGAAGTTGGAGTAGCAGATTGTTTGTTGTTGTGTGGGAGGCTGGAGCCTGAGGAGAATGGAGGTCTGTTATATTGATGAGAGAGTGAGATGAGAGGTATGTTATTGTGCGGTGGTAAGTGGCAACCCTAATTTAACCGAGTCTAAATTTGGATGGGTTAGACCCGGTCGGGTCCGGGTCTGTCCCGACCCTACCAAAAAATGGTCCTGGTCCCAATAAAAAGACCTAGGTCCGGGTCCGGGTCTCTGGGTCCTGGGACCAGTTAACACCCCTACTTCTGACTGGCCATCCGAATTTGGACCTCTCTATTCTTGATGTTGCCTTAGATAGTAAAGCATCTTTCCTAGACAAAGGGCTCAGAGAAGACCCTGGGGTGAATTCTCGCCCTACTGATGACTTGGAGCTGATTGTCAATGTTGATAAGGTGATATAGTTATGACTTGGCTAGTGCTTGGATTAGATGAATAGAATTGGATGAGCTTTATTCCTTAATCATGCTGCCTATTCTAAACTTGTTTTGAATTTCATACAACTTTCTGGTTTGACTACACTATCCTGGCTGTGAGAGGGAAGCACAACCTGGACCTGTATGTTGCTAATGCCATTAATTTTAGACTTTGCAATGAATGGTAACATCTGTCACTTAGTGATTTTAATGTTATGTTAGGTTTTGTGCATGGTGATGAACTGAATTCAAGTTCCCATCTAACTACCTAGAATGATTACCCTAAAATATGGAATAATAATGCAACCTTTATGGAGCTCACTGGCAACCCTAAGGCTATTTTTGATAAAAATTCCAAGGCCCATATGATTAGGGACCCTGCACTTAGGATTTTACACGGAGCATTAACTATCACACTTACTAGTGAAACCAATGTGTTAGGAACTCTCTCAAAACTTGAACTATTTGTTCTGTGGTGCATGCTACATAGTCAAAGGGTTAATCTAGGATTTTAGATAGCAACTCAACTCAATGCATGTACAAATAGTAACAAAATATTGTTAGGATCACTGATAACTAAACTTGTTATTAGCTCTAGGAGCTTGAAGATTGACACTGCTGATTTGCATGAATATTGTGATTTAAGATCTCTTGACCAAATGGGATACTTGCACTTGGAGAAAGGTTTTTCTTATTTCAATGTAGGTTTTACACCGATTGCAGAGCATATCTTCGGGAAGGAAAAAAAATGAGAGGTACAAGTTTGCCCCACTGAAGTCATCTGCAAAGGCTCCCTCCTTCAGGAAAGATGCTGCTCCAAAAATAACTAACCAGTCTCTTGGCCAAGATACCATTCTGGGCTAAGAAGGGTCAGATGGTGCAGCTGTCGCTCCACAGCCAGAATGGATGACAACCATGCTTGCCCTGAAATAGGAGACTAACAAACTTCTGCGAGCCTTTGTTGAAGGCCAGGGCACTCTCCTCCAGTCCATAGCCACTCTGAACACCAAGTTTGATGTTTCCTTTCCACCACCACCATCCCATTCTACTTGATTGTCCCAGGTTGTACTTTTCTTTTCTATTTTCTTTTTCACTTTTAGCTTTATTTTTAGTTTTTCTTTTCTTTTTCCTTGTGCCTGATTTTGTTAATCCACTCACACATTGGGGACAATGTGTCCTTCAAGTGTGGGGGTGGATATTGTAAATACGTGTTTTATTTTATGTATGCATGTTGTAGGTAAATTTCTAGTTTTTTGTTTTTAGTTTTGAATTTCTTTAGTTTCTGTTTTAGTTTTTTTGTGATATTTTTATTTCAATTTTTGTGTGTTTTTAGTTAGTTTTGCATGCCAGTTTTGTTTTTGTTTTTCAAAACCAGAATTCATCCTATACTTGGAAATTTACCTCACCACTTGAAATGCATTTGACACTTGGCTGCCAAAATCCCTATTTTGCTACCAAGGCATCCATATGAGTTTAACATCTTCAATGCGCTATGAAAACATATATCCTAATGTTTTTAAACATCTTTTATCTCCATAGGATCATGATCATTGTGCTGAGAAGTTGAATTGTGTTGTGGGAACACCTCTAAAAATGTTTTGTCATTCTAATAATAATTTAATTCCCCTAAACATAAAGTTGCCTAGTTTTATTTTGCTGCACTGAATAGGAGTCTTTAAATTCTTGTTTGACTGCTTGTGCTGTAGAAATGCAATGCAAGCGAGAATAGCTAGAGAACTACTCAAAAGAAAAAGAAATAAAGAATAAGAGCAGGCAAAAAGGGAAAAATGCAACTGCTCTGGTGTGTTTCTGCCTCATCAAGAGGAAGCATCTAGAGAACTATGAAAAGAATTAAAATATAGGAACACGAAAGTGAACTGTAAAGTGCAGAATCATGCTCAAAGCCAAAACAGTGGCAAAAGTGGTAAGAAATTAAGAAATTACGTGCTTTGAATTTATGCCTTTGCATGATTGTATGAGTATGTCCTTGAGACTCAACAACTATATGTGTTTAGGGAATAATAGGAGGACCAATAAACTGTATATAAATGTTTTATTCCCAGGCATGATTTGAGAGCATAACACATGATTATGAAACTATTTGGATGATGGATGTTTAGGGTATTGACTAGGCCATGGTAATAGGGGATGGATTTGTGAATTTAAGTGTCTATGCAATTCATACGGTGAGCCTGATTTTTGAAGAAAGATGAGTTCATGGTTCCTCTTGTGTATTTTTTGTTTTGTTAAATGCTTGAGAGTAAGCATTGCTTAACTATGAGGGATTTGATTGAGTGGTAATATTTCATGTTATTACTGCCTTACTTTATATAATTTAGATAATAAAACTATTGATTGGAGTCAATTTCCCTCACTTTTGTAGTAAAGAGCCAAGAGGGCAGCTTAGAATGGAAATCAGACTAGCTTGTTCGCCAAGAGCCAATCCACTTCAAAAAATAACAGTCTTGGCCAAGGAGGATTCCAGACCGATCAGTCTTGAACAAGACAACTTCCTGGGCTGGATCCTAATAGCATATCTACAAGTTGGTGAGCTTTTACCTGTCATCATCCACGCGGTTAGAGTAGTTGAGGCCACATAGGAATTCTAGCTATCAGTAGTAGCTCTCCTACTAGAAGTCTACATCGAAAATAAGATAAGAACAATCAAACAATAAGGATTTATTTTACATTATTATTTAAGCTGTTAGAACTCTATGGAGAGGGTCTCTCTCCTGTTAGCTTTTCTTTCTCGGTTTTGAAACTATAACTTTTTGCTATATCACTTTCAACTTTGAAACTAATCGATTATCGAAGCTGTAAAAAATAATCACAACTTATCACTAGCTACAAAAAAGATTGAAGATAATGGTAAGAGGTTCGATCCACAGAGAATGGTGAAGATGTAAACTAGACAAAGACCAGATATAAAATAAAACAATAAAATAAACAATGGGGGGTTTTGGATTTGAGAGTTAAAACTAATTATAGAATAAAGAAGAAAATAAATAAGAGAAAGCTTTCCTAGTAAAGACGAATATCCAATTATGATTTCAATTCAACCGATCATAGATGCAATAATATTCAATTCCTAACTTGTAGATGCGCTTAGAGAGAGGCCTTGACAATCTGTCATTTCCTAAGGTACACTTATGGGGCTACTATCCGGACTGCCCAAGAAGAGTAGGAAAGACGCATCTAGGGCGAGACATTCAGTACGTTCGAGGCACTACCCTAATTTGTTATCTAGTAACTCTGTTCTATAGGGGCCTACTTTATCAAGTAACTTCGCATAAGAGCTATTGCTACAAGAACGACGGTAAACAGCAAGGGTAAGACATAGATTGATCAGACCATAAATCTTACACAATCAATATTGACGTTTAAATAATAAATAAATAAATAAATACAAACACAGAAATATATTAAGCACAATCTGATCTCACGGTCGAATGAATAAAAAACCATCAATTGTCTTTACTAGGAAATCGATATTAGTTCCATAAAGAAAACATAAACAAAATAGTAAATATAAATATAAAAGAAGAAGAAGAAGAAGAAGAATAAGAGAGGAGAGAAGCAGATCTCCAAAATTAGAGAAGAAGAAGTAAAATATCGCTAAGTGGAACCCCCCTTCAAAACCCTAAAAGTCTAACTATATATATAGTACAATCTAGAAGTCCTACTTTAATAGAACTAGGTATATAAGTAATGCTCCTTGATGAGGTGGACAAGTGAGAGAAAACCGTGCGCCTATCGGAATTTTCCTCGTCTGGATTTTCCATTTTTGGCTCGGACTCTTCAGCTTCTACAAACAATCAACTGCAAGGCTTTGACGCTCAATTTCCTATAGAATCCAAACGAAAGCATGTATTTTCGTGAATTTCTCTCTCTAAGTCCATGTCTACAAAAAGGAAGGAAATAGACACTAATCAACTACGTCAACTTTCCTTTATTGTGTCAGAATAGTTATGGAGTTGATTTGGCGGTTTTGGCTGAATAACAACTTCTGCCTCTAGTTATGGATTTGCGTCTTGGGCAAGGTGCACGCCATAATAATATGGCAGATTTGTGTTACTCAACAATGTGACTGCACTGATTTTGTACTCCGTGCTAGCTTTTGGCTCTGATGGCAAGCATCCTAGATCCTCCATTGTCGGCTCATCCTTAGGCATAAAAGGTCCTCAATCCCATATGAATTGTCGTCTTGGTCATGATGCTTAGATAGTAACCGCCATAGAATAAAGGTAGAGAAATTCTCCTCTTCACTCAAATACCCGTCATCATTTAATGTTGTAGATTTTGTTCAATAGGAGTGATAGGATGATTAGTGGTCTGATCGGACATAGGTGTTGGAGCTAAAACTTTTGGTTCAAGTGCTGGGGCAACATCTTGGGCAAGTTGTTGATCCCCCTTATCATTTTTGGTCTTAGTCAACCTTTCGGGAAAAGGAGGTTGGGTTACCTGAATGATGTACACTTCTGAGAAATCTGGTTTCTTAGGAGCTCGCTTAGGTGAGGTGGTTGTGGAGCGAACTCTAACTTCCGGCTTAATCTCAGCGTCAGAGCAAGCTGCTCGGATAGGTATGAGAAGTTTGCTTCAATGGCCGCTTGGTGCCTCTGCTCCCTAATCTACTGCATGGTGGAAGTCATCTCGTTAGTTTTATTCACCATGTCAGTTACTATCACCATCACTTTATCAACCTAGTTTTCTTGAGGCGGCTCTGCGTCTTGTGGAGGTTGTGGAGGCGGAAAATATTGATAGCTAGGTTCGGGTTGCACTCCATAGTCAAAACTTCCTTGGTTCCACCATGGGGGGTTAGGAATAGATGTGTAGGAATCGTAGTATGGTTCATAACTTCCCTACAACAGGTAGTTAGATGTGTATGAATTGTGGTACAATTCAAAGTACCCCTGCGGCTGGCCATAGAATCCTTCATATGCATTCATATTCCTTTTAAAATAGTTGCCTGCATCGAAATACTGAGGAGAAGAGGTAAATTGAGAATAAGAATTAAAATTAGACATTGAAGAAAGAAATAAAAATAAAAACAAAACAAATATGGATTCGTCTAGAGCAAGCCTTAACGCCAATCCCCGACAATGACGTTAAAATTTGATTGGTTGTCGAAGCCGTCAAAAATAATTACAACTTATCACTAGCTATAAAAAAGATTGAAGATAATGGTAAGAGGTTCAATCCATAGAGAATTGTGAAGACATAAACTAGACAAAGACTAGATATAAAATAAAATAATAAAATAAATAAAGGGGGATTTAGATTTGAGAGTTAAAACTAATTAAACTAATTACAGAATAAAGAAGAAAACAAATAAGGGAAATCTTTCCTAGTAAAGACCAATATCCAATTATGATTTCAATTCAACTGATCATATATGCAATAATATTCAATTCCTAACTTGTAGATGCGCTATAAAGACCAGGTATGCTTAGGGAGAGGCCTTGACAGTCTGTCGTTGCCTATGGTACGCTTATAAGGTTGCTATCCGGACTGCCTATGAAGAGGAAGAAAGACGCATCTAGGGCGAGACACTCAGTACGTTCGAGGTACTACCCTAATTGGTTTTCTACTCTAGTCAGATTGGGCTGGCAACCCAACAACTCTGATCTAGGTGCCTACTTTATCAAGTAACTTCGCATAAGAGCTATTGCTACAAGAACGATGGTAAACAGCAAGGGCAAGACATAGATTGATCAAACCATAAATCAAGCACAAACAATATTGACATTTAAATAACAAATAAATAAATACAAGCACAAAAATATATTAAGAACAATCTGATCTCACAGTCAAATGAATCAAAAACCTTCAATTGCCTTTACTAGGAAATCGGGATTAGTTCCACAAAGAAAACATAAACGAAATAGTAAATATAAATATAAAAGAAGAAGAAAAAGAGAAGAGAGGAGAGCAACAACTCTCCAAAGTCAGAGAAGAAGAAGTAAAATAATGCTAAGTGGAACCCCCCCTTAAAACCCTAAAAGTCTAACTATATATATAGTAAAATCTAAAAGTCCTACTTCTAATAGAAGTAATGCTCCTTGATGAGCTGGACACGTGAGAGAAAATTGGGAACCTATCGGAATTTTCCTCTTCCGGATTTTCCATTGTTGCCTCGGACTCCTCAGTGTTTACGAACAATCAACTACAAGGCCTCGACGCTCAATTTCCTACAAAATCCAGACAAAAGTATGTATTTTCGGGAATTCCCCTCTCTAAGTCCATATCTGCAAAAAGGAAAGCAATAGACACTAATCAGTAGCATCTAGGTCTAAAGTGGACAGAAAAGAGGTGGCAAAATATATATAAAATACATGCTATTAGAAACACGGATTTATTTTCTTATGCAATTAATCTTAACATTGTTCTTCAATTATGGTGATGTTTAGGTAGTTTCATATAGGAGAAGCAGGAATCCTAAGAAGTATACTTGGATTCTATAGCAATTCTGTCAGATAAGAATGAATATCTTTAGGGGTGTTCATCGGTCGATACCATAATATTTTGGTATAAATATTTCGGTATTCGGTATAACGAACTAAAAAAATTAGATACTGTACCTAGTTCTATTGATCGGTACCATTATCATATTACCAAAATAATTTCGGTACGGTATTGCGGTAATACCGAATTACATACAAACATTAGTCTAATAAATACTAAACAAGTAAAATTAAGTTGGCATGATACTTTCTAGCCGACAAATGCAAATATAGATTGTATGTATGTGTGATACAAACATACATATATAATCACACTAGTTCCAGCAGATAAAATATTAATCAAGTCCAATCCATGATTCAAATACAATGACTCACCGTCGAAACGTGTCAAAAATAATATTATAACCTGATGCCTAGATGCACAATTTATTTGCGTATGATGGTAACATGGTCGGTCCATAGAGACTAAAGTATGAATCTTGCCTTAAATGTATGACAGAATGAAATGCACAACGGTAACACAGAGGGGGGTTTACTGGTCAAACAAGTCGACCATAAGATGTCGAGGGTACGATAGCTAACAAAGACAAGAATAATAAATCAAAGGAAATAACAACCATAAATAAGTAAATAAGGAGAGAAAGAGTTAAAGTCAGATAAAGGGAAATCTTAACAAGGGATTCTTCTCAGGTTGCATCGAGGCCTTGTCAGTCATCAACGCACAAATATTTTATTCTCATGCTATAGACGTGCTATGGGGGCCAGGTACGTTTAGGCTTTCTACTTTCCTCTTACGAGAAGCTACCCCCCGTTTTCACTATTTATAAGGCAGCCTTGACACTGCGCCATCCTCCCAGGCACGAAGCGGGGAGGCAATACTCACAATGCCCATGAAGATAAGGAAAGACACATCTAGGGCTAGATGCCTCTCAATTTGTCAAGCTCGCGACACTGCCCTAATCTCTCACTTGCCCTAGACAGAACGGATCAAGCTAATGACAATCCATCTAGTGTCTACTCTATTCTAAGGCTTCATGTTAGTTATAACCAGAGAAATGACGAAGATCTAAAATAGTAAACTAGTAGGTTATCAAGCTCCTAATAAAACTATCTAGATCTAGCATTAAAATGGCAAGCGAACAACTATAGCCATGGGAATTTATGAAACACAATTTGGTCTCGTGACTACCCTCATGCAACCCTTAAAACACCCTTGCTAAGCTTAAGAACTTAGCCACTCATATTAATAAATAACAAAGCAGATTTAAATATGAACATAAAAGGAAAGAGCAATAAGGAAACGGGAAAGTTAATAAAAACCGGCCAGAGCTTAAACTCCAGCTTGAAGAGTGATGCCGACGACGGCTACAAAAATGGGAGTGACAAGTCCCTTGAAAGAAGGTAGGTGGGCGGCTGCCCCCAAAAGAATTCTATGATGTAATGAAAAAATGTGTCCTAACCCTTAAAACTAATGTTTAAATACCCTCTTAGCTCACAAGAAGACAAAGGACAACTAAGAGAAGGTGTACAAACCGGGGGGGGGGGGGGGGGGGGGGCTAAGGGAATATTCCCAGGGTAGCCAAAAGGGAATCTTTGTTCGCGCGTCCTCCTAGGGATCTCTGCACGTTCTGCAACTAGGTCTTGGCCAATATGCGGCTCCGGATGGTCCAATGTGGGTCCAGGGCTAGATAACATGGAACGAATCTAGGGCTCGACGGAGAGAGAGCAGCTAGGCCTCGACGCTCTTGAGATCCTCTGCAAAATTCCACTAAAGAGGGGGGGGGGGGGAGTATTTCAACATCTTTTCCTCTTTGAGCCTAAATCTACAAAAAGTACGAATTCAAAGGGAAATTAGCAGTATCATACTCGAAATAGGGATGAAATAAGAGAGGAAAACATGCATAAAATACGCTATATCAAATATCCCCATACTGCCTGATGCTCGCCCTAGAGCATCCACAAAACTGAAAACCATCCCAAGGCATGAACAAACACAACCAATTAAAGCATAAGAACAAACCAGACATCAATCCAGACTTTGCCAAGACATACTCTACCTAGATAACACCTGCATGAAATCAGAAGGGTAAGGACCCTAAAGATGAGACTTTCCCACATCAGGCCCATTTACCAACAATCCTCACCAGAAAGGTGTTTACACTCACGCTCGTAAACAGGGCTCAGTATTTAATTGCTCAATACTAAATGCAAGTAACATGGCACAAGACAGAGTATGCATATCAATCCGAGTACGCAGTACACATGCATGGGCACAATCAATCAATCGGAAAGAGCTTCGCATCAGCAGAAGAGAAAGAAAGGGGAATGTCTAGGCTTAGAAAAGAAGAAAAAGCAGAAAAGAGAAGGGATGAAGAAAGAGAGAATAGAAAGAGATGGATTCCTTGGCTAAGAAAAAGGTGAGGTTGGTAAGTTAGCAGTCGTCAAGGGCAAGATAACTCAGTTGAGGGCTAGATGAAGGTTTCTTTTCTTCTTCGGCAGGGAGCTCTGCTCTCGATGTGGTGCTAGCGGTAGAATTTTTTTTTTAAAGGAGGGGCATGAATTTGTCTAGCTTGATTCAGCTAGGGCAGGAGACTTTTTGAATTCTCTGTTGTAGCTTGCCCTAGCTGTACTTGCAGCACCAGTTTTACTTCTCGGCTTCCCCCACACTTATGCTTTTGAGGGGGGGGGGGGGGGGACTCTTTATTTTAGGATACTGCTAGGGCACGATGATGTTTCTGTTGAGTTGCCCTAGCTCTGCTTTCTGCACCTGAGCCTTAGCTTGGTCTACTTCCCCACACTTATGCTTTTCTGGATGTTCTTCTGTATGTCTAGCCCTCAACGCTACCCTTAACAATTGCTGCTTACCTGCCAAGGAAAAGATCAAGAAAATTAAGCTCAAGTGGTCAAGAAAGAGAAGGAAAAGAGAGGGGTAGGTGAGTGTCTAGGGCAAGATGGAAGAAAATGAGAAAAAGGGAGAAAAAAAGAGAAAAAAAAGAAAGAAATGAGACAATGATGTGAAGACTTTCATCTTTTTGTTGCTTTCCCATGTCTAATGGTGCCTATACCCAGGGATATCATGCATACCTAGTTTGTGCCTAGCTAAGCATTCTATTCACATATGAAAGATTACGACATTGAGGCTCAAAGTGCTCACAAGGTGCTAATTGTGATTGCTAGTGTCTAGGCCTAGATACAGATATAAGGTTTAATAGGTAAAGAGTGAATGACTAGGCCTAGATATGATGTCAGGCAGTTTATTCTAAGTGCAAAAGTTTAGAATTGCGTTCATGTATGGGGTTTTAAAACCGACAGTGCAAACTTTTGGCAAAAATCTAACAAAATCCTAAAAAATAAAATCCGAAATTTTTTAACAAAACACTTAGTCATGCAATAAGCGGAAAATTAAACATGCAGTCAAACAATAATAACCACAGATAAATCCCTCCCCACACTTAGGCAGCGCATTGTCCTCAATGCGAGAAGGGCACAAAATAGCTCAACAAAAATTAAAGGAGTACAGTCAATGAAAAGTGGTGAAAATGTTTTGAACCCTCCTCGAGGGCAAGATAGATTGTTCGGGGGGGAATCAGGAAGGCGGGAGGTTGCGTCGGGTAACCTCCGTGGTTAGGCCTTGAAGCTCAGATAGAATGACCTGGAGCAGACGCTCGAGAGATAGGGGATTGATTGTCATTGGCCCTGAAGCTGTGACATCTTGGGCATTAGAAGCAAAAGGATGAGAAGCGCTATCTTGGGCATGACGAGGCCGTGTTGGCGGTTGAGCTACTGCTGGGTATTGGAAATCACCTCCATACTTGGCCATGAAGACTTGTTCCTTTTGCGGCGTACAAACTGCGCTAAAACTCAATACACCCTGTGAGAGACAAAGATGCCCTATCCCATCAAGGGCTTTGGGGTCTAACAACTTAAAGGGTACAGGTGTGAGGGATAGTTTCTTCCAGATTGTGGCCTAAACGATTGACAGCAAGTAGAGTGATAAGAGAACCGAATGCTAGGCTGTGAGAATTATTCTGAATGTTAGTAATGGCGTTCGCAACCCAGTATCCTAAGTTAACTCGATGCTTATGCAACATGCACCATAAGAAAAATAATTCTTGCAACGATAGCTGGCCCGAATTGTTATGTTTACCTGCGAAGGTGAGGGCTAGATATCGATGCAAGATGCGCAAATAGGGGTCCCTAATCTCATGTGCCTTGGATGATCGTAGGTTGAACTCAGCATTGGAATTGCCGGTCAGCTCTCGAAAGGCGATAGTAGCATCAAAGTCAGAGGGGTAAACGGTCAAAGCTTTCAAATACTTGGGAGTTTTCAGTTTGACAACAAACACAAAACCAAGAGAGCAATTAAAAGCATCGATAGACAACACAGACCAATCATTCATTAAACGAGTAGGGGCAGATAATTTTATGCCTTTCGACTTAAAGCATTCAGGTTCAATCGAGAAAGAAGTAAAAAATTTGAGGCAGAGCTCGAGGTACGTAGGGTGTTCAAGGAAGAACAGAGCTTCCCACCCTATATTCCCTACAAGCTCTCACACTCGCGACCTTACATGCATACTATCAAGGAAATCCAAATCTAGGCGCGCACAAGGGCTAACGCCTTTGGAATGAAAAAGGTTTAGTTTATCTAAAGACACTTTATCATGAAATTTTAGCCAACCCCTAAAAGAAGAAAGGTCAGAAGGAACCTGAGATATAGATCGAGGGGTAGACGTAGAAATGGACATCTTGCCCTCGATGGATGGTTGTTCCTCTGCACGCTTGGGCTTCTTCGACGTCGAGGCCTTGGTCTTGCCCCTGCTGGCGGACGAGTTCTTCCTCTTGTTGTCCACCGACATTTCTGGTTTAGCCGGTTGACCCGCTCTGGCAGGAGTCGTAGATTTTCCTTTCTTTCCCGCCTTCCTCTCCGCGACTTCTCTCTCCTTTGCTTCTTTTGTAACGCCTTCCTTCTCCACTGCTTCTCTAGCTTCATGCTCCTTATCGTCTTCTTCATCATATCCTTCACTACTCTCACCGGTTTCCTCCTCACCGGCGTCAGTCTTTTGGGCCTCCTCCTCCACCTCTTTTTCGGCCGGCGGCTCATCCTCTTTATGGTTCGAATTGGACACCATTACGTCCTTTAGGACCTCCTCCACTGTGAGTTTCCTGGCGGTAGCTGGTGAGGACTTTTTTGTCTTGGGTTTACTGCTGGTAGTGGCAGACCCTAGTGACAGTCTCACTACACGGCCGGATCTGGTCATGGTGTACGTTGGTGGGACGAAGTCGGTGACCTCGAGTTCGTCGTCGACCGGCTCAGTTGCTGGTGAGCTGGCAACGGGGGCTGTGTCTGGAAGGGGAGCTGGAGATGGTGGTTTGGCTATCTCGAGGCTCTGGTTGGGCGATTTTTGAGATAGGTTAGAGGGACTCTGGACAGAGCCAATCGTGGCAAAGGATGAAGTGATGGGGTTGTGTGGGAGAGCTACTAGACGGGGTCCGGAGGCTAGCTTATGGGCGATATTCTTGATTCTTGGCATTGGGAAGAGTGATGGATGTGACTAGGGTTTTGCTTTTGCTTGATGGGGATGGAGATGAAGTGTTTATGTGAGAGAGATAGGGATGGAGACTGACATGGATAGGGAAAGGGGTGAAAAAAGGCAAAGGCCGGAGAGATGTAAAATCCCTTCCCCAAGGGATTTGATTTTTGTCTTCTATGGTGACGTGGCATGGCACGCGGGGGGGGGGGGGGGCTGCAATCCCCAAATCCTAACTGCCAATAAAGTGTTCCCTTTTCAAAATTGAAAAAAGGGTTAGGAGAGAGATAGAGACAAAAAAGGAGAATAAGGTAAGGAATAAATAAATAAATAGAGAAAAAAAGGGACAAGATCAATAAAAATGGAGAATATTAGAGGGGATTAAATATTGAGAAACGGGAAACAATAAATAGGGAAATAAAGTAAACAAACATACTAATTAATATAACCAACCAAAAAGGTGCAATAAACAAAATTAAAATGAGCAATAAATTAATTGAGAAAATCCAAAAATAAAAGAGAGAGGGGGGTAAAAGTTCTGGCAATTAATTGATAGGGAGCAAAAGGATAAGACGAAATGTGAGGCCTCGCCTCTGTTGACCATCTTTAACGTCCAGGCTTGGACGTTCACCGTCTATCTAGGGCTGGATAGGCGGGTTGGCCACCTCTTGTTTCTCTGTTGTGAAGGGCTTGAATCCTTCGTAGAAGGGTTTCGAGCGATGGCCATTCACTTTGAAAATTATTTCCGAGTCTAGAGTTTGGATCTTGATGGCCCCATGGTCCAATGCGGGTCCAGGGCTAGATAACACGAAACGCATCTAGGGCTCGATGGAGAGAGAGCAGCTAGGCCTCGATGCTCTTGAGATCCTCGTAATGAAACGAATACTAATTACAAACTTTCTTACACTCTTATGATATTTTATATATAAAACGGCTGGTTCGGTAATACCGTACCTGAAAAATCTAATATCGTACCTCACTAAACAAAGTTCGGTCGGTAATTCGGTATGTCGTACAGTAAAAAATCCAAAAAAAATACTGACCGAACAGAGTAAACTTTGTTATGATATTACGGTAATTTTCAGTTCAGTCAGTATTTGCACAGGCCTAAATATCTTTGAATCGATGATCAAACGCCAAGAATCATAACTTGCTAGTGCCTTTACTAGGAATCATTTTTATAACTGTTATCACAAATCTCACCTTGGTTCTTGGCCTAGAATTTCCATCTTTTTTTAGCCTCGAATTTAAAAGTTCGTAGCTCTAGTTAAAAAAATCCCCCAATTGTTACTTAAAGTACTACTTACTAGTCAATTAAGGATTCCTAAAATCGAACCATTTTTCCATATGTACGAACCTCTTATTACTAGAGGTGTCAAAACGGGTCCGGGACCCATGGACCCGGCAATTCAGGCAGGGTCCGGGACCAATATCTGGTCCCGTTTTGAGTCGGGCCGGATCTGGTCCCGACCCGGGAATCCCGGGTCCATCCGGGCCAAACCCGGAAAAATGGGGTTCTAATTTTGCTAACCTAATTTATTTGGGCACTTCTTCGTTCTTCACTTCTTTTCTGCTCAGCCACTGCCACAAGTTTTAATTTGAATATTGGTACTTCTATTTCTATATATGTTTTAATTATGAAAAAAATTATCGTAAGTTGAAATTGTTGCTTTTCTCGGCATCAAAATTCAAAAGTAGGTAGTTGATTGGATATAAATTTAATAAATTATCGTAAGTTCGTTTTGTAAATGGCAGTTTATGGTAATATGACAAAAATTGTATCAATAAAAATTGAATATTTAACAAACTAATTAATTTACAGAGAAAAAAGCAAAAAAAGGAAAAGAAAACAGAAAAATAAATGCATTTAACAAAAAATAAATAAAATCGGGTCCGGGTCTGGTCCCAGACCCGGACGATTTAGCCGGCCCGGGACCGGGACCGAGACCAGATATTGGTCCCATTTTTATATGGGACTGGTTGGGTCCAGACCTGAATTTTCCGGGTTTGGCCGGGTCCGGTCCCGTCGAGCCGGATTGACACCTCTACTTATTACTATCTATAATCTTATTGTGGACTATTTCAGGTTCCATTTTTTATTAATTTTGACGGTCTGATCAACTACAAAGCCAACACCCAGCGTCGGCTGGTTGCTGTGTAGGCTAGTGTTGGGGGCTCAAATCCATCGCCTCACGATACAGGCTCTCGGCCATGGCTTGGCCTTGACGGAGGTGCTCGAGCATCTTAAGGGCCTTGGGGACTAGGGTCGTGATGCGGATCGCACCAGCCCTAGCGCATCGCAGATGCATGCACCAGCCACAATCGCAAACCCTAATTCCTTGCATGCGCATGCACCAGCCGCAGCCGCAAACCCTAATTTACCGCATGTGCACGCGCCAGTCGTGCCCTTACCGCCGAACGGACCTATGGCCCGTACGAGAGCCATGAAGCTTCAAGCTAAGTTATCTTCACTCATATACAAGGAGCAGGAGTGAGATGCACTTATTGATGAGGTTGTTCTAGAGAAGAAAGACTCAAGGCTTGTGATGCTACTCATGGCCACGCCTAGTGCGCCCGACACGACCGTCCTAGCCATTTCAGAGCATGAAGGTCCAATGCAGGAATTTGGTGATTGATATAATATTTCAAGATGACCTGTATCACTAGACCAAGTTTGAAGTCAAACGCATGGGGGAATTATTCAAAAGCTCGAGTTCAATCCTAAGCACACAATGAGAGCGCAAGTCCGTACGCGATAAGGACTACCGAGCCAACTTTCTGCCCACTCTTGCTAATTCTGATTTTCTTATTTTAAACTAATTTAACTATTAAGTTAGTTCAGTTGTTTCCATTATTGCACGAGTAGGATTAGTAGAGTTTTAGTTAGAGTATGACTAGGGTTAGTTGTTTACTATTTAAAGATCTGATTGGCTTCTTTGTAAAACTTACGTTGATTTTGCTAATATTAAGACTTTGTGTTTTTGAGAGAGTATCTCAATTTTTCATGCACGAACCTTGTTCCTAGTTGAGACTGAACGCTCGATTAGATTGCAAGTAAAACTTGAAAGTTCTTCACTTGTTCATTTCCCCTAGGTTGATATTCACAAGTTGAATATAGGTCTAGAATTCGATGAAGAGCCCACACTTGAAATCAATTAGGTTTCTTAGCACAGGTTGCTAAGAGGTCTAAGCTTGTACTTATTGAGTTTATCATTCCGCCTTCGAAATCCAATCCTTGAACTAGATCAAATCGTGGACAAACGCATCCTACGCACCTAGGATCATACTAGTTGGTAGTGGATCTTAAGGCATTCCAAGGTTTGGTATATATCCATCTATCCTTTACTGTTTTTATTTATTTTCAATTGTTGAGATTGGTTCTTCTTCTACCCCGATCTATAACCAATCTCCTTGAAAACATGCATAAAATAAGTTATATCATACAATAAACACTAAAAAACCAGTCTAGTGACTCCAATCAATGCTTCTTCTGCTAAAGCCTGAAAGAGATGCCATTTGCTGACCAGGAAGAAGGTTTCTAGCGATTGTAATCCAGGTAATGAAATGAATACTGATTACGAACTTTCTTACACTCTTATGATATTTTATATATAAAACGGCAAGTTCAGTAATACCGTACCTGAAAAATCTAATGTCGTACCTTACTAAACAAAGTTTGGCCAGTAATTCGGTATGTCTTACAGTAAAAAATCCAAAAAAAATACCGACCGAACAGAGTAAACTTTTGTATGATATTATGGGAATTTTTAGTTCAGTCGATATTTACACAGGCCTAAATATCTTTGAATCGATGATCGAACGCCAAGAATCATAACTTGCTAGTGCCTTTACTAGGAATCATTTTTATAATTGTTTATCACAAATCTTACCTTTGTTCTTGGCCTAGAATTTCCATGTTTTTTTAGCCTGGAATTTAAAAGTTCATAGCTCTAGTTAAAAAAATCCCCCAATTGTTACTTAAAGTACTACTTACTAGTCAATTAAGGATTCCTAAAATCGAACCATTTTTTCATATGGACTGATAACCATTGACACAACCCTAGCGGCATCTCCATCATCGCACCTGGCGACGAGGTCATAACACTGTACCTACCAAGGGGGGCATGGTACTGTTCCTACCGTCCCTAGCCTAGCGGCCAACCCTGGGATAATCGACATCAGCAGGGGGCTCTTACGCGACATCCGTACGACGACATCCCATCCCAGGTCACGCATGACGTCACTCCATATGAGGTCACCTCGCATGACGTCACTCCCTAGCACCCCAGCGACATCTACCAGAGATAACGCCTACCCCCTGTCGGTAAGATCCCTCATTTACCTATAAATACCCCACCCTTCCAGACAAGAGGGTAAGCTTAAGACAGCGTGCTGAACCCCTACCATTTTCTCCACTCATACTGACTTAAGCATCGGAGTGTTTACGCCGGAGACCCCCTCCGGCGATTTGCAGGTAACGAAGACACCGGAATAGAGTTCCCAACTAGCCCCTCATTGGCCGATCCTACTCCACAAACCTCAGACTCTTATCATGGACGAACCTCTTATTACTAGAGGTGTCAAAACTGGTCCGGGACCCGTGGACCCGAAAATTCGGGCCAGGTCCGGGATCAATATCTGGTCCCGTTTTGAGTCGGGTCGGGTCTGGTCCCGACTCGGGAAATTCCGGGTCTATCCGGGCCAGACCCGAAAAAATGGGGTTCTAATTTTGCTAACCTAATTGTTTTTTACACATCTTCGTTCTTCACTTCTTTTCTGCGCAGCCACTGCCACAAGTATTAATTTGAATATTGGTACTTCTATTTCTATATATGTTTTAATTATGAAAAAAATTATCGTAAGTTGAAATTGTTGCTTTTCTCGGCATCAAAATTCAAAAGTAGGTAATTGATTGGATATAAATTTAATAAATTATTGTAAGTTCGTTTTATAAATGGTAGTTTATGGTAATATGACAAAAATTGTATCAATAAAAATTATATATTTAACAAATTAATTAATTTACAAAGAAAAAAGCAAAAAAAGGAAAAGAAAACAGAAAAATAAATGCATTTAACAAAAAAAAAAAAATCGGCTCCGGGTCCTAGACGATTTAGCCGGGCCGGGACCGGGACCAAATATTGGTCCCATTTTTATACAGGACTGGTCGGGTCCAGACCTGAATTTTTCAGGTCTGGGCCAAGTCCGGTGCCGCGGACCCGGATTGACACCTCTACTTATTACTATCTATAATCTTATTGTGGACTATTTTTGGTTGCATTTTTTATTAATTTTGACAGTCTGATCAAGTACAAAGCCAACACCCAGCATCGGCTGGTTGCTTCGTAGGCTAGTGTTGGGGGCTCAAATCCATGGCCTCACGATAGAGGCTCTCGGTCATGGCTTGGCCTTGACGGAGGTGCTCGGGAATCTTAAGGGCCTCAGGGACTAGGGTAGTCATGCGGATTGCACCAGCCCTAGCGCATCGCAGATGTATGCACCAGCCACAGCCGCAAACCCTAATTCCTTGCATGCGCATGCACCATCCGTAGCCACAAACCCTAATTTACCGCATGTGCACGTGCTAGTCGTGCCCTTACTGCCGAACGGACCTATAACCCGTACAAGAGCCATGAAGCTTCAAGCTAAGTTATCTTTACTCATATACAAGGAGCAGGAGTGATATGCACTCATTGATGAGGTTGTTCTAGAGAAGAAAGACTCAAGGCTTGTGATGCTACTCATGGCCACGCCTAGTGCACCCGACACGACCGTCCTAGCCATTTCAGAGCATGAAGGTCCAATGCAGGAATTTGGTGATTGATATAATATTTCAAGATGACCTGCATCTCTGGACCAAGTTTGAAGTCAAACGCATGGGGGAATTATTCAAAAGCTTGAGTCCAATCCTAAACACACAATAAGGGCGCAAGTCCGCACGCGATAAGGACTACCGAGCCAACTTTCTGCCCACTCGTGCTAATTCTGATTTTCTTATTTTAAACTAATTTAATTATTAAGTTAGTTCAGTTGTTTCCATTATTGCACGAGTAGCATTAGTAGAGTTCTAGTTAGAGTATGACTAGGGTTAGTTGTTTACTATTTAAAGATCTGCTTGGCTTCTTTGTAAAACTTACGTCTTTGTAAAACTTATGTTGATTTTGATAATATTAAGACTTTGTGTTTTTGAGAGAGTATCTCAATTGTTCATGCACGAACCTTGTTCCTAATTGAGACTGGACGCTCGATTAGATTGCAAGTAAAACTTGAAAGTTCATCACTTGTTCATTTCCCGTTGGTTGATATTCACAAGTTGAATATAGGTCTAGAATTCGTTCAAGAACCCACACTTGAAATCAATTAGGTTTCTTAGCATAGGTTGCTAAGAGGTCTAAGCTTGTACTTGTTGAGTTTATCATTCTGCCTTCGAAATCCAATTTGGCCCGGTTGGGACTGGGACTAGATATTGGTCTCATTTTTATACGGGACCGGTCGGGTCCAGACCCAAATTTTCCGGGTCTTGCCGGGTCCGGTCCCGCGGACCCGGATTGACACCTCTACTTATTACTATCTATAATCTTATTATGGACTATTTTAGGTTGCATTTTTTATTAGTTTTGACGGTCTGATCAAGTACAAAGCCAGCACCCAGCGTCGGCTGGTTGCTGCGTACGCTAGTGTTGGGGGTTCAAATCCATGGCCTCACGATAGAGGCTCTCGGCTATGGCTTGGCCTTGACGGAGGTGCTCGGGCATTTTAAGGGCCTCGGGGACTAGGCTCATGATGCGGATCGCACCAGCCCTAGCGCATCGCAGATGCATGCACTAGCCACAGCCACAAACCCTAATTCCTTGCATGCACATGCACCAACCACAGCCGCAAACCCTAATTTACCGCATGTGGACGCGTCAGTCATGCCCTTACTGCCGAATGAACCTATGACCAGTGCGAGAGCCAAGAAGCTTTAAGCTAAGTTATCTTCACTCATATACAAGGATCAGGAGTGAGAGGCACTCATTGATGAGGTTGTTCTAGAGAAGAAAGCCTCAAGGCTTGTGATGTTACTCATGGCCACGCCTAGTGCGCCCGATACAGCCGTCCTAGCCATTTCAGAGCATGAAGGTCCAATGCAGGAATTTGGTGATTGATATAATATTTCAAGATGTCCTGCATCACTAGACCAAGTTTGAAGTTAAACGCATGGGGGAATTATTCAAAAGCTCGAGTCCAATCCTAAGCACACAATGAGAGCGCAAGTCCGCACGCGAGAAGGACTACCGAGCTAACTTTCTGCCCACTCGTGTTAATTCTGATTTTCTTGTTTTAAACTAATTTAATTATTAAGTTAGTTCAATTGTTTCCATTATTGCACGAGTAGGATTAGTAGAGTTCTAGTTAGAGTATGACTAGGGTTAGTTGTTTACTATTTAAAGATCTGCTTGGCTTCTTTGTAAAACTTACGTTGATTTTGATAATATTAAGACTTTGTGTTTTTGAGAGAGTATCTCAATTGTTCATGCACAAACCTTGTTCCTAATTGAGACTGAACGCTCGATTAGATTGCAAGTAAAACTTAAAAGTTCATCACTTGTTCATTTCCCCTAGGTTTATATTCAGAGGTTGAATATAGGTCTAGAATTCGACCAAGAGCCCTCACTTGAAATCAATTAGATTTCTTAGCATAGGTTGCTAAGAGGTCTAAACTTGTACTTGTTGAGTTTATCATTCCACCTTCGAAATCCAATCCTTGAACTAGATCAAATCGTGGACAAATGCATCCTACGCACCTAGGATCATACCAGTTGGTAGTAGATCTTAAGGTGTTCCAAGGTTTGGTATATATCCATCTATCCTTTACTGCTTTTATTTGTTTTCAATTGTTGAGATTGGTTCTTCTTCTACCCCGATCTATAACCAATCTCCTTGTGTCCCGTGTGTTAGTTGTTTGAGTCATCAAGTCGAGCTAGGGTTTAGCTCTTTGTGTGTGTTTTCAAGAAAATCATTGTGTGATTTGTTGTGTCTTTTATTTATTTCAATTCTGCCATAAAAAGAGTCACAAAATACCAGAAAAAGTCATTCTTATTTTTGTTTAACTAAAAACGTCAAAAAAAATCGAAAACATAAAATAACAAAATACAAGATACTACAAGGTGTTGACGCTACAAAGCAAAAAGAATTTTTGAATTTGGACATCCGAATCAAATTTTGGCACGAGGCACAAATCGCATGCACACAAACACATATCGGCATCATTCTTCTCAATTTGAGTCTTCTATCGAGTCTTTGATCTTTTCCTTGATTCCAAAAATATATATTATCTTCTACCCCATTTGTGTATTTGTTTAGTTGATTGCTTTTGCAACTACTCAAGTATTCAACTTCCAAACTTGTTTTGAAGCTAGTTGTCTTTGTGTGTCTCGTTGGAAGCCTTTCTTGAAATTCTCGAGTCAATAACGGTTCACTTAAGGAAAATTTGGAGGACTACTGCCGAGACAAAGTGAGTGACTTGTGAGAGCATTAGAGAGATTAAACACGAGAGTAAACACGTAAGGGAGTGCTAGGTTTAGTACAATTTTACACTTTTAATTTTGTTGTGAATTTCAGGACAAGTACGTATGACGAACCAAGTTTTAAGCAAAAGGGAGAAGCAAGAAGTGATGAAAATTCTCAACAACATTAGTGCTCGACTTGAGGAGATGGATGAGTGACTAAGAGTAGCTGAGACATCTAGAGAAAGATTGTCGAGTGAGCGTTTGTTCCAAAACGCTAACATTAGATGTGCCTCAAACTCTCACGCATTTAGTATGCCACGTCTAGATAGTAAAAATAAGAGTTCAATTGATGATCTAGTCAAGAGAGATAAAGGCAGAAAGGAGGTGGTACCAAGGCGTACATGCGAGCCAAGGGTTGCCGAGGTGAACCCTAGGCACGCTCCACAACGCGAGACCTTAATGCGCGCCACAGTGCCCGCATACTAAAACCCTTGTACACCATGTTTCAAAGACCATGAACATGCTAAAATGCTTGGTATTAGGCTTCATTCGAGTGTACAAGGCAATACAGAAGTGAGTGACAAGGAGCCACGAGAGAACTTATTCCATACTCGGGTCAAAGTTGCGGAAAGGATGTGTGCGTTGATTATTGACAAGGAGAGTTGCGCGAATTATGCGAGCACTTTATTACTACACAAGTTGTGTCTTCCAACTATTACACACCCAAAACCCTATTTGCTACAAAGGATGACCGACGGTGGAGAGATAAAAGTTACTGAGCAAGTTCTGGTTTTGTTTTCCCTTGGCAAGTAAAAGGACGAAATTCTTTGTGATGTAGTGCCAATGCAGTCGAGTCATATATTGCTTGGGAGGCCGTGGAAATTTGATAGGGAAGCGACTCATGAAGGAAGGAGCAATCACTACAAGTTGGTAAGGGATGGAAAGAAATTCACACTTGCTCCGTTGACCCCCACTCAAGTCTTTGAGAATCAATAATGGCTAGTTAACTCCTATGCCGAATATGAGATCACTAGGAAGATTGAGAGAGAAAAATAAGGGTTGAGTGTTGAAAAGAAAGAGAGAGATTGTGAGAAGAATATCTCCCATGAAAAGAGTGAGCATGGGAAGAGAGAAAGTGAGCAAAATAGCCCGCATGAAAAAAGTGAGCATGCGAGAGGAAAACACTTGCATGAAAAGAGTGAGCATGCAAAAATTGGCAATTCTAAATCAAAAGGAGAGGATTCAAAAAAGAAATTAAATCTATGCCGAAGGGATAGAAGTGAAGCAAGCTTTAATGATACAAAAGTCAAGTTTTGGTGCAAGCCGCCCATTGCTTTTACTTCACTTTAGGCCTTTATGCCTAAGCGCCTCTAACCCTAACCCTTTGAATTCTGTTCCTCTTGGTATTTCTTCTCTTTTATAGGAGTTCAAAGATATCTTGCCCGAAGAGATGCCACCCAGTTTGCCACCAATCCGAGGGATTGAGCATCAAATTGATTTTGTGCCCGGATCCTCAATTTCTAACCGGCCGACTTATTGGAGCAACCCCGAGGAGACTAAGGATTTGCAGAGGTAAGATGATGAACTACTTAGTTGTGGCTATGTGTGAGGGAAAGCCTGTCCCCATGCGCCGTGCCCGTGATCTTGGTTCATAAGAAAGATGGAACTTGGCACATATGTGTTAATTGTCGAGCGATCAATAAAATCACTGTAAAAAGTATCGTCACCCTATATCTTATTTGGATGACATGTTAGATGAATTAAGTGGTAGCAAAGTGTTTTAAAAAATTTATTTAATGAGTGGTTACCATCAAATTCGCATGAAAGAAGGTGATGAGTGGGAAATGGCCTTTAAGACTAAGTATGGTCTATATGAATAGATAGATATGTCATTCGGGTTGACTAATGCATATAGTACCTTCATGAGGTTGATGAATCATGCTCTTAGGCACTTCATTGGTAAATTTGTAGTAGTTTATTTTGATGATATATTGATTTATAGTAAATCACTTGACGAGCATGTTTCGCACCTTAGGTTAGTCTTTCTTACACTTCGTGAACAACAATTGTATGCTAAGCTTGCTAAGTGTTCCTTTGCTTTGGAACAATTTAGTTTTCTTGGCTTTATTGTAAGTGCAGATGGTGTGAAAGTGGATAAGGAAAAGATCAAGGCGATCAAGGAGTGGCCGACTCCAAAGAGCGCGAGTGACGTGCGCTCATTCCATGGCTTGGTGAGCTTTTATAGGCGCTTTGTCAAGAATTTCAGTACTATTCTTGTGCCCTTGAATGAATTAACTAAAACGAATGTCCCTTTCAGGTGGGAGCAGCCACAAGAAGAGGCATTTTGTATGCTTAAGGAGAGGTTGTGTTCCGCACCCGTCTTAGCCCTACCAGACTTTGATAAGGCATTTGGGATTGAGTGTGATGCGAGTGGGCTTGGGTGATACGTTCTTAGTGTGTATGGGAAACATTTTGTTACTAATCTTGCTCAAGGAACCTTCTTCGGACATCAAACGAATAACTAATCGAGAACAATTAAGTTCCTAACCCAACCTGTAGTTATAACCCTAATTTGAAACCAATTAGGGTCTCGACTCAAGACCTCTAAGTTCCTAAACCAACCTGTGTTTAGAACCCTAGAGCAAAATAGACGATAGGGAAGCAATGATTTTACTTAATCAAAACTAGTTCCATGTAGTTTTGCTCAAGAGTTCTTCGTTAGAACCAAAATTGAGACACCTCACAAATATTGTATTTTTATCAAATTAATGTCTGCATAATATAAAGCTCTAAGTGAGCTTATAAAGGGTTACAATCGGCTAGGTTAGACTTCCCAAAATAGGAATAGCAATCCTAATGAAAATAGAAATAGAAATCCTATGTTAACTAGAATGGAAACAAATCAGCTTTCTAATTACATAAGAAATGAATTTCCTTCTGTAATTATACCTGACTTTAAGCTAATTAACGTATTTAAATATCCAGATAATAATAGGACAAACATATCTGAATTTAACTAAGTCTTTGATATGCAAAAATAGCAAGAATGCGCATCCAAGCAGCTGGCGCATTCCTTACGTTTCAAGGATCAAACGGGCTTGGATTGACTTAAATTTCTGAGTGAGACTTCATAAAAGGAAGCTTGAATGATGTTGACAAGCTTCACCTCTGACTTGGCCATTTCCTTCAAGAACTCCTCCTCAATCGATGCCTCCTTCTCGAGCTCCTTTTGAATGAGCAATGTTAATGCGCCTTGCAACTTCTTGCTCCTAGCTCATGTCAAAGGACCTCGAGGGATTGGTAGTACATCTATGGTTCCTTAGATCGCATCATTCCCTCCCTCCTCAAAAGGATTCGTCCTCGAATCGGAATCTAAAAAATCAAACAAGGATAAATCACAAACATTGAAAGAAGCACTAACATTTCCATACTCACTAGGTAGGTCTAGCTTGTAGGCATTGTCATTTATCTTTGCAATCACTTGGAAAGGTCCATCTCCTCGTGGATCAAGCTTTCTCATTTGCTTCTATGGGAATCTCTCCTTCCGGAGGTGTAACCAAACCCAATCTCCGGGCTAGAAAATAACCACTTGACGTCCCTTATTCTGTTGGGCAGCAACTTTGGAGTTCATCTTCTCATGTATCTTCTTGACCAGTTCTGCCTTCTTTGTGCTGTCGATGCTAGCTAGCTGATTCAAAGGCAAAGGACACAAATCTAGAGGAGTAGTAGGGTTAAAACCATACACCACTTCAAAAGGTGTAAAACCTGTGGCAGAATGTATAGACCTATTGTAAGCGAACTCAATAAAATGAATACAATCTTCCCAAGATTTAGCATTTTTTTTCACAGTAGCACGAAGTAATGAGCCTAAAGTTATGTTAACAACCTCAGTTTGAACATCAGTCAGTGGGTGACAAGTAGTTGAGAATAATAACTTGGTACTTAGCTTAGCCCACAAGACTTTCCAGAAGTAACTGATAGCGTGTATTTTGTGCACATTTCACTCCTCATTTTCACTCTTTATTCTAGCATGATACTACTGATTTGTCCTTGTTTTCATCATTTTTGCAGATCTAGGCAAAAAGAGAGGAATATGTGAAAACATATGCTTTTTTGGGTGGAATTTCGCGAATCTCAAAGCAGCGATGCCAAGACATCCATTTCGCCGTCGAGCCCTGGGCAATATTTCCTGGTCAAAGCTTCATTGTTGTGCTTCCACGTGTCCACCATGCTAGCTTCCAGAAGATTCCATGCACTTCTAGAATATTCCCTCGCTGCCAAATTCTGCGTCTTGCCCTACAAGTTTTCATCTAAGCCTCGACGACCAAAGAGAAAGATTCTCAAAAGATTCGCACAGGATTGCATGCGCTCCTAGCATATTCTAGAATATTCTCTTAAGGACACGCTCCTTTGTACTCCCTCTTAGTTGGATTTTGTCCTCTTGTGGGCAAGAGGGTATTTAAGCCTTTAGTTTTTAGGGTTTTGGGGACATCTTGAAAATATTTTTTATTTTCTACTTTTGGGAGCCGCCTCTTTTTCTCTCCTCCCCCTTTTGGGTGGTGGCTGAGACCTCTTCATCCAGCAACCGTTGTAATTAACCGGAGCTTTGCTCCGGCCGGTAACATTTAATAGTTTTCTTCTTCTTGTTCTTCTTCTTTTATGCAATCTTTCTTTTATTATTTTGTTCATTTGTTTTGTGGCATGAGTAGCTAGATTCTACCTTCTTAGCAAAGGCATTTTGAGGGTTGCAAAAGGATAGTTAAGAGGCCAAATTGTTCTTCATATATTCTTATTGTTGTATTTGCTTGTTTGTCAGTTTCTTGTTAATTCGTCTAGGGCAAGTTAGAAGTCTGGCCAGCTAATAACTAGACGTAGATGATTACTGTCATTTCCTTAGTTATAACTAACACGAAGCCTTGGGATAGAGTAGACGCTAGATGGATTGTCATTAGCTTGGTATGTTCTGTCTAGGGCAAGTGAGCAATTAGGGCGGTACCGCGAGTCTGACAAGCTGAGAGGTATTAAGACCTAGACATGTCTTTCCTCCTCTAATGGGCCTGTGAGTATTGCCTCCCTGCCTCGTGCCTGGGAGGACGGCGCAGCGTCAAGGCTAGCTCATATTTGAAAACGGGGGGTAGCTTCTCTTACAAGGGTAAGTAGGGGGCCTAAACTTACTTGACCCCTATAGCACGTCTATGGCATAGGAATAGAATATTTCTGCACCGATGATTGTCTTGCCCTCGACGCAACCCGAGATGATACCTTTGCTAAGATTTTCTCTCATCTGAATTTACCTCGTTTACTTTCTTATTTGCTTTTGTTTATAATGGTTATCTCGTTTACTTTACTATTTCTGTCCTTGTTAGTTGTCTAGGTCTCGATCTCTTTTAGTTAACTCATTTAACCAACCCCCCCATTATTTCTTTTATTGTTTTACTTTGTATCTAGCCTTGCTAGTGTATGTCTTCACTATTCTCTATGGATCGAACCTCTTGCCACTATCTTCAATCTTTTTTGTTGCATGTGATAAGTTGTAATTATTTTTTAGTGTCTCTACAGCACATCAGTAACTAAGGAACTTAACATCCCTATCACTAACAATGCTAAGTGGAATACCATGCAAATGTACTACGTCTTTAAAGAATACATTTGCAATATTAGAAGCATCATCAGTTTTAGAGCAAGGCAGAAAGTGAGCCATCTTAGAGAATCTATCTACGACAACAAAGATAGAATCCTTACCTCGCTTGGATCGTGGCAAACCAAGTACAAAATCCATCGAAACATCAGTCCAAGGGTGGTGCGAAATAGGCAGAGGTATGTATTCTCGATGATTCATGACACGAGACTTAGCTTTCTTACAAGTAATACATCGGGTCAGCACACACAACACATCTCACTTTATGTGAGGTGACTCGTCGTCGAAACGGGTCAAAAATAATAATAAAACCTTATGCCTAGATGCACAAACTAATTTGCGTATAATGGTAACAAGGTCGATCCACAGAGACTGAAGAACGAATCTTGCCCTAGATGTATGACAAAATGAAATGCACAAATAGTAACACAAAGGGGGGATTTGTTGGCCAAACAAGTCAACCAAAAGATGTCGAGGTCTAGACAGCTAACAAGGACATGAATAATAAAATTAACAGAAATAACAATCATAAACAAAATAATAGGGAAATAAATGAGATAAAATCAGATAAAGAGAAATCTTAGCAAGGGGTTTTCCTGGGTTGCGTCGAGGGCTAGTCAAACATCGACACAAAGATATTCAGCTCTCAAGTCATAGACGTGCTATAGGGGCCAAGTACGTTTAGGCCTCCTACTTTCCTTGTAGGAGAAACTACCCCCCGTTTTCACATATGAGGTAGCCTTGACGCTTCGCCGTTCTCCCAGGCACGGGGTGGGAGGCAATACTCAAAGCGCCCATGAAGAAAAGGAAAGACACGACTAGGGCTAGATGCCTCTCAGTTTGTCAGGCTCGCGACACTACCCTAATCGCTCACTTGCCCTAGATAGAACGGACCAAGCTAATGACAATCCATCTAGTGTCTACTCTATTCAAAGGTTTCGCGTTAGTTATAACCAAAGAAATGACAAAGATCGAAGAAGGTAAACTAGCAGGTGATCAAGCTCCTAATAAAACCATCTAGATCTAGCAATAAAAATGGCAAGCAAACAAATACAACGATGAGAAAATATGAAGAACGATTTGGCCTCGTGACCGCCTCTAAGCAACCCTCAATTAACCCTTGCTAAGCTAATAAGTTTAGCCACTCATAATAATAAATAACAAGACAGATTTAATACAAAGCATAAAAGGAAGGAATAAGAAATAAAGGGAAGTGCGATATCAATAAATACTGGCCGGAGCAAAAGCTCTAGTTTGAAGAATGATGCCAGCGACGGCTACAAAAAGATGGGAGTGACAAATCCCAAGAAAACTAAAGAGGAAGGTGAACGGCTGCTCCCAAAATGATTCGATGATGCAATAATGGATGATGTCCTAAAACATTAGTTTTAGGTGAGCGGCTGCTCCCTAAAACTAATGTTTAAATACCCTCCAAGGCTCACTAGAAGACAAAGGACAGCTAAGAGAGGGTACAAGGGGAGCGTGCGCCCTAAAGGAATATTCCTAGGAAAGCAAAAATGGAATTTGGAAGGATTCCCGCGTCCTTCTAGAAATATCTACACGTGCAGCAGTGAGACTCAGGTAATAGGCTGCTCTAGATGGCTTCAATGTGGGTCCAGGGCTGGACAGCATGGCTCGCATCTAGGGCTCGATAACAGGAAAGTAGCTAGGCCTCGACACTGGTCTTGACGCTTTGCGATCCATAGCAAAATTCCATTAAAAAGGGCTTTTTTAGCATATTTTCCTCTTTGGGCCTAGATCTGCAAAAAATGTGGATTCAAAGGAGAATTAGTAGTATCATGTCCAAGATAAGACTATAAATCAAGAGGAAAACACGCATAAAATACACACTATCATGAGGCCAAAAGAAATGCTCTTGCAAACAAGCTAAAGTCTTATTCAACCCAAAATGTCTCATTAAACCCCCACCATGTGCCTCATGAACAAGTAATTGACGCATACTATAATTGGGAATACACAATTTTGCACCACGAAACATATAGCCATCATGTACATGAAATATGTCTGCACTAGTTTTTAAACATGTTTCATATAGTTTTCCAAAATCAGAATCATTAGCATACATTCCTTTAACATGTTCGAATCCTAGCATTTTTGCATTCATGGTAGTGATAAGTGCATATCGCCTAGACAAAGCATCAGACACAATGTTTTCCACACCCTTTTTGTAGTTAATAACATAAGGAAATTGTTCAATAACTTCCATCCAAGATGCATGTCGTTTATTCAGTTTCCCTTGACCCTTAAGGTACTTAAGACTCATGTGATCATTATGCACATTAAACTCCTTATGCCATAAGTAATGTTGTCATGTAGTTAAAGCCCTAACTAGTGCATATAACTCACGATCATAAGTAGAATACCGAATCTGCGCATCTTTCAATTTTGCTCTAAAATAAGCAACTAGCTTTTTGTCTTGCAACAAAACAGCCCTATTCCTATTCCACTAGCATCACATTCAATTTCAAAAGGTTTTGAAAAATCAGGTAATACCAAAATAGGACTAGAAGTTAACTTATCTTTCAAGGCGTTGAATGCGTCCTCTTGTGCTTCTCCCCACTTAAACCTGACGTCCTTCTTTGTCACTTCTGTCAATGGTGCTGCAATGGAGCTGAAATCCTTGATAAACCTTCAGTAGAAGCTTGCCAATCCGTGAAAGCTCCTCACGTCGCCAATGTTCTTTGGCGTAGGCCAATCTTTGATTGCTTTGATCTTGGCGTCATCGACCATGATACCATCTGCACTCACAATATTGCCAAGAAAAAACATCTTATCCAAGAAAAATGAACACTTAGACATTTTAGCATACAACTTCTGATTTTTAAGAGATTTGAAAACCAAGCGAAGATGATTAGCATGATCATTTATATTGCGGTTGTAAATCAGAATATCATCAAAGTAAACGACAACAAATTTTCTAATGAATTCACGCAACACATGGTTCATTAATCTCATAAAAGTGCTAGGTGCATTTGACAAACCAAACGACATAACTAGCCATTCATATAATCCTTGTTTGGTTTTAAAAGCAGTCTTCCACTCATCCCATTCTTTCATACGAATTTGATGGTAACCACTCATTAAATCACTTTTAGAAAATAAGGTACTACCATGCAATTCATCTAGCATATCGTCGAATCGAGGGATAGGGTGTCGATACTTCACCGTGATTTTATTGACTGCCCGACAATCAATACACATCCTCCATGTGCCATGTTTCTTGGGTACCAATATGACTGGGACCGCACATGGAGAGAGGCTCTCCTTCACTAACCCGCGGTCAATCAAGTCTGTAACTTATCGTTGAAGCTCCTTTGTCTCCTCTGGATTGGTTCTATATGCTGGCCGGTTAGGAATTGCAGCACCGGGAATGAAATCAATCTGATGTTCAATCCCTCGAATAGGTGGCAGCCCTCTCGACAAATCTTCTGGGAATACCTCGTGGAACTTCTGCAAAAGAGACGAAATAATAAGAGGAAGAGAAGTGGGGTTAGGGTTAGTTTTAGCCAACAAAACCTCCCTAAACCGAATCATGAAGATTGGTTTGCTAAGACTCAGCGCTTCTTTCATATCTCTTTCTTTTGCAAACACACTTATTTTTCTCTCTCTTTTATTTTGCCTTACTTTCTTCACTCAATTGTGGTGTTCTTGCACTCTTTTCACTCAGGATAAGTTCGACTCCCTCTCTTTTCTCACTTTTTTTGACATTTGAAGCTCAAACTCAGCGCAAGATTTGGCCATCTTGAGCTGATCTTCATGAACAAGTGAAGGCGCTAAAGGGGTCAACGTGTATTTCTTTCCATCCTTCTCATACTGGATACTATTGGTGAATCCATCATGGATAGCTCACCGGTCATACTGCCATGGCCTTCCAAGCAACAAATGACTCGCTTGCATTGGTGCGAAGTATTGTTGCCTGTAACTGACATTTCACTCTTATTATAATACCTAGAGATGGTCATGCTGGTGACTGGTAGCCCTAATGTCAACTCTCTCTCTCTCTTCTCTTCTAGGAGGTCTACATTGATCCCCAACTTCAAATTGTTGACTTTAGGGTTGAAATGCTTCACCTTGTGACTCTAAGATCCGATCTCCACAGGTATCATTGCTTATGTTCCAAAGGTAAGTGAGAAGGGTGTTTCTCCTTGTGGATGCATGACCATAGGACTTCCGGTAGCTCTGCTTTTCAAGCTCTTCTAGCTCCTCCGAGTTTCGTCTTTAACCCTTACAAAATGATTTTATTGGCTGCTTCAGCCATTCCATTCCCTTGAGGATGTGCAACAAAATTGAACCTCGGGTTTATGTGTAAATTCTTGCAGAATTCTATCAATCATTTGCAGTTAAACTGCTTCCCATTACTCAACGCTACCAACACTTTAGGCAGTCCGAACTTGCATACAATGTTTTTCCATATAAAAGGCCTAACTTTCTCTTTTGATATCCGGATCGGGGTTCTGCTTCAATCCTCTTAGTGAGGTAATCCACAACAACAATTAAGTATTCTCTTCTTTCAGCTCCATTTTTTGTAACAGGTCTTAGTAGGTCCATACCCCACTATGTAAAGGGGTAAGGAGCGGCTACCGGGCTCAACTCTATTGCTGGTTGTCTCGGGATCTTAGAGTACCTCTAACACCTATCACATTTTTTCACAAAATCAAGGAAGTTCTAATTCATCTTTGGTTAGTAGAATCCCTGTCTCATTAGTTTTTCTGCCTTGGTGGTTGCCACATATGCCTTCATGCACCTGTACGACCGTATTTCACTTCTTTAGGGGTGAGGCATTTTAGTAGTGGGAAGGCATATGAACTTTTGCATAAAATATTGCCAATCAAGGTATATCTGGTCACTTTGCGAATTAGCTTCAAGGCTACTACCTTATCTGCAAGTCGTTTCCTTTCTTGTAGGTAAGTAATGATGGGAGTCATCTAGTTCTCTCCCTAAGCTATAACTCGTACTTCCATTTCTTTAATGCTGGCAACAACTAAGGGCTCTAGGTATGTCATACAGCCTAATTGTTGAGTAGTTGCTGAGGATAGCCTGGATAGGCTATCTGCATGTGAACTCTTCTCTCTACCAATTTTTACGATTTCAAAATCAATAAAGTTCTTGATTAGGGCAGGGCTTTAGCCAAGTATTTGATCAGATCAACCTCTTGGGCTCGATAACTGCAAGTTACTTAACCCTCCACTACTTGAGACTTTATGAAGGCTACCAACTGTTGATACAGTTCCAAGATCCATATGAATTTTTATGCAAGGATCTAGTCTTGAGTTTGTCACGCAAAACACAACAAGAAATACACAAGAATATTTGGTGGAAAATAAGGGAGAACGCAGCGGAAGAAGCACAAATAAAGATACCAAATAGATAGAAATTACCCGTAAGAAATGCGAATGACACTTGCGATGTTAGCGTGACTAACGAATGAATGAATGCTTGAAGCTCCTTAAGGAATATCTTCAACACACGGGTAGAATGTTCTTAATATTACAACAAACTCAAATACATAGTATTTATCACTCAAACGTTTACAAAATTAGGCAGCAACAAACTACACATTTGGAGATAGATTTATGTTTTATCCTTGCAAGGTATCAAAGTACCATCAAAATATAGAATCCTACAAGCGTTGAGCTTAAGAATAATGAAGGATGATAAACTCACTCTATCATATATTCATCAATTCAAAAGCTAAGGAAAAAGAAAGGAGAAAGCTAGTTATTTATACTATTACCCAAAAACCCTAAAAATGTAACTCAAAATGACCAAAAATGTGTCTACTAGCAGTGACTAATGGTATGTCGTTAGTCACTGGAATTTTGGTTCCTCCAAAATTGTTTGTTACTGGATGCTGGAATGGTGTGCGCGCGCGGTGAAAGCTCGATCACGCGGGTGTCTCCCGGGTTCCTTTTGGCTCACCTCGACATTGTCCATTTTGTCCAATACTTGGCCCCTCTTATGCTCGTATCAACTGTAGTATTCCCAGTTTTTTTGCAATTTTCAACCCTAATATTAGGGCTTCATTCTCAGCTTTGTTGTTGACTGCTTCGAAGTTCAAGCGCAATGTGTATTCCAATGTTTCACCTTCGAGAGAAATGAGGATCAACCCTACACCACTTTCAAAATTGTTAGAGGAACTATCCATGTAAAGCTTCCATGTTGTATCCTGCCACTGAGTGGCTGGGACCGCATCACTAGCTTCTTCCGGCATGAAACTACATTCTAGCATAAAATCTGCCAATTCTTGAGCCTTAATGGTCATGTGTGGCTTATAAGAAATGTCAAATTCACTCAACAACAAGGCCCTGCGTGGCACCTATTTTATTCCTTCTCTTGCCTGTTCAGGGTAAGGCTCAAAGTCTATTTTCATGGGTTAACGCCCAGTATGGTTTAATCTATAATAGATATCCCATTTTGGGGGTTATATGTTAACGTCCAAATGTAGAGGGTAAAGATTTTTTTAAATTATTCTTTCTTTCGCTTCATCAAACTTATAACCCATAACTCATTTTTTTCCTTATGTATGAAACTCATGTATCTTTTATCACTCCTTACTTTTTTTTCTTACATATTATTTATCGGACCCACATATTTATTCCCCTTAACCCAAATTTTAATTAAGTTATTAGTAGGACTAGGGATGGCAATGGGGCGGGTATGGGGTGGGTAATCACTATCCATACCAGCACCCATAAATTTGCGAGTAATCCATACCCGCATCCACATCCATACGGGGCGGGTAAAGGAAGAATAATTGTACTCGTGAATACCCACAAATTTGGTTGAATTTCAATCAAATTAATAGATAAAAAAATCAATCTAATTTAATGACAATACCACATAATAATACGATACACTAATCTAACATGATAATCCATAAAATAAGGTAAATAACTTACGAGCCTAACATATACACACGAAGAATTTTCAACTATCGAGTAAGTATAATATTAAAGTATCGAATATGACTTACGAGCCTAACATATACATATGAAGAATTTTCAAGTATAATTGTGCTTCATAGGATGATAAGATTAGATCACTTACATTTAGAGCTTCAAAATTACCATTGGACAATACAATAGTTAATTAATTATACACATGTAATGCGTAATACATTAATACAATTTAAATTAATATACTAAACCTCTAAACAATTAACTCAAGTAAATAATTATATTTAAATATAGATACCCTAAATCTAAATCATAAATGTCCATTAATCATTATGCAAATTTATTATTTTAGTTTTCGTCTAATTACTAATTACATTTTTTTATGACAATTGACATGATTCTTTCTTACAACAATATAAACAAACTATGAAAATCCTATAATTCCCTAAACGTCGCAACTTTAGCATTTCATGTGGTTAAAGTTTTTGAAATAAATTGTAAAAGATGAAAAAAAAATTGTTAAAAGTTGAGAGAATATATAGCAAATGTGGTAAGACTCATTTCACAACTATTTTTTAAGAGATTAATAAAAAAAAAGTTTTTAAAACTAGGGTACATAAGAAAAATTCATAGTTTACGAAATGTTCCATTTTACCTCCTATAGTATAAAAGCGTGCAATATAAACCTTATGGTTTTCTAAAAGATGCAATTTAACTATTATAATAATTAAAAAATTCAAATAAAATAGTAAAAAGTAGAAAAACTTTATGAAATTTAGTAAAAATTGTAATGAATATAGTAAGGCATAAGACACTAAAAAAAATAGTTTAAAATTTATTTAAAATTAGTTTTTAAATTTTTAATTTTTAATTTTTAATATTTTAAAAATTATTTTTCATTTATCATGTTTTTTTCAGTTTTTTTAGTGAATTACACTCTCTCATATTTGACACATTTTACCTCAATTTTTTATATTTTTATGAATTATTTTACCATTTATATTTTTTTTTACTTGTTAAAATTTTAACTTTTAGAAAATTATAAGGCCTATATTTTAAGTTTTTAAACTATATAGAATAAAGGAGAAAATTTTATAGATTATTGGATTTTTTATGTAGTTTACCCTAAAGAAAAACCTTTCACAAGAAAAAAAAAATAAACCAAATTGTTTCATTTTTCGTAACCTCTACGTACTTGTTTATAATTTTCCTCAAAATTCCATAATTTTTTTTTCAATTTTTACCTTTTTATAATTATAGGATTAAAATTGTAATTTAAAAATATTAAGGTCTCAAGTGAAGACTTTTAAACACGGTATTTTCTCCTAAATTGTAGCTATATTTGGGTTAAGAAAATTTATATTTATATAAATATAAAAAAGGATGTGGTGAACCTCCATGGAAATTTGAGAGGAAGTTACCTTGGATTTTTAAATCCCTCTTGTGATGTCATGTAGCATCACTTGCGTATCTTAGAAATTGACATGTGTCATTTGATATTATTTTTCATCAAATTTATTGATTATATAAGTTAAAAAAAACATTGAGTTATACTATTCAATTGAATTAATTTATATAATTAATTAGAAATTATGATATAAGTTATGGAATTTGAAAGAATTGAATTTCAATCAAATAAAAAAACCACATAATTATATATATAAGTGTTTACAGGTGTTTACAAGTGTCTCATTTTGTTCACAAATACTCCCTCCGGTTTTTATTGTATGTCGTTTTAGCTTTTGCTTTTACTGTTTCGGCACGTATCTTAAAACGGTCGGCAGACAAACTATTTGAGACAATTTTGCCCCTAATTTTTTCTGGGAAGTACGTTAAGGATTAACGTACGTTAGAAAAAAAGTACGGATTTTTTTGGGGTCAAATAGTGAGTCATCCGGCCTCCTCAATATGCGTTCCCTACTGAATATTGAGATGCGAGGAAGACATACTTTGGAGACCGGAGGGAGTATTAATTAAGATAGTATCCATAAATGCTAATAAAAAGTTAAGGTTAGTTTTATTTTTATTTATTAAATTATATAATAATTTTTTTTATTTACCTTATATAGTTGTGAATAAATTGTTTATAGTACTCCCTCTAGATTTTATTAAACGTTTTTTACTATTTGGGCGCACATATTAAGGAAGCCGGATGACTCACTATTTAAAATAATTTTTTCCCGAATTTTTTCTCGGACGTACGTTAAGGATTAACGTACGTTCGAAAAAAAGGACGGAATTTTTTAGGATCAAAAAGTGAGTCATCCGGTCGCATTGAAATGCGTGCCGGAACAGTAAACGTCATTTAATAAAAGATGGAGGGAGTATAATTTTGGCCATTATTTTGCTAAAAAAAATTAAAATTTATACATGATAAACACACATTACAACAAAATCTCCTCCAATACAAACTCTCTCTATCCATTTTTATGGAAAAAAATTAGATGTACTTCTACCATTCAAATGTTGACACGTGTCCATTAAATTGTATTTTGGCATAGATACGTGTTGGAAAAAGTACCTACTTTATGATATACCCATCTTTTTCTTGTCCCTTTGCACCAAAGCAAACAAATCACATCCCAAGAATTCAAGGATCAAAATTAACAAATAAAGGCCAATTTGGCAGTTACAACTCACTCTCCACCAAAAACACCCATCTCATCTATGGATACTTTCCAAATCAATAAACACTTCAACACAAACCCAACTCCCAATCTGCAAAATCAAACCTAACAACAATCGGAGCTCCTGTCGGAATATATAAAATGGCAAGTATAATTCAACAGAAAGCACAAAGCCGCATTACATGATTCTGTGAGAAGTATGAACCAACCACTGAACATGTCATTGAGAGCTATTTTGGTCATCATCTTCACTGGCAGCGGGCTGAGGCTGGTGCTGGTGTGGGTTTTGCTGAACCAGCGGATTGTTTTGCTGATCCGAGTTCATATTGAAACCTCTCGAGTATGCATTAAGGGCGGCCAACATCCCCAAATTTGACTCTGATATGCCCAGCCCAAGATGCTGAGAAGGTTGCTGCTGCTGCTGCTGTTGCTGTTGCTGATGCATTATCATGGACCCCAATTGTAGAGGATTCCCTCTCCCACCTTGAAATTCAACGTTAGTAGCAAAATTGAATCTTGGCATTAAATGTAATGGAGCGTGCATTGCGTTTCCCGTAGCTGTTGCGGCCGTATGAAAAGGCCAAGTGTGGGGTTCGGAAGGGCCAGCCCCAGATGTAGCGGCCACAACAGAAGAAGGGCCAGCACCACCACTAACTGGCAGCACCCAGAACGCGTTGCTGCCACCACCAGCCCCACCACCAGTGGGCGCAGGTGACACCGCCCACATTGCAGTGGCTGGCAAAACGTTTGATGGCCTAAACAATCCTGAATCTCCTGTTTCTTGTCGTGGTTTGGGCAGCTGAGAATTACCACTCTTAAACCCTTTCACAGGAGGAGAAGACCCTCCACCACCGCCACTGCTGCTGCTGCAACCACCACCAGCACCACCACTTTCTCCTTGTTCTGTATTGTCATCTTTAAACAAATCCTCTCTGTACCTCTTCCGCGCATAATTCTCCCCTGAATCACCACCACCACCAGTATCGCCATTCTCTCCTCCATGGCCGCCACTGCTCGGCATATTTTCTGGTATTTGATCAGCTGCTGCCATTAAATGATGATGGTGGTGATTGTGAGGAAAGCCCAACAAAGCAGAATGGGGGAAGCCTTCTTGATCATAATGATGGTGTGGATGAGGCAAGCCCAAAGCAGCCTGAAAGGAATGCGTGGGGGCTGATTTGGAAGGAGGAGCTGAAAGTGTTGATCCACTGCTCCATAAGGAAACATTGAGTGTTGAGAAATTGGCAGGAATGGTCCCAGTCCCAGTAGCTGCAATGATGGCTGGCTCAGCTTGCTGAAGCAACCACTCAATAGTTTCTCCATCAGATTTATGACCCAATTCCCTAGTCAACTGGAAAACCCTGGCAGCACATGTTGCAGGCATCCTTATCCTCCTCCCTCTCCCATCCACTTTGGTGTGCCTATCCTTTGTAGACCGCTTGGCTAGTGTTGCTGCGGAGGTGGAGGTGGTCCCAGCAGCTGGAACTATTGACAAAGATTGGTTGTTTTCGGTCGAGTCAGATCTAGTGGCGATGGCAAGAGAAGCATCAACATGGGCTGTGGAGGAAGTGGAAGTGGAGGCAGGAGATGAGGCAGATCCAAGAGGATGAGCACTGCTAGTATTGTGGTGGTGCTGCTGGTGAAGCCCTGCTTGGATGGAGCCAATAAAGGAGCGGCCTTGATGGGTTGGACCGCCGCCGCCGCCGCCTGATCTGCCATCATAGCCAATTTGTTGTGGATGGTGATGGTGAAGTGGATGGTGGCGAGAGAGGTGGGGCAGTTCATGGACTGTGGTGGTGGTGGTGGTGGTGGTGGTACCAGTAGAAGTAGAATTACTCTGCTTGCTGTTGCTGCTGCTGGTTTGTAAATCCGTGAGTTCCATTTGTTGGTGGAGGTTGTGGTACGTGCCAACGTGGTGGTGGTGGTGCCTTCAAGTTGAAATTGTTAATTTTGTGTTGGATTCCATCACGGATTGTCCATTCTCGTCATCTTGACTTGGCATCTCGAGCAGGAGCAGGTCATCTTTTGCTTGAAAGTTAAAAAAGAGTGGAAAGAGAGAATAAAGGGGAGAGGAGGTAGGGTGGGTCAGGTCAGGTGGGTTTAACTTTAAAATAAAATATGGATGATGCGGCTGGGCTGGACTGAGCTGTGACCAAGCTAATTGCTTTGCTTTCTCATTGACTCTTGTCTTGCTTAGGGAGAGGGGTGGGTGCGTAGGTTAAGGGGCTTGTAATGCCCAGATAGACGCAGATAGAGGGGACCTCAATAAAAAAATAACAGAAGGAGAGCAAAATGTGGCCGAAGTCCAATCGTGGGGTCGAACACAAAAATAACATCATCTTTTAATCAGCGGCTTGAACCCTCCAATCACTTGACTGACTGTACACGGAGAGAAAGAACTGTGCTTCTTGGAGGAATATCTGCGCTAAAGTCGTGGGGCAAACCACATAAAAACATTGGTAGTAACTACCAAAGAATAAATGATATTTTTAGTCGCTAGTATAATATTTTATTTAATTTGATTTTGGACTTCTTTCCCTATTGTTGAGAAGAAGCCAATGATTTATTTTTCTCGAATTACCGTGTGGTAGTGCCCCCGGATCGTGTGATCTCTCTTCGAGCTCTACTGAACATAAAAGGTAGCATGAGAAAGCCCAGCAACATAGTTGATACATCCTCCACCTGAAAAATGCTCGACTCTAGAAAAGGACCATTGCTCTTCATCCCAAATCAAGTTGTTCTCAGTGATCTTGTCAAAATAACTCAACCAAAAATGTTTAGTGGGAAAAGCAGATGTTTGCAAGGCAACTTTTAATTAGGATGATAATTTCACCCGCAGATATAGACACATATCCAATACCCACAATTATGGGTGAATATTATCTGTACATTGTGAGTATTTTGCGGGTATGGAGATACCTGCACCCGTAAAGTGTGGGTATGGATAGTGCTTACCTACTCCAATACCAACACTAAATACTCGCAATATATATAATATATTTTAATATATAATTAATTCAATATATTTTAAAGGGGAAATAGTTTTTACCACCCCTGAACTATCGTCGAAAATCAAAAACCTCCCCTGAACTTCATTTTTTGAAATTCGCCCCCCTGGACTATTGTTTTTGGGCAAAAAGCCCCTTCAATGCACATTTTTACAATTTTAAAAAAATTGTAAAAAATCTAAAAAAAATGTAAAAATTCACGAAAAAATGTAATTAACCTAAAAATCAAGAAACATTGTAAAAAATTCCAAGAATTCACAAAAAAAATTATTTAATTATGGACAGAAGGGGTTTTTTGCCCGAAAATAATAGTCCAGTGGGGTGAATTTCAAAAAATGAAGTTCAGGGGAGGTTTTTGATTTTCGACGATAGTTCAGGGGTGGTAAAAACTATTTCCCCTATTTTAAATAAAATAAAGGAAACGTTTGTAATTATGTATTAGTAATACAGTAATACATAATTATGAAAAAAGAAAAGAAACAAAATATGTATTATTAATACAGTAATATGTAATACTACATCCGGATCCAAACAAATGTCGTTTTAGGATTTGCTTTTACTGTAGCTTTTACTTGTATTTTTAGTGTTAAACCTACTGAATATTGGGATGCGAGGAAGTCATTTTTTTGGAATCAGAGGGAGTACTTTAATTTCTAAACATAGCCACTGCCCTGCCCATCTCTCTATTCTTTATCTCTCTATTCTCCATCTCTATTAGACTATTACTCGTTCTCCACTTCTCCTGCTTTTCTAAAAAAAATCATTCTCCTTTTCTCTACAAATCGCGACTACGCATCAACAACCATCGTTGTCTCCTCATCGCCATAGTGATACCTCTGTGCTGTAGCCTTTCGAGTGCTGACTTACTGTCCACTATCGTCTCCTCTGTGCCGTAGCTTTTCGCAGGCAAGGAAAACATACATTTTTTTCTAAATATCAATTTTTCCTAGTTTAATATTATTTATTTTATTAAATTGTATTTTCTTATGAATTATTATTTCTTTGTTGGATTATTATGGATTATTTATCTTATTTTATGGATTATCATGTTGGATTAATTTATCGTATTATTGTGTTGTATTGTCATTAAATTAGATTGATTTTTTTTAATCTATTAATTTAATTGAAATTCAACCAAATTTGCGGGTGTTCACGAGCACCCACGGGTACAATTACTCTTCCTTTACCCACAACATATGGATGTAGGTGCGGGTATAGATTACCCACAAATTTGCGGGTGTGGGTATGGATAGTGCTTACACTCCCCACAATCACCCATTGCTATCCCTACTTTTAATGTCAACCAAAAGTGAAGAACAAGTGGTGAACCATGGAGATAAGTTTTCTTACCAATGGCGTAATCATCCAATCCCTTGATAGTTTTAGCTAATTAACATGCTAATGTTTCATGTCTTTTGTTGAGCTAGGGATAACCTTGAAATATCACAAAAATCTTCTAAATCCCAAAAGATTAGTTTGGAAATTATGCCAAGTGCAATCTTGTTAAATTAAAATTCATCTGACACCATAGGGTTGAGATTCTTTAGCAACTTTATGACATTGATTTTTCCTCTAGAAAGCATGGAAGCCTTCTCTTGTTCATTTAAACCAAGGAAACTATCAAGACCTTCACCATTATCTTCAAACTCAGTGTCCATGACCAAAGATTCAGACAATTCTTCACAAGAGAGGATATCTTTATATTCCTCTTTGATCGGACATAATTTTTGTTCACCTATGGGTGTACACGAGCCTGTTCGATCCAGTTTTGATCCAGTTTTTGGGAGAAAACCGAACCAAATCGGAAATTTAAGGTTCTAGGAAGTAGAGAACTGGACTGAACCATTACTAAAGGTTCGGTTCAGATCGATTCAATTTTTTCCAGTTCTATCCGGGATGGTTACGATGCTAACCCGTATTGTTTTTTTTTAATGAATTTGTTAAGAAAAATGAAAGAAAAGGAGGTGGCTAATTGGTTTTAAACCCATGACCTCAAGGCAAAAGGCTGAATTTCTAGCCACTAGAACCAAGATTGTTAAATAATGCATGAATTCGTAAGTATTTTACACACACACACACACACACACACACATATATGTGAAACGGGTTTCTGATTTCCCGGTTTGATTTTCTATTTTTAGAGATGGAGAATCAGACTGAACCGTTTATTTTTAGTTCGATTTGATTCTCCACTTTACGGTTTAAAAAATCGGACTGAACTGGATTGAACCGACGAATCCGGTGTAGGCCGATTTTTGTACACCCATATGTTCACCTAGAAAAAATAACTGATGTTTAAGATCCCACCTTTCATAAAAAGCTCTGAACATGCACCAATCTACCTCTCTCAAAGTAAGTGGAAGAAAAGCATTCAAACCTCAAAATTTCTATTTTAAAAGAGCAATTTTAAGGACCAAAGAAATGAGATACTAGTTCTTGATGTGTTCAATTCGAGGAAAGACTTTCTTGGTTCTCATAGTTGCTACAATTTTGTTTATTTTAGTGAAGAAGACAAGAAAAGGAGAAGCGAATGTGAGAATATATGTTTTTGGAATAACCCAAAGACATTGATTGATGGTTTAATTCGTATATTTCTGTCATTTAATTATGGCAAATTGGATGGCAAAACTACCTAAAATCTCCCTACTTATGCAGATTTGCGAGGAGTTGGCAAGCAAGGAGAAAACATCAGCTTTGAGCGTGTCCCAGACAAACGACCAATCTTGACCGCAGGCTTGACCAAGATTGGTCCGTAGAGGCGTGCTGATGGAGAAGTCACGGAGCATGAGCGATTGGAAAGAGACAGCTGGACTCGAGCTAGAAGATGAAGTCAGCTAGCGAGAAGACTAGAGGATCCTAATCCGATCCTAATTTTGAACAACAAACAATTTATTTTATTTTGCTTTATCTTAAATTGGATTTTGAATAAATATTTTGTAATATCTTAGTTTGAAATTTGGATTTGGAAGGAAACTGTGGTTAGCTTTTGTTTAAAAGCTAGGAAAGGCTGACTATCACGGTAACTTCTTCCATCTCTGGTTTCTCTTGCAAAAACACTTGCTTTGTAATTTTCATTGGAAAAATACAGATTTTAATCTTCAGTTTCCATTTACTGAATTTTTCATCTCTCTCTCGTTATGTCGTTCAGTAGCTAAACACCCATTTCTGGTAAGGGCCGACGAGCCATTCCTTGCTTCGTGAGACCGTAATAAACTTCATTACTTCTTGAATCGTAATCATCTCAACCCTTGTTAAAATAAACCGGTCTCCATTAAACCCAAGACTTGATCACCCTTAGGACTTAATGAGAGATTTGTCGTCAACCGAAGAGGGGACGAATCGAAGCTAATTCGGCGGAGTAGACAGCTGGTCTCGTGAAGGTTAGTAGGAGTTGAGAGGTATAGGTCTAACTAGACTGACAATCTAGGGCTCCGATTGGGGAGCAGCTTAGCCTAGACATTGCCTTCCCCTGTTCCATTGGGATAACGCAGCGACCTAAGACAGTAGTCAACTGAATAAACCCTTTAGCTAGCAAGGTGTCTACTGACTAGGATCATTAGGAGAGGGAATACCCGCCAGGTGATTTCAAGAGGAGGGAAGTAGGATCGGAAAGGAATTCCTCCCGATCTATAGCAATGTTACGATTCTGAGATGCGAACAACCTTGAGTCTATGATCGAAGCAAGTGAATGAGCGCTCTAATATTGCCCTTACCAGGAATTCTTCTTTATTGTTTTCATTCCTTTAACTTAATATTCTAATCTTGGCCAATTACCTTGATCAAGATCAGTCTTATACAACAATCACCCAATCTTGGCCGATCCTGTTGACCAAGATTGCTTTTATGTTTAATTGTTATTTGTTTGTTTTAGTTTCAGGAAACCCCAAATCAACTCCAGTGACGAGGAAGTCAACTAAGATTACAATTCACAACCAGATCCCTGAGGACGATCCTCTTACCACCATCTACAAATCCTTGTGGGTAAGTGATAAGTTGTAACCTACTTTCCATTCATTTTCACACCATTTTTACAACTATATTTGATTCTCTCGGCAGGCAATCAAATTTTGGCGTCGTTGCCGGGGATCTAACGGTGTTTTGTAGTTTTGTTCTAGTTTTTGTTTTGCAGTTGATGACCTGGTCATTGAAAAAATATTTGCTTCCATTCAACCCTGAACTCACAAGGACAGAAACATAAATCAGGACCAGAGCCAAGAGAAAGTTTGAAGGAGATAGTGAATCAGAATTCTCTGGTTCGCAATCTGATTCTGGTCCAGGTATAAATCTTGATCAAGATTCTGATCAAGAAGGGAACTACATCCCAGACCAAAATCTAAACCCACCACCAAACCAGGAAGAAAACAACAACCCAGCCATGGCAGAAGAGCCAGAAAGAACCATGAGAGAATTGAATAGAGGGGCAGAGAGAGAAACATACTCGTGTATCCGACTACCCCCTATCGCAAATGATTGGTCAATCAAGACCAATATCATATCCAACCTCACCAAGTTCCATGGCCATTCTAATGAAAATCCATACAACCATTTGCGCAACCTACACCTCCAATGTGACACCTTAAAACCTGTAGGAGTTAGAATTGAAAGGGCCAAGCTGAAAGCGTTCCCTTGGTCACTTGAAGATTCAGCCAAAAACTGGTTTTATTCTCTCCCTCATAACACTATCACAACATGGGGAGAAATGTCCTCCGTGTTCCTAAACAAATATTGGAACGCAACCAAGGCGGGAGCAGCTAGAAAAAACTTGGTCTCTATCCAACAAAGAGGCAACGAGATTCTTAGTGAATACCATCAACAATTCAGAGATTTACAAGACATTTGCCCCACGCATGGTGTTGCAGACCAGCTCTTGGTGCAATACTTTTACGATGGAATGAGTCAAAAGGACAAAGAGAGGGTAGATTCAGCAGCTGGAGGAGCCCTCTAGGATCTTACTCCAACCATAGCTAAACTTCTTCTCCAGACTATGGCAGACAATGATCAAAACTATTCATCCGCATAGAGATATTCTATCCCTTCTACTTTGAATGCAGTTAATGTAGAAAATAAGCTAAATGAGATTTCTAATATGCTTATGAATCTTTCTATAGGATCAGCAGTAGCAGCTCCACCTCCCGCACCAGAACAGGTAGCAATGATGGCCCCTGAACAAACCCCTCCAACATGCGGCCTTTGCCAGCAAACAGATCACCCAACACATACCTACTACATGGTACAAATGCCTGGTGATCCAGTACCAGTCAACGCTGCCTATGGGTAATACCCACATGAGTATCCATGGAGGCAACACCCTAAACTAAGATGGAGACAAGATGCACCTCAACCATCCTATCCATCCCAGCAACAATACCAACAACCTAAACAACCTCAACAAGCCCCTATAAACTTCCAGCATTTTGTGCCCAGACCTCCACAAAATCAGGCTCCTATACCCCAGCTACCACCCGCACCGCAACCTCTAAAAATCACTAGTGTACCCATAGAAGAGACCCTATAAAAGTTTATACAGGCCACCCAGCAGACCTTTACAGAGTTGCAGAAGCAGGTTGGCCAACTGGCACAAAAATATCAACCTGATAACCAAGGCAGATTGCCCTCCACTACCATAGACAATCCCAAACATAATGTAAGTGCCACGAGTCTAAGAAGTGGGAGCACACTGCCAGAGAGAGAAGGCGCAAGAACTGACAAGGAGATTCAGCAGTTCGATGATGAGGAAGAAGATGAGGATGAGGAAGAAATTCAGGCTGAGATAGTTGTGCCTAATACAGACAGCTTGCCCAAGGACGAACCAGTCTTGGCCAAGACTATGACCAAGACAGATGAGGAGGTTGAGCAGGAAGAGAAAGCCGTGGAGATTCCACCTCCTCCCCCCCCCCCCCCCCCCCCTCCCAGATCTTCAAAGCAAAAGAAACTAGATTAGGCTAAGGAATTTATGAATATTTTTGGAAAAATTGTAGTGAATATTCCCATGCTTGATTTAATTTCTAAAATACCCTCTTATGCTAAATTCTTGAAGGAGTTTTGCACTAACAAAAAAAAACTTTCAGGTGTAGAAACGGTGAATCTTACTTAGAATGTCTCTACGATGATACAGGCCACCCTACCCAAAAAATGCAAAGACCAAGGCACCTTCACCATTCCATGTAGAATAGGGAACAAAGTGGTAGAAAAGGCTCTGTGTGATCTAGGAGCCGAAATCAACGTGATGTCCTTGAGCGAGTACGAGGCATTACAAATGGGTACCATGAAAGAAAGTCAATTGGTAATTCAATTGGCAGACAAGACCATAATCCATCCCAAGGGAGTTGTGGAGGATGTGCTAGTACAAGTCAACAATTTTATTTATCCAGTAGATTTCTATATCGTTGAAATGAATACTGACTTGTCTTCTAGTGCTACAAATGTACTCCTAAGAAGACCATTCCTAAGGACAACCAAGGCTAAAATAGATGTCTTCGAAGGAAGCATTTTTTTAGAATTTTGTGGCAGTATAATCAAATTCAGCATGAAGGAAGGACTAAAATATCCTAATGAAATGCATAGTTTGAATTTTATCGATGTCTTAGAACCCATAACAGAACAGGTCGTTGATGTCAGTACAACTGACTCTCTCGAGTATATCTTGACTAGAAGTATCTCGACCAAGAATCTGGAGGAATTGGAAGACGTGGTCGGGAAATAAATGAAGCTCAAGGAAATTGTGAAGAATCTTGATCAGAATGAGCCTCAATTAGGTGCATTAATTTGTCAATTGTTGCAAGTATCTAACTCCAAGCTTTTACCTTCTCTTGAATAGGCACCGGAGTTAGAACTGAAAGCCCTACCAGAACAGGTCAAGTATGTCTATCTTGGCCAAGATAACACCTTGCCAGTAATAATCTCAGCCAAGCTTCTAAAGATGAAGAGGATAGGCTGATTGATGTACTTAAGCAATACAAGGAAGTCATAGGATGGACATTAGCAGACATCAAGGGCATTTCCTCAGCCATCTGTACCCACAAAATACATGTGGAAGAGGATAAGAAAACTGTTAGACAACCCCAGAGGAGGTTGAACCCTCCTATGATGGAAGTTGTCAAGAAATAAATCATTAAGCTACTTGATGCAGGGGTAATCTACCCAATATCTGATAGTTCGTGGGTTTCTCCTGTGCAGGTGGTCCCCAAGAAAATAGGAATCACCATGATAGAAGAAGAAGATGGAACAAAAAGAACAACCAGGATTCAGAATGGGTGGAGAGTCTATATAGACTACAGGAGGCTTAACCAAGTGACTAGGAAAAACCACTTCCCACTGCCATTTATTGATCAAATGGTGGAGAGAATGACGGGTAAGTCACACTACTGCTTCTTGGATGGCTACTCAAGATTCCATCAAATCCCAGTCGCACTAGAGGATCAAGAGAAAACCACGTTCACGTGTCCATTCGGAACCTTTGCGTACAGAAGGATGCCCTTCGGGTTGTGCAATGCACCAACCACCTTCCAGAGGTGTATGGTAAGCATATTTTTAGAGTATGTTGAGAAACGTATTGAGGTATTCATGGAGGACTTCACTGTACATGGAGATAATTTTGATCAATGCTTAAATAATTTGAAAAATATTCTGAAAAGATGCGTTGATACTTGCTTGGTTCTCAATTTTGGAAAATGCCACTTTATGGTTGACCAAGGTATTGTCCTAGGCCATGTAGTTTCTAAAAAAGGCATAGAGGTAGACCAAGCCAAAATCGATGTTATCAAGAACTTGCCTTACCCCTCCTGCTTGCGTGAGGTTAGAAGTTTCCTTGGCCATGCAGGATTTTATCACAGGTTTATTAAAGATTTTTCAAAGATTGTAGAACCAATGTGCAAGTTGTTACAGAAAGTCATGGACTTCAATTTTGACCAAGCTTGTCAAAAAGCCTTCGACCAGCTAAAGGAAAAGCTAACATCAGCCCCAATAATTCAGGCACCAGACTGGAGCCTCCATTTTAAGCTGATGTGTGATGCAAGTAATTCAGCAGTGGGAGCAGTTCTTGGCCAGAATAAGGGTAGAGACCCACATGTGATCTATTACGCCTCCAAGATGCTTGACGAGGCACGGAAGAACTACACCACGACTGAAAAGGAGCTCTTCGCAATAGTTTTTGCCCTTGAAAAATTCAGATCTTATTTATTAGGGACAAAAGTTATTGTATTTTTGAACCATGCTGCCTTGAGGTATCTCTTGGCCAAGCCTGAGGCTAAACCAAGATTAATTCGTTGGATTCTTCTCTTGCACGAATACAATTTCGAAAAAGAGGATAAAAAAGGCAAGGAGAACCTCGTAGCTGACCACCTAAGTCGATGCCTGATCAGCAATGACCCAGCACCGATCAAGGCAGAATTTCCATATGAACATCTTTACTTGGTCAAGACAGTCAGACCATAGTACCCAGACTTGGTCAATTACCTAGCAACAGGTAAACATCATGGAGAGCTCACCACACAAGAAAAGGTAAAAATTAAGAATGACAGTAGGTACTTTATTTGGGATGATCCATATCTGTGGAAGATTGGATCAGACCAGTTGCTAAGGAGATACTTACCCGAAGGTGAAATCCCATATGTTCTAAAGTTCTGTCACTCTCAGGCATGCGGTGGCCATTTTGGAGCTAGGAGAACAACTCTAAAAGTCCTTGAGTTAGGATTTTATTGGCCCACCCTTTTTTATGACAGTTTCACCTTTTGTAAAACATGTCCTGAATGCCAGAAGGTAGGAAGTATAGGTCCAAGGAATCAAATGCCCATGAACTTTATTATTAATTGTGAGATATTTGACTTGTGGGGCATGGACTTTATGGGACCTTTCCCTAGTTCTTCGGGGAATAAATATATTCTGTTGGTAGTAGATTATGTGTCTAAATGGATAGAGGCCAAGGGCACTAAAAATAATGATGCTAAAACTGTGGTTTCATTTTTGAAATCTAACATTTGAACAGATTTGGTGTGCCTAGGGGGATCATCAGTGACCGAGGCACACATTTTTGCAACAGAATTATTGATTCACTTTTCAAGAAGCACAGGATAATGCACAGAGTCTCCACTGCCTACCATTCGCAATCAAACGGACAAGCAGAAGTGTCCAATAGGGAAGTGAAATCATTCTTGGCCAAGAAAGTAGGCCTAGATAGGCGCGATTGGAGCCAAAGGTTGGATGATGCACTTTGGGCCTATCGAACGGCCTATAAAACCCCAATTGGGATGACACCGTACAAGTTGGTGTATGGAAAGGCATGCCATTTGCCTGTGGGTATGCAACACAAAGCTTATTGGGCAATCCAAAAATGCGACTTGAGGTATGACCAAGCCGGAGAGGCAAGGAAGCTCCAAATCCATGATCTGGATGAGTTGAGGAATCAAGTGTACGACAATCAGTTGATCCTCAAAACCAGGATGACGGAATACCATGACAGACGAATTAAAGGAAAAATTCTCCACATAGGGGAGAAAGTTCTTCTTTACAATTCAAGATTTAAACTATTTCCTAGAAAACTTAAAACTAAGTGGGAAGGATCTTATATTATTGCTAACATTTACCCACATGGTGTAGTTGATATCAGGAACGAAAAGACAGGGATCATGTTCAAGGTGACTGGACAACGATTGAAACCGTTCCTTGAAGGACATCCAACAGAAGTGGAAAGTCAGGTGGTAGAGAAACCACCAACAACATGATGACCAAGTTTGATCAAGAGTCAAGCCTAGGACTATAACTAAGGGCTCTACATGGGAGGCAACCCATGTCCTTTCTCTTTTCTTTGATTTTTGATTTTCTTTATTTTTAGATTTTTTTGTAAGTAAGTGTTGTTCTCATCAGATTCATCTCGTGTGCAGCTCGATTACAAGAGTTGAGGAATCTTGGCCAAGAGCTCATTTCGAGCTCGGCCAAGATTATTCCAAACAGACGTGTCTAGAGCCACCTTTAGAGTGGACAACTGTCAAGCCATGTCAAGGATAACGGATAAAAGCCACTTTTTGAAATTGAATTTCAAAAAGAAATTAAATCCTACTAAACCGCCTGATCTAGCTTGATAGCTACATCTTAACTCCTACTCCAACTCTGCATCTTCTACAAAATTCTCCAACTCCCATAAAATTAGCCATCATGGCTAGATTAAAATCCAAAAATCCCAAGAAATCTCTCATCACAAAATCACCTCCCGCAAAGGAAATTCCTCCCTCTCAAAAACCCTCTCAAGCGAAAAAAACCCTAAGAAAAACCCCTACCTTAGCTCCACCAAAATCAAATCACTTTCTTCCATGGCCGACCAGTCTACTCCCACTTCCAAGATTGCCAAGGTAGGCGCATCGCCTCCTAGCACGGTGTTTTCAACACCACCAGAAGAGCCTCCAGCTACAAGAAATAGTGGCGGCCCCTCCACCAGCCGCTGCATCATCATTCCCACTCCCGCAATTCAACAAGAAAATCAAGAAACAGAGGATATGGGTGACGAAGTGGAAGAAGAGGAGGATGAGATAGTAGAAGATTCCGCTAACGAAGTGGAGGAGGCAGAGGAAGAAGAGAAGGAAGAGGATGAACCAAAACCTAAATCGGAGCCATCCGATATAGTGTTGGCAAGTGAGAATGACTCCGAGGAGATTCCATTGAGGAGGAGGAAAAAGAAGGTGGTCCTACTGAGTAAAGTGGCAGATCGGGCTGAGAGATCAGAGAAGAGGAGGGCGGGCAAAGAAATGAACAACCAGGACTTCTGGGAAGCCGCAATGAGCCCCTAGAGCCCGACCTTTACCCATCTAAAGAAAAAGACGGTCTGGCTCAATCAACCATCGAAGGAGCCAGAATCGATCAAGGAAACCCTAGCCCCCATGCGAGGCTACAAGTAGGTGGCCCACAAAAAAGTGGTCAAGATCGGTTCTGGTTCAAAATCAGCCCCCAATCCAAAATCAAGGGAAGATTCTGACGAGAATGAGTTATAGAAGCATGAAATGGAGAAGGAGAAGAAGGAGAAGGTGGTTGTGGAGAAGAAGGTAGCCACAACATCAAAAAGGAAAGATGACGTCGTGGCGGAGCAGCCGGCCCCACCGAAGAGGACAAGGGCCTCAGCAACCAAATCCAGAGGCAATAAGCATATTGACTCAGACCAACCTGAGGATTCTGATGACGAAGCAGCTCCAGTCTTGGCCAAGTCTACGACCAAGGCTGTTAAGGTACCACCACTTCACACACTAAAGGGCTAGCTGAGGTTTGACACTCCAGACCTCAAAGCCAAGCTCACTAAAAAGTATCTTTCTGATATTATTCCCCATGCTCTTCTTGATTTTTCTTTTCTTGATGTTATGGGTGCGGGGAATAGAATCAGACAATACATGCTTAATATTGGGTGGGAATCTTTCTTGCTACTTGATATGCCTGCTTACACTAAACTGTGCTTAGAATTCCATTCCTCTTTTTGGCTTGATCAAGATTTGTTGTATGCCAATGATAAGGACTATCCCAATTTGTCTGCTGCTGATGTGATAAATTTTAGACTCTGCAATGTTTGGTCCCACTTGTCAATTGATGAGTTTAACTTGATGCTTGGGTTTGCAACCCTGGATAGCATAAAATCCAGTGAATACTTGACTGCTTTGACTGAAGATCCCACTCAGTGGGATAAAACTATAGCCTATAGGGAACTCACTACAGATGACAAGATCAGTTTTGAGAAAAATGCTAAAGCCCACCAGATTAGAGATCCCACCTTGAGGATTCTCCATAGGATTTTGTCCATTAATCTAAAGTGGAAAAACAAACATTTCTGGAAATGCCTCAAAATTGGAAATTTTCTTGTTATGGTGTATGAAACATGAGAAAAGAATAAACCTAGGCTACTGGTTAGTTAAGCAAATGCAGGCTTGTGAAGTCACATAAAAAATGATACTAGGGACCTTAATTACGAGTTTAGTTGTGTCCAATAGGAGTCTGAATCTTGAATCCGCTAATTTGCATAAAGCTTGTGGTTTACGCCTTATGGATATTAAAGCATTTGATCAGATGGATCACTTTCATTTGGAAGGTAGATTTTTTCATTTTAATGTAGGGTATACACAAGTTGAGGAGCATCTTTTTTGCAAGAAGTACCAAGGGAACTTCAAGCTAAAGCCAATCACATTTGAGGATGAAGACTCCCCTCCAGACCAGAATGCAGAGGCAAATCTAGGCCAAGCCAGTGGCCAAGATAGAGCTTCAAAGACTCAAGAAGAGCCTGAACCCCAGTTGTCGTTGTGGGCTACAATTATCCTGGACCAACAAACTGAGCTACTCACAAGCTTTGTTGCCAGTCAGAACCAGTTCATGGAATTCTAAGAGTCTGCGAGTGCCCAGCTCCAGCAGTCCATTGACGCTCACAAAGCCCAACTCAAGGAATTCCACGATGCCACAACTGCTAGAATTCAGCAATCCATTGATGCGCACCAGTCCCAGTTCAAGCAAATTGAAATTTGATTGGCAAACTGCCTCAGAGATATTCGTTCCTATTCAATGCACACAAAGGACTCCACACCAAGCTGGACGCGTATCTTACCTTTACATTTTGTGTTTCAGTAAAGGATACACTGGCGGCGCAAAGAGAGTCTGGAGCCCCCAGAATGGAGGAGTCTTCGAGTGGCCTAACCTGTCTGCCGATTCACTTCCTCCCTCCCCTGTTCAGTCTCCCCCTCGCGATGAGCATCCCGGGCAAGTTGCTCCTGACACTGTCGATGCCTCACCTACTGTTGCTGCCATCGCCGAGACGAATGCCCTACTCCGGACGGTCATCTCCCTTCTCCAGAACCTTCCTGATGAGCTGGCTTCGAGGCTGCGTCCTCCAGCTAGTCCATGACCCTCTCCCCCAAACTCTTCTATCTCTTTGCCTTCGGGTTGGTTTTGTACTTTAATTTCAAGGTGAACAATCTCCTTTCCCCCTTTCTCTATTTTCTTTGAACTCCGTTTGTTTGATTCCTTTCTCCACACCGAGGACGGTGTTTTGCTTTAGTGTGGGGATGGGTTTCATACTTTTATGATATGTTTTGTGTGCATTTTTAGCATATTTTGCATGACTGTTTGATTATTATAGTATTGCATGACTGTTTGCCCTGCATATGCATGTTTTTGCCCCGATTTGAATTTCCCTCAAAAGATTTTCAACTGTTTACACTACCTCTATTTTTAAACTCACAGTTGATGGAATGCACAGAGTAGACCCACTTCGCACAGAATCTTCACCCACTGCACCAAAACCACTTGCACACCATACAACTTGTTAGCCCTTATGACTATGTCTTGCCCTAGCTACTTGTAATCAATGAATTTTTCTCCCGTGAGTGTTTGAGCTTTCATGTCGTACTTTATTTCTGAGTGGATGCATGATTTGTGTGCTGGCCGAATTCGCATGAGACCCCTTGGGTATAGACATGATCAGACATGGGAATGCGATGGTATGATTAGGGACTTTTGCACTTTTCTTTGTTATCTTTTTCCTTGCTTTTTATCTCCTTACCCATACTGCTCATACCTTTCTTTCACTACCCTTCTAACTGCTTGAGCCATCCCTTTCCTTTCTTAGCAGGTGAGAGATGCCTCCGGCAGTGGTGAGGTGGGACAGAAGATGTGGGGATATTGAGCTGCTTGACCGAGACACTGAGAGTAGACTAAGAAGCTGAAAACAGAAAAGTTGCAGAGATTTGAGCTACTAATGTTTAAATGCTACATCGGGATACTGGAAGCAGTTAAATGGCAACTACCACAAAGCGCATCAGAAAGACAAAAGCTTTAGCGTGGGGATTCCTGGCGACTAGGCCTAGATATTCAAAAGCAAATCAAAGCACTCCAGTAAGCAATATGGAGATCAACTGCTAAGCCGAGCCGTTTGCATCATGTACGCACTGAAGATCAGACACCCAAGGAAAATTTTGCTGCTCCAAGTTCAACAATCCAGAATATCATGTATGCCCCCTCTCTGCTCAAAACCAAAAAAAAAATAAAAAAAAATAAGTACAATCTAGAACTGGAGCAGAGCACTTCAAGGATCAGAAGACTGACGGCACTTCCCGCAGAAGATACCCCCACTCTCCTTCAGCGTTCTCTGACTTGCCCTTGCCACTGCCATCAGGAGGTCTTTCTCACCGACTTGTCTTTTTCCAGCTAAGAAACGTCTATCCTTCCTTCTCTCTACTTTGAACCCCCTTTCTTCTTCAACATCTTATTTTGCTTTACCCTTCGTAGAGTCTCTATGATCATATGATTGCCCATGCGTGTGTTCTTTGTACTCGAGTCGCTATTGCAAATTTAGTTTTGTGCATGATCATTCGCATTGATGAGTGTTAAACACCTAACTCTGTTTCTGAGCGTGAGCAATAAACACCATATCTTGTGAGGATTGCTTGCAGCAGGCTGATGTAGGAAAGCTACTCTTCTGGTTTCGTTATTCCTCTAGAGTAGTGCAGAGTTCATCTAGGCTGGAGGGTGGTGTACTGCTTGGTTGAGGCGTAAGTGGTGGCGTAAGTAACCCTGTGTGTTGTGGATTGAGGCTGTGTGTTCCTGATGAGGTGATGCTTTCTGATTTTAATGCTCGAGGGCGAGCATCGGGGTAGTGTGGGGATGTTTGATAGAGCATTTTATGTCCATAATTCCGCCCTCTTTTGTGTGCCTTTTTAGATCATAATGCTACTTATGTTGCTGTGTTTACTCGCTTTTTACAGATCTGGGCTAATCAAGAGGAAAATACAAAAAGGACGCTTTCTATCATTTTCTGGAAGTAATTGAGCAGCTAGGCCAAGCAGCCGAACGTTCGCGGAAGGCAGCAGTGTCCTAGCGAGAAAAGGAAACAAGCGCAATATCAGATCCGCTAAATTAATGCTCCAGGAGTCCTAATCGCAGTAGAAGTCCTATGGGGAGTTGAATTCGAATCGGAATAGGAATTTAATTTGTAATAATTCTATAAATACTTTTAGTAATTAGGTTTTAACCTCCTCTTCTCTTCTTCTCCCCCGCTGAACCTTTGGCGCCACCACTGCCTTCGGCATCTTTGTTTTTCTCTTCAATAAACCGGAGCAATTGCTCCGACCGGTAATAATCAGGATTTATCTCTTCTCCACCTCTATTATTTAATTATGCAATTTATTTATTTGTTTGTTTTTATTATTAATATGTGCGGCTAAGTCTTCTTGCTCTTGGTAAGAGTCGATTGAAGGTTGCAAAGGAAGCCGTGAGGTCAAATTGTACTTCATAAATTCTGTGTTGGTATCTTTCTTGTTCGATGATTAATTGTCAATTTACCTAGGTTAATTATTAGCTTGATCACCTAGTAATTGAACTAGAGTATTACAATCGTCCTTGTAGTTATACCTAACGCGAAGCTGCAGGGTAAAGCAGATAACCATACTGGTCCTGACTGGAAACCTGGTATCCCCCAGTTGGATTGAACAAGTCGTTAGGGCAAAGCCTCGAGCATACTGAGTGTCTCGCCCTAGACGCATCTTACCTCTTCTTCATGGGTATCCGAGTGTTGCCTCCATAAGCGTACCTTGGAGGACGGCGAACTGTCAAGGTTAACCCATAAGCGTACCTTGGGATAGCTTCTATTACGAAGGTGAGCAGGGGACCTAAGCGTACCTGGTCCCTACAGTGCCTCTATCAGCTCGGGGTAGACAATGTTTGCACCAATGACCGACTGACCATAATTGCAACCGGATTCGGACTCTTACTAGGAACCCTGTCTCTACTGATTTCTTATTACTTCTATTACTCTTTGTTACTAGTTGTTATTACTTTCATAGTTAATAATTAGACTAATCAAACAACTATTCAAAAAAACCCCTCGTTACTTGTTACTAGTCTGTCAGATTGAATTGAGTGTTGATCCCTTAAGCCCTGTGTTCGACCCTGCTACCATTATACACAGTTTATTGTGCACATTGACTGCAGGTTTATATTATTATTTTTGGCAGGTTCGACAACCGATCAAACGTGGAGGCCTCGGGATTGCACATCACCTACATATCATCACCTGTACTTACTCCTTTTTCTGTATTTCTTTTTTCAGATTCACGATAGCTCCTCGAAAGCAAGCTACTCCGCACAGGCTCCTAGTAACTAGACTTCAAAAATGAAAAATGACTGAACAGGCTAAGGCTGATGAAGTACTAACAGCCAAAATCGCAGAGTTAGAGGAACAAGTTAAGATTACTACAGAAAGGGCAGCCAGGGCCGAAAAAGAGAGAGATGAAGCTAACACCGAATTCCCATCGGGTTTTTATCCCACTCAAACAGCAGGACCCCCCTCTTCACTCGTCGTCGCTGGACCTTCAGTACCTCAGCCACTTTCTGATCCCGAGGGCAAATGGAAATGGATTAATCCCTTCACTGTACCCACTGCTGCAAATCCTATGGTTAATACGGGTGGAGAAATTGCCACGTCACTTCAGCGCCTTTCAACCAACCCTGCCGTGGGCTCCGGTAAAAGTCAGGCCCACCTAAAAGCCTCGTATCTCCCTCCCTTTCCTCCAAGCACAGTTCCCGGACCTGTGGAAATTTGGCCTCCTGCTTCCTACCCGGTACAACCTCAGTTCTCGCCGAAACCTCTACTACCCTTCGGTTATAACCCCATTATGGCCGAGAAACTGAAAAGTGACAAACTGAATCTGCTCGAAGAAAGACTCAGAGCGATCGAAGGGGCTGATCCGTTTGACCCCACTGGTCCCACCTATATGTGCATGGTCCCCGGGATCGTTATACCACTGAAGTACAAGATCCCCGACTTTGAAAAGTATACTGGGGTCAAGTGCCCAAAGACCCACCTCAGAGCATATTGCAATAAGATAGTAGAGATGATCCACAACGAGCCATTGTTGATTCATCTGTTTCGAGAAAGCTTAACCAAACACGCCCTAACTTGGTATATGGGTCTAGACATAGCCAGGATCAGGACGTGGAGAGACCTGTCCGATGCCTTCTTCAAACAATATAAATTCAACATGGAGGTAGCTCCCAACCGCGCCGACCTGTAAGATTTGGAAAAGAAAATCGGCGAGTCTGTGAAAACCTATGCTCAGAGATGGAGAGAGTTGGTTTCTAGAATCTCTCCTCCTTTAAGTGACAAGGAACTCTTGTCAATTTTTGTGCACACCTTCAAAGCTCCCTACTACACCTACCTGATCTCGAATCCGTCAAATAGTTTCTCCGAGATGGTCCTAATTTCCGAAAGAGTCGAGCAAGGGATTAAGTCCGGACGAATCATAACTTCGGCACCAGAGTCTGCACCAAAGAAAAGAGATGTTGGATTTGTCGCTCCCCAAGCTAATCATAGACAATCATTTCCACCACCTCCGCCTTATCTATCGCCACCGCCCTATCCTCTGCCATCGCTATATCAACCCACCCTCTTTCCTTTTTCCTCACCGTCCATTGCTAATATCGCGCCTCAAAATCCTACACCATCTCTACATTTCCCACCACCTCCAGCACAAACATTACAACCCATGCAACCTAAGCCATATAACCCACCAAAGGACCCAAATAGCCAAAACACGTCAAACAATCGATGGAATCGAGAGCCATTGCCTCCTCTTCCTCTTCCCACGGGAGAAATCTACAAACATCTCTTGGCAGCCGGACAGATCGTACCAGTTCCAGCTCAGCCCCAATTGCCTCCTTACCCAAAATGGTATGATCTCAACGTAAGATGTGAATACCACGCTGGAGCCCCGGGTCACACTCTGGAAAACTGCTTCGCCTTCACAGCAAAAGTTCATCACTTAATCAAAAGTGGATGGGTCTCTTTCGAAGGGTTAGCTAAAGGACCCAACACATCCACCACCCCTCTCCCTAATCATTCTCAAGGAAATGGAGGGGTAAACGCCATCTCAGTAGGAGAAAGCGACGACCCTCTTTCTTTGGTATCGAGTTGGCCACAAGAACAACTTTTCCTGGCCTTAGCTCGAGGAGGATATATACCATATTCGAAAAGCAATCCAAGTCATTGTGTGTACTGCAAGGGAAACAACGGTCATGAGATCCAAGGCTGCAAATTGTTTGCAGGAAAGGTGAGACAACTCTCGGGTTTCGGAGTAACACAAACCTAGAAAGTGACCCACGGGGAAGGATCCATTAATGCCATCGGAGATGAATTTCCTATCCCGCATTTGCATAACTCCAAAGGAACCCCACCCCCACTCCAAATCACCCAAAATAAAATGTCGACTTCGTCATACAAACGGTTCCCCACGCACTGCGATGAGGGCGACCGTGAGATTGACACCCTTGGCCATCCTTCCGGGAAATTTGACTATCTTGTCAGGTGTTCTGCACCACCCTCCCACTCTAGTGCAACATCATGGCCATCCTCTTGGGAATCCCCAGATTCTGAATCATACCCTTCACCGACGTGGTCACCTCTCCCGTTTCCTTTGAAAGAAATCTACGCAAGCCTCTTGGCAGACGGGCAGGTTACGACATCCCCGCTCTCGCCTCAACCAACTCCTTAACCTAGTTGGTATGATCCAAAGGTTAGCTACGAATATCACGTCGGAACTCAAGGACACTCCCTAGAAGACTGTTTCGTCTTTAGAGAAAAGGTTGATCATTTGACCAAAAGCGGACGAATCTCTTCCAAAGGTCTAGCAAAAGGTCCTGACGTGGCAACCAGTCCTCTGTCGCACCATAATCCGGGGGTGAACGGTATTTTTACCAAAGAAATCAATGATTCTCTCCCTTTAGTGAGGGAAGCACCCAAAGAAGAACTTTTCTTTGCATTGGCTAAAAGTGGACACCTGCCATACCCAAAGAATAATCAGGCCCTATGCCTATTTTGCCAAGGGGAAAGCAAGCACGAAATCCAGGATTGTAGACTTTTTCGGCAGAAAGTCAAGCAACTTACAGCATTCGAGATCATTCGGACCGAAGGGAAAACTAGAGGAGCAATCAACGCCATTGGGGATAATTCTCCAGCACCATATTCCTTCAAATATGTGGCCCAAACCGGGAATACGGCCACGACCCCACGCAAAGTAGTGTTCACATTCGCTGTGAATACTCCTAGCCAAGACTTACACGTTGTCCCATTTAACTACGGATACACGATGGTCACCACTCCTCCTGTCGCCGCACCAATAGGGCTCGCTATCGGTGAAACCTCTCATATCGGGGGCATGACCCACACCGAAAGGTGCTACATATCGGAGGAAGTAAAGAAACAAAGACAGGCCAAGGAAAAAAATCCTTTGATCTGCGAAGAAACGGTAGAAGAGACGCAAAGGTTTAACAAACCTGTAACCGAGGACGAGACAACTGAGTTCCTCAAAATCATGAAACAGAGCGAGTTCAGCATCATCGAACGGCTACAGAAAACCCCGGCTCGCATTTCCATCATGAAGCTAATCCTTACTTTAGAACCTCATCGCCAAGCTCTCGTAAAAGTTTTAAAACAAGCCTTCGTAACTAAGGATATCACCACGGAGGGGGTGGAAAACCTTGTCGAAAGAATTCAAGCCCTAAGCAGCATTTCCTTCACCGAAGGAGAGATTGACCCCGTAGGAAGAGGTCACAACAAGGCCCTATACATCACGGTAGAATGCAAGGGACATGTCATAGCAAAGGCCCTGATTGATAACGGGTCCGCACTAAATGTCATGCCCAGGCATGTCCTCGAACAACTACCAGTTGATTTTTCCCACATGAAACCTAGCGGAATGATGGCTAGGGCTTTCGATGGCACCACTCGAGAGATCATCGGGAATTTTGAATTGGATATGGTCATCGAGCCCCACACTTTGGCCTTGACATTTCAAATCATGGAAATCCAACCCGCTTACAGCATGCTTCTAGGACGGCCATGGATCCTTTCGGCAGGAGTCGTCCCCTCTTCCTTACATCAGTGCCTCAAGTACGTCAAAGATAATGCCCTCATCACAATAAAGGCAGAGGAAGCCTTAATCCTGGCCAAACATTCTTCTGTGCCTTACATCGAGACTGCTAAAACCTTGGAGAGTTCTTTTCAAGCCTTCGAAATAGTCAACGCAGATTGGATCGAGGAAAGATCCCCCATTTTCGAAGCCTCGAATTCTGAAATGGACGAAACAACCACTAAGTTGATACCAGAGGGAAATTTCCAACTGGGAAAAAGGCTAGGGGTCAAGTTACAAGGGTTAAAAGGCTTGGCATCTCCAAAGAGCTTCAGAGACCGCTTTGGTTTAGGGTACCAACCCAGCGAGGCCGATTTTGCCAAAATTGTCCAAGAAAAGAAAGAAAAATAGTTGGCTAAGCTATTTGGACGTTTTGCGCCAAAAGGTAAAATGCAGATCCCCCATATCAGAACAACGTTTCCCTTCGCAGCTAAAACCATCAATGAAAGCCCGATCAGGGTTTCAGACCTCCGTATTTGCACTCTGGAAGAAGAAGAATCGTCGCCTAGTTCAGTCATCTTCGTAAAGAAGTCAAGGGAGTCTGTGTGCAACTGGACCACCACCATGCTTCCGGATGTCTCTCTGTAATTACTCCTTTTTGAAAAAAAAATATAATAATATGATGTGTGCACGTTTTCTTACGAAAACATTTTTGTAGGGACTCACGTTCCCCTTTGTTAAAAATCAATATATATGCAATTTTTATTTTACGCATCTCTTCTTTTTCGCATTTTTATTTTCAGGATGAATATTAGTTCGGATTGTCTTGATAAAACCTATGTCTTTACTGGCGAAGAAATTGTCATCACAACTGAAGACAAGGTCGAAATCCCCTACGAATTGGCCCGTTTACTGGAAAGTTAGGAAAAGGAAATAACCCCTCATCAGGAGGAATTGGAAGAAGTAAATTTGGGGGCAAGCAATGAGAATCAGAAGTTGGTTAAGATCATAACTACCCTGGACACGACTCAAAGAGAAAGGTTGATTTCCCTCCTCAAAGAGTACTCGGACGTGTTCGCATGGTCATACACCGATATGCCAAGTCTTGATCCCGGGATAGTTGAGCATCGCATCCCGTTGAAGCCTGAGTTTAAACCTGTCAAACAAAAACTTCGGAGGATGCATCCAGACATCCTTTTGAAAATCAAAGAAGAAGTTACCATGCAACTAGATGCGGGTTTCTTAAGAGTTGCCGAGTACCCAGAATGGATCGCCAATATAGTGCCAGTGCCTAAGAAAGATGGATGTGCGTGGACTTTCGGGATCTTAATAGATCCAGCCCTAAGGATGACTTCCCGCTTCCCCATATCGACATCTTGGTGGATAGTGCCGCCAGTAACGACATGTTCTCCCTTATGGATAGATTTTCGGGATATAATCAGATCAAGATGGCACCCAAAGATAATGAAAAGACGACCTTCATCACACCCTAGGGAACCTTCTGCTACAAAGTAATGCCCTTCGGATTAAAAAACGCAGGAGCCACTTACCAACGTGTTGTCGTCACCCTTTTCCATGACATGATGTATAAAGAATTGGAAATATATGTCGACGACATGATAACCAAATCTCATGGGACGTAAGATCATGTAGACATCCTAAAGAAGATATTTCAAAGGTTGAGACAATTTCAGCTACGGCTAAACCTAGCTAAGTGTACCTTTGGAGTGACCTCCGAAAAGTTGTTAGGATTCATCGTCAGCAACAAAGGCATAGAAGTGGATCCTGATAAGATAAAGGCAATTCAAGAGCTACCCGCTCCCAGCACCGAAAAAGAAGTACGAAGCTTCTTAGGACGCATCAACTACATCGCTCGCTTTATCTGCCAGTTAACACTTACCTGCAAACCGATGTTCAAAATGTTAAGGAAGCACGGAGATGCAGAATGGGATGAAGATTGCCAGAAAGCCTTTGAGAAAATCAAGACATATCTGCAAAGCCCACCTGTACTAGTTCCCTCGACGCCAGGACGTCCCTTGCTCATGTATATGACAGTCACGGCTAGCGCCATGGGCTACGTTTTGGGACAGCACGATGAGTCAGGAAGGGGTGAACAAGCCATCTACTATCTCAGCAAAAAATTCAACGAATGCAAAATGCGCTACTCCATGTTGCAACGAACTTGTTGTGCCCTAGCATGGTGCGCCCGAAGGCTCCGGCAGTACATGTTGTATTACATGACCTGGTTAATCTCCCGCATGGATCCCCTGAAGTACATCTTCGAGAAGTCGTATCTGTCAAGTCATATTTATAGATGGCAAGTCTTATTGGCCGAGCACGAGATCATATATGTAACGCGGAAGGCGGTTAAGGCAAGCGCTCTCACCGATCACTTGGCTGATCACGCCTTAGATGAATATGAGTCGTTGAGTTTCGACTTCCCAGATGAGGACATCGTATTGATTAATGACGAGATCGCAGAAGATCTTAGAGAAGATGATTGGTGGACCATGTTCTTCGACGGTGCGGTGAACCTCTCAGGCAAGGTAGTAGGAGTCGTGGTCATAGCCCCAGATGACCGTCAATTTCCCATAGCGTGCAAGTTGAACTTCCCATGCACCAACAACATCGCCGAGTACGAGGCATGCATCAACGGTCTGACGGCAACAATCGACTTAAAAGTACCAAGCCTAGGATTTATGGCAGACATGGGATTCCAAGCTCATCCCTTATCAGAGGTTGCTCACCCAACTCACGCGGGAATTCGAAGAAACCAAATTCAACTGAGTCGACAGAGAAAAGAACCGCTTCGCAAACGTGTTAGCCACGTTGGCCTCGATGTTCAAGTTAGAATGCAGAGTAATGCTTCAACCATTGAGAGTGGAAGTAAAGGAAACTCCGGCATGCTGTGTCACCTTGGAAGAAGAACCTAATGGGAAGCCATGGTTCCACTACTTAGTACGATTTATCAAAAACCGGGAGTATCCACCGGGGGCAAGCCGGGTTAGCAAAAAGACCCTCCAACGCTTGGCTTTAGACTTCTACCTCGACGGTGAGGTTTTATATAAAAGGAGAGCTGATGGAGCTTTACTTTATTGCGTCACCATAGCTGAGGCCAAGAGAATCATAATAGAGATCCACGAAGGGGTTTGTTCCACACACGCAAGTGGGCATATGATGGCAAGAAAAATAATGAGACAAGGTTATTTTTGGCTCATCGTCGAACGAGATTGCATCGACTACTTCCAAAAATGCCACAAATGTTAGATTTACACGGACCATCTCCATGTCCCTCTGGCCTCTCTCTTCAGCATGACATTGCCTTGGCCTTTTGCGATGTGACGTCATCGGCCAAATTCATCTGAAAGCCTCTAATGGCCATCGCTTCATCCTCGTGGCAATCGATTACTTCACCAAGTGGGTGGAAGTCGCCTCTTACTCCAACATCACTCAGAAAACAACCATGCGATTCATTGAGAAGAACATCATTTGCCGCCATGGGGTCCAGGAAATGATCATCACAAACAACGACACTAATCTAAATGGAAAAATGATCGACGGTCTTTGCCAACGTTGGAAGGTGAAGCACCGAAACTCATCCCCATATCGTCCAAAAATGAATGGCGCAGTCGAAGCGGCAAACAAAAATTTGAAGAAAATCATCCAAAAAATGGTGGTCACTCATAGAGATTGGCATGACATGCTTCCTTTTGCACTGCATGCTTACCAGATAGCAACTCGTACGTCCACAGGGGAAACTCCCTACTCTTTAGTCTACGGCATGGAAGCCGTAATTCCTCTTGAGGTAGAAATCCCTTCTCTCAGAATCCTGGCAGAATCAGAAGTAGAAGAATCGGATTGGGCAAAGGTGAGGTACGAGCAGTTAAACCTCATTCTTGAGACATGCTTGGCCGCTATCTGCCATGCGCAATTGTATCAGCAAAGGATGGCCAACACTTATAACAAGAAAGTGTGACCTTGCAAGTTCAAGACCGGGGATTTAGTGTTGAAAAAGATTCTCCCTCATCAGGAGGCTAGTCAAGGAAAGTGGGCCCCAAAGTACGAGGGTCGGTATTTAGTTAAAAGTTCATTCTCGGGGGGTTCCCTAATGCTAAACAATATGGATGGAGATAACCTACCAAGACCGGTAAACGCTGATGCCGTTAAGATATATTTTGCCTAAGGTTTCGCAGACCGTGCATCTTGTCGAATCAAAGACATAGGGTTTTATCATGACAATACCGCTCAAATGTTTATCCTGGAATTAATAAAATGAGTTTTTCAGGAGATGCTTGTTATTTCAAAACTTTTTCTTAAACTTGTGAGATGACAAAAGGAGGCATGGCATTGGTGGCTCCCAATGAGTAGTTCGAGACACAAGACACGACGCTTAGACTAACGCCACTAATCAATCTTAAGTTTTGCAGGAACATAATGTCTCACACCTCACCTCACCTCATCTTCGCGATAGGACCAGGGAATCCCCCTCGTAGCAGCTCCTGAATTACCGCAGCAGGCCGCCTTAAAGAGAAAATCAGGAAAGATTTTAAAAAACCAGTACTATCTAAATTGAAAAATTCTTTTTCCTCATAGTACTACCAGCACATCCTGCATCGCAAACAATAGTCTCAAAGGACTGATGGAGATCACCCAGCAAAGCTATCATCTAACCATTTAGAGGGTTGTCTGAGCCTGTAACACTATTCAAGAACTTAAAGACTATTCACCGTCAGAATTTCGCAGCAATACTATTATCCAGTTTGAGCAAGGACTGAATGCTGGACCAAAGTCACAAAGCCCATCCTATGTCGGCCAAGCTGTCAGAATGCTAGTGGCATGAGTTCCCATCTCCATTCACCTATTCAGAGGAGTTCACCATCAAGACGTCGTGGTCGCCAAGCGCTCTTTGCAGGCAGAACTCCTGGAGAAGAAGCACGACAAAAAGTTGTCCTCCCAGGACCACAATCAACATACTTAACGCGGTCTCATTCAAGAAGTTTCTCAACATCCGCACCATGATCAACACGATGAAGATCAATCCTTTAATTTGTGGACCACTAACTGCTGACTGACGGTGATCGCAGTCACTTGTTTTATCCACAATCTCTTGCTGCAAAAAGTGTCAGAACTCCTCTCTGAAGAGGGACAGCCGGACTGCAAGTATCACCCGCGCCAAGACGGGAATTGCGGCAAAGCATCTAAAGCAAAGTTATCATCAACCGACATCCGATGCAAGTCACGCCACGGCGACCCACGGATGGCCCGTCCAAAAGGGAGAGCTTAAAACTTATCAATCGCATTACTCTTTCTAAAAATCGCCTTTCATTTACTCCTCATTCTTCTCTCCTCATTTTTTCAGGAACTGGATTACCCCATTGTTGCCTGCATGAGACTGGTAGAAGACGCCCTCGCAGCCCCGCTGCACATTTCGGGGACAGAAGATTTTCCCCTTATCCTAGAGCAATCACGGAGCAAATCAGCGAAAGTCCAGCAATGGCCAATAAGTAAATGAACAAAAATGCGGATCTCATCCTCACTCTGACCTATATCTGCAGTTCCTGCAAAGCATCTGAAAAAGAAACCAATCAATCAGCATCTAAGCAAAGCATTCCTGAGCTGGGACCATGCCCTAGGCACCCTCGAAAGGCTGGGCTAAGGAAAGGGAGAATCCAAAACTTATGTCATTTTTGTTTTTGAATCAGCTTTCCTGTTCTACTCTGTTGTCCCCTCTTCATTTCGCAGAGACTTGAATCATCCCACTGTCATCCGCATAAAGCTCGTGGAAGACTCCCTCGCAACCCCGCTACACATTTCAGGGGAGTCCATCTTTCTTCCCCCCTTATTAAAGTTCATTTTCGCTCCTGCTCACTTTGTTAGCTTTAATTTGCGTACGGTCGTCTGGCCCACTGGGGCAACCCTTTAGATTTTCGTTGGACTCTTGCAAATAGGTCGCCCCCCGCGTCCTAGCTTTAAACTATCAATCAATCAAGAAATCTTTTTAGCCCGGCTAAGACAAAAATCCATACTACTCTTATAGCATATTCATAGGTCGAGGATGTTCAATCCCTCTGTTAAGTAAGGCATCCATCAAAATTACGTATCATACATGATCTTACTTGTTTGCTCTTATATCCACGATTTGCTCAGACATAAGCAGTCACAGACAAACCCCGGTAAGCATTTTCGAGCCATCGCGCCTTATCTTTTCATGAGTGTAAGTGCCTGACTAAGTGCTAGTTGAATTCGCATAATATCCAGGGTACAATTTTGATGGGATAGCAGTAAAATGATGTGGGACTTTTACAATTTTCTCCATTTTTCCATTTCTTCCCTCTTCCCACCACATGTGCCATCACTCCTAAAAAACCTTCACTATCACTCATACCCCGAGAGCCAAGGAGCAGTGTCAGCTTAGATTGCTAGCCGGAGGTAAAAAGCATGCCAAGTTCAAGTTCACAACAAAAGAGACGGAGAAAGTCACTAAAGGATCGCTAAGAACCATCGCTGGAGAGAGGCCAAAAACCCAAAGATGAAGGTCGATGCCTTAAGCCAAAACTGGAAGAGATCAAGACAAAGGTTGTACTTGCTCTGCTCTGATGCATTTCAAATGAAAAAAAAAAGGAAAAAGGAGAAAAAGAAAAAAAAGGAAAAAAGAAAATAAAAAAAAGAAAATAGAAAAGGAAAAAAAAGGAAAAACAAAAGAGAAAAAGAAAAAAGAAACGCTCGGAGATGTTCAAAGAACACAACAATCGAAAAACAGAAGCAAGCACAGTCCAGGGACAACTAAACTCAAGAAATCTCGAGGAAAATATTCCCCGGTGAAGACTCGAGAAAAAGGGCCTAGGGTCAACTCAAGTAGTAAATCTCGAAAAGAACAACGACAACATTCCCCAGTGAAGACTCGAGAAAAAGGGCCCAGGGCCAACTCAAGTAGTAAATCTCGAAAAGAGCAACAACAACGTTCCCCAGTAAAGACTCGAGAAAAGGACCCCTGGCCAACGGGAAAACAACATTCCCAGCAAGGATCTAAGAACTCATGCACTTTGTCGAGAAAGCACCCCCAGCAAAAAATGAAAGAACTTGCGTGTCTTGCCCTCATCAGGGCCAATCGACAAGCGTTACTCTTCAAAAACCTTCAAAAAAAAACATTTTTACTAAAACAAGCTTCTTTCCAGACATTTCATATCCCTTTTTTCTGTGAAAGTCCCATCAATTATTAGAATACCCATGCATGTGCATCTTCATTTGAAGTCTATTCACTTGGATTGACATTGCGAATTGGAAATTATGTACCATGTTAGTTGCATCTTTATGAGCGTAAAACACTTAACCTTGTTTCAGAGCGTGAGTGCAAACACTAATATCAGGTGAGGATTGCTTACGGCTGCAAATTGTGGGAAAGTCTTGTCCTTGGGGTTGTTACCTCCTGAATAGGATGCAGATGCACTCTAGGTTCATATCAAGGTTGCTGGTAACAAAAGTGAACGGCTTCCTTCCCTAGAGTGATTGAACATCCTCATCTTTATATTTCCTCCTCCTAGAGTTATCATTTGTATTTTTCTCCTCCTAGAGTGACATCATACATTTCCTCCTCCTAGAGTGATAGCATCTACGTTTCATCCTCATAAAGTGACGATTAGTTTATTTCCGCACCTCGCGTCTTACCCTACGGGATTGACGTCATTTAAATTTCTGCATTTTTACATTTTCTCCTCCTAGAGTGACAACTTTGTATTTCCTCCTCCCAGAGTGACAGCATCAGCATTTTTCTCCTCCTAGAGTGACATCATTCGCATTTCCTCCTCCTAGAGTGACCTTAGTTTAATTTCCGCATTTCACGTCTTCTCCTACGGGATTGACGTCGTTTACATTTCCGTACTGTATTTCCTCCTCCCAGAGTGACATCATTTGCATTTCCTCCTCCTAGAGTGACCTTAGTTTAATTTCCGCATTTCACGTCTTCTCCTACGGGGTTGACGTCGTTTACGTTTCCATACTGCATTTCCTCCTCCCAGAGTAACAGCGTCTACATTTTCCTCCTCCCAGTGTGACATCATTTGCATTTACCTCCTCTCAGAGTGACAACGTTACATTTCCCCCTCCTAGGGTGACATCGGTTACATTTTCCTCCCAGAGTGATATCATTACATTTCAAAACCTCGTTACATCTTCCTCCTAGAATAACACCTTTTTGCATTTACACCCCTAGTGGAGTCGTCATTTACCTTTCCGTAATTTACTTTTTGTTCCTGTCAAGGAAGTCGTCATTAACAATTCTACAATTTATATTTCCCTTAATATTCGTATATATCTAAATTTATGATAAGATTCGATCTGTTTGTTGTAGGATGGTAGAGGATTATGAGCCTTAAGGTCGACTGTCCACGATGTCCGAGGTACCTGCACAGCGCCGGAGGGGGTCTCCGGCGTAAACATTCCGATGCTTAAGTCAGTAGTGATTGTGTGAAATAGCAGAGCTTTGGCTAGCAATCTCAGGCTTACCTTCCTCCTTTGTGGGAGAGGTATTTATAGGCGAAAGCGTGACATTTCTGAGTGATTTAAGTTATGAAGTGTTAACATACCCGTCAGGGGGGAGAGTTCTCTTTTGATGAGATGTACTGCCGTTGCGATAGATATACATATAGGGGTAGGCGTTTGCCTAGGTAAGGCAACGCCCGCGCCCTTCGTAAGATGTCGGATTGGCCTGGGATGGGATAACGCCCATTGTCATGATAAAGCGATGTGTGGGACCCCCTCGCTGATGTCGACCATCCCAGACCCGATAGCCCGGAGGCTACCATGGTAGTAGCAGCAACCTTTTTCTTCCTTCGCGAGATATAAGATGAGAATGCCCTTGTTGTTAGGGGTATTGTTATCAGAAGCCCAATCGAAAATGAGCCCGGGTATTTACCAAGGGCTACCGCTTCATCTTCGATCTTGCCAAGTCAGCTGGTTTTCATGCGTCAGAGATGATTTGTCTTATCAAGAAATGTGTTTCTTCCAATCGCCATTCTTCTTTGCCTATAAATTGTCTTTTTGTCGCGCTGCTTTTTTCATGATTGTTTCTGCACTTCCTCTAGCTTTGACTATGGATGATCTTACGAAGAACTTTCTGATCTCGAAGGCACATAGCTTGAAGAACCTTGTTGAGTCTGACGTCGGTTTCCTGGAGACCATGCTGACCAAAACCTCGGAAGATGTCCTGGAGCTTCAAGGAATGATGACCCCTTTGCTGTCCAGACAATGGACTGCTTCTATGAAGGACTTTAATCCTATACAGAATGTGTCAAAGCTGGCTGTTGCGATCTCCTGCATCGAGGTGACCATTACCATGCTGCAACATAGGAAAGACCTGTTGGCGTGCTGCTTGAAGGGCATGAGGGTTTCCTCCGCCGAACTGTCTTTGGTGGCGGATGCTCTAAGGGAGATCCCTACTGCCCTTGAGGACAATGATGTTGGGTCTCACGCTTGACCCTTAGTTACTGTTCTCTTACTTTAATGCTTTCTGTGTAGACGCTTTGAGCACTTAGGCCATTCGGGCTGTAATTAAATAAAATGTTGCTTTAATTACTACTCTGTCTTCTACCTTCTATCTCTTGCTGTTTGCTGCTATAGTCAGGTATGGCTATTGTAAGCCCAACTGAAAATGAGTCTTTTCTTGACATGAGGTGCTTTGGTGCTTTGAATTTTGGCAATAAATATTTACTCGATCCCTTCTTACGCCGCGCTCCCCGCGATTGGGCAGTTTTTTGGTGCCTTTTGATTGGCGCTGTTCTCGAACAGTTGCGTGCGCCTCATCAGATTCTGTAATCATGATTGTTCTTCTCCAGGTGCACTTATTGCATTCAAGGGACACGCAAAGAGATCGGGATATCCTTTGCCTCAGCTATTTAAAGGGGGTTTTTCTCTCCTTTTTCTCACTCACCTTCTTCTTCTTATTTCTTTTCTTGGATTATTTGTGATTCAATGGCAGATTCCTACTTTCTTGATACTGCGGCGCGTGACTCTCCGCCGACTCCTCCAACTTCACCCGATTCGGATCATCCTCCTCCGTCGCCCCCATGGAGGCCATCAGTTCGCCGGAAGGGTCGCAAAAGGCCAAGGAAGAAGACTTCTAACACGATTGACATTCCTTCGGCTTTCGCCAGGAGAAAAAATAATGGACCATTTCCTTCTACTACCTCTGGATTGGAAAAGGATTCTCTTCGTGACACAAATTCTGCGGCAGCGATTGCTACCGTCGTGGATGGGCCAAGCTCAGCGCTACTGGGTCAAGAAAAAAGGATTGATGAACCTTTTCCTCCTTACAACGGAGGTCTGCCGCTCTCGGATGATGACGACATTTTTTACTATGACATGTACTGGCCTGACGAGGATTAGTGACCTAGCGTTAGGTGAGCTGTAGATGCCGTATGTCTTTTAATCAATAAATTGATGTTTTTCTTTCCCTTGCCACCGTGCTAATTTGTCGATGGCTGACGCAAAAGCGTTAGCTTGCTGCGTCAGGTGTTCTGTAACTGTTTTGACTCGGCCAATCATTAACTGCCACTTGGTATGTCATGGCGAGTAACTTCTTGCTTCTAACTTCTGAGCACTATTCCACGTGGCCCACTTCTTTTACACGCGTCCTCGCGCGACTGGTGGTTCAGTTAATGCTGTGACATTTTGGGTCTTTAAAAGGGATTATCTTCTCTTTCTAATACCTTTTGCCCTTATTTCAAATTTTCTCCCTTTCCTATATTTTCTCTAAAAAAGGTTCTCATCCGCCCTTCGGCCTTCGCCAATTCCGTCCGCGGATCTTTTTCTTTGAGGTATCACTTCATCGCTTCAGATTTTCTTGTTCATTAGTTTATTATGGTTGTGACTAGAACCAGACGATTTCTTTGGAGACCCGTGGATCCAGAAATCGTACAATCACCCAGTATTTTCTCCTGTGACACGGTTTTAAATGCTGAATTGGAGGAAAACGGCATCACTTTCCCTCCTGGGTGTGCCCCCACCACCGTTCCCGAGGGTGACATGCGCCTTCACGATCCACTGTGGGGGAACTACAGATTAGTTTATTTTAAAATGTTCCTTTATGGTTTTCGCCTCCCCCTCCATGCCTCAATAGCGGTGCTACTGCGGGAGTACAAGCTTAATCCTACCCAGATAACTCCTTCTTCCTGGTGTGGGGTTTATGCCTTTCTTCGTGCTTGCGAGCTGGAGGGCATTCCTGCCCCATCTCTCAATTTATTTCGTAAATTCTTTAGCATGACCTGTCACGATTGTTTAATCAGTATTACTCCAAGGTGGGATGACGCGTTTGTGCAGTCGTTCTGGCAATGATTTTGTGGCTTTGAGAGGACTGTGAATCAAGAGCTTATAGGTCCCCTTTGGGCAAACCCAGTGGTCCTGACTAGGAGCGAGCTTGATCAAGCTAACGCTTTGCTGGATAAGAGTACTCATTATCGTATTCGAGAATTCACCTTATACAAGCTTCTGGACGAGTGTGTTATGGGTGAGTTTTATCTTTCTTCGCATTTTCCTTTTTTCATCCTTTTATGTTCTCACATACTCCATTATCAGGAGATACTGACGGGCAGCCCTCAGGGGGAGCTAACGCCCCCTTGAATGTGATGTTGCTCAGAACTATACCTGCCTCCCCTCCTGCCTCGCGTTCCGCCCAAAAAGGGAAAAATAAAGACAGTCGCTGGGAGGGGGCGAGGGCGCGTTATTTCCGCGTGAGCTTCTCGCTTTATCGACAACTGGCTACCGCCTCATCAGGGAGGGATAAATATAAGTCAGCCTGTAACTCGGCTAGTTGATAGTGAAGATAGTAGCCAAAGCGAAGACGTGGATGCCAAGCCAGACCTTTGTCATGCCTCTTCGCTTCAGCGAAAGAAACTGAGGGTAAGCATGGATGGGCAGGCTACCGGGACCTCTTCTGATCATGCTGTCGCGGGGGATGCCACAGCACCTGCCATTTCTTCTACAGCAAGAGTTTCTCAACCCGCGGTAGTTGCAGACGTGCCGACGGTCTGCCCTCCTACCGCTGCTACAGTCTCGTTGGTGACAGATTCTCCTCCGCCACGTAACGCTCCTGACTCTCCTATTTCTCAATTTATTCCTGATGTGGTGACAACGACTTCTCCAGCTTCTAAGCTACCGCTCACGGATCGTCCTCGATTATTTTTCACTTCTATCTCCGAGGTGAGTAATAAAGGTTCTCCTCCAACTCCGATGATCAATCTCTCTCCTGATAGCCCCAAAGGGATTTCTCGCTATCGCATGGACTTGACAGGCTTTGGCTTCAACAGCCTCCGTGCTGCAGGGGTAGAAAATCCCTTCTCAAGGGACGAGTTCACCGCGCCCCTGATAGGAGAAATGATGAGCTCTTCTTCAGAGAAAGAGAAATTCCTTCAGCTTTCGCCAAGAGCTCGCTGCAGGCATGTCGTGAATGATTCTCTTGATATCTTCCATTATTTTCACTATGCGGTAGAGGCTTTTGATAAGGAAATGCGAGATTCTGCCCGTGCCATGTGTGCTCAGAAGGTGCAGCTTGATCGGTCGTTAGAACTGACGGGATTGCTGACGCGTCTTTATGACGATTCTCAGAAGGAACTGAGTAGAGAAAAATTCAAAGGGAAAGCGATAGCCGATGATCTGGAGGCGGAGTTAGCTTTGGAAAAGAAGAAAAATCTTCTTCTTCGCGAAGAAATACTGGCTCGGGACGAGGAATTTTCTAGGCTTCCACTAAAGATGGATCTTTGGAAGAAGAAGGTCCTGGAAGCCCTCACTTCTGGGCTCGCTGCCCATTTCGGGAGCGGTTCCTTCAGTCCGACCGATGTTGCCGATTGTGTTTCTGCCATAATAGACAAGGTTAATAAAGGTGGAAACGATGCGTCTTCCTCCGGGGGAGAAACGTTTGGTGCCGGTAGCGATATCGCGTAACGACTTCTTTCTTGATTACTGTCCTCTCTTTGTCTGTATTTGTTCTTCGATTCATCACGCTTCCCGAAAACATTTATCGCTTGCAATTCTTGTAATAAGGCTAACGCTGGGTCTTGTCATATTATCGATGTTACTTATGCTACCGCGCTATTTCTTGAGATTGCGTGTCAGAGTTGGTGCTGCTTTTCAGAGCATTAAATGCTTATGAATCCCTTCACTGATGCGATCGAAAAGTGATGATGAAAAAAGACACGTCTTTCTTTGATGAGGCGTTTGAGATAGGCACCTTCTAGGAAGTAGCGGGGATTGAAGCGTCCTTCTTTTGAAGTTGTGTCCTTCGCGCGTGTCGTGCCCTTTCATTGTGCTATCTCGCCATGTGTCAGTTGCTAACTGGTCGCGCCCTTTCAACCCCTTTTAGGGTTATATAATGTTTTTTCCCCCGCCTTCTTTTTTCTTTTTTATCTCTTTCTTCGCTCATTGCTTCCTTCTGAAAATAACTCACGCCGCTTCTTCTTCTTTGCTCTGGGATTCTCAGGATTTCTTTTACGAAGGTACACACATTATTTCCTTCTTTTATTTTCTCTTTTCTTTTTTACTGGTTATGGCTAAGACCCGTTCTTCAAAATCTGCCGAGGGAGAGTTCCCAAAAATCTGCTGGGGAGGAGAAGATGAACAACACCCCCACTTGTCTTTACACTTTGCCCTTAGTTCATCGTTGTCTATCCGATTTCAATGTTCGGTTTCCTCAAGGCTACTCTACTAGTGTCGCCATTGACCCTCTCCGCCTTAATAGTACATTGCCCGATAATAGTAGGATATTGTATGCCAAACTGTTTGACCATGGGTTTCGGCTTCCCCTTGACCCACTTGTAAAACTGTTGCTGGCCGATTCGAATCCGGCCCAACTGAGTCCTAATGCAATTTGCGTTGTGCCGGTTCAAAGGGATTGAGTCCCCTTCACTAGCGTTGCTTCATGATATTTTCCAGTTCTACTCTCGTAAGGGGGTAATATCAATATCACCCCGCTATGATGATGACTCACTGAATCCCTTTACTTGGAAACTTATGGGTATCGAGTCTTTTGTTCCTCGTTGGAAAGAAGAATTTTTTGTTGTTAACCTGCCCGAGCCTTTGTGGAGAACTGGCTTTAACGAGGAAATCAAAAATGAGGCCTGGGGTAGCAGAAAACCACTCTCCAATCCGGAAGATGGTTGGTTAAAGACACTACTCCAGATGGACTTCAGTGTTGACACTCATAAAGTGGCAAACGGAGTGGCAGTTCTAGAGTGTAGAATGGGTGAGTGTTTGCCCTTATTCTTTCGCACTGTTAGGAAATGCTAACGCTAACATTTTTTTCATGACTGTGCAGTGGTTACACCCGGTTGGGAGCCTGAATACATTCGGAGGAAAAAGAGGAGGGAGCAAACGCGAAGGGCCCAAGCTGTCGTTGCTGCTGAAGGTAGGGCTATCGGTGTTACTTTGGTCGTGCCACCTTCTCATGGAGTTGCCGCTACTGCCAGCACTGCTCAAGAATCGTCTTCGCGGGCGCACATTACGAGAAGGAAAAGAAGTAAAAAGGCAACCGTCGTACCCCCTGCTCTTTCCCAGGCTACCGCTTCTCCAGAAGTGTCCGCTGGTCCGATTCCTACCGGGATTCCTTTGGTTTCTTCTTCTAACCAGGTATATTTGTTCGCTACCGCTCCTGATTTCTTCGTTCTTTTGCTGTGTCCTCATTGTATTTCCTTTTCTTAGGGAGTTGGTGACGTTTCCCCTCATTCTTTTCCTCACGAAGATATGTCCTTTGCGAGCGAGCTTGTCGAGCGGCGAAGAAAATTTGCCACGACCTTCATAGCAGTCTGTCGTCATTCGGCGCTAACCCATCCCTGACGACTGCCACAAGGAATGACGCGCCTCCCGAACAACCTCAAGGTGTTGGTCCTGCTGTCGATCTCCGTGCTTTTGTTGACTCTCCCCTCCATTCCACCTCTGGCGCTGTAGGTTTTAGCTCGGAGATGCTGGGTTATGAGGCAGTCGGTGGTGGTGATTCTTTTGTTTCTACCTTAGAGGGCACTGCTGACCGCCTTTCTTCTCCTCCTATAATATTTTTTGTTCCTTCATCCCCGCTTGCTGCCGCAAAGGACAATTCTGCTTCTGACTTTATGATTGGCGTAACTCCGTACATTCCTCCCAACTTTCCTACTCATCACGTTAACCTGGGTGGCCTTAGGGAGAAAGCTTTTCAAGTTTCCAAGACTAATAACTCTGAGGTTGTTCTTGCGACTACCTCTCTATTGGCGGCTCGAATATTGTCGCACCAAAGGGAGAAGGATGTGTTTTTAGCCAAGGGTCATCAAGGGCGCATGGATTTTCTTCACTCTCAAATGTTTTCCTCCTTCTGCCATACTCATTATATGGGTGAAGCCAACGCTAAGGAGGCGGCGGAGAAACAAAGAGAAATAGATACCCTATCTTCTGAGCGTCACAGATTTTTGGATGCTATGACGGCTGCCAAGCAAGAGGCGAAGACTGCTAAACAAGAGGCGAGCGCTGCCAAGCGAGAGGCAGAGGTTGCCAAACTTGCGCTGGAGGAGGAGAAGCAGAAAAGCATCGCTCTAAGTACGCGCCTTTCTGGAGAAGAGGCTGCACGAGCGCTAGAGAGGCAACGGAATGCTGAATTGGCTGCCAATCTTAGCCTTTCTACCGAGAAATGCCGTTGGTATCTGAGAGAGGGGGCAATGCTTATGACAGAGACCTTCATGCGTCATCATGGGGTGAACGATGATCAGATTGAAACTCTTTCTGCCTTTTTTCAGGAGAGATCTTCACATGTGTCTGACTAAGATTTCTACAGCGCGAGGGCCGCCAAGCAAGGAGGAAACGACGCGTCTGCTGCTTCTTAGACTTTGCCCTTTGCCTCTTGATTTTTTGTTGCCACGATGGCTTAATCTACCCTTTGGGAATATTCTGTTATTTTGACGATATCACCTTTCTTTTAAGTCGCTACTTTTTCTTTGTTGGTCTTATTTCGTGATGCTACTGTCACAATGAAGTTAGTAAGCCTTGCTATCAAAATCATTATAAAGTGGCTATCATACCTTATGTGGTTAATTAACCGTTGCGTTTACTCGTACGCACCATCCGCGGTTGCTAAAATATTTCTGTCTTTTACTGACATAATGTTTCATAGCGGCTCATTTTCCGAGGGAGGCTTTCCTGTGGCGTCTTTGCATACTCTATCCTCTGTTGGGAATCAGGAAATTATTTCTTCACATCTCGTGTTCAATACTGCATTTATCACTGCATTATTATTTCTTTAGTGATGTTTCAAAGAACAAAGTGGTTATTATTTCCATCTGTGTCGTGCATAGTTTCATGCTGCCCTTTATTATTAGGGAGATCACTTAGCCTTGCTAAGTATGTTGTTGCGATAGAGACATCTCTCCAGCTCAACTTCACCGGGTATCAACCGCTCGGTTACTAGCTGCGATATCTCTCCTTGTTTCAAATACCCACGATCGGCTTGGGGCGTGCCTCGTCTTAGTGAGCCGTCTGATTAGGACCGGCCATCACAAGGATAGAATTTTCACTCCCAAGCGTTGAAACCTCAAGTTCCTGGAGCGTGCCTCGTCTTAATGGGTCGTCTATGTGAGCACGATTACCAAAAGGATAGGATTTTCACTTCCAAGATGGAGTTGCTACCTCCTTGGGGACGTGCCTCGTCTTAATGGCCCGTCTATGTGAGCACGACTGCCACAAGGATAGGATTTTCACTCCCAAGAATGTCGGGGTGTGCCTCGTCTTAATGGGTCGTCTATGTGAGCACGGTTGCCACAAGGATAGGATTTTCACTCCCGGGGGCGTTGGGACGTGCCTCGTCTTAATGGGCCGTCTATGTGAGCACGGTTACCACAAGGATAGGATTTTCACCCCCAACGCTATTTATGCCAGGGTGTGCCTCCTCTTAGTGGGTTGTCTGATTAGGACCAGCCATCACAAGGATAGGATTTTCACTCCTGGCATTCTTCATTATCTGCGTATTGTTGGCCACAATGTGCACAAAGATGCCTTTCATTTATGCGTTAGAGCAATGTTAACAATGCCAAATAGGGGATATTAGCTTCTAGCATGATATAGTTTTAAACGGGCTATATTCCAAGAGTTTGGTAAGGGGGTACCGTCAAGTGTTTCCAAATGGTATGCTCCCTTTCCGATGACGCGATTGACGTGATATGTCCCGTCCCAATTTGGGCTGAGTTTTCCCATGCGTTGCCCCGCTGCTCGTTTGTCTCTGAGCACTAAATCTCCTGCTTTGAGCAGTCGCTCCTTGACTTGTCTGTTATGGTACTGCGCCATTTTCCTTTTGTAATGCAAAGTTTTTAGGAGAGCCTCTTCTTGTATTTATGGTAGCGCATCAAGGTTAGCGCGTAACCTTTCTTCATTAACTTCTTCTCTGAAATATGCCACTCGCAGGCTCAAGGTGCCAATTTCTACCGGCGTGACAGCCTCTATACCAAAGGCTAAAGCAAAGGGGGTTTCTCCAGTAGTAGTTTTGACGGTCATGCGATAGGCCCATATTACATATGGCAGCTCGTTTGCCCATTTCTTTTTAGAACCTTCTAGGTTCCTTTTGATGCCACTGAGGATGCTGCGATTGGTCACTTCTGCCTGACCATTGGTTTGCGGGTGTGCTACAGAAGAGAATCTCTGCTCAATTTGGAATTCTGCACATCGATCTCTAAAGAATTGGCTTGTAAATTGTGTTCCGTTATCGCTAACCAATATGCGAGGTACCCCGAATCGCATTATCACTTGATATTTGAAGAAACGCCAAATTTTCTCCGTGGTAATGTTAGCTACCGCCTCCGCTTCTGCCCACTTCGTGAAATAATCTACCGCCACGACCACAAATTTCAATTAGGATCTGGCTTTTGGAAACGGGCCCAAAATATCAATTCCCCACGTGGCAAATGGGCAAGGGGCGACAATTTCTGAAATTTGCACGGCTGGTCTTCGAGGGATCTTGGGGTATTCTTGACATTTCTGACAAGATTTTACAAAGTTGTGACAGTCTCTGCGAATAGTGGACCAGTAGAATCCTGAACGAAAGACCTGTGCCGCTAGGGTGTCACCAGCCACATGCATGCCGCATATTCCTTCATGGATTTCTTGCAAAGTGTGGAGGCCTTCCTGCTCCGTTATGCACTTCGCAGCTGGATGAGAGAAACATTTTCGGATTAATTCCCCATTGTAGTATGTGCACCGTGCCACTTGTTTCAAAATTTTCCTTTTTTCAGTGCTATCTACTGGCAGCTCATCATGTTTCAAATATTTCACAACGGGGATTCTCCAATCACTCTCTATTTCTTCTACGCACAGAGACACTTGTTCTTCCATGAAAGAGGGCACTGGTATCTCACCGTAATGCACATCTTTGGGTATGGAGACTGTCGGGTTAGCTGTCATTTTAGCAAGATTGTCAGCTTCACTATTATCTTCTCGAGAAATATGCTCGAAGCAGACTTGAATGCCTTTTCTCTGTGTCTCTATTAGCTCATGTTTTACCTTTACAAGGTATTGAATCATGATGGGTTCCCGGGCTTGGGAATTTCCCAAGACTTGATCTATTACCAATTTAGAGTCCCCCCGTATCTTTAGTTGCGAATCACGCATTGTCCCTACATCGCGCGTAGCTTCAATGAAGAAGTCGCTGTGTATTCTAAGTCCGTCCAGTAACGCTTCATATTCGGCCGCGTTGTTGGGTAGCGGTTGCAGAATTCTGATGGCGTAGCGCATCTGTATGTCATCGGGTCCGATCATGAAAATTCCCACGCCATCTTTCGCGTTGCCTGTACAAGGGCAAATGCTACTTTTTCTATGCGAGTGTACCGCGACTCGGCGTCCTTCAGTATGTGACTGACAAAGAATACGGGGCGATGAATGTGTCTATCGCTCCGTACCAGGACGGCACTGACCACCTCGTCGGCGACACCTAGATACAAGTATAAAGCGTCGCCCGGTTCCGGTCTTGTCAGCACCAGGTCAGACGAGAGGTAGGCCTTTATGCCGGCGAACGCTTCTTCACATTCTTCTGTCCACCCAAAGGGGGCTCTCTTACGAATAATTTTTAAAAAGGGAAGGCACCTTTCGCCTTGTTTGGAGATAAACCGCCCTAACACAATGATGCGCCCTGTGAGCTTTTGCACTTCTTTGACAGTTCACGGAGATATCATGTCTTGGATCGCTTTTACTTTCGAAGGATTAGGCTAGATGCCTTTCTAGCTGACCACGTAGCCTAAAAATTTACCTGTTTGAAATGCGAACATGCATTTTCGGGGGTTTAACTTTATCTTGTATTCTCGCATTACGCTGAAAACTTCTTCTAGATCAGTCACTGTCGCGCCCCACGAAAAATTATGAAAGAAAGTAATTCGCGAGTGTGCAACGAAATTTGAGACCTTCGGATGCTCGGCGTAAAAGGACGCCTAGCAGCATGCAATGAAGTCGCCACCCTAATTTGGTTGCTAGGCTTAGGGAACCTTAATCGTCATGGCATAGGAAATATAATAAGTAAAAAACTAAAGGCACAAAAAGGGGTCTGGACCCTAGACAAAGGTTCGGGGTCGTATTATGGTCTCGGGAAGGTGTTAGGCACCCGAGTCACATCCGAAAATGGTTACCGGTTGATGAGAGAGGTGTTTAAAAAGGTGTTTGATAAAATGCGTTTTGAAAAAGGGGGACCTCAGAGGAATCGTCACTTTAGTCTTTTCTATGATCGTGACCGTTCAGGAATAATTAAAAACTCTTTCTGACGGGGTTACCGTTTATCAAGATCGATTGATTATTCCTGACCGTAACGTGATGGGACTGAATTTTCCATAAGACTGAATGAGCGCCCTCTTATTTCATCATCGGGCCATGCATGATTAAATTAATTACTACGTGATCCTAACATGGATGGCTAACAGAGTACAAATTTAAATGATAGATTTTTGAAGTGGAAAACTGATGTGGGATCGAAAGTCCCCAGGTACATGCAGTCAATATAAGCGAGAATTTAAAATCATATGAGCATGGCATTTTAAGCAAGTCTTTAAACACGTTGTTCATGTGGGTTGATTTTAATTCTAGCAGTTCTATATATCATGCGTACGATTGATATTTGCATAAAGCATCGAATAAATAAAAAGGAATCGAAAGGCGTACTTTCGAGCGTAGCTTGAAATTAAAACCTACAAAATGAGAGTATTAGTGATAGCTCGAGAAATAAATAAACAATTTTATAAGTGCAAAAATTTAAATGACAATTGATTGCATGCGAGAAATGATGGATTTAACGCATACGAGAATTAAATGCTGAGTTGATTGCATGCGAAAAATGAGGGATTTAACGCATACGAAAATTAAATGCTGAGTTGATTGCATGCGAAAAATGATGGATTTAACACATACGAGAATTTAATGTTGGGTTGATTGCATGCGAAAAATGATTGATTTTAAGCATACGAGAATTTAAATGCTACGTTGATTGCATGCGAAAAATGATTGATTTTAAGCATGCGAGAATTTAAATGCTAGGTTGATAAGTGCAGGAAATTAAAAGAGTAGATGATTAAAAAAATTTAAAACAGTTGACGATTTGCAGAAATTTTAATGATTGATACTGCAGAAAATTAAAGCAATTGATATTGCAGAAAATTAAAGTAGTTGATATTGCAGAAAATTAAAACAGTTGATAGGTAAAGAAGATTAACAGTTGATATTTGCAGGAAATAGAGCAGTTGGTATTGCGGAAAGATTTCCAGCAGTTTGCGAAAAATTAAAACAGTTGATATTTGCAGAAAATAAAACAATTGATATTTGCAGAAAAATAAACAGTTGATATTGCAGAAAATAAAACAGTTGATATTGCGGAAGAATTTCCAGCAGTTTGCGAAAAATTAAAGCAGTTGATATTGGGAAAATTAAAATGCGACTGACCATGTAGGCGGTATTGAATTTAAATTGCCAAAAGTAAATTGCAGAATTTTAAAGTGCGGAAAAGTAAAGTGCGGAAAATTAAACAGTTGATAATTTGCGGAAGAATTTCCAGCAGTATGATAAGTGCGAGAATTTAAAGCAGTCGAATATTTACGAAAAATGAAATGCGACCGACCATGTAGGCGGTATTGAATTTAAACTGCCGAAAGTAAATTGTGGTAAATTAAAGTGCGAAGAATTTAAACAGTTGATAGGTACAGAAAATTAAACAGTTGATAGTACGAAAAATAATCATACGAAGCATACGAATTATTTTTACGAAAAAGCGTGATCCGAGGTTTCGGAAAGAATTGAAAATGGGCTGGGCCCAAGTGAAAAATAAAAAGAAATGAAAATGGGCCAGGAATAGTGCCTGGCCCATAAAAATTTAAATGCCCATTCCCGCGTGAACAGTGCCGTTTGGCCTGGCACTATTCATCGTCACCTTTCTTGGTCGCCGGCGTACTGCCGGCGGCAAAGCTCCGGCCACAGGTGGCCGATTTGAAAATCGTTCATACCAAAATGTTCGTCTCTTCGACAACTTCCCAACCGTACAAACCCCGATTTTTAGTTTGACTCGTATAAAATTTAATTTAGAAAAAATGACAAAACCATTAATTATCGAAAACTAGTTAATTCGCACAATCTAGCTAACGATTTTTAAAATTGAAAGTGTGTATTTAATCTGCAGCATGTATGTGAATTAATAGCACAAAAACAATCAATTTATTTGCTTGAAATCAAGCCAAACGAAATTAAAAAGAAAACATGCATAAATGAACGAAAACGCTTAGAGAGAGAAAGCTTACTCTAAAGCTTTTAAATTGGGCGATTGTCGCTCAATATGAGCAAACTGATCAAGAGGGGAGAGAGAGCAAGTTTTCTTGCTGAATTGGTGCCCATTTTTCGTTCGATGGCAGTGGCTATTTATAGCCGAAGGATCGCGTGGAGGAGGAGAGCGTGCTGCGCGTGGTGGCCGGCCCATCGTGCTGGCGGAGCTAGGGGGCTAGCCGTGATGATGGCGGAGGGACAGGAAGCGATCGGACGAGGACTTCGCTGCCTTGCTCGTGCGTGCACTGTGCATGTGCCCCATGCTAGATAATTCAAGGGCCATTGATCTGGTTGACTTTCCTTGGTTGACCAGATCAATGGCCATGATTAAATGGCCTCTCATCTGATTTAAATGGCCTCGAGCCGGTTCCTGCAAGCAAACATTCTGACTTTTCGAGCCGAAGGTACCGACGCGTAGAGACAAATACGATGGGTTTAACCGTATACAGCGAATAATGAAAATTTTCCGTTTAGCGCGTTTATTTTCCCATTCAAAAGCGTGAAACGCGTGAACGGAAAAATAAAAACATTACGTCAAAAATTACACGAAACGCTGTAGACCGTTGCGAGTAGAAAAAATGCTAGCAACTAGTTGATGGAAAACATTTTAAAGTCGAGCTATTGTCCGTGCGGACTTACTCGGGTCCAATAAAAGCTCGAATGAAAATAATGATAAAAATACTAAAAAATGCGCTAAAATACAAAAAATCCTAAAATTCATGTGATGACCTAAAACGAAGAAAAAATTAGAAAACGACTGCCGGATAGTTAAAAATGTGATTTTTAAGGCTAAAAATATTAATGATAATAATAATGAAAATACGTGACGAAAAATTAAAAATGCGATTTCGAAAGCTGACGATGCTAACGACGACGCTAAAACGCAACGAAATACCTAAAAATGCTAGCGCCAGTAAACCAACTGAAAATGACTGTAGATTAACTAAATAACAGAAATGCTAAAATTAATTAAAAATGGCGTCAAAATTCGGGTATCAACAGTCACATAGTCCTCGAAGCTTCAACTTTTGACAAGTATATCATCCACGTAGGCCTCTACCTTTTTCCCAATTTGCTTCTCGAAAACTTTATTTGCCATGCGCTGGAATGTTGCTCCGGTGTTCTTTAATCCAAACGGCATTGTTGTATAGCAATAGGTGGCTTTGGGAGTGATAAAGGCGGTCTTTTCTTCATCTTCCACAACCATGGGGATTTGGTGATATCCCGAGTTAGCATCCAACGAGCTTAGGTAAGCGTATCCCGCGGTTTGGTCGACCAGCTGATCGATTCGAGGAAGAGGATAACAGTCTTTGGGATAGGCATCATTCAAATCAGTGAAGTCAATACACATGCGCCATTCTCCGTTAGGTTTTGGGACTAAGACAGGATTAGCCAACCATGTCGGGTACTGGACTTCTCTGATGAAGCCAGCATCCGTGAGTTTTGATATCTCTTTCTCGATAGCTATCATCTTTTCTGGAGAGAAAGCTCGCCTCTTTTGCTGGACGGGTGTGACGTCAGGGTTAACGTTAAGTCGGTGTTCTGTTGTTTCTCGTGAAATTCCCGGCATATCTGCTGGCTTTCACGCGAATTCTCCTTTACATCTGTTCAATAATCGAGCTAGCTGTGCGCTTTCTTCTGCGTTCAATTTTTTGCTAACCAGAAAATTTGCTTCTTCGAATCCGCTGACGGGAATTGGCTTCATGTTGTCTACTGACTGAGTACGCTTTTCCTCTCTATCCTCGAAAGGGTCGTCTGCCACGCACACATAACGGTCGCAACTCTTTTGGGTCATAAGTAAATAGCACTCGGCAGCTAACTTCTGGTCCCCTCTGATCGAGACCACTCCGTTCCACGAAGGGTATTTCATCTTCAAATGTTTTTGTGATATCGCAGCTCCAAAGCGATTGAGGTATGGCCGCCCGAGTATGGCGTTGTAAGGCAATGACAAGTCTACAACCAGGAACAACAATTCTTCCGACCGTTTGGAAGTATCCTCTCTAAAGTATACTGGTAGCGTTGTAACTCCTACCACCGCGATTGGAACCCCGTCTACCCCAACTATTGGCTTCTTACAAGGCGCTAGCTCGCTGTCGGGACACTTCATCAAGTTATATGCTTCGAGCGAGAACAGATTGACCGCGCTCCCATTGTCAACAAGGGTTCTCCTAACTCCGTGACTGCCAATAATGGGTGTGACTACTAGCGCATCGTTGTGTGGATAAACAACGCCTTTTTCATCCTCTTCAGAGAACGACAGCACCATTCAGTCTAACGCACTTATCGCTTCACTTTTTGCTAACACGTTTTCTCTTTTTTGCTTGTCGCCAGCTGTGGGTGCTGACACTGTGGGTTCTTCGAAATACGGAGTGCCTCCCGCTATGATATTGATTATATGAACGTCCTCCTTGCTGACCACAAATGATTCCTTATTCCTGCCGATAGGGATGGTGTTGGCTCCCGTGGCGTAAGAGGGCGCTTGCCTATCGCCAGTCGCCTTATCCACTGGATTGTTCCTAACCTCCTCCCTTATTTTGGTGGCAAATTCCCCGAGGTAGCCCTCTTCAACTAAGCGTTCTATTACTAATTTCAATTCTCTGCACACATCCGTGGAGTGCCCTTTAACTTTATGGAACTTGCAGAATGCATTTTCCCTTCCTCCCATAATCACTCTCGGCTTCATAGGAGCGGGGTAACGGATAGGCAGGTTTCGCTGCTAAACTATCGCTAAAATTTCTGCCATTGGGAGTATGAGGGATGGGAGATCAGGGTCGTATATTCGCCCTTTAGGTGGATCCGTTTGCCTCCCAGTAGGGGGATTCCTGAATCTTCCTCTCGAGAAGCTACCTCTCTGCCGATTTGAGGTTCTTGGGATGTGATCTTTTCGCTGCCCATAGTCATCGGTTGGCTGTGTGTCAGGGGTTGCGCTAACGTGGACGTTAGGGGCCGGATGCGCGTCTTGAGGTATACTCTGAATTCGCTCCCTGTTTTCTTCTTCCTCCATTCTCGCATAATTGTGGGCTTTTAGTCTTAACACATCTAGCGTTGACGGCGGGTCCACCATCAAGGTGTCTCGTAACTTCCCATAACGGCAGTTACGCTTCAGAGCTTCGACAGCGAAATCAATGGTGACCCCCGGCGTTAATGACATCTCCAGGTCAAAACGACTCAAAAAATCCTTCAAAGATTCTTGCGGCTTTCGATGAACATCGAATAGTGTCGCCGCAGATTTCCTAATTGGAACAGCCGTGCTGAATCAGCTCTGAAATTTAGCTTCTAGTTGGGAAAAGTTGTCAATGGAACCGGCCGAAAGTCCCTCAAACCAAAGACGTGCTACGCTAGATAGCGTCATTACAAAGATTTGACATAACGCCGGGTCACTGTGAGTTTGAAACTGTACAAAATCTTTCACCTTATTAAGATGAGAAATAGGGTCCTTCATGCCATCATATGATTCCGCAGGGAGTTTTACATGCCTATGGACCCGGTGATGTCTGACACGGTGGCTGAATGGGTGACCATTATTATCATCGGGAATCCCCTGCGGTTGACGAGGGGGAGCGGGCTTGTCCAATTGCCTTTGAGCTCGAAAATCATACTCACGATGCGGCCTGGGAGATCGGCTGTGACTCCTTGGCGTTCGAGTCCGGTGCCTTCTGCTACTTGATCTCTCGTTGTGCCTGGGAGATGGGTCCCTGAACATCTCCTCTCGCTTGTTGTCCCAATGATCTCTATACTCACCGTCTCATCGTTCCCCTTCAAGAACAGGAGCTCCCCTCTTATGCTGTCCGGACGGTTCAATGTGTCTAGGCGCGAGTTGCATGACTCCGACAGGGGCTGATGTCAAAGGTAGGGATAGCGTAAAACCTCTAGACTGTTGGGGTGACAGCGGTCGGTCAGCAACGATGGATGGAGTAAAGATTACATGAGAAGGCACGCTGGGTCCTGAAACATGAGGCGTGAATCCTGCAGCCAGCTCTGTCAACTGATCTATCTGGGCTCGAAGAGCCAATATTGAATCCGCAAGAGGATTGTCTGCACTGTCTACTGCGGGTGCCCTCGAATGGAGAAGAGAGTGACTGGGTCCTGGCATCTGAGATGGAGGAGTAAATGCCTGGGATGCCAATGTTCTCGCCATTTGCTCAGAAGAGGGATCCGACATGCCTGGTGGGATTTCTTGCACCGTGGTGTCGACATCAGTGGTGGCAATAGAGAAGAGTCACCTTTGAGTAGAAAATGGGAGGCTAGAAGACTGGGACAGTGCGGGATCTAAGCCGGACTCCATAATCCTCCGAATTTTTAAGGGAGCAGAGCTTGGCTATTAAGGATGCTCACTTAATAGAACCAAGACTCTCAATGAAAGCACCAATTTGATAAGATTCGTTCTGTTTGCTATAGGATGGTAGAGGATTATAAGCCTTGAGGTCGACTGTCCACGAT